>JACCIC010000172.1:0-615000 GCA_018907035.1 Sycobia sp. Sy_11 | reverse complement strand
CACTTTCAGCAATCCTTACACTAAAGTGAATAAACGAATCTTTTTCTTGAAGAATTCAAGTATCATTCAGTTTCTTTATGCTGGCTTCGCTCGCATAAATAGTTTAATTAATTAATAATAAAATCTAATACTACTTCGTTTATCCGAACCTGATAATTTTTCATAATCATAAGATAATGCAATATAATGTTATACAAATACCATCACAAATTTGGGAATTACTATCCGATTCATCTGATTAGACCTAAAGGGTACCATCAATTACATCGATTTCCCTAAGATGTACCAATCTCAGGACCACTTAATAGCAAATGCACTGTGTTGCATTTATACTGTCATATTTTACTTAATAGTTCTTTAAATCACTATTAAAGAGTATTATATTTAAATCTAAGAGTGGCTGAAGTTGCACTTACTTAACTCGTTAATAAGTGATTTTTTTAATTTTTGATAGTACTATTTTTCGAAGTGAAATTGTAGAGAATATTTTCTCTTCACAGTAATTTTTTATACGTCTTTGAACTGAAGAAGAAAATGTATAAAATAGAACACGATGATAAAATCTATAATTTCTAAATAATATATAATTTTATAAATTATATTTAACTTCATATTTAAATAATATGACGATATTTGAAAATTTAAAATTTTCTTTTATGCCATAATAAAAATTCATTAAAAGTTTTTATTAACGTAAATCATAGTTCAAAAATAAAAAGTGAAATTTATAGTTCCATTCGATTTTATTCACAGAAATTTCATTACTTTGTATAAAAAAATTTTGATCTCCAAAGAGTGCGTTCTCATATTTTAATATTGAAAAGTACAAAGAAAACAAAGTTTATGAAGAAAAAATTTATAACTCCAAATAATCATCTGAACTATAATTGAAATTAATCTGAATAAACATAAGATAATAGAATTAACTGTGAAAATTGGACCCATAATTTCATAAAATTTATTACAGAGCAACACGAAAAATTCGGGCAGAGCCCATATCTAAAATCAATTCCAGTACAATTCTATTCGTATAAATGAAAAATCTGACTGGCCAACATTCGTACCCTGCAAAAATTTCAATAACTTATTGCCATGCACGTCTGCGATAGCCTTCTGTTCTTTGCCCCATCCCCAAACAATAAAAAACAAAAACAAAAAAAAAGCAAAAACAAAACGGAAATACAATAAAAAGTAAAATATAAAAAGAGCCAAAAGGGACGCTAGCGCCCTGCGCATCCGATTCTGATTTACCGAGTATTCCGTAACGGCCGCGGGGATTTTTATTGCTAGCGATTCATAATTCTCCGCTCGCTAGCGCCTCCCTCTGGCACTTAAGACTCGAGGGGAAAATTAAATTTTGCGAAATATGATACGGCCAATTTATTGCCGGTCCTCGCATAATTCTTAGAATACGAAGCGGTCCATTTAGTTTAAAGAGCGCGACAGGTAGAGCGGGAGGGGGGAACGGGTGACATATTTCTGACGTGGAAATGTATACGTTTGAAGAAATACGGGGATAGTGGAAAATTAATTATCTGTGGATTTGGTTTATTATATATGTCTAGCGTTGAGTATTTTAGTTTGATGATGCTGCAAAAATTTGATTCAAATCTTAATGTATAATAATTATTCTGCTTGAAAAATAGAATTCATTTGTGGAAAAATATCCAAATTATTTGGAATATTTCAGGCGGATCCTTTAATTTGAATTAAGGTTATGCATTATTAATATCTATAAATATTATTCGAATAAATTAGCAAGGATATTAATTACTCGTAAAAAGATCATTATGAATCGACATATAATTATTCTATCACCGAAATTTTTATATTTTTATTCTATTAATTTCATTATTTATATTATCTTCTTTAATGTAGCATTTACCCATGTAAATTGCTAACCCGTGTCAGTTTATTTATTTATTTAATGTAAGCATTCTTCAGTTGTTGGTTAAATCTCATAAGTTAAACAAGCTATAAAGAATAATTTAGTTCGCTTCTGATTTAAGCTACTGAAATATATGTTTCCTAAGAAATCTATGGTATAGACCATAGCACCTTAAGCAGTCTTCTCAAATTTTCAATATAATGAAACAGCCATAAATCATGCAAGAATTTTGACAACAGTATTGATTGAAAAAAGTAAAGTAAACCACCCTCCCTCTCTATATGAATCGAAAAGCAAAAAAATAAAAATAAACTGGACGACTATGATAGTGCACGATAGGTTAGGAAATTTAAATATATATAAAGCTTGTGAATATCTCATTAAACAAATTTGAAGAAATGATCAAAATGCATCTCTACCAATTAGTTCATTTCGTAAATTTTCAATGAATCTCTTCACTACAATCCAAAAGGGGGTGCAATTTAAACAAATATTGCATTGTCATTATTCTCTGCACATCTTCGTGTTGCTTGATATTAATGAAACTCAAAAAAGGATTCTATTTTCTTGACCGAAATTCAGGGGAGAAAAGTTCTTTTTCCTCGATCCTTGCGTATGATAGAATGTCTGTTCAATTCCAGCGTAATTTGCGGTATACATGGAATTTATAATATATATATATATATATATATATATATATATATATATATATATATATATACGTCGTCTTAATTCTGTAGTCTTGATAAACTGCATGTCAGATTCAGCGAGGATGTTAATACTCCACACGCCATTGATGTCAGTCGGCTTGCCCCCCCCCCCCGAGTACACGATACTTTGTTCCTCTATAGGTTTCGGTGGATTTAAGAAGAAACGGAATAATACTTTGAATATCGGAAGGATTTTTGTTTTTAAGTAAAGACAACCGATTTCACATAGTTTAGTTACTTGAGAATTCTATTCTGAGATAATAATTTCTGATCTAAAATTGAACTGGACTTGTTATCGAACTGTCTTACCCGAGTAATTTAATATTCAAATCTTTATTACTGTCAGAAATCTTCGAGTTTATTTTAAATTCGATTCCTTCCCAGAAATTCTATTCGGTCTCATTATATTAACTTGATAAATTAGTCCCCTTACTTGTATGTATAGTTAAGAGATTCCGAGCTGATTTCATTTTAGAAACCAAACGAAATGGGGCGCTGTCTTCGAATAGATTTTAATTAAGAAAATTGAATTCCTGCTTATTTGAACGTACCCGTGCGGTGCGCCTGTACAGTCGGAAGTGAATTTACGAAATTGCAGTAAAAGTATCGTTCGCCGAAGTAACTTATTTTGCATCTTTAGAAGTATTGGAATTTTGTTTTTTTTTTTTTTTTTGGAAAATTTAACGAATAGCGTAATAAGACCCGCATTGTATTTCTCAAAAAGTTATGTCAATTTTTTATTGGTACGGGTACTTACGACTGAGCGTACAAAGTGTTTTCTTTTAAGTTCGTAACGAGCTGGCGGATGATATATATATATATATATATATATATATATATATATATATATATATATGTATTGAAAACGTATTCGTTAATGCGTGTGTAATTTTCACATTTGCCTTTATCGAGGGTGGACAAAAAACGTTTGCGAAGGTAAGCCATATCCATGCAGTACGCATCCACCGCATAATCAAGAAGTGGGAGGCCACAAACGTGTAGCGATAATTATACGCCGGTAATATCGGTAAAATTATCTCTCTTCCTCGTTAATCCAACTGCTCTTTCAACCTTCTCCAATTCGTTACACCCATTACCGTGAATTTCATTCCGAGCACCAGACCTTAGACGAGTCGATTATCAAAAGTTAACAATGCTTTTTGACTTGTGCTCTTTGGTGTTGCTAAATGCATTCGTAATTAGATAATGGTGATTCATAAAAGGTTGACAGAATTTAAAACGTGGTACGAAAAGCAAGGAACTAAATATGACGTGTTAATCGATTATTATACATTGGTTAATTTTAATAAATCAATCTACAATCATCGATGCAAATGTGAAGAAAGAGACAATACATAATAACAATATTCTAATGTATTTAAAAACCGTAAGACTCAAATCACATTTCAGAAATTGTCAAGTTCTGATGATTGAGTTGCTTTTGACGAAATTAACTAATTTTATGTTACTTTTGTATGCCTCCATAGGGAATATGTTTCCTACATCAACTGTCACGCAGTGATATTCCGATGTTATTTGAATTTCCATATTTATATCTATCATTGTAATAGCTGGGACAGCTTGAAATTCATTATCGAAAGTATTGTAGAGATATAGAGATATATGTCTTACAATTAGAAGATATAAGGTAGGTAAAGTATAAATTTTCATTTAAGACGGTCTAAAGCCATCCAAAATCCTTTAAGTATCTTTATGAAGTTCAAACCTATCTTTTTATATGTAAAGAAATTACTTCTTATTGGACAGTACGAGATTTCAGAATTACCATAATAATTGCGAAATTAGATTCAGGGAGTAAATCCAATCGTTTTAAGTAGTCGTTGAAAATTTTTAATCGCATGCGTTGTATAACGGACAAATTAAGTGAACTATTTATATCTCAGAATTTCGAATAAAATGTCATTTACCAAGTTAATTAGCACTGGTATTGTATTATAGCGTAATATTGTTAATTCGACGTAATTACCATTATGTTTTGGATATAAGATTAGGCACATTTCATATTTTTTTAACGCATTAAAATTGAATTGTGCCTCGGCAAGCGTTGTCATGCGAACGTGAAATTAAACAAGTAATTTATCATATAAATGAATTAAAATTTATTTTCTTCCGGCTAACCAGATACAGCAAACGAATCCTTATACTCTTGCATTTGCCTGAGTCATCTGGGAGGGAGGGGGATCACGGAGGGGCAAAAAAGCAGCCTTTTATTCAGGTCGTCCGTTGTCGCGACTTTCTATGGCTACTTCGGAGAATCCAATTTCATTCGTTGCCTTTATTTCAACTTTCCTTCTCTGATTCCTAAAAAGTTTCGTCAAAAGTAATAAATTTATTATCTCCGGCTCTTATTTTATATCGCTGAAAATCAGCTGCGAGTTCGTTATTTTTCTTTATTCTCTGAGAAAAAATCATTAAGTTGAAATAAGTCGACAATTATCAAATTCTTTAATTAATTTTTTTCATTTTACCAAGCCATTAATGAAAATAATTTATTATATGATTTATTTTATTATTTATATGAATAACGGATAGTTCTGATAAGAAAGATATTAATTTATAACAAGATTAATATAAACAAGATTTGAAATTTTGTGGTTCCGATTTTATTTTCTTTTTCAAACTATTTGTATCAAATAGATGGATGAATTAATCAGGATGTTACCATCGTTTGATAAGATGACGTGTGTCTAATTGGCATATTAGGTATAATTAAGACATATACATTCAATAATACACAAGTATATGTGATACGTATAAAAAATATACGCTTATTATTGTGAAACAGTTTGCACCAACTAATGTAAGGAGAAGCGGACAAGGGCGACGGTGAGTCTTTTGGTGCTCCTTATACGACAAAAGTATATTAGTCCGACTCGGTCAATCGTTTATTAGTTTTTATATATAGTATCACATCAAATACGGCTTTTTAAGTCTTAAGTTATACATTATTCCTTCGCGCAAGCAAATACATTATTTCCCGTGCAAAAACATACTCAGTATATTCCTAGTTCGGGCTAGATCCTAGTCAGTATGTCAGTATTACTGATGATTTCCTCATATAAGTAATATTCGCCAGATTCGAATTCAATTTCCCTACGATCATCTAATGATCGTCTTATATTAAATATTACTTTCTCGACTTTATTCAGATTTGCTTATCTTTTATTGATATAGTCAAAATTTTACAAGTAGAAAAATTAAGAAAATGATTAGGCTTTCTGTCTTGGATCTAGTCAGATTTCCTTAACTTCTGTCTATTTTGGAAAGAACGATGTCTTTTCTAGTCAAGATCTTAAAAGTACACACACACGCACATACACACTCATAAACCCGCAGATCTTTCCAAGATGGGAAATAATTAAAAAAATTGATTTACTATATATGTTTCATTTTGTGTTTATAAAATTATTATATGATATTGAGTGTTGTAGGACATATGAAAAGTATAGTATATTAATCGCATATTGCGTTTTAGCATAGTGCATAATGCGTTAGCTTGCGAATCGTAGAGTCCTGGGTTTGATATTCAGTGGTGGCCGGAATTTTTTTCATCGAAATAATGTTCAACAGAGGTGTTTAACATTAAAATTTACAATAATTAATGTATCAAAAATATATTAGTAATTATTAATTGTTAATTGTGAATCGTAATACGTAATAATGCATATAGAAAATAATTTATAAATTCTAATTAAAAGGTATGTATTACCTAAATACGTAAATATATTTTTAATTTTAAATAAATAAATATTAACAGAGTTCAGAAATTATTCACTTGATCGAGGAAACAAAATTAGAATAACTTATAAATCATCTTAATTTCTAGATTTTCTGACTAGATTCTGTCTAGTTTCTAACTTATTATACCTACCAAAATCTAAGCTGGTTCCCTATATAAAATGCCAATAAAAGTGAGATATATCGGAACTAGGATCAGACTAGATTTACTTTCTGGATCTGAACATTTAATAAGGAAAACTAACCCGATACGAGAGTCGAGAATGAATTTCTGCACGGGTTATTTATATGGCTCAAAAAGTGTTCTTTTTTATTATCTTTTCATGTTTTTTATTACCTCATCCTTGACAACTTGAGAACCCTCTGGATATATATATATATATATATATATATATATATATATATATATATAATATACGAATCTTTTGAAATTCATTGATGCATGTGCCTAAATGTGCAGAAATATACGTATGCAATCCACATACATATAAGATTCGAAAACGCAAGAAGGGAACTTTCGACCTAGATTTTATTGCACGTACACCTCCGTTCTCGTTAAAAGAGACGGGAAGAGCGAAGATGTTGCTGCTGAAATGGCAGCTCTATTGTACAGATCTTCGGCCAGATACTGCAGTTCATGTTATTAGTCTGATAATTAACTGATATAACGAAAAGTAACAATTTTCAGAATTTCAACTAATTGGACCATTTGAGAAAGATGTAATGAAATAAAATATATTAAATTTTCATTTAACTTTAATTGAATTCCCTGTTGTTTTTTAAGGAATTTTTCGTCCAGATTTAATTCAATTTGTGTAATATAGAGAGAATTGCTTATCACAATTGAGATTATGCAATTGCTTATTATTGTAATTGCTTAATTCATTGAACATTAATTATAACAACGCAATTAATAGATGTACTTAATTAAAGTTTTTGAAATTTTATTTGAATAAATAGCATTAAAATAATATCATTAGAATTAAAAAACAATTTTTATTATTATGAGTTAGAAAATTCTAAATTGTACTTATGTCGACTGTTGAGAACTAATTTAATAAATATTTATATCCGTCTTCCGATCATGAAAAAAGAATTTACTATACTAATATAAAGAAAGTCAGATTGTCCTTGTTTATAATGACCCAAGAAGAATCTGAAATAAAAACTAGTTTAAAATAAAATAAACATTAAAAATAAAAATAAAATAATCTATCTATTATCTTAGTAAAGCAGAATTCTTGTTCAGCTTGAAGGACTAAACTGATAGACCAACTGACTAACCGTTTAGACCTTGAAGATGAACCGGAGTGATGTAAAATTTCAATTTAAGATGGTGTGTGCAATCAGGTTGTCCTTTACTAACAAAGAATGTAAATTATTTTATTTTTATTTTTTAACTTAATATTAACTTAATTATTTAGAAAATATAAATCGAGAAATACTAAAGAATAGAGCACAGACAGTGGAATAAACGACTATAAAATAAAGACTTCCGACTGATTACCATTCCCTTTGCTCTTATTTGCGTTTCATTAATCTACTTTAAAATATAATCCATTGGGTTCGCCAATCGATGGTTCTTTTAAAAAAGAAACCTCGGCAGAAGAGAGAAAACGACAAATCTGCATAAATAGACAGTGAAATATTGCCAATTCTAGACCAAACGGATACGCAGTCGTTGGTATTAAATATTTATCGGACAACAGCGGTCAATATTTATTATTACCCACACCATTAAGCCATTACTAATGAAACGAGATATTTGGATTAAGAGCATCGATCATTTTTAATGAAGAACGCTTAACCCGTATAATTCAGGATATCGTCCCTGGGCACGTGAAAATTATTTTAAAAATGGAAGAAAAAGCGCGAAATTTGCGGTTTCAATAATATGACTTGCAGGGTTAAAATTAAAGCTGGAATTTATTACAGCGAGGCTGCGCTCGTTTTAAGCTTCAATTAGTGTCTGATATATGTAGAAAGAAAGTATAATAGCTCAACTATGAATTTTATAGTTTAGAATATTAAATTTTCTCATATTATTGTAGAATATATTTTATAATATTTAGTATATCTATAATAAAGTATAGAATAATTTAATATGTCATAAAATACTTTGAAGTGTTTTAGGAAAGGCTAAATCTCATATGTCAGTAAATTTAAATTAGTATAGTAAACTGAATCGAGTCCCACTTTCATATTTTATCATTTGCCATCTTGATACAGTTACATTTATTGTAACAAAAAAAGAAAAAGAAATAAAATAAATTAATGTCAGATTTTTGCGAAATAAGCTATATTTAATTTTATAACATTGCTATTATAAATATTAGCTTGACGTAAAGTCTATCACTGAATATAATTTTATACCAGAAACAACAACGAATTAGATTATTTTGTAGCATATCAGAAAAGCAAGAACAGTATTCAAGAGTGCGTTTTTCCGTTTCGAGGCCGCGCCAGATGAAGTATATAATTGATTTGAGAAATTTTAATGCCACTGCGTATACAAGTATTATTTTAGGCTTTTCTAAAAATTTCTGAGAGTTATGAACGATCTGTAAGTTCCTTAAATTGTAATTTAATTTTGCGTATCGAATATCAAAAAATTAACAAAACAACTGAATCAACTGAATCAATTTTCACTTTTAATTTACATAATCCTTCCTAATTTATTATGAACCACAGATTCTTTATTTTATTTACATAAACATTGCTCTATTGGATAATTTATATATTTTGCTTTATTTACTTAAACTTAATTGCTGCTACTTTATAAGCAAGTTAATCAGTCGTCGCAAGTTGTTCAGTCGTCGAGCTACGATGGTGGTCTACATTAACTTAGTTGATAGAGTCGAAGAAGTACATAAGTTTCAAATCTTTCATAAAAGCGTTTTAAAAAATCTGCGTTAAGTTTTTTATTTCTTATGATTTAATATGTAGTTATTCTCACTTAATGCATCTATATGAATAGTTCAGTTAGATTTAATCCGATTATGTAAAAAAGGAATACTATACTGAAATTTCAAATATTATAAATTTAAATAATATTTTCTATTTAAAAAATGAACAGATAGCAAGACACGAAAATACTGACTGTCATACTATATCCAGTTTTTTATATACGGTGTAAAATGTTCGAATAATAACGCATGGAATATTTTCCGACATTATCTGTTTTCCGAAACTCGCGTCTTTCAACTCGCGTTCCTCAGAAATCCGAATAACCATAAAGATATAACCACCGATCATTACCATCGATTCCGCTGCTGGCGGGGTGTGGGGGGGGGGTGTAGCGCCGACGAAGCATAACGAATAATGAATCCCAACCCTTTTCCGAAACTGCCAAATCTCACGAAACGCGCAAAAGCGAATCCCTCGCCGAGAACGGGCGCCCACGCGAACGTCCCGCATAATGGGGACCGGTTGGAAAGAGTGGCGGGAGAGAGGGAGAAGAAACTTCGGTATGACCGCCGTGCGTATTAAAAGAAATTGGAAACAAAATGGAGGGGGAAAGAACAGAGGGCACGGAGAGTATAGCGCAACCGCGGGCAAGCGAATTTTACGACCGGGCGCGGGGCTCTGGGTGGGGTAGGTGATTTTACTCGGGCAGTGAAACCAAAAGCTACCGATGGACGCCCGCATACGTGTAAGTGTATATATACATATATATATATATATATATATATATATATATATATATATATATATACATACGTGAATATAGGCAAAAATACGAAAAATACGAAAAAACGGAAAAAGTCAAAAAACTAAACGAAAAATGTAAAAAGGAGCGCAAAAAAAGTATTTGGTGCTCGACATATTACATGTATATATATATATACCTGAAAAGATAAGAGGAGAAAAAGCATCGTAACAAAACCAGCGTGGTTACGCAAGCACCCCCTAAAGTATATCGCGTGACGTTCAACAATTGTCCCCCTCCTCGTCTTCGCCCTTCCGCCGCACCGCCTAATATCTTGTTGCTTTCGTATTCCGCGTGACGAGGTGGCGCTGTACCGGCGGCAAAACCGCGAACTCTGCTCGGATAATCACATTCGCGCTATATGGGCGTCATATTGAACTGTTCGATTCTTAAAGATTGTGCGATTTTTATTAAGCCTCTCAAATTGGTGCGAAGTGACATTGACGCGGTAGGATTTCAGTTTGGCCCGTGCAGCTGTAAGTTCAAGCACGGGATCGTATTGTACTGTAAAATTGATCGCACACTTGAGATGTTTTGTCGACTCATTGATAATCGATTTTACACATGTCATGCTGATATCTCGAAATGCCATTGTTGCGCCACTGCCATAAGTAGAATTTCAATTCTATTACAGTTATCAGGTAAGTTATGATTCGTACAAATTTTTCCATAGCTATCAGGTAAATTATGATTGTTTATCCCGACAACACGCTCGCCAAATTGTTATTTTTCCCAATCGCAGTGTATAAATTATTCTATTGAAAAACATCGTTATCAACTCTTTTGATATGCTACTCGACGTTATGAAAATCAGATTTTATTCCACCATCCACTTAAGGATTTTAAGCAGAACGAGGAACCAGTTAAAATAAATGTAAAGAATGATTCTATAATGTTACCAGGACTACAAGAAGAAATAAGAGATTAAGCTAATGGCCATGTGAAGTAGTTACATCGAGGTTCTCTTGATAGCCAACGAGGTTGAATCCTGTCTAGAGTAATGTAATCGCAAAATGGGATTCCGACTACCAGAAAATTCACGAAAGTATTAGAAAGCCATTCCAAATTAAGTATCATTGTAGCATCTAGTAAATAAATACTTTAATATATTTGCTGACGAATTTACACCTAGCGATATCACGTTTGGGGATTTTACGTTTGCCCATTTTTAAGATACGGAATTCTTTTGTTTATAAAATAGTATTATTTCCTCAAATTCAATTGTATAGACTTTGTAATCAGAAGATTTTTTTAATAAAAATCCAGATTTTTAACAATGATTTGAAGAAATGCTAGATAGTATAGAATAGATATAGAAATACAAGAATAGAAAAGTTTACAAGTGGATAATTTCTTATTTGTTATATATTACAGTTTGGCCAGTTATAAAAAAGTTAGTTAGTTAGACACGTAATTCATCGCTATCGCGTATAAATGCGGCCGAACTTCAATTAATTCAATTTTAAATTGATAAACTGAAGAGCCTTGCAATACAAGACATAGGTTGATGAGAATTTTTATGTTTGAAAATTTTTTATTCGTACATCCGTACGCTGCATGTAAATTAAAAAAAATTAATTTGGCTTCGCATTCTAACAAATTGAATTATTCATTGTAAGTAAAAAAGTATTATGTTCTACGCATGGGAAGCCATGAGTTTCTAAAACTCAGGGTTCATTGTAGAGGTAATAATGGAGTGATTTGCCTGAATTTGGATCAAACGCGTCTCCTATATCCGATCTTCTGTTCTTCATAGATTAAAATTAATTATTTATTACTTTAAATCCTTGATGGTAGGAGTATGTTTGAAGTATGCTTAAAACTGAGTATTATCATGTAGGTACTATATATAATTAGTATCCACGAACAACAAACACCCAATTACGGTTTATAATTATTGTTGATACCGTATTAATAGACATCTGGGCATTGATTGTAATTAAATACGACCTCTCGGGAGAATTCTCTATACGCAGTGTATATACGCGCGTTAATGCAATTAACATTACATGCTACGCTTGTTACAGAATCAAAACCGCTTTCAAAAGATCTCAATTAGTTTACAATTTTATATTATTTTGAACTAAAATGAAACCTCATGCATGCATGCATTTGTATATATGCCAGTTCATCGGAACGATTCGTCCTAACCGTTGAGCAGTCATGAGCGCATATTATATATATAGCCTTTGAGATGAAAATTCGAACACGCATTTTGCAAACAACTGTATGCGGTATACCGGGTTTCTGATCGATATCCAGGTCACTGATATACGCGGCAGCGGACGCGCGCAGGTCGACGAGCTGATAAAATCTATGTTTTTATTTGTTCTCGAGCTATGATACGTTATTTATTGTCCCGAATTCTATTATAAGTTTATCAACTATCGTATACGAATTCTTGTTAAAATTTTAGCCAATGGCATTGGGATCGTAAACGCTATTATGTTTAAACAATGTTATAATTGAAACGATCAGTGCAATAATTCTGTATAGATTTGGACAATTAAGGGATGAATTAAATTCTCCCCTTTAATTGAGTTTCTTTTGTAAACAATACAATTTTCCATCATTAGCTATACTGTAGAGTATTGAATAAAATAATATAAAATCAATGTTATTTTTCGAAATATATAAAAAACAGTTGATATTCCATGCTAATGTTCGTTTATTGATTGCTGTTTATGAAATTCTGTTATTAATTTCCTTTGTATTTATTAATTATCAGTTTTTTATACTGACTTATATTGATTAAGCTGTCCTTTTTAGCAAAGAAACGACAAACATATCTGTCAACAGTCATAAAAAGTATAGTAGAAAATTCTATCGATAGCAAAGTTGATTTTCAATTAATATGAATTTTATTTGATTAGATTAAAAATGATTGATTGTATTAAGGTCATTAAAACGGAAAACTGTGTATAACAGAATTACAGGCTTTGATATTTACCCATTATCATTGCACGAATCATAACTGACTTACGATCCTACATTGCTTTCAGCGCTACTTTTATCTCATCCTTTAATATTATCCATATTCAGTTCATCGCTCGTTTTATAAATGGCAAAGACGTCTATTGCAATATCATAGTCAATAAGTAATTACAAGTTTTTCGTCATCGCAGCAACTATTCAATTGTCAATTATTTAACCTCGTTTAGAAAATTACTTATGAACCTGTATTTTTCACGGGAAGAATTGCAAATTTTTCATTAATGCGTATTATGATGCATGTATATATTTAGTCACATATCGTATGCGTCGACCGATAAAACTGTAACGTTCGATATTTTAAGAAAAAAATTCGTTTCAAGACAAATATGATCCTATCCGCTATACTGAACCTTTGCTCAAACAGCTCTACAAATTCCGCTTTCTCCTACCTATATATATATATATATATATATATATATATATATATATATATATATATATATATATATATATATATAGGTATATATGTATATATAATCACTGGAAATATCTTTTAGGAAGGCCGCCGAGGCGATGCACACACACACACACACACATGCATATATGTACAGCTGCAGGCAGCTTCGCTTTCGGATGTGCGGATTTCGTTGAGTACCGTAAAATTCTATCTTTTTTATCCTCCACCCTCTTCCTCTATCCGTCTCACTACGTGCGTCCAGTGTGCCAGCGAGACGAAAGGGGACAGGCGGCTATACTGCCGATGACATGCGCGAAGCGTACGGGATTATGCGTGGTGCAAAAAAAAAGAGGAGATTGGGGGAGGATGTCACAGTGGCCGGCGGGAGAACGGGGGCGTCAGAGTGGCTCGTTTCTGAATTTTGTTCTCTTTTCGCGCTCGGAATTTTTGGTGTGTTTTTTCTCTTTTCTGACTTTCGGTCTTTGCCGAGGATTCGTCGACTGAATCGGGCAGTGATATTGGGGGGGGGGGGGAATTTTCTACGACATCTGCGACACGTATTTTCGAGATTAAAAAAGTCCAAAAAAAATGAATGATAGAAAGAGAAAAAATGTATACGCGGCGATTTTTGTTAAATCCTGGGATATTTTCAGTGCATTGAGGATTTCGTCGGAAATGCGAATTTGCTGATTGCTATTTGCAAAATTAATGTCGATATAATTAAACGAATAATTTGAAAGAAAAATTCAGATCCGATTATCGGAAATTGACAGGAGATGCAGGATTGGCGGAAAATGTGCTGTTTGTTTATCATAAATGATAAAATAGCTGTATGTCTCGAAATACCTGTAATTTCCATTTCTCGAAAACGTCTATATCATATCGATTCAAAAGTTGATATTAATTATGTATTTTATTATATAGTTAAAACATAGTTTGTGTTCGATCGTATGCACGAAATCTGTATAAGATACGCAAAAGAATTTTGAAATCATCTAATGAAAAATTCGCTTTTTTGAATGAGTGTGGCTCGATAAATGAATACAGATATTTATGCCTTGTTAGTGAAATTTCTCCGACTTATTGACGCACAGATTTGAATTACTGCACTAATCAGGCCTGTAGTCGCTTAAAATTTTGTAGCGGCCTGAACATTTTTTTTGAACTCAAGTTTCTTTTATTCCGATCTCTTTGCGGTGTCTTCGTGCATAGAAATCGTATTTTACACTACGTACCGTTGGTGGCGTTTCCAGCCGATCGTAGAATTCCCACCTGTTCACCCACTTTCCCATTGTTTTCTAGTCTTGCCTTCTATATGCGAACTTTAGGAAGGAAGTGTGCGCGGGTGTACGCGCGCTCATGTACAGGTGTGCCTGTACGTGTATTGGAGCACCTCCCTTCAAAAGACGAATTATATCGTTAATCCGCGCGGCTTTCATTAAGCTCAGCGGCGAGAATTGCAACCACCCCACCCCTCGCCCCTACTCGCGGAAAAGTTGGAAGCCTTTTAATTTCGTTTGCTTTCAAACATCGATCCGGCCGAGGTTTATCGCGCTCGAAACTGTGGTTCGGGATATCGCGCAAAATTGAAATCGCACCTAGAAGCATTTTGCGGGTCGATCATTATTATTTCGCCGTGCTGCTTTTTTTGGACACTTTCTCCGCCTCGCCGCTCCCTCTGTCTATTTCACTCGCGGTGATTTTCAGCCTTGAGCCGCAGCAAGTCGAGTTTATGAATTTTAAAGCTCGAGAGTAGCTGCCGTCTGTCCGACCAGCCTCTCCTTCTCCTTCCCCTGTTCGCACAGTCGGGCTTTTTAAAACGCGGCCGAGAGATGAATAATGGAAAATTATGGCGAAGTCATGAATATTGCGCTTGCCGGCGAAGGCTCAAATGTGCCGTGCAATTATTTGAGTACCGGCGATTTTTTTTCTTTCTTCTTTATTTAAAGGCGCTTCCTTGCGCTCATCACGCGCCGCGTATTGTCGGACTTTGAATTTTCATGAATTTCGACATTTTTAAGTTTCGCCGAGGAGGTCATTTAATTTTGCCGCGTACTCTCGCCCCGGCGTCATATTTTCACAGAATGATAATCGCGATTCAGACAGATGGATGAGATCAAAACGATTTGAATTTTTTCATACGAAATTTCATTCTAGTTTGTACGTTAGATTTTTCTTGGAAGTAGTAGTATGTGTCTGAATAGTAGTTTTTTCCTATTATTGTAATTTCGTTAATAATGGTACATGTATTGGTTATAGTTGAATCCATTTTTCTCCTATCACGAACATTCATATTGACTCTGACATCAACAGCATCAAAAAAGAATAACTTTTGAATTCTGCACGATCGCAATATACAAGACATTCATAAAAGGAATCATTTTCATGGATAATGAACAAATGATAGCTCGTATATCATAAAACATGTATTTAATATATATATATATATATATATATATATATATATATATATATATATATATATAGTTCGATCCAGGATTATCGCAGCCAGGAAACTGATTGATTTCCTTCTTAACGCGTCGACTAGTCGAAGAAACATTCGCCGACGTTTACGACCCAGCTCAGTAAAGAGAGGAAGAAATCGAGCTCTACTTGATGCTCGGGTGCTACGGCCTTTCGAAAGGGGCAACAGGACGGCAGAGAGGAAGAAGTCCGCGAGAATCGAGATCCTAGATATATACACGCGGATCTCGTAAAAATCCTCCGCTCTCCGCGGTATCGCCGCGAAAACGAAACTCGTTACGAGGAAAATACAGTTGTTCGTTTACGCTCGTGGGGTCGGGTGACTGCGATAAATCGGTGAGGGGGAAGGCAAGGGAGGGAGAGAGATGTCGTTACACCGAAAATGATTTTCTCCACTGAGACCTGAACCTCGAGCTTTAAGGAGACACTGCTGATTTTAATCGATCTATTTTCTATGTGTGTGTGTGTGTGTGTGTGTATATGCGTGTGTATTAATATATTCATTTTATATTTATGTGTGTGTGTGTGTGTGTCGTCCTCCTATCGCGATCGCATTCGCCGATACGGCAGTGAAAGAAGAGACTTTCTCACTTCCCAGCTGGGGAGAAGAAAAGAGCCCCGCAATTGGGCGCGCTGCACTGTCCCATCCATCCTCTGTGGGCCCTCCATCGCCGACGCTATCGAAAACTTTCGCTTCCCATCGGCGCGGCGACGGCGCGCGTCACCTCCGCCGCGAGACGAAAACGCGAAGCTGCCCGCCCCGCGGGCACCGCGGTATCCGAGAGTTTCGAAAGGTAATCTCGGCGTGTCCAACTTGGCTGCTATGTGGGCGAAACTTTCCCCCAAAGATCCCCGTACGATCGTGTGTGTATATGCGTGCGCGCGCGCGCGCGCGCCCGTACCTATTTCCACCGCCCTTCTCTACTCACGCTTCCATATACGTCTCCGCGAAATTGGTTTGCATTTCGTGGTTCTTACCACGAATATGGTTCTATGTCTCATCTACGATTCCTATGATAATATTAATAATATTAATAATAATAATAATAATAATAATAATAATAAATTCAGACGGAGGTTCGATTGGCCATCCTGTCAAATGTTATATCATCAACATTTCAGTACGTAGATAGAGGGGAGATTATCAGAAATGTATTAATGTTTCGAATTAGACGTTCACGTTTAATGAGACTTTCTAAGGTCTAGTTCTAGTTGTTATGTTAATTTACGTTAGACGAATCAAAGGTCATATGCTTGCTCTCAAGTAAATCAACATAATTATACTCTAGAGGTATTAAGATGTTTCGAAAGTAAATATTTGAATGGCTATTGCAAGCGGTAATACATAATTATGTTATATAAGTGTTCTTATATATAATATGCTCTAATTATAATGATCAGTCTGGTCTAATGAATATAATTTTAGAATTTATATTAATGACGGATCAGTAGTATCCACGATATAAATTAATTGTAACAAAATTATCTTATGCGTTTTACGCTGAATTTTCTATTTCTTAATTTTCTTCTCCTGGATAAATATTTAAGTAGTATACGTAAATATAGGTTTACTGTAAGAGCGTCGGGTCTAGAAATCCATTAAGTCTATGTGTATATGATAGCTCATTAAATATACTCGTACAGTACATAGACTTCAAAATTTAAATTGATGAACAATTTAATACTAAAGTCAAATATGATTTTAAGATTATCGGGTAATTTAATTTCATTCGTCAAAAAGTTCAGATACGTCCTGAAGAAGGAAATTAAACAATGTTACTTATTGAGTATTTCATAAATAAATTTGTATTATTTAACATAGAAGTTGCCAGTCACATAATTGAAATAACAATGTTTGAAAATTATTGTTTTCATATGAGGTTATACGGAAGCTACGTCATTGATGCAGAAAACTTGTGCAGAAAAAGTATCACGAAATTGAAGATATTAAATATCTGATCTTCTGCAAATACAACTCTGAGTAAATTAAAAATTTTTTTTTTATATCCATACGATATTTATTATTTGTCAATAATTTGAATGTTCATACATCTACAGAATAATAATAATACAAATTTAACTTATGAAAACTTGTTCTAATTATTTTTAAACAAATAGTTTTTTTCACAGTACCTGAAAATTATATTTGCAAGATTTTCCTTTGCTGTCTGTTTTACTTCAGCCTTTTTTAAAGAGCTTCATTAAAGGATTGTAGTGATTGAGTTTTCTTATAAATCAAAATACCTATGCATTTCAATAGTTTATGAACGTCAAAAAAATGGACTTATTATTACTGTGGTATTAATTAAGTTTAAAATGTTTACGTTATTTATGAAATCATTTTGTATCTATTTTTTACGATAAAGGACACCAAACGAAGATGGGAAATGTACGGATAAGTAGTTATTGTCAGGATTGGTCCGACATATCCCGCGGTATTGTTTCATTTCTTTCTTCCTTTCTTCAATGCAAAACTTTGAAGTAAGGTTGTAAAAAACTTACAGGAACTAACGAAAAGTTGCAGCAGCCTTCAAACTTTACCATTATTTTGTAAGTAGTGTCTAATAATCGCCACCGTCCTCTTATCTGCATTTCTTTCTTTCGATGAAGGCACCAGACAATTTTTTTCATTAAGTCTTGTACATTAAGGAATGTACCCTTTTACTATACATTTAAAATAAAATTTGCTCGTTATGCTAATTGTAATTATCGTGTAATTACGATTTCAAGTTGTGTGATTATAAATTAGAGCAGATCATGAATATACAAATTTATAATAATAAAAAATGTTTCAAATTTGCAACATTTATGTTTTTAAAAATATTTTACAGAAATTTTTGTAATCTTAATTGCATAGATTCAGAAAAAAACTGGTCAGAATCCGGAAAGCGGCAGTAGATTTCGATAATAGTGATACCAATAACTATGGAACATTTCTATAATAATTACAGAATGAATAAGACTTGTAGAGATGAACAGCCAATACCCAATGTTTAGCATTGCTTACCAACTATAAAATTTATTATTATTTAAATCTGAAGACTATTTTCAATACAAAAACCTCCATTCTTACGGTGAAATGCAGTACAATGAAAAATTCTAGATTATCACTTGTCGAAAGGCATTTAAATTCCCTTCTAAGGACCATTTTAATAATAAGTTCACTTTTCGTTACACAATAATCATTCTTCTGTATTATTTTAACACGGGAATGTTAAAAAAATCAAAATCGACTGTTTTTCAATTATCTTATTCCTTTTTAAAATTACAATTTTCTTATATAAGATAATATATATTTTATTATTTTATAGATATGATATTTCCGAAAGATCTAGGTTAAGGTGATTTAGAAATCTCAATGAGTGACAACGACCTAACCTAATTTTTAATCACGATCGAAGACCGATCGTCGATTAGCAGTTTCGGAGAAAAGGTAAAGAGGGCCCGGCATTCGTCACGTGCGCGCGCGCATATGCGTGGGGAGGGCGTTAATAAATTTTAAATCCGCAATCTGGCGACGGAAAAAAGAACGAAAAAACCAGACACCGAAATCCCATTCCAGAGGAGGGGGCGAACAAAGGAACCCGCCAGTGAGGAGGGGGGCGAGAATATTAAGCGTAAAGTCATGAGTTGGCTTTATGCCGCTTCCTTCTCCCCTATTCAGGGTGCATTGTTGGGCGCGAGCGCGACCCCCGGTGCAGAAACCGTAGCCGTGGAATATCTTCCACATACTTTCTTCGCGCCTGCTTAATCGGGGGACCAAGACGCGCTGCCCAGCACGGCGGTCTCTTGATTAAATTTTCGCCAGGGAGCTCTCTCTCTCTCTCTCTCTCTCTCTCTCTCTCTCTCTCTGTTTCACTACCCCCCTTCTCTCTTTTGCTTTCTTCGAGATTGTGCAAAGCCAGCGAACGTTGCGGGAATTGTTTCCTTCCGGCTATTTTTCTTTCTATGGCCCGGTGCTGTTCCTTATCGTGAATTATCAATGTGAAATTCTGCATATGTATATTTCACAAAACTTTTCGCGAACAAAAAGTTACTACTTTCAAAATTACATTTTTGTCTAATTTTTGATAAATTGTAGTAGTTTCAGCATCGATCTCCATCGCTACGGTCGTCACTTTTTGACAAATTATAACCCACGCACCGACCGTTTCGAGCTTACAAGTTCGGTCGACCGAAACTGCGTATTAATATAGGAACTGACGCTCGCGTAAACTTGGAACGGGCATGCGGATCTGTGCGTGAACACAACCCCGTTATGTTCTGTCGGCTAATTAATTAGTGAGGTTAATTTAGTTAAATTTCATCGGTAACCGGAAATCTAATGCTGCAATCCGTTCGAGGCCACTGATGGACTTTAGAACGATGGATAATCCATGGATAGCGTTATCTGGGTAAAGAATTGCCCTCAAGCTAGGCTGCTTTGCCGATTCGCTGGGGAGTAGGTCAAACAAGTAAATTTAATTTATAGTTGAAAAAAGTAGAAAGAGTAACTCTTCAAGGTAAGGTAAACGTACCCATAAATTATCATTTAGTATGTTACGACACGTTTAGTTAGAAATAAGAACTTAGTTTATATATAGTATCTGATAATTAATATTAATTAAGGCTAATAAGAACATCAAATCAAAAAGTCATATTGTTGTTTAAAGCATATTTACCAGTACTTAATTATACTAAAAAACATGTATTAATAGTTCATTTGTGTTCGTGTACATCTCCAAAAACTGGTCTTGAAAAAAATAATTTTACATTGAATAGAATACCTAAAAAATGAAAGATATTGTTAAAATAATTTATAATGAAACTAAATTTATACAATCGAAATTACTCGTAGCGTGTAATAGTATATATATATATATATATATATATATATATATATATATATATATATAATTTGTATATATATAATAATATATATATATATATATATATATATATATATAATTCAATGTCCTGAAAAATACGAAGCTAATAGTCCGTTGTCCATTTAGAATAGTAATTAAATTATAACGCACTTCTGACAAAATTCTAATGATCAAAAAGTAAGGTACCGTTTTTGATTCTTAAGAGTATGAAGCAAAACATTTTTACCTGTGCTTGTTTTTTTAAATTTTTGTAGTATTATTTAATAAGCTAGTTACAATGGCCGTGCGCAAATGATATCCTACCATAAAAATGTACAAATTCTTGAGTTCTTGTAGTTATCCTTTATTATAATACTGGTACGAAATGAATCAAAGAGTGAAAAATTAATATAAATACAATTTATAATAGGGCTTTGAAAAGCTTCAGAAAAGAATATAAATTATTAACGTTTATTTAGGATTCGTATTTTAAAAAATCCAATTCGCAATTAACGTACCGACGAATCGACCAACATCATCATCGGATTTGAGAAACTTTTTTCTGATTTCGAAGCGATAAATCGTAAAGTTATAAATAAAGCGCTTTTATATAAAACGCGGCTCAAGCGTCGGCGCCGTTCGAAACAAACCTGGCTAAGCGAATCGTGGTGAATACGCTTCGGCCCGATTCGATCAATTCAATCTCGCTATCGAGCCAGGGTGCGCGATGCCGAAAAACAAAACCATTAACATTTTTATTTACAGGCCGCGCTCTATACGTACATACCTGTGCGTTGGTCGACCCTCTCTGCCCTCCCTCCCTCCCTCCATCCCGCCGAGTTCCGAAGCTTCGCTGACCTCGGCTGCCCGGCCGCCCTCTCGCCCACTGCCCTGCATCAAGCTTCTAATCACGCCTATACGCGCAAGAGCTCGCCGACCGTTAACCCACGAGGAGGTAGGGAGGAGGCGGGGTGTCGACCTGTCGATTAAGCCTGGAAACGACGCGGCCATAAAAATTCCTGGTGCTTCCGCGTTCGCCCCGTTGGCGTCGCGCTCGCAACCTACATCCGAGCCTCCCACCTCGCGCTATCCCCCCCTCGTCGCATTGCTATTTCATTTCTGTCGCGCATCCGGCGGAGGAACGAGGAGGGGGGGGGAGGTCACGAAAGCGCGGAGGAATACGTGAGTCAATTCACGAGCGTGCGCGCGCGCGCGCGTGCCCAGTCTCCGTACGTGCGAAGTACTCCCTCGGCAGGGCTGGCGTGGGGAGGGGGAAGGGGAAGTCGTGCCAAGGCAGGAAACGATATATGGGGTATAGCTGCGTGAAGAAAGTCGAGCGGAGAACGAGGAACAAAAGATAAGATCCTACAGATACATAAATATGTGTCGACGTATGCGAGTGTATATATATATATATATATATATATATATATATATATATATATATATATACATAGGAAACGGAGAAAGACTCACCGACAACGTTGAGATGCACGAAGTGGCTCAAGTGCGGGGTCGTGGACACCTGGCACTCGTAGATCCCGGTGTCCCGGTGCTGGGGGAACTTGATCTGCAGCACCCAGTCGTCCGTGTGCCCGGTGTGTATCGCCCGGAATCGCTGGTCGTTCGTGTACGTGTACCGACCGATCGTCAGCAGGTGGACGTCCCTGTGACGTATCCACGAGACCTGCGAAACAGAGGCATCTGTAAAGCACGTTCGATGGGGTGGGGGTTGGAGGGATGTATTCGCTTCTGTTGTACGCGCTTGTGCCTGCTGCACTTCTGTCTATATGTACGAATGTGCGTACGTATTTATGCGTATGTTTACGGGTCAGGTCTGTTTTTGCTTTTATGGTTCGCCACTGGGGAAATATTTGTTTTGGTATTGAATGAGGCTATAATCGCCTATTTCAGAGAACGCAGAGAGAGAAATATCAATTCATTTTCTTTCCATTCATATGTAATAATTTAAGACAGGTAATTTACATCAGGTACGTAATAGCAATGAGTAATTTTTGACATTTTACATAAATCATGAACCAACTGTCCTATCTTTCTATCACGGTCTCTCTCTCTCTCTCTCTCTCTCTCTCTCTCTCTCTCTCTCTTTCATTAATCCATTAACGTAAACCATAAAGTATAGGCATATGGTCCTTATACGTAGGAACCATTCGCAGTCGAAATACGAATATATATAGACATATATAATATCACTACAGATCATTATCTATTCCATCTTTAGAGGGGAAATTTGAATGTCAAATTGGTATGATTGATTCAAATAAATTGACAGAGGATATATACTTCCCTAATTGGACCAGTATCTACAAATGTGTACGGGGCCAGATTCATAGTTATGGAGCTCTATGGGCTATGAATACGTGGAGGGAGGAAATGTGTCATAGATTGAAGAATTAATAGGATCTCATGTAACTTGCAAAGGCAATTTTTTCCATGACAAAGAAATATTAATATATTATATTTAATAAGCTTTTAAAATAATCTATCTTATATCCGTTCATCGAATTGAACGAGACTAATGTAAATACAATTTATAATGCATATACTCGTATATTAACATTTTGAGGCAGAGTAGCCGACCTGTAGCTTACCTCTGTTTTTTTCAATTATTTTTCAAAAACAGAGATAATAAAATACCAATAATTATGAAAAAACATAAATTGTTTTCAAATTATTTATATACAAAAGCGAATAGCAAGAAATATAATTTTTCGTACATTTTACAACATGGTGTCAAGTAATTATAGTAAATTACGCATTAAGCTAAAAAAATAAGCTATTTCTATATGTTTGAATATTGTGACTCTCTTTTATAGCAACGTAACCTATTAAAAATATCTTATTAGCATCTCTGCCGCTGAAAGTGGTAATAAAAGAGCCCGGTAAAAGTGGGCTCCTAAGCTTAAGTGCCAAAGGCCCTTATATAAATCCGGCGCTGCAAATCTCTGTGCATATATATAGGATTGCACTGTCAACGGAGAATTTGACTTGAGTGATCGAAATTTTTATTTCCATTTTGTCCTGCGTTCAGGGACTGAAAGCCGCGAATTTATGTAAAAGATAGCACGTATAAATAAAGGCTTATCTCTTCGAAATAGGTCGCGACGGGTAATGAAAATTCCGCCTAAATCGCGTATTATTCGAGGAGCATCGTCGTTAAGTCGTTAAAAAATGTTTTTTGATGAAAAGAAAAAAAAAGACATCGATCGCTCATTCTTAATATTTGATATATTATTCAAATATTTTATAACACAAAGATTTTCCTTTTCGTTTTATCGAAGCGTTACGCAGCGTATTAAATTTAAATCAGGACAGAACGTTATCGCTGATACAGATTTAAGTGTAATTTTATAACACTTACTTTCCCAACGGGTTTACTTAAAAATATATTATAGAGCAAAAGGGAAATTTTTTAAACATAAACCACTTAAGATACGGTAATAATAAATTGTGCAATCATGGATGGACAATTTGTTTTTTATGCGGACGATTTGTCATTCCAAAATTCTTCTAATTCCAAATTGGTTAAATTAATATTTCGATCAATCATTTATTTTCCTTTTATTCTCGTGCCGCGCCATTCGTCGCCTTTCAAGCTAATATGAAGAATGTTAAGCGCGCATTCGCGAAGCGAAATATTTCATAACCTGCCTCATTAAGGATGATCGAAGCCATTATTTCAGCGAGAAATATCCCGTTATCCTGCATTTGTGAAAATTTTAACTTCATTTTACCGTTTGGAAATACAAACAATTGTCATGCAATAATGGAAATAATTAAATTCATAAAAATTTAATTTAAAATACACGTTAAAAGTGAAAATCACTAATGATTATTATAGAAGCGATATTAAGATCAAAAATTCTAAAAGCAATTGGAATTCCATTACTGTCGAACGCATTCTGATGACGAATATAAATTCTTATTTTTATAAAGAATAGAGGATTACTTTATTTTATTAATACGTTGTTACCGACTTTCGTGCCTTTTTTCTATAACTATTTCATATTAATATAAATTGTTTAATACTAATTTTTAATATTATTATTTAGTTATAATTCGTTTTACCTGCATATACCTAATTATTTTTTCTCGGAAAGCCAATGCCGAAGAAAATTTATTTTTGATCCACCTTCCTCGGGGGATTCTTAGAGTTTTTCTAGGATATTTGTTCTAGGATAAGTTTTAGGGTTAGGAAATGTGATGTTTGAACGATTATAAATTATCGAAAATTTCGACCAGCTGGAACGAATGGAATGGTTGAAATGTTGAAACGTGTTGGACCGATTGAATTTCCAAACATAAGTACCAGCCCTAACTATATTTAGGGTTAAATTAATAAATATTTTTATCGGTCATAAGTACAATTTTAAAATATTTAGGGTTTGTCATGATTGGCAAATTTGAAATCGATTGATTGCATGAAAAAATATAGGAAAAAAATAAAATATCTTATATTTTGATGTATTATAAATTGATGAAGTCGACGAAAGTCGGTCGGTTTCCCGTGCTTTTAATATTAATAATAATAATTATCTATATATAAATGGTTGTCAGTTATAGATCATTATCTCGAGTGGACCGAATCCGAGGGATACTAGTATACGTATGGCAGCGGAATACACCGAAGGTAATATACATTAATCGGAGATGGAATCCGAGAAGTGGACCATCGAATGCACGCTCGAATGAACGAACGTTCGTCGCTGCGTATAGCCAACTTATCCCCAATGCACCGCATTATTCCCGCCGAACATCCGACAAAACCGACGCGCGGTGCGGTGCGCTAAAACCACAGCTATTAATTAACCCCGACTACATGCGCGCGCGCGTAGCTCGATCTTCGCGATTGCAGCAATGGCTTCGCGTCAAAGAAACAAAAAGAAAGGAGAAACCGATCGAAAACAGCCGGGAAGGGGCTAGGGGGGCCCTTAACGCTCGGCAAAACGACCGCTGTCGCGCCCAGCCCAGCAGCCGTTCCTCGACACGATAATCCACTCGTGCCCCTTTAAAACGGCAGGAAATGAAGCCTTTCAGCGACCCTATCCTCCGTGCCCTTTCGCTCGCCCTCGCTTCGACCACACCCCACCCGTCCCCCGAGCGGCAATCGATGGCACTCCGCGGTGTGGCGCGGCGCGGTCCGGCGTCGCGAGCCCCGTCAAAGCGACGCGCCGTTAATACACGCATGGACACGGGCGAGGACCGAGCGACGGGGCCTCGATCAACGCTTACGCGTAGAATTGGCCGTCGGTGCCCGCGAGCTTTCCTCGCGCCACCGAAACAGGAGAGGATAAAGGGCGGAGCGCGAGGGCTGTCGGCGAGGGAAGAGGGAAGGGAGGGATCGGTGTACGAATCACAATTTATTATACGTAGCGGGTCGCGCGCACGCGAATTCGCGCTCCTGGGATTGCTGCGAGCTATTACCCTTTCCCCTCCCCCCTCCAACCCGCTAACTCCTCTCCTGTCCCGTCAAGCTCGCGGAGCTTGAGGGGCGGGAGGGGGAGCAGGAAATTAAACGGGAGCGCTCCGTGATTTTTCTCCCCGACGCTAGACGGGGCGCGGAGAAGGGGCGGGGGCAGAGCCGCTGGCTCACTCTCTCGCCTCGATATTTTATGAATTATCGGGGCTCCTTTATCCTGGCTCGAATGGCCTGCCGTTCGCTTTGGCAGCTAAGAGAGACGGCACGGTACGCGCGCGTGTAGGGGAAAAAAGAAACGATTTTTGGTCGGCTAGCCGTGCATCGTACACCGTCTTTTGCTGTGTTTTTATTCGTTTTTTTTTCTTTTGTTTTTTTTGTATATTAGATTTTAACGTAAGTGTTGCTGACACATGCGTTGTACGCACGCCCTTAATGATTGGGTTATTAATAAGTGATTCCAACGAGATTTTTTTGCGTAATTAATTACTAAATATAGGTAATGAATATCTTAGCCCTGTCAGGGGATGAAATATATTGTGTAAAATTGAGAGCTCGTAAATTTTATGAAACCTTTTAACCTTTTACGAAAGCATTATAAATTACGTTCTTTGAGCTCGTCTACGAGATTCCAATGAAAATGGTTTTAAAAAAATTGTATCCTTATATCTCGTTGTTTTATTCTTCTTCGGAAAGCTAAATTTTTATGTTGTCTTTTGTATATGTGTATATATATATATATATATATATATATATATATATATTTATATATACTACTACTACTACTGGGAGGTTTAAAAATAATAAAAGTTTAAAAAAGTATTAACTAAATTGAATTTTAATATATAATGAATAAAAGATAAATATAAATTACTCGGAGAACCCGAGGTTGTAATCCGATACCAGCCACACTTCTTTCAAAATTCTCGAAATTTTCTTAAATCTAAATACAGTCACCTTGTTTGTGAATCTATAGAAGAGCTATTAGAAAGAAAATTTCTGAATTTTCCGTCACAGCACGGATCAATTGCCTTTAAAGAAGCATAACCAGTTAAACCTTTTTCGTAAAATCTCAAGATTTTCCTCCGACTAATATTTGATTACCTTAGTTGTAAACCATATAAAAGTCAGTATTCAGGTAAAATCTTCGGTTTTACCCGTCATAGCTCTACTTTCTTAAACTATCAACATACATAAATCTATCAGTGATAATGAAAATATCTTATTTTTAAATTGTAATGCAAACAATATAGAGACGTTTACATGAAGCTAATTACTATATAATAATAACTAGAATTTAATCGATAAATAACTACTTTAATTCTAGAAATTATAAAGGTGGAGAGTCACGATTAGCATTGATTCTAATTCTTAAATTTATTTTCGTTTCTGTTCGTAACATATATATAACATCAAAAGACGAATCTAAGACCGTTAAAAGATTACTCAATATGTAACCTTGACATTTATATATTATGTCCATCGGATTCCATCGGAAACAGAACCATTCAGAAACGATTTGAGCACCGTAAGTATAATCAATTGATGTCACCTACTAAGTAATTTATATTAGCCTCATTAAATTGAGCTTTCGATGAAATGTTAAGGCTACAAAAATGTTAAAGCAATATTTTCTTATGACCTTGAAAAATGTCCAATAATTAATGAACGAATTGTTTGTGAATCGGCTTTTAAAATAAAACACGCAGGTATATTGATATAAAAATAGTTTGATTATTTGTACAGTTAGATAAATCAATAAACGTTTGATAATTGCTACAACCGACTTAATTAGTTAGATTAAACGTACAAATAGTCAAATAGTACATTTTAAATTCTAACGTTTCCACTTGATGATGGGGATGTTTACGGATACAGACGAAATTCCGAATACTGTTATTAATTTACACAATTATATTTGTAACAACTACTTTGTAATTATTATTTTAATATTACAGTTGAGGTAAAAGTTTAAATATGTAAATTTCAAGTATTGCGATATAAATTTATAAAATTATGTACATTACATATTACCATTTATTTTGGAAATTTATGCTCCTTCTAATTCGCTCCTTAATTAATGTACACAGCTGAATTTTCGTACCAAGTAAACCGCTTCCACCTTCAAATCGACACATGATGTAAATAAGCAGCGCTCAACAGTTTGAATATAAAGAGGCCGAATGAGAATTTCATAACTCATATTCAGAAGTTTGCACTGCGAGAGAAGGGATGGGATTGACAACTTTCCACGCGTACTCCTATGCTCTCTCTTCTGTTTACACGCGACACCGAGGTAATTGATTCGTTCTCGGTCTCTCTCTCTCTCTCTCTCTATCCCTCTCGGGCTCCGGACTCATGAAGCGAGCATCTCCGTCGTCTCGCTCCTCATTACTTCATTTGGCTATATCTGCAAAAGTTTGCCTTTCCCCGGCAGTATCCCCCACTCGTTTCCCAGCCCACTCACTACTCTCGAAAATTGTCGAGGAGCACGCAGAGAAGAAGGATGTTATTAATTGTTCTCCCAGGAAAAGCGCATGAATTGTGAATTTACAAACCAACACGCACGGACGTGATCGTACGCACGCACACAACCACATGCATACAGAGGCTTCTCGGTGTATGGATACCGTATTCGAATCGCTTATTACTGATCTCGATTTTCAGTTGAATTTAAGCTGAAACTTGATATTCAGCGAAATTTCCTTTAAAAATTTGTAAGTGTCTCCGTATTAATTTATATAAATTAATTATATTATCCTAGGTTCATTATACTACATCTAGACTGATGCATACAAAATAATTCTTTCTCAGTTTATTTGAGATTATTTAATATTCAGACTAAAATAACATAAATAATACTTCAAGATCAGAAAATCATAAAATCTTCGTAAAATGCGAGAGAATTATTAAAACATAATCTGAAAGTTCGTACATTAAATTAAAATTATTATCAAAATAAATTAGCCTTAAGCGTGATTGCTCGCATTAATTCGGTTCGAGTAAATATCTCCGTAATTCCGATCAGAGCCTCGTGAGAGGGAAGATGATAAATCCCAAGTGGGAGTTAACTTCGGAAATTAGCACCTCGGGCTCCAAAGGATCATCATCAGATGCGCATTAACCTTAGTTTAAATATTTAAAATATTATTGAAATATTTTTCGTCCTCGTTTAATTATAATACGAAAGAAAATAAAATTTGATAGTATCGATAAGCATTATATTTGGTACATGAAATTGGTTACAGCTTATTTTAATGAAGATTCATTATTTTATCGACCTACTTGAAACATTTAAAGAAAAAGTTTTTTATAAATTTCTATAAATTAAATATGGCTAAATTTACTAAGAATTTTCTATTCTTCCAATTAAATATGGCTGAATTTATACGCGTTAACAGATAATTGCTTGCCTAACTGAATAACTTTACAGTTGTACATGATTTAATCTAGATTTAACATTTGTTTAATAGTTTTTTAGAAAATTGAATATTAGTTCATTTGAAATCTGTTGCTTGAAATATTAATGTTTCTCTTAATTTGATTTAAATGTATAGTCTTTCTATTAAAATTATTCATCTGTTTAGAAACACTATTCCGAATTTGACTACTAAGTAAGTAAGTAAGTATGAAAGTACATTATTATGTAGTTACGTTGTTAAATCCGGACCGAATCAGATTCACATAAGACCTGTCTTTTGTCGTAAACTAGTGTACATGGCTTATAAATAATTAGAACATGGAAATATTAGAGACGTAGAGAGGGAGAGAGAGAGAGAGAGTGCAATTTAATCCTCAATATTTTAACAATAGATTTTTATATAGGAAATAATTGATTTATACTGTCTTTGTTCTTCGAATCAAATGGAATTGATAATTTGAATATCTAAAAATGTATCATGACTTATATCGATTAAGAAGCCTTGCCACCTCAACTGTAACAAGAAATGGAGCCTTTATGTAACGATGGTCACAAATGTAAATCCAATATTTTACTATTGTAAAAAAGACAGTAGAGCAATCCAGATTAGGATCTAGTTTAGCTTTTACATGATCGATCCGAATCTTTTCAGATAAATTATTTTATCGCATAACGATGACCAATTTGCTCCATTTTTGTAAACTCACTCAAAACATTTACTTATGACAGCTGCCAAATAAATACTATGGCACTTGGCGTTACCCAACTGACAGCATCCATACTTTATAGATTCTATATATGTCCTTTCTAAGACAGTGATATTTTTCAAACAACCGTCATCTACAGATCAGATACCGGGTAATTGCGGGACTATCCTCGCATACACAAAATCTTACAACCTTTCCCAAAGTTGCATGTATAGCCGTGTCCCACAGTTGGCTGTTAAAACACACGTTGATCTGCCCAAATCGCTATATTCCGTAAATACACATACAGACACGTAGAAAAAAGCCTTTTAACTCCAGGACGATTCCTTCTAAAGCTAAACGTACGCGAAGGCGCGCAGTCGCCAATCGACGACGAGGCGCTGGGCCGAAAGCATTTTCCGCGATTCAGCAAATTTCCGGCTGACGGCTCACCGGAAGGCTGCCCACGCTTGCCGCCTCTTTCCCGGATAGAAGGAAGGAGCGCGTCGGCGTTGGCGAGCCGTGCGAAAGTAAGGCGGACAGAGTACGATTCAACCCCCCTCCCGCTTTCTCGCCCCTTTATTGACGAGGAGACGTGGGATAAGGAATTGTGAAGTCGAGAGTACAAGAAGAGACGGGACGCACAGTAGGATCTGAAATACCGTGAGGGAGTGAAGAGAAAAGGGCAGTGGTGCTCGCCGACCTGCTTGCTATTCAAGTAGTCTCCCAAAGGCGTGGCCAAGGCATTTCTTCGCTATTGACCCCCCCCCCCCCGCTCTCTCTCTCTCTCTCTCTCGCTCTCATTCCCGTAGCTCCTTTTGCTACTCTTTTTGTTTTCGATCCACTCCTTTGCTATTTGCAGCGTAGCTACGAATTGCGAATGTTCCTGGTCCGAGAGAAACACGCCGCAAAACATCTATGTACTATATATATATATATATATATATATATATATATATATATATATATATATATATATATATATGGCTCTGAAGCTACAAATTGTTTTTGTTTCACGCCCGTTCTTTTTTCGACGAGGTTTTTGCACCTAGCGTCATATATTCTGTATAACTGGAAAATTTATTACACACGTATTAATGTAGACGCCTTGCTGGTTGGGAATAATAGAATGTAATGTTTTTACTATTAAAAAAACTAACGGAGCTTATTTTCTCTAGATTTTTACTTTATCACTATTATTATTATTATTATTATTATTATTATTATTATGATTATTTTTTTTATTATAGTTGTTGTTCTTGTTGTTGTTGTTATATTCGTGCTTGTTAAATTCCACCTGAATAGAAATTTTCTCATGAAAATATGAATACTTGTTGCTTTCGTTGAATTCCTACTTACAGTTTATGTGTATGTATACATACTGCAGAAATAGTTACATTAGATTATTGTATGCGTGCAAGCAAATCACTGTAACAGTTTAATCAACCGCAATCCAGAGAGTAGTACAACCCTTGTAGGATCATATTCTATCACTACAGCAAGATGAACGGAATTCTTTTTAATCGTCTAAGGTAGTCGTGGAAAATTGTATTATGCACGCTTCGTGTGAAAAAACATTGCACACAATTTGTGAGTCATAATACGGAAAAAACCATAGAAACCTTCTTGGACACCATTGCTACGTTCGGTTAATCATATCAACTCGTGCGGGAAAAGACCTATTTTTCCACACTTTTTTTCGTAATGAACTATTTTTCAAGTTACTTTCTTAATTTGTCATTTTTCTTTCTCGCAAATGAATTAGTCTTTCCAGTGCAATAATTATTACAACAGGTTATATATTCATCGCACATTTATAATAGACGACCTTTTACCCTATTAATGAACAAATCAGGTGATTTCGAGGAGAAACCGCTATTCCGTTTATAATCTACATTTGCACCTATTTAGCTATTAACATGCTCATTTATTTAATCACATTAATGGATAATATATTCTTTTCACTACAGTTTCAATTTTTATAAATAAAATTTTGAAACATGACCGTTGTTCAATAGAATTTAGTTTCGACGACGAACGTCTCGAACTGTTTTTTATTCGGCAACGATTCTATTATAGCTATATTAAACATATTATTATTATGAATTATTGAATACGACGACTTATCAACTGTAATTATCGATACCAATAATTACTAGTACAATAAATTATCGGCTACATTTGGAAATTACTGTACAGATTGGAAAATTTACTATGACAAATTTGATTTGAATAAACGTGTAATTTAAAGTTTTCATTTAGAATTTGTGCGAGTATATATTTTGTTATTGTGCAAGTTAATTTAAGCGGTCATTCTTAATGTATTTGATGATTTGATTTATTTAATATACCTGATAATGATTATATGCTCTTATTCATTAGTACTAATATTGTTCAAATTCATTAATTATAAGAATATTAAATCATTTATATACAATTTGGACTCATTACTATTAAGAATCTTTAAATTTTTAATTTTCTTTTTTTAATTCAGTGACTGAATAACAGAGTTGTTTGATATATTTTGGAATAAAACCCTTTCCTATTGAATAAAATAAGTTTATTATTCTTATTTTCATTCTATCGGTCTTCATAAAGAACTACCATTGCAATATATTTTACCAGAGTATTTAAACAACTAACTTATTAAGTATACCAATTTTAAATAGAAAACTTCTTTCAGTCTTTATCATCCTTCAGTGAAATACATCATCCACTTGGGTAACATAATTTCATTTCAGTTATCATATAGCCGTAATCGCTCTCGGGATCCTGGATCGTCGGGCTCTTTCTGCACTCCGAGCGCGCTCTCGATTACAATAAAAACATTAAATTTCAGTGATCCCGTCCTCTTTACGACGAGAAAGAGCGAAGGAAAGAGAGATAGAGATAGAGAATAAGGGATGGAAAGGGAGAAGGAGATAGAGAGGGAGAGAGAGAGAGATAGTGGTATAGCTTCAACTTGGCTCTTTCGCGCGCGTTTCCTCGGGATTACACGGCCGGTAATTACACGGAGCGCTACCGCACCGCCGTATGCCGCACTGCAGCTCGTCGGTGGAAAGATAACTAACGTCTCTATACATATAGCTAGCTCTATAAGTCCGACGATCGGAAGGCTCCTGGCTACTACCGCGCGCACCTGGGCGGGGCTCCGGTCGCTCGCGCGCGTCCTACTGTCCACGGCGCGCATAAGATCCCCGGGACACGGTGGGAAATTTCAATTTTAACGCGGCTCCCAGCCGCGGCTCGTTTCGGCGATTATAGCGTCTCATTGCCCCTTCATCTCCTTGCATTTCATCCGCGGACGACTTTTACGCCGGGCCTCGACTTCGCGCGGGTGAATTTTGGCGTCGCCGTGTAACGCCGTGTTCGGCAAGCAATTGTGTTTTTAAATAATGGGATAGTTATGGAAATGGATTAATCGATCATTTAGCCAAACATAAGTTTATATATAACATAAGTTTATACCTAATATCTGAACCTAAGCAAACGTAGAATAGAAGCGATGAAAGACGACATTCGTAGCGATAGATTTAGTTGTTCGAAATTTTTACAAGGATTAATCTGCGCCTGGCTTAAAGAAAAATGGAGAACGAAAGAGACGTTATTGATTTTTGAGAAAATAGAGCGTGAGCATCAGGTACTGCCGCGCGCTCTCTGCCCCCGCAATTCATCCACTCGTGGACTTTAAGCCACTGTGCAACGGTAAATCTGCACCAAGCGAAAAGGAATTACTAAACAAGCGCGCGCGCCGCCAGGAAGGGGAAGAAGAGGAAAGAGAAGGATCGGGAAATGCGAGTCGAGGGAAAAATCGGAGATGGGAACGGGGGATAAAAATAATAGGAGACAGGGATGGGAGGATGGATTTCGTAGGAGGGACGCGCGGAGGGCTTAAAATTATGATAAGAGAAAGCGGCCGGGCGCTCGTGCATCGCCGTTACGTAGCGGAGCTGGCGAGGGGGGGGTGTGAGGGTGGATTGGAAAAGAGAGCCGCAACGCAAGTTCCGGCGCGAGAACGGGGTTACAATCGGGGGCGCTCGCACATGGCTCCGCAAAATTACTGCGCTCCACGAGCGTTTAAGCTCCGACGCCGCGCGCCGCGACGGGGGCAAATTTCCAGTCGCCGACGCCGCGGCCGGACGCCTTGACTCTGGCTTAATACGGATGTGCGCCTTCCCCCTGCAGCTACCGGTGCGCCGCGCTAGCCGGCGGTTTTGCTTCCTAGGGAAGGGGCGACGGCGCGGACACGGCGGCCGCAGGAGGGAGTCGCATTAAATTCGAAGCGGAAGTCGAGCGTAAACGCAAGACTGCTCTCGCCTCTCGCTTTGACCTCCGACCACCCCGTTCCACCTCGTCGCCATTTACCGTCGGTCTCGCGTTTCCGAGGCATTATCCGATCTGCTTCCTCCTTCCCCTCCTCTCTCTCTCTTAACCCCTCTCTCTCTCTCTATCATTCTCTATATATTTTTTGCTCTCTACCTCTTTCTCTTTTACCTCCCGAGCATGGATAAAAAGGGCCGATTTTTATTGCTCCCTCCAAAAATTTCTCTCTCTGTTTCTGTCTCTATCTCTCTCTTGTTTCTTTACTGAAAACAAAACTGATAATATTTATTCGAAGTATCTAGGTATTGCTGATAATAAACCAGCATGAATGAAACATCTAGATCATACAGCGGTTAATATAACAGCCCGGCCTTGATAGGCAAGGAGAATTACGAGCAGAAAGTCGGGCTTGAAACTGGAAGTGATGAATTGGATACGATTCTGTATTAAAATATAGATGAGTGTTTTATTGTTAAGTTTTATTGTCGTAGACGAGAAATTCACACCTGTGATTGTACATTGTCACATCTTGGATGTCTGTATATATAAAAACCATATATAAAATAAAAAATATGCTCGAAGTTGGAAAGCTTCAATTTTTGAGCATGTAAAACAAAGGCAAACTCATGCTCTTTCAACATATTTAGTAAAAATAGAATTTTGTACAATGCATCTCAATACCAGGACCAGAAACTTTGTCTTCGAAAACACATATGGACAGTATTACTTTTGTATATTAGAAGATTATAATACTGGTATGAGTAAGTAAAAGAATGAATAAGTAATGCGTTGTACAATCGAAGCATGTTGTATTCTCTGTTAACTGATACGTATGTACATGGAACTCATCAAAATGTTGCTGGCATTGCTTGAATAATTTATTGCCGCTGGCCTGGCGAACGTGGAATACTGCAGCTCTATATAATAAACGGTTAAATGGGACAAAAGTTTATATAAATGTCCTCTGTTTATGGGCAAACATATCCGAGTTTTATCGGGAGCTTCGGCGTGGGAGGGAAATTCGCCGCGTCGGCGACTGAATTTCGTTCCCAATATCGGAGCGCTCGATCGCCATTTATATTGAACATTTTTCGTTTGTCTTTTACTTTTATTCACTTTCCACTGCTCTCTCTCTCTCTCTCTCTCTCTCTTGCTCTTTTCTCTATCTCTCTCACTCCGTGCGTGATTAATGAATGTCTTTCAGCGTGAATCCGCTAACCCATTTTTGGGAACAATTTTATATTGATTTATATATATAATTAGATAATTCGAGTTTTTGTTTACTTCAGTAGTTTTTTTATTTATATTCTATTCTCGCTGTAAAGTATTACCCATTATACAAAAAAACTGCTTGAAAAGAGTTGAATTTATTTGTAACATTTGTACGTTTAATTCAATTAACCGTATTAGTCCGTCGCTCTAGTAATTGACGAGCTATTGAAGATTTATTGATTTGAACTTTATTTGGAACAGTAGTAACTGAAATAAATGAAAAAAATGTTAAAAAGTAAATTACAAAAATGTGCATAGCAAGCCTTTGTTAACGGATAGATATGAAGAGGGGCTATATGCATTTACTAAAAACTTTTTTCTAATTGAAATACCTCTTTCAATTCCCTCAATCAATTAATAATAATATTGTGAATACAATTATAATATTATTTCTACCTACTTCTAATAATTTTTTATGAAATCCTTTCGTGAACCTGAACTTTGGACGAGAAATGAATTCTAAAATAATATTAAATTAATCAATAACTTTGCAAAATGTCATTTTGAAATAAAGAAAATCTTGGCTTCTAAAACGCTTGTTCTAAGATTATTTAATATATGACAAAAACGTAATACCAATTGATTTAAAAAAATTCAAATTTGACAAACTAAACCTGCGTCAATTTCCGAATAAAGTACACTTCATATTATTACAGTTACTCATAAAGTCTATTTCTTCTTCCCCATTTACGATGCCCTCAATTAGAGACAATCGATATAGATAAAATTCCATTATCTTTCTCTCACCCCTTATCCTTACCAGTTTTAAACCAGTCGAAGCTTACCTTTGCGCATCACAAAGCTCGCGCCATTTTTGCATCTATATTTTACATACAGAAGAGCCCGGCGCCTGTCGCCCGTCTTTCCGCCCCGCACTACCCCGAGACCTCGAACAATCTCCGAGTAATTTTCATCTCGGTCGAAATTAGTTCGACGCCGTGACGCGGCGCAGCGCTCGTCTCGATCCGGCTACTGAACGAACCGTCGTTTTCTACCACCCCTACCCTCCCTCGGTCTCTTCCTGCCCGTGTCCCGAGCACCGGTCGCGGCCCCAACGCCGCATAGCTGCTAGCCGGTAAATACGCTCTATCGATCCTTCGAGCCCGTCGCGCGCGCCTCAACGACGTCCGTGCGGTTGCCCGGAGTCGCGGTGCCGAGCCCGGCGCGACGCGGCTCGGCGCAGCGCCTGCACGCTCGCCGGGAGATCCTCGCTCGGCTATAGATGCACGGGGGCGGGAGGGGTGTGGGATTCCCGAGGCGGCCGGTTCAAGGTCGTGGCTGGCTGGTTAAGTGGGCCGGTGGGCGCGGAATCGCGCGTGCAAGACGTTGTTCGAGGAATGGGATTAACGGAAATCCAGGGCGAGGATTCACGGAGACACTGACTTCGCCCGAATTTGCAAGGAGTTTTTTTTGCTGCGAATGAAAATACGAAACATAATGATTTTTCTCGATGTATTAATTGGTATATGTAGAATATGAATGCGAGTACGAGACTTCGATACATACATGAGAAACTATATAAATTTTTCTACTGGTGAGAAAATTGTCATATTTGAAATGACGAGCAAAAACAGAAATGTAACATATTGATGTATATATTTTTTAAAATACAGTACCGAGCGAGTCTTTAATTATTTTACTGCAATTTATTTTCACGAAGTATTTTTGCATATATATATATATATATATATATATATATATATATATATATATATATATATATATATATAGATTTATATATTTGAATATTACTGTAAGATTTAAATTCTCTGCAAAGTCTTTATAAATATTTAATATTGCAATGATATTGAACGCATAAATAAAATTATATTTATACATTTTCGATCCTATTTATGAATCAGAAATTAACAGAAAGCTTAATTATAAATACAAGTAATTTAATCAATAATTTTACAAAAAAAATTACGTATAATTAACCTTTAAATAAAGAATTATTTTCTTTCTTAGAATATTGGCCTTCGACCGATTTGCAAAGAATTTCCTTTAGTTCTGCATATAATGCAGGAATATAAAAAAAGAAAATATTTTTTTGTATTTCAATTGATAAAAATGAATTCAGGTTTTTAAACGGACGTTCACTTTGGGCATAATTTTATTTTTCCAAAAGTCTCATCTAATCCTGACAATTAAACGCAAAGACAGCGTTTCCGAAAAGTCTAAGCTTGTATATAGATAAGATAAAATCAATAGGAAAGAGAGAGAGAGGGGGGAGGGGGAATGAGAAAAACAGTTTTTAAATACAAATATTAGTTTCCTTACAATATAATTTTATATAATAATAATAATATTATATACAATATAATAATAATAATAATTTTTTCAATACAAAGAACATAAAATCAGAAAAAATCAATCATTTTTACTAATTTTGAAACTTTTTGTGAGATACAATTTCGAATACGTTTTGTGGTGGCCAAGCGGTAAATTCCCACACACTCTCTGCTTCTATCAAGCAGAATTATAGAAAAAGCTCGCGGTCCCCGCCGTCCCTGATCCTGTAGCGATTAAGTGCAGTCGTCATTAACATATTAATTTTAGATAGCTTTCAAAAAGTTAAACCCTGATTTAAAAGTCAACTTTATAGAGAATGCAATGTATAATTATGTTTTAATAAAATGGTATCGTTATACTAACTCAAATCCTTCCTTCAAAGTTTAAAATTATTCTGAAATTAATGCTCTTAATCAGGTCTTGTAAAAGTGAGATATATAACTGAAGGAAGAACTTTTTTACATTAATGAAATGATAAGTTTTTGAACTAGTTTAGAATTTGAGGAGAAATGAAAAGTTTGATGCGAACGCTGTTATCAAATAATCTTATTTTCATATAGAAAAGAGAACTAATTTAGATTTTCCAAGTGCAGAATTTGTGTTAATTTCTTGTCAAAAGCACTAACCTGGCATTCGCAGAATGCTTCTCATTCATGTTCGAGAGAATTTAGCTTAAGTCACTTAATCAGAAAATAAAGATGACGCGTATGAAAGCGCAGCTTTAATAGAAAGATTCTCTAAATAGGGAAGCGCATTAAAGAAAGAAAGAGAGAAAAATAAGGCAGGAATAATTGCTCGCTTCTTGCTGCTGGCAGTATACCCGAGTCCTTTTAGCTTTTTTCTAAAGCTCCCCTTCCTTCCGCCTGTTTCTTTTTCTCACCAGCGAAAACAAAGTGTTCCTCTATTATTTAGATGACCTAATTTTCATATTATAGTTTCACAAGAAATGATAAACGAAATTAGGAATTTAATCTTGATATTTATTAACAAACGGGCGTTATTGTAATTTAGATGGAATTTGTTATATTTCTCACACGATTTAACCTTTAACGTTACGTTAAGTGGTCTACGATGGTTCAATCGCTAGAGCGAAGGACTAGTAACTTGGTGATCCGAGTTCGAATCCCGGTTTCGGCTAGTTGACACCGGTAGGTACCGCTGTAATAATTTACATGTTCTTTGTTTACAAACACGTAGTAGACTTCCGTCGCTGATTAGCACCGATATTAGGAATCATAAATAAAGCGATGTTAAATAACATTAAAAAAAAACGTAACGTTAACTTTAAATACCTAATGTGCAGTTATAATATAATTAATAGTATAAAATTTGCATTTCCTATTAATTTTTATAGTGTAAATTAAAGATAATATGTTTTACAATTATTTATTATCATTATCTACTGTAGTACACACAGATAAGAATAAACATATGCCCAATAATTTGTCATTGTAAAATAGAAAACTATAATTCATCAATATTGTTTATATATTGTTTATAATTCATTAATGTTGTAGTAACTATCTTTAAATTTGTTGGAAATAGATACTTCAAACGAAAAAATTAAAACGATGAGAAAAAAGAGAAAAAATTATTTACATTTGACTGTTGAAATAATTTTTTTTATAAAATTTGATTTTATATAAAAAAATACATAAAGTATAGTGTAGTTACAGAAAAAATTTATAGAGAAATTGTAGTCATATCTTTTTCGTTCTTTTTGCTTTCTCCGTTATTCTTTTGCAACGGCAATGGATCGGTGGAAAAATTTTATTTTTTTTCAACGCAAAGTATTAATTTTTATCTTTTACTCTGATGATTAAAATATAGTTATGACTTTTCGTAAATAAAGTTCAAATTATAAAGAATAGCTATTTTAAAAAAGATCACTAATTTAAACTTTTATCAAATCAATTATAAATATAATTGTAGTTTATTATACAAATACTTCCATTTTTATCATTCAATTACTTCCATTTGAAATTTATTTTTCACAGATTGGATGGCAACGTGATCTTGAATTTATAAATAAATTATAATATATAAACGAAGAGAGGTGAATTTTATTTATTTTTTAATATTATTTTGAGTAACGTTCGGTTAATCACGTTTTTAGTTATTTCATTTTGATATGTTGATCAATATTAAAAAAATATTAAAAATAAACATGCTTCGATGTAATGAAAATAATGAATTTTCCGCCTCGTCATTTTTAATATTCATTACCAGTTGGTATATTTTCATGTATGTCACGGTGGTTTCTTTTTTTTAATTTTTTTTATTTTTGTAGATTAAGGCAGGCAAATGGAACAAAAGAACTGCATTACCAAATTAATTGTAAAAAAAACCATCTGGATCTACAGGGAAAGAAATTCTTTCGTTGGAATCCACGGTATCTTTTTAAATATATATATATATATATATATATATATATATATATATATATATATATATATATACGGGCAAGTTTATTGAAACGAAAAGACAAAGAAATGGCGGCATAAAAGAAACCCACTTTCCCGGCTCTTGCCTCCCCGCATTCGCTCCTCGTTCGACTATTTTCGTGTACGTTTTCTATATACGTTTCCGTCGAAGCCCCCCTCTCCACTTCCATACTGCGCCCTCGCCCCGTCGCGCTAATCGAAAAGAAAGTCGCGACTTGCTGCGCCGTTACACCGTGCCGAGCGCCTCGTTAATAATCGTGTCTTATTACCTTAATTTCATGGACTGCGGCAAAAAGCCGACTTATCGCGGATTACAGAAGTTCGCGGAGGAAAGAGCAGCCGTGTTTCTCCGCTGCTCACCTCCCTCCCTCCTTACTATATATCTCTTTTTGTCTTGGCTGTATTTACTTTTAAAGGACTGCACGCTCTTATCCCGCTGCTAAAAGTCTCAGAGGGGAGAGATCCCCCGCGGAGTGAACGAGTCGCGATTTAGCAAGGAGCAGCGATACACGGGCAAGCTAGGGAAAGAGAGAGGGAGGGAGAGAGAGAGAGAGAGAGAGAGAGAGAGAGTGAGAGAGTGAGAGAGAGGGGAGAAGAAGGGAGAGAAAAAGAAAGAGGGAGAGAGGAGTCGGAAGTGTTGGCAAATGAACGGGGAAAGAACGTCCGGTCAAGTGAGTGGTTTCCCGAGCGAGCGCTTTCGGACATTTTTAAAGATAGAGGATTAAAGTTTAAAAGATTATTTTAACTTTTTTCTCGGTGCAACAAAACAAGTTTAATACGTTTTCCGCGGCTGTATAGAAGAAACTTAAAGACAAAAGGTAATTTTCAAAGTAAATAAATTCGTGATCAAATTATTCTTATCGCAAGCCATTAACACGGGAGAAAATGTCCTGGGGCAGGTGAAAAGTTGATTTTCAATCTACTGACATTAAAATAAATGCTATCCTATAGTAAATATTGGCTGCTCTTTCGACGTTGGGTATTATTTTTTAGTTATATATTCTCTTAAGGTGGTCCGAGTGTGACTTTTCAGTCAAAGAGATTCTATAAGAATGAATGCTCTTTTTCTTTTTAATAAATCAAAATTAAGGTTATATAGAAAAATTAATAACTCTTCAAATAGTTTTCGAATTAGAATTAATTTTTATAAGCCTTATCAAGATTATTTTTTTCCATAACTTTCAGGCTTAACTTTAAATTATGAAAATACTTCAATTTCTAACGGGGATAGTTAAATATTTCCTTTAACTAATCAATTTAGTGTGTTATGGAAAATGCGAATTAAAAGTTTAGACATCGTTTCATGACTTAGATCTATACTTTCGATCTACAATTGGTAAATAAACACTTTTAAACAAGAATTAACTGTCTATAGGTATAATTAATGTATAGATCTATTATAATAGTATTATGCAGAAGGTACTATTTTCAAAATGCTTTTTATCAAAAATTCGACCGACAACTTCTGTGGATCCATTTTCTGAAAGTCTGTAGTTTTATTTTATAAAATATTTAAGACTGGTCTCATGTAATTTTCACTAATTTCAATTAGACTCGAACAACCTTCACAAGTGAGAATGAGACTTTGATTAACTTGACTTAATTACTTAAAAATGAAATATTGTTGGCAAAAATGTGAAAAAGTTTCTTTTTTACTAAACTGTACTTTGTATTGAATTTTTCAAATACAAACAACCCTTACTTATTATCCAATAGAATTATATCACCAATACATTTAACAGATTATAGTATCGGCGTAAAATCACAAGACTTTAATTAATAGGTTAATAATCGATTATGAGTTAAAATGTATTCTATTACTTATTCATGAATATAAAATGCATGATATAATCTCTCGTAATCTGATATTGATCTTTTCCCAGGGATGCAGGAAAAGGTTGGTCTGTAACATTTTAAAATCTTAGTGGAAATAAACTATGCATTCGCAGCATAGGTTCACTAGAATATTTTTTTTTTGTTGAGATATTACAATTTCCGTAAGTCCAGCATGAAAAGCAGAGGTTTAATTTTTTTAAAAATTCCTTTAACTATAATTTATACTTAATAAGTATAGTCAAGAATTTATTAATAATACAGTACTATATCTTCATAATCGGAGAAGGTGAGGTCCTAAAACTTTACACAAAATTTCTCTACCTCCGTTTAAGAAGTTCACATACATTTCTGGTCGAAAATATTTGGAAATCTTTTGGCTCTTCAAAAAAAAATTCTCTCATTTAACTGTCGCATAGAAAAAGAAGCCCTCAAAATCATGAGGAATTATGAACAAAAATCGGACGTATGCCGTGGAAAGAAAACAGCATGATACATAAATCATATATGTATACAGAGACAGGTGCTTCTGTACAGTGCGATTCCCGAGAAGCATAGTATGTAGATTATACAGACACATCTATATATGTTGAGTTATTCGGAGCGCACGCAGTGCACTTACGTTATAGAACTTAGTGAATTACTGGCACGTGAACCAACATATCGCCGAGTGCTTTGCGCGGAAGCTCCACGAGCGTGCGCGGGTGGTGCGTCGAAAAATATTTACACTTCCGAAAACGTTCGCACGCATTTGTGCTTATAGAATGCATAAGGTTTGGCGTGTTTGGATAAACTGCGCAATATACATATGCATATACATAGATGACCAATATATAGAGAGAGAGAGAGAGAGAGAGAGAGAGAGAGAGAGAGAGAGAGAGAGAGAGAGAGAGAGAGAGAGATAGTGGGAATTTAAAAAAAATTGGAGCAGGTCAAAGGGTGTGATATCCGCTTCCGTCATCGTCCACCTTTCGCTATGGCGAGCGAAATCGTAACGCGAGAAAATGATAAATAACCGCACGGTGGAAGAGGGCAAAATACGATTCACTCGTGCGGGAACATAAGAACGGTATTGGCGGCCCTTCGATTTTAATGGATTTTATTTCCTATCGCTCCTCTGTCATGCTATCCAGGCGCCCTTTCCACCCGATACACCCTTCCGAGGCGCACGTTCTTTCCGTTGATCGAGAGGCGACGCACGCGATACGAACTCGTACTTACCTACTGTGAGGTGCGGTCTTTGCGGTTTTGCTGAACAGAAAAAAAATTTAAGAGATGCCCATGCGTTGGTGATTGTTTCTTATAAGAAAATCGCGCAATATCTGTGGGAGCGGGGATGAAGAGGGACGTGGAGTCGAAGCAATTTGAATTCGTCAAATTGTCTGCAAAAGTGTAACTTGTGACGATGATACATGTGTGTATGCGTGTCTAGTAATCAGTTCTTCAGCTAAGTCGACGAATTAATTTAAGAGATGCAAAAATTGTAACTTTCTCTTCGTATAATTATCACGGCTTAAAATTATCGTATTTTCCAACGGGCCATAATTGCATCCTTGAAAAATTCTTCATCTGCGGTAATTTGTCCAACGCACCCCGTTCTATAAACTTGGATGGTATAAAAGTTCGGCGTGTGTGTCTGCAAAAAATCTTGGATTTAGAAGAAAGTTGAACGTGCGCAGTGAATTCGTTTGCGAAACGCGAATCTTGCGTAACGCTCTTGTTTTTTGTCTTTTTCTATTTTTCTACATTCGAAAAGTGATTCTGTACATGAATTGGTTTTCATTGCGCTTAGGTTCATTTCAAAATTTACGTACGCGTATTTCCAAAAGTTTCCTTAATGTTATTGGTTCTTGATATCAGCTCTATGTGCAAAATTTCTTCGTAATTCGGGATTAATGTAATGCTATTCGAAACAAAATTTAAGTTTGGAGGTAAAACAGAAAGACTCACAATGAGTCTTGAAATGTTATAGAAAAAAAAATTAAGTTCCTTGAATCATTGGAATATAGGAATTTTCTCAAAGTGTAAAAATGGTACACAGCAAACAAAAAATCCACAGCAAGCATTATTCATATTTTCTTTTTGAGTCAGTTTGAATGTAGTAAAAAAGAAACAATTATTAATTGCTCTGGTTTGTTAGAGCATATTCGAATTTTTGTCTAAATGTATATATCAATGCTCATTTTATTAAAATAGTTTCTATGCACATATATGCTATTCTTTTTGGCATATAAATATATATATATATATATATATATATATATATATATATATATATAATTTATTTAGATATATAAATCTTTTATGCGTTCGTTCTCGTGCATCGCAATTTGTTTAAGAGTTTCATGCGCGCGCTAGGAATTTTCATTTTAGAATATAAAGCTATGAATATTTCCTAAGGCATCGTGTTTGTCAAAGCAAAGCATATACAGGGGGTATTTAAAAAGAGAATAATGAAACATTCCGCAGAGCAATCTAAAGTAGTATAATATTTACTGAATTTTTAACTGAATGTATAAAAACATATTTACGTTTTCTATCATAACTGTCATGTAGAACTGTCAAGTATTTGAGATATGATTTCTTTTAACAAATATAGCACGAATTAGGCTAGAGAAAAATTCAATCAATGGATTCACATACACGTGAAAAACGAAATTGCTTATTATAAAATCACGGTCCTGCTATGAACTTTATACATTCTCTAGTTCAGTGTCTCTGTATCAGTATCTCTGTCTCCCACCCACTCATCTCTTTCGCACCCCCTCTCTCTCTCTCTTTCTCTCTTTCCCTCTCATTCTCTCCCTCGCTTGCTCAATCTCTGCCTCTATTTCACACAAATTTTTTCTGCTCTTCTATGTTTAATTGCTTTAGTCGTGTCTTTTCTATCTGGTATTATCTTTTGGCCCCTTTACGTTTAGATTTCTTCATCTCAGTTTCACAATTTTCTTCTATTCCCTTTTCCCTTTCGATTACGACAATACCTGCTCGATTCTCGTTTACTTCTCTTACATTATTTGTATCCCTCACTTCAATTTAATATATATATAGCAACGTCACTTTTGTCAGTTTTTACTCTCTACTGTATTAAGTTCAGCTTCTCATATTGATGCATTTGTATTAGTCCCTATGTTAAGCTTTTTACTACTCTGACTCTACTTATTTTATTTTCTGTAAGTTGCATTTCATTTTATCGGTATGTTTATCCTTTATTTTCCCTCTCTCTCTCTCTCTCTCTCTCTCTCTCTTTCTACACTGACTTTATGCATATTTTCGCTTCGCATTCGGCGAGACATCACGCAGCAGCCGTAAACTCGAAGGCAACTCACCCACCATATATATATATATATATATATATATATATATATATATATATATATATATATATATATATATAATATTCCATACACACACGTGCGCGCATTCGTGTGTACAGATACACACGTACCTGTTCCTTCTTATTTTCCTCTCAATTCAGTCCCCTTTCCCCGCCTAGCCGTCCTCCCGCGGGCTCATAACGTGTCAGGATAAGCACGATCGTCGACATGCTCTCGCGTTACGTCGCTGCCGTCGCGCGGCACTTTACTTCTCCGGGACGCGCGCACGTTTATTCGACTGTCAAATGTGCACCGCAGCTTGCATGCTTGATAGTTCTGAAAACCCCTTTCTCTCTCTCTCTCTCTCTCTTTCCACCACTCGTCTACCTCTTTCTCTCTATTACTCTCAACCCCTACCATCCCCCTCCCTTGGCCGTTACTCCGTAGCATTCCCTCCAAGGATTTTTCCCGCAGTGCAGCGCACTCGCGCGATTTGAATTCGCCAATGATGCGCTGTATCGCGGCAAGAGTAAAGGAGGTTTTACTCGATTCCTGTCCGACTTTTGAGGAAAGAATATTTTGTAGCTCGAGGTCACCCCCCCCCCGGGGATGTCAGCTCGTTCCTGTTTTCGTTTTTTTTTTTTTTTTTTTTATAGACATAAAATGTTTTTGATAGGCGATGAGTTTCATTTTGTATATATTCTGTCTTTACGAATATCTACATTTCTCTATAGTAGCAGTCGTTATTTACTTTCCGTTGATACTTCGATATAAATAGTAGGTAAAAATCTAAGCGATTTTAATGACATTGATGTTGAATTAATTAAAATAAGTTTGAAGAATGATATTATTATAAATATTCTTATTTCGCAAACATTGGTTGCATCATTCCTCTCATCAATTCCCAACGGAAGCGTGATAGCGGTAGGAATGGAAATTGGAGAAATACGATAGCATAATATTTATATTGTATCGTATTTCGGCCACTTTGCTCCTTATATTAATGGAAATACACAGAGAAAATCGGTGCCCAAATATTAGCATCGGTGACTGACAGCTTTGACTTGGCATCATATTCAAAAATCGAAAAAGTAACTATGTACATTAAATACTCGAAGAATGCGATGAATAGAACTTGTTTCATGATGATTTCTGATTGTTTATAATTAAAAGAAATTACACAATTAATCGAAGCGCAAATTGTATCAGCCAATAATATTTTTCAAATCGTTCAATGAAATTACTTTCTGAACAAAATAAGATTAGATTTATTTTTTCTAGTAACATCGAGTAACACAGATTATAGTAAAGTTGAAAATTCAAATAACTACCAACCGCACACAATGAAATAATCCAGGATTTGGCAGATTATATTTTAAAACTATTTATACTTTCGAAACAATTTCTTCGCTTTTCGGTCTTCTTTCAGAGAAAAAAAAATTCAGGAAGTTATAAAATCGCTCATTTGTCGCTCCAAATTCAATCGTGCGATTGGCAGTAATGGGGCGAGGCCACCGACGTTCGCTCAAAACAAAATTTTATACAACGACGTAAAAGAGATAAAAATTTTCTCTCCATTAAAGCCGACTGTTCCGAATGCCCCGAAATCTCATAAATTATGCAATCGAAGTACTCGGTCGCAAGAGAGTCGTCGGACGCACCCGCGCTGGCACACACGAACACAGGCAAGCATATACAGACGCTAGTTTCTGGCAGTGCGACCGCATGCACATATATACGGGAACGAATAAATATGGTATATATGAACCGGAGAATATGATAGTAAAGGAGAAAGAGGAAGAGAGAGAGAGAGAGAGAGAGAGAGAGAGAGAGAGAGAGAGAGAGAGAGCGAATAGCGGAGAGAATTTCACGGCCGGGAGCGAGGATTCGGCTGAATTAATAAAACCGCAAATACATTTGGCGAAGCTACGGGTAATCCCCCCTCCCCTCGCTCCGCGCAATATTTTGCAGACTTTAGCTTTCGTCTCCTATTTGTGGAGCAGCCGGGAACGCAAACCCTTTATATCTCTCCTTCCGCCCTTCTACAGACTAACCACGCGGTCCTTGTTCGTTTTCACCTTTAACTCGTCCAAGCACCTTCCCCCCTCTATCTCTTATACAGTACGGCTAGGGTAAAACACTCAAGACACGTTTTCAAGACTCGCATTCGAATACATCGCTGAAAGATTCAATTTGGCTTTTTAAAAGCTCAATTAATCCGCACCATTATTGACGGGTGTACATATACTCGGCTATACAAAAGCAACATCCACGAGCGCGGACAGCTGGCGTGTAAAGCTACAAATTTTTCACGCGACACCTCGAGCAAGTATATAGGGAGATTCGAGAAAAGGGGGTTCCGGTTTTCTGTCCCCCCCTTGGCGCGGCTACCGACGCAATTATTATCACGAGCGCCTATCTGCGCGGACGCGGCATAGCTGAAGCGTTCTATCTCGTATCGTCGCCTAATTTGGTTGACGCGGTGGTATTGTCGTGGAATCAACGTGCAACGGTCGCCATCCCGATACGTGCAAGCATCGCATTGTCGTTCTCTCCTTGTATTCCGGTTCGATTGCATAACGCAAAGTCTCGTGAATTTTGCTCCTTAATTTATGATTCAACGTAAATTTGTTTCGTAATTTCTTTAGATTTTCTTAATTATTCTAAAACGGAGCTTGTTTTATAGATGACATTTCAATTGGTATAACCAAGTATTTTGTTTCCTAAAATAATTGGAATTTGATAAAATACTCCAAAGTAAAGCAGTAGCACTAGTCCATAATAAGATACTCCATAGTAAAGCAGTAGTTTAGCATTAAAGCGTAGTATAGCATTAGTCTCAAAGCATAAAGTAATTTTTATTAGCATAAAATATAATTAAGATTTGCAATCAGACAAATTCATATGTATTATTTAAATATTCAACAATCGATGAGAAATCATTGATTGGCCAACACGTCTTTTATTGCCTAATATATACGCTCTCCCAAGACTCTTTTTCCGAAACATCTTTATTCTCAATCTGCAAAACGTAAAGAAAAACGTATTATCGTACTCCTCGAAATCCCGTCATCCCCATCCATTTCTTTTCGCTTATCTTTCCATTTTATTTAACTTTTGATCGAACCCCAAACTCCCGAACCCTACATGTTCGTGCGACACATTTTTTGCAGAAGGATGAGAGCATCGGTGTCGTTCTCGTCCAAAAAATCTCCATCCACCCTGCCCCTCTCTCCTCGCCAGGGTTATACCGAACAACACGCTGGAGTCGGAATAATGCGGGCAAAGAGAGGAATAGAGAAAGCGAGAGAGTGAGAGAAAGAGAGAGAGAGAGAGAGAGAGAGAGAGAGAGATACAGTGACAAAGAGGGAGAGAGGGGGGATGGAATTCGATCTTATCGGCGTATATACTACGTGGTACGTATAAGCGCGCATGCGTGCTCTGCTCTATTACAACGCTTCTCTTTCTTGCTTCTAATATATAGGAAATGTATACTCCTCGTCGATCGAACGCCTAAAAAGCGATTTTGGGGCGAAATTTGGTGTTACGTGGAAAAAAAAACTTTTACGAGGTTACTCGGACATTCGTTGCTGAAAAACTATGTAGTATATATCGTTTATAATAGTATAAACGACTTTTATATGTCACGTAAAAATTGTACATCTATTGCAAACAGACAAGTAGAAATTACTGACGCAAGATACTTAGTAAAAGTTTCCAATGAATAGTGAAATTTGAAACGAAAGGAAATACAAATATTTACAAAATTTTAATTTTTAACTAAATCTAGGAACAACTGTTTTACATTTATTCTCTGATTTTAAGCTTAATAATGTTTAATCTAAAAAAATTAACAACTGAAAGAATTTTCGAAGTAAGAGTTTACGTAACAAGTACTTCGAATCATTTTTCGGATCCTTCAAAATTAATGAAACGAAGAAGATGCGAAGAATAAAGTGTGCGTTAAATCTTGGAATCAAAGTCGGCTGTTGAACGCAAGTTGGACAAAGGCGGTCCTTGCACAGAGGTGATTTAGAGGATGGCCAAGCAGCACCTGGTGAAGTCATTCTCCTATTGCAAAGATGTCAGCACCGGTGACGAACACACTTAACGGTCTCGTGTTGCGCATCTATCAGTAATCCGACATCCTTGCAGTCATCGTTTTATGTTCTGCGTCGAATACAAGATCGGACTATAGAATTTCCATGGCAGTTCGGAACTTGCCACCATCAATAGAATCCATCGCAGATTCGATATTCGCGGAAGAGGCTTTGATGCCTACGTCGGGAGATGTTGCAACCTCATGTTTCCATTATGTCTAATCGTAACTATCTCTCTGCCGTGCTGGTTAATCCGTTTCTTTAATTTTTCGCCTCTACGTGGCGCTAATTAGGGTTCGTGTCTTTCTCGCTCTTGGTCTTGCGGCCCCGGTGCTTGGACAGGATTATCAAATGCTTGGACACTGCTACATGCTCCCAATTGCAGCTAAAAATGTAGAACTTTCTTTCATGACTGTGCTTGGGAAAAAGTGCTCTCGGCGCGGGCGATAATTTGATCGAGTCGGCTGATAAAATATTTGTTTTCTGCTTTAAAAACGTGAAATTATAAAATTGAATTACAAATGATGAAAAGCGAATTCAAATAATAAGCGATGTATTTAGATGACAACCGTTTTGAGATAAGCTTAGCTTTTGACTTACTTTCTAAACGATATAATCCGAGTGGAAAGTTTCTAATCAGTTACCTTCTATTCTTTCATTGATTTTCTCGTTTGTTACGCTCATGCTTTTGGCTTCTCTAGAAGTGTTCAAAAAGAGAATAAAGCTTTAATATTCCGGTAACAGACCGAAAAATAAGTTTTGAAGTTGTCGCTGTTCTTCTCTTTATAAAATATGCAAGAAGATGAGGAAATTTTTGTCAAAGCAGAGGATTTCCCTACTTTGAATTTTTTAATAATAAAGGTTTCTTTTTCTTAATTAATAAATTGCAAATATATACTATTAAGCACTTGGTTGGAGATATTGTTTTTGATCGTTGAAATTTAAATTTATTAAAGAAAATGTTATAATTAAAAACGTTATGAGCATGCATATTATTTAATTTATGTAATTTTTATGTAAATTATTCTACGGGAGATTAAATTTACGGAGCTTACGTAGCGATTATATCAAAAACTGAGTTTCGCCATGACATCAAGTATTATATATTTAAACTATGAATTTCTAAGTTTATATTTTTTCAAAGATACTTTTAGATACAGAATTGTAAATTATCTTTCATTTATTTCTAATTATTTTATGATTCTTCTTTATATAATATTATATAATAATTATATAATAATTATATAAAATATCAAAAATTCATTGTTTTTTCTAAATCTAGTATTTCTTGTATTTGTAAAATTGTACATACTTTAAGGAATAAATATTTCAGTTTGGTATTAAATATTATAGATGTTTGCAGTTATCCTTGAAATTCTTTAAAAAATTTAGATTAGAATCAATAGAATGCTAAGCAAACTAGTGAAAAATAGAGAATCTTCCAGTATTCTAGTTATTTCTGTTGTGTTTGCCTTCAATTTAACAAAGATGATACGGACGCCTATATATAGATAACAATGCTCAGATCGCATACTTAAAAACATATGTACACCATCGCATACACTTTGCGTTTTTATATCGAATTTGGCTGCTGATTACCACTCATAGTACTATCTCCCCTCTTTACAATGCCAATGTGAAAGAGTATAAATATATGTACATCTCTGGCGCCGTTGTACCCTATATTCGACACTGTCTTTGAAATTATCTTTATGCAGATTTCTAATTGCATATACTAGTTAATAGTGCTTTGAAGTCGTTCCGAGATAAATTATTTGACATAAACTCAAGTTGATTTATACTCAATGTTTTCCTGACCTTATACAGACGAATTTTGACAAAACCAGTTAATTGATGTTTTTTTACTTTTTTAGGTATCAGTTTTTTATTTTTTGAAGAAATGAAAGAAGCGCCTATAATAATCAGCGGCAAGAAATACTTTTTTTAGTTTAACTAAAAAATATTCAACTTTTCACTATATTTTCAAAGCTAATATGCCCATGTATTGTGGCATTGGTTATACAGAGGCAAACATTTAATATGAGACAGATATCAAGATTTGATGAAAAAAATTAGTATGCTTTAAAGCAATTTTTCGAAACATATACATGTTACTTGGAAAATAAAATTTTCTCATCGCACTCGTAAGTAACATGACTGGGGATTGAAGTCCTGCGTCAGGTCAGCAACCCGCATAATTTCTCTATGTAACGTGCAACTCTGCGGCCCGAAGAAATAGAGATCTAAAGTGGTAGTTACGAAAGGGAAGTAAAGAGAAAAACAAAACCATTTTCCTTGATAAATGTTTGAGGCCTGCATTAGTTCACTAAAAGAACGGTATACGCTGACCAATAGGAGCAGCGGATATTATATAGATATGAGATGTATGGAAAAGTCGACTGATTAAACAGAAATAAGAGATGGCAGTAAAGAAAAGACTTGCGTAAGAATAGATATTCTAGAAATAGGAAGAGAGGATGGTGCAACGTTAATAAAAATTGAATGAAAATATTATTAAAAAATACGTGATCAACTTTCTTTTTCAAATTATTTATTTTGTTGTTCATCTTTTCCAGAAAAATCTATACAAATACGTATAAATTCTTTTTTTTTTTAATAAATGTCGAAAAATCATTATTGTCTTTTTTGTGAAATCTCATAAGCAATTTATCACGAGAATATTTATGACTATCCGCATTTGTTCAGATTATATTGATCAAATATATAAAAACTTTATCGCATATCTATTACAGGCATTGTCTCTTGGATTAATCATTGGTTTGATTCGTGTATATATGGCCAGCCAAGCGTGTCCACAGTCTGATGACAGGCCAAGGACGATGTATTCGTTAATTCACGATGCGTGATAAAAATAGCCAACCGAGAACCAACTGTTCCTTTCATACCGCTCGACTAGTCGATCGGAGCGTAGTTTTCGCGCCAGGAAGGAAAGCAGGGGTCGGGTACGGTACCTTCGCGATCAATGCCACCGATGACTGTTAATATAAAATAGTTCAAATTACTTTGGTCAATTTTCGTACTTATCGAGGTAACGTCGTATTCGAAAATTTCGAAAATTTAAGTTTACTACTTACTCATTGAGAGAAACTTAGGGCAAAGTTTATGAAAGAATGTTGCGAGGGCTGAACATGTTCGTTCTGGATTTTGTTATTTCTCTATATATTTAATCGTAACTGAAAAAAAGATAATTTTTGAAATGATTCTTTGACTACCCAAAACGAAAAATTTCACGAGTATAAAAGAAAACCAGGCGGAACATAAAAGAAGTCCAAAAGATTTGTGAAAATGCTCTAAAAGTGGCCCCTATCTAGTAGACTCGGCCGCGTCTATATACACGGTAAATGCTCGAAAAACATACGATCACACGGGTAATATACACCCGCTGCACGACAAATGGAAGATGGACTGGGCGGGGTGGGAGGGGAGTATGGGGGCAAGCGAGGGAGTTCAAGAGAAACGAGGCGAGGAACTGTCGGCTCGGTGAATTTATCCCGCGGCTGTAGCCTCCCTCCCCCGACCCCTCACCCAAGCACTTGGGTAACTGAATAAGCCAAGTCCGAGTGCTACTGACCATAGAAGAATTATTATTCCGCGCTCAACTTTTCCGGCCGCTTTCCGCGGCGCTCGCCCGCAAGTGAAATTCGTATTTATGTAATAGGGCGGGAGGACGAAGTGTGCCTTCGAGCTCTTTAAATTTAAGCGCCGCTCCCTGGCCCGGGAAGGCCGGTAAATAGACGACGTAACCGACTTTTCCTCAACATCCAATCGAGCGCATAGAAATAATGGCGTTCTCTCCTTTTTTCGTCAGTGTGTTTTGAAACTAGTTTTGGAAATTAACAGTAAATAAACATTTATGAGAATTTTTGTGCACTTGTAACATCATGTGTCTATCATACGCATAAATTTAGATAAACAATCTTTTTTTGAATTCTGTATAAATGATTTTTTATCACAATACCAAATATTTTAATGTCGTTCAATAAAATCAAATTTAAACAACCGAAATATTGAAGATTCGACAAGAATGAAGATTAAACAACCGAAATAATACTTATGATTCGAGAAAGAAGCGATTTTCCAGTCGATGCCATGTTAATTCATTCAATATATAAATGTTTTCATTGTAATAATAAGAAATCTGGATCACTAATGCAGGGAGCAAGGGAAAAACGAAAATTAAAAGAAAAAAAAAACAGAATGAATTAGAGCAATGGAGAAAAAAATTACAGCGTAGAGAATGGGTGAGTGACGCACGGATAGCAATGTCAATACTATCAACGCAATCAAGTGTTGCTGTAGGATGGGGCGAAGTGAACTTTGTACTCGTCGGGTAGTCTTGACGTTGCGTCGCGTCACGGGATCTAGATCGTGTTTGTTTTCTGCACTTGTTAAATTTACCTAATACACACGTAGCTGGCGCAGATTGTCTTTTAATAGATAAGCTAAATTAAGCAAATTTAATCAGTGATCGAGGTGTGTGTAATATAATATTCAATTCTATTTCTGTATATTTGATTTGAGCTTGTCTCAGATCAAGAACGTGCGAAGACATCTTTTATAGATATATCATAGTTCCACGAACAACATATTATGTATGTATGTATATATATCGTCAATATATATATCGTATCTATGGAGGGCTTACAACAACAAAGATTAAACGTAAGGCAAAAAGGAAATACTTGGAAGTGATCGCGCGAGAGGAAACGAAGGAAGGATCTTGCGCGTGTCTCAGAGTTTAACGTCATCGTGTACACACACACACACACACACATAGAGAGAGAGAGAGAGAGAGAGAGAGAGAGAAGAGAGAGAGAGAGAGAGAGAGAGGGAGAGAGAAAGAGTATTGCAATTTCCTCCGTGCACCGGCAGAGTCTGGATGGGATTGAATCTTATTTTTGAAGGCGCCCTCTCCCGCTTCCAGTGGAAAATCGACAACTGCTGGACGCTGTTGGAGACGCGAGACTCAAAAAAGAGGGGAGCAGGGGCGACTGACTCTCACGACGTAAAACAGAGAGGATATTGGCTTCGAGATTGAAAATATCAAAGATATATTTTACTCCGTCCCCTCCTTGTATTACCCAAATCTTATACTCCTCCAAGTTTTAGCGACTCGAAGCCTCGTTTTAAAATTTTATAAGTTGGGAATTTGGTTGAGATGTCTTAATTTATTGCCAGTGATAACGAGGCATGCTCACAGTTATACCCTTAAAATTATTGGATAAAATTTTCTATTGTTCCCGGAGAATCATCAGTGCTGATGTCATTTGCACTACTGGACTTTTAAAGACAACGATGGCATGACCAGCGATTATTGAATAGACAATGACCAAATGTCACGAGTAAATATTTCGTAAATTTACTGCACTATATACATGTAAAAACGAGTTAGTAAATATATTGTCAGAAGTAATAAGCTATTTATTATAAAAAAGTTTCAATAATTTTTAATTATAGAAATTTATTTCGTACTTTTTAAATTTGGTTACAATTAAGATTTCATATTTTTTTAATTATTATTGAATTTGGTTCATAATGTCTTAAGTTTCATTTGATGTTTTATTGTTTATTTTAATAGATTCAATTGTTCTGGTTGAAAAACTGACTTTCAAAATATTTCTGTTGTTTACAATAGGACCTATACGAATTAAAATATTTTATATTTTCATTATAAAAAATAATCAAAAATTCAATAATTAATTTTCGTACATAATACATTATAGTAATTAGCATAGATAAGGATGTTCAAAGTTGAATTAGGCGACTGAGCATTATTTTAGACCTACATGCTTACTGTACCAACCTATACATCCTAATTATCTTTCTATGAATTTATTAATTGTTCGATTTGCAAACGGTACTTTTTGATGTAGTTTTTGTTTTTCGTTTTATTTTCAATCAGCAGTACGCTAACTATCGCCCGAAATGGACACCCGCAGTACGATGCGACGGGCGCAAATTAACAATCGGCCTTCGTACTCACCGTTTTGTTGCCGAGATTTTTCACCCGGCAGTTGAGATAGGTCGTTTTGCCCAGCAGAGCCGTCACGTTTTTCGACGCCGACTTGTCGAAGTACGGGCCCGTCCGCGACGTATCGTCGATTGTGTTCTGGCTCGCGTCGGAGCCGGACTTGCCGCCGCCGCCGCCGCCGCCGCCGCCGCTGCCGCTGCCGTGCAGCACACTGCTCTCGGCCACTGGAATATAGATAAAGATGAAAAGTTTTAATATCGTCGTTATAAATTTAATTTAGTAGGTGACAGCAGGTGACAAATCTGATGGATATTTCGACTTGGCAATTAAATTTTTTTAGATAGAGATTCAATGACGATATATATTTTGAGAACAAAAATTCATGATTTTCTCCCGTACGGCCTGTCGAAATTTACTCATATTCTATAACTAGAACTCTTAAATTTAATAATCTTCTAATTAACATTAAGAATTTGTACTTTCAAATATATTATTCATAATTTGATGTCTTTAAAGTTTGAATGAACAATAAAAAAATGATAATTTGACAACTGCACGATGTCGGTCTCGATTAATTAAAAAAATTCGGTTGTTGCTCAGCTATCATTCTGCATAGCTACCCCGGATCACATCAAGAGAATTTTAACGGATCACATCAAGAGAATCGGGTATCGCTGATAATCATCCGTATAGAAATCTCACTGTGTCATACCTGCATCTGATCAGATACGGATAGCATATCCTTATTCGCATTTACGATAATCGCAGCAGATTCAAGACACATTCTTGTACGTCGTACATATATCATCAAGCTGTTCGAAATACATACGACAATCATATCAGAATGACATCAGATGTTCTTACTTCATTCTTTTTCAGAATAAAAGCATAAAATTCCGGTTACATTCCGATATGGTGTTTAGATATAAATCAAGATATAAGAGATATGTCGAATCCTTCTGTGATCTCTTGTATAATTTGTGCAGAAATGTAGTTCATAAAAAGGAAAAAGTTGTTTAATTATAATAAAGTTAATTATAAATTACGTAAAATTGAAAAATGGTTTTGTGAACCAATTACAGTGTAACAAAATTCAGATCAAGTTTAGTTACACCAAACTTTTGCAGAACAAATTTTTTCTTCAGTTTAAATAAACATTTAACTAGAGATTTTCAAGTATGAACCTTATAAGAGTAACAGTATCCTATTTCATGTACGGAGTCCTTATTCTATACAGAATAGCATATCGATTTGTACACATACTCCATGAGTTATGATATTAGAATACACTGCGTTCGGATCACTTTTACTTTGACGTATATCAACGTTCTAGAAAAGTGTGTTTATATACAATGAAATCGTTATGATTTGACACCGAGTTAGAATCTAATATCCTTAAACTAATAAACCGAATAATCTTGCACTTGACAGATTTCGCAATTCTCTCGTTGGATGTAGCAAAATTTACCGAGCTATAATACCCCGTAAGAAAGGGACAAACATAAATTATGAAGCATCTACATGAAATCACCTACGAAATATTCGGGGAATCACTGATTGGCCCGCGCCTTTGTCATTGTTTGGTCATTGTTCGCGGGTTCGAACGTATAGCTCGAGTTAGGTACTATAAGGCCACGCGCGTATCTCCTTGCATCTGATTATTTGGGATTCCATCAGCCCTGACCAACGCAAATATTTGACTTCCGTTCACTGCAAAGTCAAAGTAGCCCACTTGCCTCGTCATCGACATCGATGAGGGCAAAGGGGGTGGGGGCGGTACTCTCGCTGTCTTTGCGACACGATATACGGTGCTTGTGTTTATTATTTCGAACCGAAAAGTTTTTCTGAGGGTTGTTTGTCTTTGTTTATTTTTTTCTACTATCTGTATTAAACGATCAATCAAGGGTGCCTTAAGTGTTTAAATCTCCCTGTAACAATTACTCGGTAATCATTGCTAGATTCTGATGTGAAATGCCGGCGTCTACTTAGATTCTGGTGAGAAATCTTAGTAAGACCCGTGTCATCTAGATTTACAGATATTTATTCGTCATTTACGAGATATATATATATATATATATATATATATATATATATATATATATATATTAGTATTTATTTTTACTTTTTCGTTAAGAATATTGAACATATAAATATTTTATTCTATGAAAAAAGCCGATATGGCCTGAATTCGAATCGACGTCATTTTGCATCGCAAGCTGAAGCCTTGCCTATAGCGCCACACAATTTGAAAAATATATATTGACTAAAAAGAAATCGCAATGTGTAAATACAGAATTATTTATAAATTAAACAATGAAAATCGATTGCATACATTTGAGAGGCAAAATACTAATCTTGAATCAGTATATCGCAATTATACTGGTAGTATTTGCATATCTTCTGAATATACGAAAAATGTATTAAAGTGTTACAAAACGTGGATTTTAATATATAATTACCGTTGTTCCATTACATCTAAAAAAGCTATGTTAAATGAAAAAACTTATAAATATTTGTATAAATTTTTTTACGCGTTCAACTTTAGTATTAAGATACAGGATAAGATATAAGGATAGTGGGAAAGGGCGTGAAGTTTATTGAAACAATTTAATTAATCCATCAGTATTTATTTCTATTTTTTGTATCTTCGTATTTAACGTCTTTACGCTTTCACATATCCTTTAGTAGGTAAATAAATAAATATATCGGATTATGTGATTATTATAAGCTTCAGCATAAAATTATCTATGCGAATGATATTCAAAACATTACTGATTCCCTTATTAAATACATACATTTTGAATCAACAGCTTCCGTTCGATTTAAATAAACACAGAATCTCATATATTTTCTTCCGATAAAACGATATGTTTCCATAAGAGGTGCAGGCACATTGAAACAAATGGGACATTCGTAAATTAGGAGGCCGAATTAGGGATTAGTAACATAATATTTTTATTCTCTATTTGAAATCTTTTGAATCGAATAGGTTCAGAAGAAGCTGATTGATTTTTGTAGCTGAATTTCTAAATATTGTCGGAAGTTGTGTAGCTGTTAGTTGATATCGACATCCATATTTTGAATAGATTTTACATCCAATAGATTTTATGACTTAGAGCAGAAAGGAAAATCTTAACAGTTTTTTGTTATTATAAGAAAGTGCTTGGACATCTTTAATTCCAGTGAGCACCTGGCCAAAAGCGAACGGGTTCAGTCGATCGTAAAACTTTTACGATTGGAGATACTCTGAGTGAATTGTAACATTACACGCTTTCCGAGTGATGGAAGTATAGGAGAGATAGATAGTATATATTAATTATTAGTTCTCGATCTCGAGAGCCGTAATTAAAAACATCTTGCTATAAATGTGGGAAACACAGAAACGATGACGAAAATCCGTCTTCATTAAGCATATATATATATATATATATATATATATATATATATATATATATATATATATATACATGCATGTCTGTGTGTATGTGTGTGTGTGTGTGTGTGTGTGTGTGTGTGTGTGTGTGTGTGTGTGTGTGTGTGTGTGTGTGTGTGTGTGTGTGTGCGCGTGTGTGTGCGCGTGTGTGCGTGCGTGCGTGTGTGTGTGCGCGCGTGTGTGAGTATGTGTGTGAGAGAGAAAAAAAAGTAATAACAAAAATTATAAAATAAAGTTAAAGAAAGCTCAAATGAGGATCTTCTGGAATGTAAAAAAATACATAGAAAAAATAGATACAAAGTTAATTATTATAACTGCTGTTATTATTATATTAATAATAAAAAAGACATTATTATATCATTATTATAAAATGTATTTTAATATTATTATTAAAATATATTAAAGTATATCAATATCATTAAAGTATATTAATATCATTATTAAAATATGTATTAATATTATTATTTTAGATACACAAGTAAGTTTCGAGCATTTGCCAATACACTGCATAATCAGTGGTCATGTTTAGGGTCGTTTATTGTATCGATAAAAATCATGACAAGTTCCCGGCCAAATAAGCATCATTTGCACTGCTTTTATTCTTTAATATGAGAAAAAGTATGGCTGAGGTCTATCATTTGCTTGCGGAAACTTAATGGGAAGAATATATTAGTAAATTGAGGTGCCGCGACTGGTTGAAACGGTTCAAAGGTAGTGATTTTGAAGTTGAAGACAAAGCTCGCTCCGGAAAGACGAACAATTTTGAAGATAAGGAATTAGACGCTTTATTGGATAAGAATACCTGTCAGATTCAAGATGAACTTGCTGCATCATTGGGTGTCACGAAATAAGCCATTTTCCTGCGCTTAAAAGCATTGGGATTTATTCAAAAGGTTGGAACCTGGGTGCCGTACAACTTGAAGCCGAGAAGCGTCGAAGAGCAATTTTGTATGTCCGAAATGTTGCTTTAACGATATAAAAATACAACACTTTTGCATCGTATTGTTACTGACGACAAAAAATCGTTTTATTACGATAAGCCTACATGCAGAAAATCGTATACAAAGTCCGGCAAGCCCACCCAATCGACGCCGACACAAAATATTCACGTAAATAAGGTCATGCTCTGCATATGGTGGGATTAAAAGAGTGCTGCATACTATGAATTGCTTCCGAGTGGTCAAGCCATCAAAGGACCATTGTATCGAACACAGCTTATTTGTTCGAACGAGAATTGCAGGAAAACCGACCAGAATATGACACCAGATATGACCAGGCCCGTCATTTTTCATCACGATAACGCTCGGCCATATATTCCAGCTTCGGTCAAAAACTATTTGGAAAATAGTGGAAAGATAAAAGTACTGAAATTCTACCTCATCGTCCTTAAAGTCCAGACTTGACACGATTTGAGTATTATTTGTTTCGAGCAATTCAATACGCTCTTACGGGAATAAGCTTCACTTCAGTAGAAGGAATCAAAAATTGGCTCTACTTCTTGGATTCGAAAGACGAGAAATTTTTTGGTTCGAAATTCAGAAATTGACGGAAAGATGTGCAAAAAATAATAGCTTCCGATGGACGATACATTGAATAAAGGGTATGTAACCATGTTTTCATAATAAAACCTTAAATTTTGGAAAAATACGCTGGAAACTTATTTCTACATCCACGACTAATATTAAAAACGATTCTCATAGCAATATTAAAATAGGCGAGTATACTATTATGAACATAGATCATTCGACTAACATTAAAAGACCTTATTATTATATATTAAATTACTTACTAACATTGATTAAGACTTTTTCTTAAATTTTCTTATATTCGCAACAATTATAGATATTATTCTTTTGTTAATATTACAAAATAAAGATTATAGTTATTTACAATTATTCAACTAAGATTAACCATATTAATATATTTTAAATTATATATTAAATTATTATACCGTTATTCTAAAAATAAAATTACAAATTTATAAAACACAAATTATACGGCGACCGGCTGTACAAATTAGGTTACCTTCTACAAATTCCCTGAGAACAATCATTATTATAAACTTTAATATAATTAATAAGTACAATCCAACAAATCTCTCTAATTTCTAGATTGGCGGTACTATTTCGGAAGCGTAAAGCGAACTAGGAATGATGTCTCCCAAAACATGAGTATCTTAGTATTCTTTGAATATATGTACATAAATTCATCTTCGTATTAAATATTATTTACAAATATTTTTTATTAATTAATTTTTGTTAACTTCAGTAATGTTTAAATATAATTAACATTTAATAAAAACAATGAAATATTTAAAGTAAATATATGTATAAATATACGTAATAGAAAAAACATTCAAAAAAATGTATACAAAAAAATAAATTAAAAATAAAATAATATTTGAATTTAATAAAAACTGTGTCTAATGGACACAAACTCAGTGCTGATGTTATCTATCAGTTGCTAACAAATGCCTCCAATATTTAACCAGTCAATCGATGAGGTATCTGTACGGATTATATGAATAATGAATTTAAAACTTATAGACCAGCAACAAATGAAAATATTATATTATAAATCTTGATTGATCGTTTTCTAGAGAATTAATGGAGTTCTGTAGGCGATTGAGTATGAGTTGCGTATTTTATTGTTGTTATAATTCATCTTATGTTCTTGAGAGCTAAATGAATGATTTCAAGACTAACTAATCGTATCGCTTAAAATATAACGAGAGCTTGGAATTCTAATAATTCTGCATGTTTTTCCAATAATAGTGGACTGTATCGATTAATTTTGATCTAGTTTTGAATAATTGCTGCATTAAATCAACGTTAACTCCCTGAATAAAGAAAAAAAAATATATATATAAGTAAATTGCAATATTAAATAAAAATATAATAACTTTGTAATTGATGTTAGATTACGTACTGAACTACTCAATTCAAATTAATAAAGAATATGTGTACTCAATATAGTTCATAATAGGAAAATCTTAATTACAGAGTTAACTTTACTTTAACTTAGCTTTACTTAGCTTAACTTAAACCAGGCTGTAAAGAAGATTTACTAGAGCATTTTTTTTAATAAAAGAAATTTTATATATTAAAATTAGCTATACTGTAGTAATCGTCAACTCTGTCGTCAAAAGGATAGATAAATTGATTTCAATAAACTTTCCACTACGTAATTAATACACATTAGTGATGTAAGTTATCTTGTTTAGAGCATACTTTCCAAATATATCAAAACAGAAAAGATACGTTTCGCTTAAAGTTCAAGTAGAAAAGGGAAATATATCACTTCATACTCTGTTTATGAACAATATGCGATCAAAATCACTTAAGAAATTCAGAATAACTAAATATTTCCATTAACAGCGACAGCTTTTAATTACGGTACTTCGCATGGCGAATCTTTTAAGAGCAGTACGTGAAATTTAGAAGTATTGAAAAATTAAGTTTGGATTTTACGAGCAGCGAGAATGTTCAACTCGACAGCTCTTGATTCTGGAGGGTGTTTGAATAAGAGTAAAATGTACATAAAGCAGATAAATGAGGAGTGCGGATCTGTAGAATATTTGAAAATATACGCATATTCTTAGCAATTTCATTAAATCAACAAATGAGAGATTTAGTTCAAAATTTTTAAAGCATTATACAAAAAGTTTGTTGGATTTTTTAATATTTTTATTTTTAAACAATTTTCTACATACAGAACGAAAAATTCATTAACATATATGTGAAAGAATCAACATTTGCATTTTATTTTAATCAAAACTTGTACGAATTATATTAATTTAAAGTAATATAATAAAAAACCTTGGAGTATGTAAAAATTAGAAAATGATCTAAGCATAATTCAGCCTCAATAAGTTAAATGAATTTCGAGCCACTTCAATTTCTAAATAGAAACGAGGAAATCCGTTTAACGACACGACCACATGGTTTCCTCTAGCTTAACATCTTACTTCCGCTCTCTATACATACATTTGTTGAGGGCGTTTACTCGGTGGTTCGCGTAAATTAACCATAAATCAAAAAGTTCAGGGTTGGAGGGGGGGGGGGGTGGCGACATAAATACACGCGATGGCGTTCCGAGCTCGGGCCAAAGTTTCACCTGTGCGAGACTTCCTCTCTATATAGGTACCGATCAAAGATCCATTAGAGTCCGCGGAGATGCGAACCCGCGTATATATAAGTTATCTTCCCGTTCGCGTCGATGCTCCATTAGACCCGTTTCAGCCGCGTCTCGTCCTTCGACCCTTTATCTTCGTCGCCGCGCTGTTACGGAGGGGTGAGGGTTTCGCGCGATTTCCCCTCTCCGTCACTATCCAACATCGTGAGCGCTCTTTCACCTCTCCCCTCCCCCCTCCGTAGTCCCGTTTTTTCTTTGGCACGCTGAAGAAGATTGGCAGAGGGGACCGCGGCTCGTAAACCTTATGCCTGGCGCGTGTGGGAAAGACGAAAGCTCCTCTCCCGCTTCGCCCACCCGCCCAGCGGCGCGTGTGAAAATCCTCTCTTAAATTTCCAGATTTTATGGCTCGCAGAACTCCGGGGTCTGTCGTGCCGCTGCCGCGCTGTGTCGTAAAATATTTGTACGCGCGAGGTCGGGTATATATAGAAGTGCAGAGCGGCACGTGGTGAAGAGAGACATGAAGAAGAGGTAAAGGAAGAGGTATATATGGACGTGTATATATACGACATAGGTAAAGAAGACATTTTTTCCAGGGTAGACGAGAGGAAGCCAAAGTCGGAGGAGATTGTCGAGCTCAAGGTGTTGAGGACAGAATACGAGATGGATGATTTAAAATTTTGACTTTTTCTAAGGCAATTCTGACTTAAATTTGATTGAGTTAGTCATATTAAGTTGAACTGATTAATGCCTTTCTTTTCGGTTTCTTTGTAGAAATTTTTAAACTAGGGAATTTAAAATTTCATAAATATTTAAATAACTGATAACAAGTTTACATTAAAGGTATAGAGAATGCTATTGCAGACATAGATAAGTAACAGATGTTGTGAGAATTAATAAAAAAATCGTCGGCATAATGTTCAATGAAATTGGCTCATTAGCTTTCAGTTGATTAATTTTACAATCAACAATGAGGACAATGTACGATTACTCTGTTCTTTTATGTATTTGTCGATATCGACGAGCTAATAAGTTATACACGATTGTAAAGTGCAAACTGTGGCTACACGTTTGATAATTTTATCTTTTCTCTGATATCCTTCAACTGTGATGATATAAATTCGCGTGGGATAATTATCGGTATCGGATGATTTATTGAAGCGGAGAATATATACATGTAATAATGGCATTGAACTATACCACAATGACAATCGCATAAACATCAGTTTCCCAATTTTTATATTTAGTAATTGATGAGATTTAGAATTTTTATTCTAAAATGAGAAAGAACAATCAATAATGGTCATGGTATTTAAAAGATAATAAAAATTATTAACCCAAATTCATATATGTTATAAATAGAACTAACATGTGAAACTGAATCGTAAAATTTGGATACCACTACATACTGTAGAAAATATAAGTCTTTCATACTTTCACTTTATGAATGAAAACTATTCTTTGGCACTTGCCATGCGCAAGCATTCGCATGTTTTAGAGATTCAGTTTATCTTCGGCGTTAACGCGACAGGATTAGTATCTAAGATTCACGCTCCTGCACTGTCGGCAACGATATAGAGTAGGCATTAAGTCCTTGTCAGATCAGATTGTAGAGTCGAAATCCAAAACTATCGCAATTAACGTTGCTAACATAACAATAAGCTCTTTCTCTTGGCCTTAATTCAAAAGCATCCTATGCAGAACGGTTCATATATACATACAGCGAAATATATATATATATATATGTGTGTGTGTGTGTGTGTGCGTGTTATGTAAGCGATGCAGTCATTCGGCTATAGGAGTCCAGGCAAAACTAGGCCAACCATGTAGATATATAGGTGTACTCTCGGTCACATTATAAATCAGTACAATATTTTCACTACATACCTCGGCTGCAGATTGTTTTATGTATTAGTGTATATATACATTAAGAAAGTTCAGAGAAAGGTGGGAGAAGGGAGGTGGCGTGGAGGAGCTGGACGGATAAGGAGTACCGCATATACCGCGGCGAGGGAGAAAAGGTCGACTATAATAAAAAGTTTTAGTATCCCACCGGCGGGTCTAAAGATAGGGGAGGCGGCAAGGCTTTTTCCAGGAGGGGTAGGGGTGTAACGGCATAAAGTCTCTATATCTAAATTAAGTATCGCTTCGTTCGGTCATACTCGACGATAGTATATACGGGTCGCGATAAAAATCCGGCACATCGTGCCTTTCGAGTGTTTCGTTGTATGTATATACATATATATATATATATATATATATATATATATATATATATATATATACGGGTGCGTCGAAAAAACAATGAAGAAGCATAATCGATTAGGCAAGCACATAGAAGGGAAAGAAGGGTATGTGAGAGAAGCAGTGAAAATGTATGTATGCAGAACAAGAACGGAGGAGCGAACATGGAGTAAACACATGTGGGTTTTATTCTGACATAACACCCATCTCCCCATCTGATTCACTCTATTCATACGTTCAACTTTCTTATATTCACACACTGTTTTTGTCTCTGCTCTACTTTATTGGCAGCTACGGAATTGAGTCATACAGTTTTAAAAAAAACAATTGAGTACTTGAATACTCATATTCTACTTACTTGCTTGAGAGTACGCAAAGTATAGGATCAAATTGAACCAATTGATTTCGGCTTTGCAATAAAAAAAGTATTTAATTTTTACTTACTTTATAAAAAAAAGATTCGACAAGAGCGAAAATAATATGGATAGATGCAGAAGAAAGATTTTTTATTGATATTTCTCAGTAGATCTTGATTCCGACAAAATAAACAATATCAGTTCAAGTTTTCTCATTAGGCTAAGAACCGAGTACATAGAATCCAGATACCTATTCCTAATGTCGTGCTTAACCACTTCAGATTTTGTGATTGAATTTATGAAAATTTCATAATAGAAATCTACGTTACTAGATTTTGTACTTTAGACATTTTTGGCTTCTAATTATATTTCCATTGCTCTATGTTTTCCATACTCTTTTGCATCCACGGATACTAATTCAAAAGATCCATTACAAAATTTATAGCTTATCTCTCCCAAGCTGATTTTCCAGTTTACCTCGCAGAAGGTAATTAACACCTTAGTTAATGTCTTTTACTTTCATGTCTTTCGATCACGTCTTTGGACTAAGACTTGGAAACCAGGCCTGTGTCCAGCCAAGCTTACCGCGAAGAGACGGGCGGCAAAGTTTTTCCAGTCAAAAAGTTTCTACCGATTATCGATTGGAGACTTAACGATTCCGTACCGACACAATCGTTTATTTTTCTTTTGAGTCTTAATGGTACGGATCGTTAATACGAGCCAAAAATATTTGATGACTGACGATCAATCTGCCAAGAATAAAAGTACGCAGAGATGACCTCAGCTAACTGACGATGAAATCACAACTAATTTCCTAGGATCAATTGATGAAATCTAATTAATTAGATGCTGGTTTACATGCTGATCTTGATTAGCTGAGTAGGAAAGTTACTGAATATATAGTTGAAAATAACAAGTACTACACAAAACGATAAACGTTGCGGATACTTTGAAAGTTATTCCGAAGTTTTCACAAATGTTCCAAATAAATTGAAGTTAGAACGACTGAAAGTAGATGTCATAAAACTATTGGGCAACATTATATTTCCTACACTTTTATGAGAAATATCTGTCTAATAAGAGAGTTGCTATAAGATTAAAATATTTTACTAGCTTATCTGTATGCTTTGTTCAACAGCCAACATATGATATCCTATGAACATTTACTCATAAATTAAAAGTTAGAATAAAATGCAGACGATACTACTTGTAATATGTGTACGTTTTGAGATAATGAAAAATTGTAAACAGTTTTGTTTACAATTCCTAATATCTTTACAGTCTACTATGTTAGCAGCTGGATTAAAGATTTTATTTCATTATTTTGATTTGAAGCGATAAGCGGACTTTACGTATCTCAGAACTCCATGGAATGCAATAATATGCATGCTAAGAGCGAAAAAGGTCTTACCTAGTTTCCGATATGAGTGTTAGAATGTTAGATAAATAGTCGCAGTAATCGTTATTTGAAGTATGATACCGCCACAGCTTACAAAGGTCATTAGAATTAGAAGGTTGGGCAAATGGAACGTAGAGAGAGAGAGAGAGAGAGAGAGAGAGAGAGAGAGAGAGAGATGGGGGATAAATATCGTGCATTAGAAAGTTGTACCGAACCTTCCAAGATAAGAATTTTTTCTACGTTTAATATAATGCAACAACAAGATACTGATTGGGAGAACAACTCGAATTTAATTAGATTAAATATTCATAAATATTATTTATTCTAGATTCTTTTACTTTATAAGAAAGTGCTTCAATTCAATCTAATAATTCATTGTTCTAAAAAATTATTTATCTCATGAAGGACGTATGAAAAGAATATTAATATTTTTATAGTATTATTCATTATCTTCGGCGAAGTCTGAAATTTTACACAAAGTTTATCGCTCGTAAATTTTATGAAATTTCAGGAATTTTACTAGTTGAGATTCAAATGAAGATGAAGTTCAAGCAATGCTGCATTTACTATATCTTTTAGAATTATTATTCCAAAAAAATAAAATGTTTATATTATTCTCTGACAAAGCCCAAAACATTTAAAAAACATTTCGAGCATTCTTTCGAAAAAAATACGCATTGCTTGTGAATATGTGACAATTGTGTGTTTTTGAATTACACAAGGTTTACTATCTTCATCATCGCCTAACTACTGCGGAAAGTTAAAAGGTGCGCCTCTCTTGCTACTTAGTCTGGAGTTTCATATAATTATAACGATTCCTGAGTAGACAAATAAAATATATAGAGTTCAAGTAATTTAAACTTTACTGATAGAAACGGTGGAAGTCTGTATTAGTGTTAAAATTAAAAAAGACAAGCTTAATTATATTATTAAGTAATAAAATCTCAACTACATCTCAATCTCAACAATTCTAATATATATTTGAGCATAAAAAATACGAATGAAAAAAACGAGAATCATCAATTCGACTTCATTTTTTTTATAAATGTATTATGAAGATGATTATTGTTGCAACTGATTAAAACAGTTTTAAAATCGATGTTCTTTACGAAAATTCTTAGTTCGAACGGAATAATTTCCTAGTAAGATCGGTTAAGACTCCGTTTAGTTCATAGATAAGCTATAAAGAGCCTATACGTAAATACAATATTTATATTGTTTGAAGCGAGAAAACGCATTTCTAAGGCCAATAGCTCTGAAGTTTTTAACTATAGGATATTGAAAGAAATGTATTTTATTACGTTCAATCAAAGGAAAAACTTTGATTCATTTCAAATTTTAATACGAATAATAGAAGCTGAGAAAATTTTCATTTCAATTTTTGCTCATTAATAACAATTTGATTAGAATAGATTTGCATATTGAAATTACACTTTATAATTCCACACATATTAGGAGCATATGAAAAAAACATCTATTATAGTATTATTATTATCATGTTCAAAATTATTCTCCCATAAAACTTTTATACGAAACATTTTTTGATGTGAGCAATAAGTTTAGAATTATTAATGAAAAAGTAAAAATGAGAATTTGTTTTGTTCTTATGGAATGAACAACCAAACTTGTTCCGAACATATATAAGGCCTTATTCTTTGCATCCCGAGCTACCATTTAATGCAAAAAAGTTGACATTGGAAAAACTAGTATGCTCAAGAATCTCGTGCCATCGACGGCCGGAGGGCAAGGGGCCGTCGATGTTTTCGCTCTCCCTGCCTGTCTCTCTCTCTCTCAATCGCCCTTCCTCGAACCTTCGCGTCACGGCTATCGCGGTGTAAATTCTCGACTGGCACACCATACAGCTATACTTGTATATAGGCGCAAGCGCCACTTTTGTTTCGGCAGCGAGTCGTTATCTCAACGAGAGCTCTTCTTGTGCGGTGTCTCCGCTCGGCGGCGTCTTTTGTAATACTCGACGCTAGAGCGATTGCGAGAGATAGGAAGAATGACGGAAGAAGAGCGAAAGCGCGAACCAATTCTTATGCAAACAGGTACTGCTATGCACATCGCGCATTGATATATATATATATATATATATATATATATATATATATATATATATATATATATATGAAAGACGCTCGATTGCCGGGACACTCAAAGTCTCTCGGCTGTTGAATATAATCGGGGAGCTGTCAACGCGCGAACCTGAGAGGTGGAAGAGAGTTTGAATGAGAGAGAGAGAGAGAGAGAGAGAGAGAGAGAGAGAGAGAGAGAGAGAGAGAGAGAGAGAGAGGCAGCAACTCACCTCGATACAGCATCGTCATATAGGCGACCAGTAACGCGCTCTTTATGGAAAGCAGGAGTCACCCCGGCGACTGATGCCACCTATAGCTCGTCGGCCGCTTTTCACGCGGCGCGTTCTCTGTTTTCACTGTTTCGTCGACGGTGTGACGCTACACTGGAACGACAGAAAACCGTATTGGTAGCATGGGGGAGTCATGCGCTCATTGTGGGGTCCTCCTTTTGATTCGCCATTTCCTCCCATCTTATATTCTGTCTCTTTCTGTCTCTCTCTCTCTCTCTTTCTCTCTTACTTCGCTCGAACCCTATGCCTGTAGTCGCAATGGGATGTCAGAATATTAAGTTACAAGAAGATAACCGGTATTGACGAATTTCGGAATCACGCGTTAATTGCAAAAAGAATGGTAGATTTTTCTGATTTGCAAGTGATTCAATTTGATCAAAGATACGTGCTGTCATATTCATTAGTGCATTATTATTTCCTGGAAAAAGTCGCTTCTTTTGCATCGATACAAAAATTATACATAATAAAATCCATTGTTGTAAGAAGTCCTGCTTACGATATTAAACAAAAGTTTATATTGTTGAAAAATTTATATGCCAACGCAGTCAGATACCAATACTTATAATTAAAATTTTGTTAATCGTATATAATGATTCAGCTTATATCATATTGTTACCCCTTCTTAGATATATATGATATTATATAGACACGAAACACATCATGTATATTTTATGATATATATCGTATATTTCTGCATTTTTAGTTGGCTTATTTGATGTTAAACGTAGAAAATATTTTGGCTACATATTATTATTATTTATAAACTGTATTTAAAAAATGTATTAAATTTTATTTAAAATACTAGAGATATAGTATAATATTCAATATAACGAGATTTATTATATTAAACAAATTAATTTTTCTCACTACTACTTTTTATAACATTTTTGAATTATAGATAAGTGATTTTTAAGGTATAAGTTATAAACGCTCTTATGTAATATATGAGTTTTCGATGTAAATAACTTAATTTATGTGCATTTTATAAGTATTTTCCGGTGATAATCTGAAAAACTACGCCACTGGTTATCATTATTTCGATATTGTATTCAACAAGATTACGATAAATTAGTTAATGCAGTGATAAATAATAGGCAGAAATTCTACTCAATTCTATATATGAGTGATATTAACAGAAATATTATTTTATATTATATATGTAATAATTTAAAAGATATAATAGCAAATTAAATAACAAAATAAACTTCTTGACCTCAATTATTGTCATAACTTTTATTCAATATCTTATGTTAGGCATTATTCAAATAATTTAACTACATTAATTACAAATTTATTGAAATATTCATACTCATCGAATAATTTATATCTATAATGACACTATGTGTTATAAAGTGAATGCTAGGTCTTTCGAAATTTAATGGTTTTTGAACTGCCTTGTTGCTTTCAGGCGCCACAGTGGTATTTCAGTGTTCGCATGAAAACATAAGTCTTTCAATTTGACATTTTTGGGATAAACGATATCTAACCATTTTACTGATAAACTATAAATTGAAATGTTAGGGTGTAAACATCATGATTTTACAATACAATTACGTGAATCCAAGGGAAATAGCTGCTTGCATTATCTTAGAGATAAGAATCTATATGGATAGTATTTATGTAAATTGTACACCAAATGAGGCTCCTAAAAGTTCAAGTAATCGTCCCGCTTCAGTAGCTGTTCGATCCTGAACTGTGGTAGACGCCTTGCTTTTTCCTCCGTTTAGTTAATATCTCCTTCAGTATAATTTATATGTGTATATGAGAATACTGAAACTCATTATTCATTGACAATCTTCGTCGTGCTGATAGCTTTTCCAGAATATAAACAAGTGAGTTTTTTGATACGCATGACAAATGCATTGTGCTAAGTAACTTGTTGCAGACGACGATCCGATAGTTGCTCTGTATGTTTCCGCAGTTAGTTTTGGGTTTGCTTTGTGACCGTGACGATCGATCCGTCTTATTCTCAGTTTTAGAATCGGTCTTTCTCGATTTTAAGTTATTTGTAAAGTATCACTTAACTATACAGCTATATATACATAAATGTATGTGATTCATAAACCTTCGCATATGGCTATATTTAGAATTAAATGTCGCAGATACAAAATAGTGAATCGTTTAGAATACCCAGGATGACATAACTGACTTTCTAGAAAATGATCGTGAATCAAAATCTGTGGCCTATTTCGTAAATGTTTCATTAGTAGGAAATTTTTTATATTAGTTTTACAATGTTTTATGATTTTTTTATTATGGTTTAATGGAATGCATTTCAATTTCTTCATGAAGTATATTTTCATAAAGGAAATTATTCACTTTACTTATTCTTAACGACGTTTATTGAAGCCACTGAATAAAATTAGATATGAAATTAACATTAACTTTTTGAGAAATTCTATATTTTTTGATTCGTTTAAAACTAATTGTTGAATAATAGAGTAGCATTAATGTAAAGCATTTACGTTATTATTCTGTTTCATAGAAAAACCATCAATCAAGCATTTTTGTAATATAAGAATCGAAGTTATTTATTCTCTTATTCTAGTTAGCATGAACTAAGATGTCAATAAATTATGGATATTTTTTAATGAAAATAATTTATATATACTTTTCTGATAATACCAAACACTTTTTTTCATTTATAATATATTTAATTTTTCTTAAATAACTAAAAGTAATTGTAGGATTTTGCTTTGTTATGAAAGTGATGTGACAGTGAAAGTGACTACCTTTAAAACGAGCATTTAATACGTTCTTATTTGCAAATTAATACTTCCTTTTATTTCAATTGTGTATGCGGTGGAATAATAAAAATTATTTTCACGAGATCCTCTAATATAGACGCTGAATTTGAAGAAATAATGAAAATTTCAAGTTTAAAAGTTATAATGAATATATGTCCGAAAATGCATTATTTTTTAGATACTACAAATTGAACTACTACAATCGACAATAATGTTAGAAACTGCGCCTTTGTGCACATATAGGCCCTTCAGAACTTATTGGCTTAAAATGTCATTTTTTTTAGAAAACTACTGTCAGACGTAAGGATTCTGTTAGAAAAATTTCCAAACTACAAAGTAATATCTAATTTAATTAAGAACAATAAATAACCATTCCAAGGAAAAAAACATGTTTCAGAATAAAACAACGTCAGGAGTTAAAATTTGAGACGGTTCATTTTAGTTGTAATCAGAATTACCTCATTCAATCTGGATCCAAATGTCATTACTCCTCCTTATAAGAGTAATTATTTATAACACCGCTTCATGTTTAATCATAATATGGTAAAAAACCCGTAAGACCAATAAAAACATTTATTAGTTTACTTAATAATATAATATCTACTTATTTTCTGAAAATAAAATTTTACCATGACACGATTTAATCTTGATAGTTCTATTAGAATTATCGAAATGCCAATAGACGTAATTACAATAGACGGGTTACGGTTCACAATGTTATAATCATATATAAAGACGAGCTAAATAAATATTGGAATTACGATACGTTTAATTGATTATATACAACCAAAATTTAATAAAAAAATTTTTTTCTGGTATTATAGACAATATGTTGGCCATAAATGTAGTAGAGCATATTGTCGCTCCCGTATAAAATAGTGCTATCTCAGAAACCGTTTCAGAAAGGTGTCATTTTGGATTTCGCTTCACAAAAGGTATTATTTCGCAGACCATTTTTTTGATTCTATTTAAGTTGGATCTTTAAATAGACACTCGTGGCTTCACTTGATTTAAAATATGGAAAAAAATATTTAATAACAAAGCATGGGGTTAGATGAATAATATAAATTTTTACTATATCAAAAAGTCATTTAGTAAAAATCTATTTTTTTCTCTTTATCCCTTATAAATATGAAGTCTTAGCTTCAAAAACTTACGATAGCAGATATATAGTATAAAAATAACATTATTATCAATTATATGTAATATCTATACGTATAATTTTCTTAAATATTTGAAATACCGTTGAAAATATGCATAATAATGTAGTTTATACCTGGTATTTTTGATAGATTACTAGTATTTAATCAAATCTGAATATTAATATATAAAATTGAAAATATGTTGCTATATATATATATATATATATATATATATATATATATATATATATATATGTTTGGTATATGACATGGTTAACTTACAAAATAACCATAAACATACTGACATACTTTCGATTAGAGTTCAAACAAGATATCGTACATTTAATTTAATCATTCAACCATAAAATTTTCACATAAAAATTCAAACGTTAAAAAAGGTTTTAACGTTGAAATTGAATTTTAGTTAAACATTCGCGGATTTAAAACAATTCAGTCCACATCGGAAACGATTAAATTCAAGAGAGAGGTGTATATAAACTTTCAACCAGGCTCCACGGCGAGAAGAAACTTTTTCTATTTTCGTAAGCCCGTGCGCGGCGCCCGTGCAGCGGCAAACTCGAGGGCATTGCGCACAGCGGACGGGGGAAAACTTCACGCCAAGTGAATACGAGACAATCTCGCGGCTCGAGCGGAAATAAGCCGAACGGAGAGACAGGGGACGCAGTATGGCGGCGGTTGAGGAAGTCGAGGAAAGGATAAATGCCTGGCTCCGGGATCATCTGATTCCTCGGCTGGCCGTGGTCTTCGGCGAAAAATGCAATTCCAGCATCGAGTACCGCGTGAGCTATCCGTCGGGCTCTTTCTTTCTTTCCCAGATCTTCTTCGTGTGCGTCCAGTTCCCCGGCGGCGAGAGGAGCCTGGTCGTCAAGGTGCCCTCCGAGGATCCCCTCGTCCTTATCAATCAGAGCTACGACGATTTCTTCGCCAACGAGAAGCTCTTTTACGAGAGACTGTCCGTCAAGGATCAGGATAATTACGCGAGGATGTATTTAGGTAAGCTGCTTTTCGGTCCTTCGATCCGCTTGTATTATGTAGATGTATCTTCCGCTAAAAAGATATCCGTGGTACAATTGTCGCAGGGGGCGCCGATCCGGTCTTCGAAGACGTGATCGTTCTGGAAGACCTTAGACAGCAAGGATTCACTAACTCTCCCAAGAAATTGAACACGGAGCTGGACTATCTCGTGGCAGCCCTGCGATGCTTCGGGCGACTGCACGGGCAAACCTACCTGCTGAAGGAGAGGGCGGCGAAGGAGTTGCAGGAAATAAAGGCGCAAATTCGTATTAGCAAGTATTGCAAGTACGACAACAACAGAAGCGTCGACATGAATTTTCGCATGTGCCGAATCGTCGATACTCTGAGGCAGAGAAATTACGATCCAATCTTCGTAGACAAGATTGATCGGATATTTCAGGATTGCTTCAGGAAGGTCATGCTAAAGTGCATCGAGCCGGTCGAGCCACTAGCGACCATTGTTCACGGGGACGCGACTATAAATAACATTCTGTTTCAAAGACAAAACGGCTCTTTAAAGGCCATCCTCGTCGACTTTGCTCTGATCTTCTACACGTCGCCCGCTATTGACGTGTCGACGCTTTTGTTCCTGAGCTGCAATCCGAAGGAGCTGTTAGGGAATTTCGAGTATGTATACTATCTCACTTGCATATATGAATTGAAATATGTAGTGGCTTTTGAATGAAATCCGGAATTTTATGAATTAGAATTAATTGAAGAATTGAAATAGGATTATAAATTAGACAGTTCGGTCGATAAGTCCCTATAGAGATAGCTCAAGTCAAATAATATTTAATAGGAAGATAAATAATTTAATACGTCATTAAATCGTTATTGTGCTGATGTATGACGTATGATACTAATCTAAATCTACATAATTTTTTCAGTCAGTTATTCAAAGCGTACCACGACAGTCTGGCAGTCTGTTTGAAAGAATATAACTGCTGGAATCCCGTGAAGTATTCATATGATGCCTTTGTTCAAGATTACAAGGAGCACAGTATATTTGGTTTTATCATAACAGTTTTCTTTTTGCCGATAATGCTCGAGTACGTAAAGAACGACGCAATCCCGGAACCGCAGAGAATATTGGACGTAACTAAGGAGGGCGGGGACGACCACTTGTTGAATTTTTTTGCCGACATGCTGATCGACATGCGCGTGGCAGGTCTACTGGATCACTTAGTCCAAAAATGAGATCGATAAATCGCAGCTCATTTCTTGGAAGCTTCAACCCGATAATTTTTATTTATTTAACGGTAAAAGTTTGCTGATGCATTTAATCGACTATTTGTTTGGATATTGATATTTATGGGTTCACTTTACTTGTGCGGCGTAGGTGAAACATACGAATTTTTCCCCATTACGTATGGTCAGAGTATATTTCTTATAATTTTAGAACGGTAACTTGGCAAATTCAAACGTCGCCGTGCGAAAAGTCATGCGAAGATACGCGCAAACATTCAAGAACCTGTCGGTTAAAAAATCGCGTTTTCGATAACGTCTATCTCACGACAATGTGGTCTAGATATTAACGGCATTGTATCATACTCTCATCCTACATCGAGCAATACATTATCTAATTGGCTAATAACGACTTTAAGCACCCATCTCGCTGAAGCTCCGTGTCCCGCGAACTTCGTTATATTCGCAAAATTCGTTATTAGCGCGCTACAAAGTTTTCCGAATTGCATATAAGACGTGCTCTCGGGGCAGAGAGCTTGCCAATCGCTATAAACTTAAGCCTCGTGCTGGGCGGGGCGCGGGTGCGTCGCATCGCCCGCCGCTGTATATCGCGCGCGCGACTCGGTAAACTTGCGGCCCGGCAAGAAGATTAGGAGGGGCTCCCGGTGTGATTATTGCGCCGTTATATACTGAACTTCTCACACCGGGGCTTCGAGAATGAGTTAAGAACTCGGGGGTGGGGGCGTAAACTTTCGCGGGGTAAGAGTAGGAGGAGGAGGGAGAAGGACGGGGTATCGGATTGCTTGCGAGACCGGGCGAAGGAGTGGTACGGGCTTGTTGGTATGGGGAAAAGGCATTTTGTTTCTTGTATCTCTCATCTTATTTTACTATCCCCTAGTTTTTTCGGAGTAGATGGGGATGGGAAGGATGCCTCGTGAAAATGAAATGGAGCTTCACAAACGTACTTTGCCGTCGTTTAAAATGTACGCTTCGCTGCCTGCTTTACTGCATTATTTTATTATTAGTTGTGCTATAAATTAGTATTTTATTCATCAGTCACATCAATGTTTTATAAATCCTATTCCCAGAATTATTTTGAAGAAGCGATTGTATTGCATTGTCATTGCAGGTATTTTTACTCTCGCATATTATATTGTACATTTGTTATAAATTAAAAGCGATATTTAAAACTGTATTTAAATAGATCTTTGAACGACATCTGCATTTGAATGTACAACATTATGGAAATTATAACCATAGATTTATATAATGACAATATCTTTGTAATTTATGATAAAAATTTTCTATTAGAAATTGCTTAATAACTGTTATTATTGATGATCAATAATGATAGCAAAAGTAAGAATATTATTAATTAAAAAATTAATTAAAAAAGGGGAAATTATTTATTTGCACTAATTCAATTTCCTTCTCCCTTCGATTTTGAGAAGTTATTATATTATAAATATTATCCAAAATTAATGTAAGTGTGAATTTAAGTGTTAAATTAAAAAATAAATTAGCGATGTCTTTTATCGTGTACGATGTCTAATTCAAACGAAGACGTCTTATTCAGTGCATACATGGTTTTATATATACGAATGCTTTACCGTTTTCAGATAAATAAGTCCAGGTTTTTGTTCAGTATGCAGCGCAGCCGTAAATGTATATGCAAGAAGGAGGCAGGGTGACAATGAGTAGCAGGAGAGATAGAGAGAAGGGGGATTGATTGTCCCCCGCAGACGTTTCTATATAGGTGCTAGAAGAGGAAAATCCAAGCGGACGATTCGGCCCCTCGGGTAATAAAAGTAGGATGTGCATGCGAGTCGGTGATTGAGGAGGGTCAATGCAAATTGCAAATATGTCGACCCTGCCGTATTCACGAATTATTTCATGCGGATGCTAGGGTGGGATTGCTCTGACCTCGCAGTCTTCTGAATAATATAGGACGAGTTGGAAGCTAAGTTATTAATTTATATACGGAAATTTAGTTCAACGACTTTTTTCTCACTTTATCCGACTGTCAGTGATCGGAAAAAATATTCAGCAGATATTCCAAAATTTAGATATTCAGCTTTCGAATTTACTTTTCTGACATTACATAAATACGCATTATATGATTTTACTGGAGAGAAAATTAACGTAGTAAAATTGCAATATCTTTTATCATATATTTTTTAATCTGGAATTATCCGATCATAACGAATGTTAGCATAAAAAATATAGGGATCGCGATATTTTACGATCTAATCCATTTTTTTTTATTTTTTTATTTTTTTTTTTTATGCTAAAATCTACTTTTCGCCAACGAGCGCGCGAGATATACGCGCTCCGACAGCCGTACGACGAAAATGCCAGGATGCGGGGGCTTTCAAATCAACCGTCTGTTTTTAGTGCCGTGAATTTGAGCGCGGCGACGATAAAATCGTGGAAATCCTAATGCTAAAGTAATCAGAGTGCGAAAAGCTTCGATAAAAAGCATCCGCTAAGCTCGAGCGAGCGTCGAAAGTTTGGAAAAGCTTCGTTATCCTCTCTCCGTTCAATGGGTGGGGCATTCAAGATCCTTAATCAACTCGTATCTAAATAGCTGGAGTCTCCATACCGCTCGTGCTGCGTCTAGTATTATTCCTGGTCGAAACCTCTTTAAATATACCTCCTCTCACAATCCGAAGAGAAAGAATTTTCATTGTAACGGCGAATCTTTCGTCGACATACACTCGCGTTGGACAATATAACGATCGCGAATTCGCTCTCGATAGTGAGATAGATTGAGAAATAGTGAGAGAAAGAGAGAGGAGAGAGGGGGGGGGATCAGCCCGCGATAAATCCCACGAGAGCCGAGGCAGCCGCGTCGCTTCGTGAAAAGTGACTGTCTTCCTCGCGACCGCTCGGGGTCGCAGCGCACCGCAGGAATTCCTACGACGCGTGAGTCCTGGCGCTGACTGTGCGAGTTGTCATACTCCCACTCTCCCGTCGCCCACCCGTTTCCCGCACATACCCCGGGCTGTGCACGTTTGTTTCCGGCTATATCCGGGAGACCTTCGCTCGTTTTGCTGCTCTGAAACCTCCTGTGACCACCCAACCATCCATATACCTTTGTGCATATACGCGCGCTCGGGTGCCGCAGGCGTTCAACCGGTTGGATCTACAACCACAATCTTTATGGTGGTGTATGGCGCTTGTGCGTGTGCTCGTGTGTATGGGTTTGTGTGCGTGTGTATGTGAGGGAGCGGACACGCTGACGACCTTAGTCTATGTGGGAACCCTCAAGCGGGTTAGTAGGGGATTTGTACGTCTGGAAGCTGTCCGGGGAATGCGCTTCTCGAGCGAGAAATATGGATGAAGAGAAAAGACGAAGAAATCGCTTTGTTCAGCTTTCGCATTTTCAAATCTTACTATTATATATTTTAGATGTAATGCATTGTCATATTGAATAACTCCAATCAGCCAAAAATCATCTAAGGTAAAATTGAATACGCATTCTATTCCTTTTAAGAGGTCTAATCATTGCAATAAGTTTAACAGTGTTCTGTTAATTTACGAAGGTGTGTCTATAGACTGCAGAAATGATATGAGAAACATTTTCACTAACATTCGAGTTTAAATGTATAAAGTAGTCAGTTAAAATAATTTTTAAGATGCCTTGCAAATTGATATTTTATAAAACTTCTCCTTGCTTTATAGAATTAGTCCAAATTATCTTCCTAATGCTTATAAAACTATGAAGTTACGAACTGTAATTGATTGTCTGCTAAGTATAAAAAATAGTAATATAGTACTGCTTCTTTTATTGTTCATTTTTTAACGTGCTTATTACGTATATTAGCAGGAGTATGAAATTTGAGCTTATATGCTAAATTAATAAAGATTTCTATTGGTCTTACAGTCCAATTAAATAAATTAAAACTAATACATAATAATATCAATATATATTTATATCGATAGTAGTGCATATCAATATATAATTAATTGAAAATTATAATGACTAAACTCTCAGTTTAGTCCCTGATGCGGAGCTGTAGCGAGCTCGAAACGTCGAACAACCTAATTCAATCTTCAATTGGGTAATGGTGGTGGAGACTGTCAAATTACACTTTACTAATAAAGAATTTTTTTAGCTAATATATTTTTATATCATATTAGTCTACGGGGATGATTTTAAACAAGCACAGTCTGACTGTCGTTATAATTTTCAATTAATTCCATATTGATATGTATTAGTATTGATATAAATATATATTGATATTATTATGTATTAGTTTTAATTTATTTAATTGGACTGTAAGACCAATAGAAATATTTATTAATTTATCTAAATACAGTCGACATAAGCACAATTAAAGTATCTTATATGCTAAAGACCAAGACAAACGCAGTATAATAGCTTAACTTCGTGAAACTATGCTACAATACTTCGTCCTAATAAACCCACAATAGATACTGTCAGTGTTAGTTCTTAGATTATCCAAAAAACGGAAGATTCTTGGACTTTAATTTGTCACTGTTGGAATGAAAGATGGATTGAAATAAATATGCTAATCGGCTAACCACTCATAATAAATCTCAATTGTCTTTTCTAGTATTTTGTATAAAATCTTCTCCCTCTCTGCATTTTTAATCTCTTATTGGAGAATTTCACATTGTTTCACAAACTTTTACATTTACGTTGTTTAAGCATAAAAACCTGATTTTAGCAATGTAACCACCTCTTTATTATTCAATATAAGTCTAAAATCAATCAATTCCACTCAATATATGAAAATTTCTCGGCTGAAATTGAAGTAAAATAGATAATGATAAAAAGCAATTTTATATATTGTGGGAAAGGCACTAAAGTAAAATAATAAATTTTAAAACCATAAATGTACCGGTTCTGTCATATATTCTCAGATTATAAAAATCTAGGCATAGAGGAATCTTTTCATGATTGCACCGTTTTAAGATGATGATAAATCTGAAGGTAAGTTTACAGTCACAAAATTGAAATTAAACGTATTTTCAGCGATTCAGCGTGATACATTACTAAGATCAAAATTTCTCGTGTAGATTAAAGAAATTTTTTTATCAGCTTCCGATATTACGTATTATGAGTAAATTTCATTTTAAATGTTGAGTTACAAAACCTATATCTTGTATAAAAATTCCTTGGCTTAGAATATCATAAAGCGTTAGATCGGCATAATAAAGTATACTAGAATATTTACTATGAAGAAACTTTAACGAAGAGATATGGATTGATTTATGAATATGTAATGAATGTATTACAATCTATACATCTGTAAGGATTTTATATTTTATTTTTTGGTTATAAAAAATGCCGAGCATCAGATTAATAATTTATTGTTCTACATTTTTGTTTAATTACTTATTAATTTAACGTAATAAGTAGAATACGTTTAACGTACTCTATATCTATTTATCAGAACGATCCATCCACTATATACTTAATGTTAATACATTGTCTCAACGTCGAAAGAGTATAAATAACACCTTATCACTTAACTGCAGCTATTCCTATATTTGCTTCCAAACGGAGTACTGAGCTATGTATACCGACGCATCCAGAGAATATCAAAAAGCTACGCTGTGCAGTGTGCAAATAGCGCCGGGAAAATAGCAGGCAATGCCGCATGAAAGAGTATAAGCAATTTTAGTTTGCCTGATGATGCTTTAACTTTTAATTTTAAGTGTGCTTGCACCGTTCAGCGTTCAGTAAAGAGATAATCATGATATGATCAAGATATTTTTCATGACTCTCGTCTGATCTCTACTTTTCGATACAATGAACCTTATCGCTATTCGCTTTCTTTTATTTCATCGCAAATAGTCGTGAATTTCTCTCGCGCGATGCGCTCACCCTTTCTTACATTCCAGCGTCACGGTGAGAATTTTTGACCGATGCCGCGAGTCCCTGAAAAGAGTAGGAGGATTCGACGCTCGCTGGCTTCGACTCAGCGGGGCGATCGCGGTGAATAAGCCCCTCGAAGAAGATCCGTCTCGTTTTATCCCGGCGGCGCAGTCCTGGCCACGAATGGAGGAAGAAGGGAGAGAGCAAGTAAAGTAAAGTAGGTAAAGGTATAATATATGTATATAAAGTAGGTATACATTTACATACATAAAATGCTATACGATAATATTTAGCCATATCATTATGGAATAATTAGTTTGGTAGATTTTCTTACGGTGACATGGTCACACAAACATTTATATTACGAGATCAATATATCAAATAATACATCATATTAAATCAAATAATACTTTAATGAGGAATAAAAAGTACAATATTGAAAAAAATCATCGTAAGATATAGTAGTCTCGTTAAGATACATTGACTCAATCTTGTATTTAATAACAAACCTTTACTAAAAAGTATTATAAGGTAAATATAAACAACGATAATGGATTAAAATAAGTATTTTCAGATAATTGAAAATTCATTACATTTTTAACGTTAACCTTCTAACAAATTAAAATAATTTTCTTGCATAACATAATTTAAATAAATCATTATAATTCATCTCATTAAAGTAGTTTTGATCGCCTAAATGAAGTTGATGTAACTGATCGCTTTGTGAACCTTCTCAAGTTTCGGAATATTTTATTTTTTTATATAAGCTGCAGAACTCTTTCGTACAGATATCGGTAAATAAAATAAAAATCAGTTTTTCGCGTGGTTCTATTCATTTAAATAAGTCACCATTTCAATAGATGCATATATAAAACTTAAACGTGGCTGTTCAATGTAATAAATTAATATTAACTTGAGGTTTCTTAATACAGTTCAAAACTGTGTCTTCTCCGTACTGATTTGAATTAGGAGAGGGTGGAAGCCAATGAATCTGAATGGGAATGTAATATTCCAAAAATCTCATTCCTTGATTTCTTTCATCATTACGTATGTCATACTTAGTCGTTCTATATAGCTAGTACAGAGACCATTTATTGCGAGTGAAAAGTTAAAGAGAAAAATGAAAAATTAAAGAAATTAAAAAGCTTTCATATATTAAGCACGTAAATTATGTAACACTGTTTGTTTGTATCTAATGTTATTTCGCATCTTAGGTAATTAAATTGAAAGGTTTTTTTCGAAGTGTCTCGCATGTATGATTTCTAAAGAGACACAGACTGTAAAGAATTATGGTAGCTTTTTGAGGTAAGTGATCTTAGTAAGGACTCTTAGTCAGCCAGTGGTCAGCAAAGAAATCAAAGACGGAAGGAAAGAATGAGTGAGAGAGAGAGAGAGAGAGAGAGAGAGTATGCAAATTCCGAAGTACATTTATCTCCTCACCACGCCCGTGTATTTCCTGGTCGTATCCGGCGTAGCATTGTCGGTCCGGAATCGAACTATACCCCGTTCACCGCACCCCCGCGCGTTCGCACTGGATAGTCCTTTCTGCGCGTCGTATAAGGGAAAGTAGGAGGGGGGAGTTGGCGGCGAGTGTGCGCGTCCACCGCGCACGCGATAGCCCGCCCGGTCGAGCTTTCCTATATATATGCATGTATCTATATATATATATATATATATATATATATATATATATATATATATACGCGGGAGATTTACGAGCAAACTATACCCGGTGCGGCGGGTGGCTCGCTCCCCCGCGATGGGCTAATAGACCGGGAAGTTATGGGGCGATTCACTTTAATTTCGAAAATAAACAGGCAGAAAGATAGAGAGAGAGAGAGAGAGAGAGAGAGAGAGAGAGAGGAAGAGGGGGTAGGAGAAAGGCCATGGTCGGCGTCGACGGATGACTGACTATATATGTGGCGCATCACGTTGCGTGCATTATCTATATAATATGCCCTGCATATATCGTCGCTTGGAGTGTATTTGCCTTTTGCATTCACCCAGTTGTTCCGCGGTGCCGCTCGTACGCTTAGTGTACATTCCTTACTTTCCTCGACGTGATTTTTCGAGGGACGAGAATTCGAAAAGAAAAGGAAAACGTCCTCGTGATTCGTATATAGGATAAGATATCGTAATTTTAGGTGGCCGTTCCTGAGGGTTTAGATAAATATTTAACGAGTTCCGGAGAGGGGAGGGAACTTCTTAAGCATTGAAGTTCGGGTAAACGTGATGGGACAACTCCAGTAAATCTATATATATATATATGTCTGAATTTGGAGTAAGGATTGTAATTTGCGCTCGCTGTTCAATTGAATTAACTGAATACACGCTGCTTAGCGCAGAGTCTCGTCTATTAGCAGGTTTCCGAGGGAGGATAAAAACGTGTAGTATAGATAAATCGTATAAATAATATCGCCCACTTGACAAATGCTAGCAACCTCTAGATAGCTAAAATTAAAATGTAAAATTAATCAACGTCTAAACGTAACGATCCTGGCGTTCCGTATAATAATTTTCATCGTCCAATACATCTACTGAGATTCGACTGAAAAGAAAAGAAAACCATGCAGCACCCGTTTCTAACGAGATCTTGGTTAACAGAGGGGGTCACGAACAAAGAAGCAGGCTCGCCCGAGGCCTCAACGCGCCTTTCTTTCTCATGACATTGACCGCAGGCTCGCAGCTGAGGGTCTTCCACCGGGCGCGAGACCGCCGCGACATCGCCGACGCGATAAGAAGGCTTTGCAAAACCGCAGCGACTGGACATATAGCCTCGCCGCGTTTCTCCCGCGTTTCTCTACACCTCTTTCGCGTTTCTCGGTTCTCCCTTTGCTTTTAGTCCGTTTGGACGGGAGGGGGGAGGAGGGTGCGCAGTGGTTAGTCACGGTAACCGAGGCGAAAAGTAGTCGGTGCAAGGGAGGGGCAGTCAGACGAAATCGTAGCTGGTTTTCATCGATTATTACACAGAATCGGCGTGTATATAGTAGAATTATTCGAATATTTTTGCAGGTCCCGATGTAATTGACAGTTCATCAAGATTTATATTTTAGGTTTCTTCTATATTTATCGTCGTTAATTTTCTTCTTTCTTTTGTCGCGTACATTTCTTACGAATGAGATATCAATTCGAATGAGATATCAATTCTTACGAATGAGATCCGAATGTAATAATCAATTACCATGTAAAACAAAGTATAATGGATTTTCACTAATGTACGACTTCAACAGGTGTTTATTGATACATTGTATCTGAATAGTCTGACCGTATTTTCGATACATCGTAATTCGTAATACAAATTTGCCAACGCGACCGAGCACAGGGCATTAGGTTCTGTGTAAGCCCGTTTAAACGATATATAGGACGGTGGAAGTGCGATAAGAATTTTTGGAAATGGGCCAAAAACAGCGCGAGGAACTTGGGCAACCGTACATTCTTGCCGATAATTTGTCCAATTCGCGCACTTCTTATTATCCGGCGCGAAAAGAATTGATTTCGCCTGTTAATTCATCAATTTCTAATTAAATGGTACAAAACGGATAATTAGGATTTTTGTAAGTCGTAATTTTTTTTTATATCGGATAATATTCAAAAATAGGGGAAACAGTGTTTGTCTAGTGATTATATCAACAACATGTATGAGGTAATAATAAATATAAATAGTAATAGGATAATGAAAATTTGTATTGTATTATAAAAACTGTAAATATAATTTGACGATCGTTGGGAAATCAAAAATAATTTTCATTATTATTTGAAGCACTTGAAGAACTAATTTACTTTAAAAACCTTGTAAAAACGATATAATACAAATTTTTAATTGCACATTGTGACCTTTTAACGTATGATATTCTCTCGCCTCTATGGAACAACGCGAGCCTAACCAATAAAATAGATAAGTGAACAGTGTAAGCTTCGCAAAATTACAACGCCATTCGTTTTCCCGAGCATTGCGCCCCCCCCCCTGCCTCTTTCCAAAAGCCAACCGAACATTCCGCGCAGTCAAGGAGACATTAGCATATATACTCGCGCTTCGTACGCGCGCTATATGTCCCGGAAAACGTCCGCCTAATGCCGCAGGAGCATCCACGTAAACAGCGCCGACATTTAAAATACACGCCTCGCCGATTCCGCGTGTTTTCCCATATATATTAGTAACCTGGGCGCGCAGAAGACAGTAGCGTGGCAGCAACATGGCATCGCGAACCCGCCGCCCAAAGAGAACTTTGCGGGTAATTGGTAATCGGGTCTGAGATTGGATGCGTGCAAGCGCGCTCCGCCCCTCCCTGCTCGCTACGATGCTCGCGGCGCAACAGCAGCGCAGCGGCGGCAGCAGCAACAGAGCGCGCGCGCGCGCGTCACGCGGGAAGCGGACGTGCAGAGGGCTGCCGGGCCGCCGCGCCATTAATTCAACTCTGATAACCTCTCTCTCTCTCTCTCTCTCTCTCTCTCTCCTCTCTCTCCCCGCCCGTCCGCCCGCGGGTACACGTCGAATAATGTGAACTCAAGAGTGGGACGGGGAATGGAGGAAGGGCCGACTACCGTCCACCCAGTCCGTCCCAGCATCGGCTCCATTTGCATTTCTATTAGCGAAACGTGCGCGGCCCTGGCTCCTCTCGTGTCCGAGCGCGCGGCTGGAAAACTCCCGGAACCGGGGCGCACGACCGCCGCGCGTTCCGAACGGGTAAGCACTGGGCTGATACCACAGAAGAGAGAGAGAGAGAGAGAGAGACAGAGAGAATGTGTGTGTGAGAGTGGGAGCGCTAATGAATGGTTGGTATTAAAAGTAGTAGAAGAAACTGTAAGGGATAGGAGCGGAAATAAAAGAAGGGGAGTGAGGCCAGATAGGGGGAAGGAGACTGGTGTGAAACGGTATTGGCTCCCCCACTATACCGATTGGAGTGAACTCTGGCTCTGCTCGATTATTCTTTTAGCCAGCGTGAAGTAAACTCTTCCTAATTCCGTCTCCTCTAAGCAGCAGGGGGGCTTTGTATCTTCTTACAGCGCCGGACAAAGGGCGAACTTGTTGTAGACTCGAAGACAAAATTTCGTTCATGCTCCTTAAATTAATTTTTTTACATAGTTCTTTATCGAAACAGCATAACAAAAAAACTACGTGAAAAATATTCGCGATGTTAAAACGGAATTACTTTTGTACGTATCAATTACATGACGATTAGAATTAACTGGTATGAAAGAATTTTGAATTTATTGCTATTACATTCTCCTAATCTATAAGATTGTGATGTCTTTGCGACAATCAATATATATTTATAGAAAAATGCAAAACTATTCTTTTTACAAAAGTTTTCTAAATTATTTATTCAAAAATTTCAAAATATTGTTATCCAGCTTTAAATGGATGCGTTTGCAGTCATTATTGAGAAACGAAAACTTATGTTTTGAAGAATTTATTTAACCTTTCTTATTATGGATAATGATAATGAAAAAGAAACTGGAAATATATTTTAAAGATATATAAATAATTATTTCTCAAATAATGATTCAGTAGTAATGTATTATTCCACATGCAACTTTAATAATGAATGAGAACATACTCCTTCTGCACGATATTAAGTATAAATTAGACGCTTCGATTATATTTTCCAGTCCGGTTCAGCAGCAGCTATTTCCCGGATCGGCGTACGGGGGGGTGGATTCGTTTTCAGAAGAGCTGCTCGTACAATATAACATATAACGGGCTTCCGATTTTCCGGTCGAGGTACCAGTTCGCGGGCCATCGCATCGGTGGGCGGCTAACCGCATATTACCCCCCCCCCCTGTCCCATCTCCGGCGTCGAGAGTACCAGGGGGGGAGGTTCGAGAGCTCTATGCATTCCGATTATTATTCGACTCTGTGAGGTCCACCGATCCGTATTGTTCTACATTTATTTTGCGCAGTGTGTATAATATAAATGGCGATCGATCGTGACGGGGCCGTGGAAATTTTAGCGAAAGTGCCACGTACGCGCTTATCTATCCAAATAGCTTTAGTCTGATTTGCCTCATCGGCCCATTAAGAAACAATTGCACATATAATGAACGTCATCTGGCAGTATATATATATATATATATATATATATATATATATATATATATATATTATAATACACTTTTCCACTCAATTTCTTATATATATATATTAGGAGCCTAATAATCGCGAGTAATCATCTCGGGGCTCTCTTGTAATTCGAGTAGCCCAGTAGCCATTAGTAACGGTTGAACTGATTCACTCGGCAGTTTTATCCTATCGATAAATCAGTCCTACAAGTGTTCCAATCACTCCGACGCCGCGAGCGGCGAAGTGGCGCTCGGGTCCACTTCGCATAATGGCGCCGGGGGACGAGCCGCAATTTATCGTAGTTTTACTTCTTCTTTTTTTTCCTTTTTTAACGAGCTTAATAAGGCCCGCGGGCTGAAAGGGGAACAGAAGGAAAGAATCCGCCGGGGGTTGGGTGGAGGGGGGAGATTATCTTCTTGCACGCGGGCGCCCGGCGCTTCTGATAACTTGGAAATCCATCGAAAAATTTTCTGGAATAAAAGGTCTCTTTCTCTCGCTCTCTCCCTCTCTTTCTTTCATTCTTTCTCTCGACTCATCTCTCCAATAGTAAAGAAAGTCTGCGATGAGAGCATGGAAAGCAGAAAAAATAAACTCGAGACGCGGACGCGGAAGAAAGTGAATCTAAAAGATAAAAAGAGAGACGCAGAGAAATTAGGAGGGGGGGGGGTTGAAGGAAAAAGAAGAAACTTCATTCTCCTCTCTGGATCTTTATTCTTTCTAAGAGACGAACATCTGCGAGCGAATGGCCGAATGTATACCCGCGCCCTTTTAGCTTCTCCGTTTGGCTCTTTTGAGGATTAGGAGGGGAGGAGGAGTGGAACAGGGTGATAAAGAGTACCTCGGCATTATGGACGTTTCCTTTTAAATTGAAAAAGAAGCCATCTTTACATAACAGACCTTGTCTATCATGCCGCGATTTTCGAGGTTAAAAAACACACGCAAGTCCAACCGCGGTCGCTTCGCTTTCCAAATCCCTATAAAATGAATCGGAGAAATGCAAAATGAGGATGGACATGTAAGACAGAATGGATACTCGAAATTAAAATAAGTATATTAAGTATATGCAATACGAGATTTTTGTAGATAAAATAACGAAAATCTAAGAACAATATAACATATACATTATTTTTTAAAAATTCATTGTACACAGGCGTAACTGCAGTACGTAACAATAATTATAATGATAGTAGTAATGTATAAAATGAGTTGTAGCTGTTTTAAATACCTCGGGCGTAACTTGTTTCATATTTGGTTTGAAATAATTTGTTTTGATAAGATTCTCTGAAGATGTTTCTATAAAATATTAGTATTTTTATGGTAATATTTTTCTTTTTTTTTATATAGTTGACAATGAATTTTTTTAGATTAGTGATGTAGGTCAAGATATACAGTAATACAAATATGTAAGATAAATAAAGAACCACAAACACGCACGCGCGCACACGTACACACTTCTGATGCCATGTTTGTTACTTTAACGACGATCGTTCCCCATTTGAACTATTTTTTAATTTATTGTAATTTTTTTAAGCGCCAAAAAATGTTTGTGAAAATTCCTAATGTCAATTGTAGAAAAAATGCGAATTTGAAGATGCTCGCTTTTATTTTGTCTTTTGCCTAGAACGTGCTGAAAAATGGAAGCTGGCATAGAATTACGGCAAAAACTGATTAATCTAAACCTTTTTTAAAAATATTTATATTAGTCATACTGTAAGAATAAACTAAATACTACTTAAGTACTTTTGATAAAAAATTATTTTAAATAATTTATTAACTTTAATTATAATAGTGGTGTCTATTTCATCTTCCGCTATTAATTGTAGCAGCATGATGAAGAACCGGGGTTGGGGTCAGAGAGGAAGTCGTTATAGATAGAAATATCAAATAGACTGACGCTCAAGTAAGTAAGTGGAGTCGGGCGAGAGGAGGTGTATGTATAATATTTAACAATACAAATGGAGGCGGTAGTCGCAGATATCATCGCGTCTTTCGCATTGGATTTCGCTCCCTCTCTGTCGGCCTTCCTTCCTTCCTTCCTTCCGTCCTTCTTTCCTCCCAAAAAAATGCGAGGGGAGAGAGCGGATCGAGTCCGAGGAACTTTCCCTTGCCTCGACCCTCTATATCGAATCCGGTGAATCAACTCAACGAGGAAATACAGAGATAGTAGAGAAAGAAAGACTGAGAAAGAGAGAGAGAGAGAGAGAGAGAGAGAGAGAGAGAGAGAGAGAGGGGGGGGACAAGAGACATGGTATACATACGCATACAAGTCGAATGAAGCGCGAGGCTTTCGCGAAAGAGGAAGACAAAGGGGGAGGGGAGATATACGTACGAATTTTAGTGAACAGAAAAGCGAACTCCTGTTCCGAGAGGAGAGGGCAGTAAAACTCTCGATCGATTGCGCACCTTTCTCTCTCTCCTTCTCTCCCTTTCTCTTCCACCCTCGTAATCCATATCTATCTTACTATCTATCTCTCTTGTTTGCACAGAAAGATGTAGAGGGTGAGAAAAGGAGGGGGTAGGAGGGAGAGAATGTTATTCACGTAAAACGACTGGGATCGGGGACCATCTTGCCAACTTAAATCCCATTACTTTTCCAAGTGGGTCGAAGGCCGAATGTGTTCTCTCTCTATCTCTCTCTCTGTCTCGCTCGCTCACCATTTATCTATCTATGTTTCCTACTGCCACTCTACTTGACCTATAAAAATTCGTCATGCGCACACTGTCCATCCTAATGGGTAAATTTGTAAAAAAAAAGTTTAATTCCAATCATTCCTCGATCTTTCAATTTCATTTTCTACGAGCGACGATTTAAAGAATTTCCTTCCGTCATTTGTAGTTCTGGGAATGAAAAAAACATGATCCGATCCCTAGCTTGGTTTTAGGTGGCTGGGCAATCTAATTCTCGAGAAATGCATTCTACGTTCTATTTCCTGATTAAATTATCCTAAAGCTAAGACTCGAAAGAATTGGCAACACTAAAGTTTTCAACTTTTGAGCTAAGAACGTATTTTTCATCGAACAATTTTAACATCATTGAAAAATTATATTAAATACTCTACTGCAGAATTTCGCATTGTACATTGATAAAATTTGAACTCGTTCTCGAAATTTATTTTTTCTAACATTTTTCCACACAGAAAAATTTTTTTACTCCTGAATATAAAATCGGACGTGAAGTATTTCAACTATGAAGAGAAAGAGCGCCAATGATTTTATTCCTAAAAATAAAAAAGAACGGCTGGAAGAATCTAAATGTTAAATAAAGTATTAGTCAGGATGAATATCGTATCCAGTTCTGTTCAATCAAACTGCGATACAATTTTTTAATTTTTTTTAATAAAGTATAAAGAAGATAAAAGCGGAATATTGGAACAATTATTATTTTATGGAGATACTTTAACCGGTGAAATCCCGTCAATTAGTATTATATAGGAAGTACGAAATAGGTAAGCTCAAACCGTACATATATATATATACAGAATTAGAGAAAAAATTTGCAACGTGAAAGCAGTAAATCGTGTGGTATCCTCTTACCGACGTTTTGCCCCCGTATATTTGAGCCGTTCTGTTCTGTTTCAATTTGCAAAGAAAAGAAAAAAAGTGCGAAGAAAAAAATGTGCGGGCCGTACAGTGAAAGAGATGTAGATACAGCAAGAGGGCATAAAGCGCTATATATATATATATCGAACAGGCGAGTGTGTGTGTGTGTGTGTGTGTGTGTATAAGGACCAGTGCTCTTGCGAACAAATAAATATTTCACGTGACGTGCATAGAGCGGGTAATTCCTTACATGGTCACTTCCTTCTTTTGACCACACTCTCTCTTCGAACAATAATTTCTAGCAATGTCCCTTTTATCTGTTGCTCTATATATTATGAAATTTCATTCGTTCCCTTTGATTATATTTTTAAATCGGCCGTCGGAAATAAACAATAAAACACGGGTTCGCGTTTTACGGCTTTCGCAGAGATAATTTACAATACCGAATACATTGGAGAGCCCCTTGCGTACTGGTAGGTTGTTCTTTATCTGCGGGCATGTGTCAACGGCACGCGGTTAATTCGGTGAAGAATTCACTCCACCGAACAAATCGAGGACCGCAAAAATCGAATCGCTCGCTTTCCGCACGTCGGCCTAATATTTAGCGCAGGGCGTTACGTTTTTTTTATTAGTTAAGGGTGGTGAATTTCCTTAATCTGTTTTCAAATCTGTGATGGACTTCGGTACCTTCTTTCTCTTAATTACTGCGGAAACTCGAGCGAGACGTTTATACTTAATTTTTATTTTAATTTTGATGACATATTGCCATATAATTGATTATATTGGTATAATTGATTGGGTTCGGTCCAAGAATGATGTATTTAAACGTCTTCAGTAGCTAGACGTCACTTTTCGATAAACTTTTTTAACATTTATAGAATATTATTGATGTTCTCATTTGAAAGCCATCAATATGAATTATATTTGCTCTGTATATGTAGAATTGTAATAAATACGTAAAATCAACGTAAAAAACTTATTCGTAATTGTATATACTGACCTACCGAAATATTATACCAAATCAACATGAGAATATATCTCCTTTTGTTGCAAAAGAACAAATAAAATGTGAATTAAAATTTTTATATAACTTAACCGCTGTAAATTCGATATTTGTTTTTCAATTCTCATTTTGTTTTGAACTTTTCAATAATAATTCATATAATGGAAAACTAATAACTGGAAGAATTTCGATTGCGGGGAAAATATTTTAGTAAATAATTTTTTAATCATATAGTGTTTGTATTTATATAAGAGATACTTTGAAAATATATCTAGAAAGTATAAAATATTTAAAGCTTTATAAAACATACGAAAGATATATAAAGTACATATCAGCTCTTTCAACAGATTTTTTGCGTAAGATAAAAACATTTTCAAATATTTCAGAGAGGTATTGAAGGGAAAATAGTTACTGATATTAAAAATACTATAAAGTTATATAGAAATGTATTTATTTTCTTCATGTTACATTCTAATTTTTTTAAAAATTTAATTACATTTCAATTTAATGCAAAGCATTTCGTAATTCAGAAATTTTTGTTTACATCGATTATAACAGGAAAAAAACAATTATCGAATTTGAAATTTATTTGCAGAACAAGCACAACTAAATAACGCACCAAATGATGCGGTTATAAAGAAGCCCACATGATACATAGGAAATCTCATTAACGCTCCGCAAAACCATTTCCACAAATCCTCTCTACTATGAACCGCTGAAACAAAAAAAAAATTAGAACAGATTACGAAATTTATTATCGTGCTCATAATAGAGCTATAGTCTTATTATTAGCCTCTCCGCAATAAATGCCGAGGCCGCCCCATTCGCGATTTACATTCTCCTCACCAGAATCACGACCGCGCGTTGTCCGAGGTAGGTCTGACCGTGCAACACAGCGTCTTCCACTGACACCATCTGCAGTGAATTGTTTAATCGAGGCACGAACTCGAAATGTGCCTCCTTCGGCGTCACTCGCGCATGATTCCAAATTCCTTTTCCGTTCGAGATAAAACGACAGCGATAAATAAACGGGCTAAGGGTTTTATAGCAGACTTGATGCCTAAGGATGTAACTCTATTATTTACTGCTGGGGTATCGAAATATGCGGGGTACACAAGAAAATCCAGACGCTGAGAGAAACAGAGAGAGAGAGAGAGAGAGAGAGAGAGAAGAGAGATAGAACAATAGAGGTAGTGGCAGAAGCCGGTGAAAGAAAATGGGAAGAAGTTTACGGGTAGGAGTTTCTAATCCGCGGAGAAGAGCCATATGGTGGGTAGAAGGGCTTGGAGATGGAATTGGGTCAGTCTTGTTGAGATCGTCGCCTCAGATATCTAGTATCCCTAATTTACAGGACACTTATTATTCTCGCGTTAGTCAAGCGCAGCCGCTCGAGTACACGTTCGAGGGGTAAAAGTGAATAACCCCTTCCATAGGGCCATCTGCGCCATGAGGGATATTGGTTGAAGTCAACTACGAATATAGTTCGCGGGGATTTCGTCTAACTCGAGGATGTGGATATCGCGCAACTCTACCGACAGAAAATTAGTGTGGAACATTTGTGATCGACCGTTATCTCGCTCACTCTTCATTATACGCTAGAGAAGTGAGTTATTCGCGTTTGCGTGTCTTCGCTAAACGCGCGGCTTAAGGCGAGCGGTGTCATGTCCAGACTACGAATAGAGTGCTTTGCACTTAGTGGATAGAAGGACTGCAAGTAGCAAAGGGAGGAAAAACGAGAGTTGTGTGTAGTGTGTTTGTATGTGCTTCTATGCGCTGGTATATACGGACGGTGTTTCGGCTTGTCGAAATTACTTGAAGCTTCTTTTCTCTTTCGAACGATGCAATGTAATAAGAGATTTGCGCATACTTTCCTTATCAAGTTCCGGCATTCTTGGAATATCTGAAAAACTCGGGCGGGCCGGAAACTTTTCAAGTATTTGCGAACGACACTGTGTGAATGACGCTTGAAAAGTCGTAGCCAAGTCGCATGCAAAAGCTTAAAGGAGCTTACAACTTTCAGAAAGGCCCCTTTTGATATAAGAGAGTTGAGACATCAAAAATGGGGGCAAGCTGTAACGCTGTATATTAAAAAAATTAATCGATGCAGATCATAAGGTTAGTGTTACGAACAGAATCGAAACTAGATGTAAAAATTAGTATTAAGCCTTCAGCGTTTATAATTTCTAGAATAAAGTTTTATTAATCAATAAAATATAAAATATAATTTAATTCCATTCTAGCTATTACTATAATTAGTTCTACGTGAAATGTTTTAATATTGTTTGAATTCAAATTTAAAAAAAGATATTTTCTTTATAGCCGATGGTCATGTTATAGTTTATGTTATATATTTATAGTTTAAGAAAGTAGAAGTATAAAGATAAAATTAATTTATGATGTTCGATTTTTGGAATTATTTAATCTGATACATATTAAAATAATGCGTAATAGTTTTTAAGAAATTTTTATAATATCGCGTTGCCATTATATATACATAGGTTTAGTATTTCTTTTGTAACTAAATATAGTTATAAATTATATTGCGAGAAATGTTTACTTTTAAGATGGGAAGTAATGTAAATAAAAGATTGATTAATATTGTATTTGCGGGAGAATATATGAGTAAGAAATGTTATGCGATCTCCTCGGACAAAACGGCGCCGCACGAATTATAAAAACTGTTTATAAATGATATGTAAGTACACACGAGATATTGAATAATGCTTAACGAAATCATCGGTTGGCGATTTGAAATCTTATTTTATAAGATATAATTTGAATTTTTGAATTGGACTCAATGAATTAATTTAATTGTGTTTGAATTGAAATTAATTAATTATTGAAGTCAGGATCGCAAGCAAACCTTCGTTAAAGGCCACAAACTGTATACAACTAAGGTATACAATTGATCCGTACCATGACGGGTAAAATCGAAGATTTTCCTGAAAACTGACTTCTATATGATTTACAACTAAGGTAATCAAATATTAGTCGGAGGAAAATCTTGAGATTTTACGAAATAGGTTCGGACGGTGTCAGATTACCATCTCGGGTTCTCCGACCGTCCGGCTGCGCGAAGTGTTTAGGCTGCGATCAACGAATGGGGTTTATCGCCCGAAATTTGACCCGCGATAAGAAGAAAGTCTATAAAGGGCGCTGTTTGAGCGAAGAAGGCATTATTAGTATCTCGTTTGTACACTAAGGTGATTGCTATTTGTATTTTACGTTCATTGTATATATTAAAAATCAATTTAATTAAAAACTGTTTTTTAAACCTTTATTGTTTTTAAACTTCCCAGCAGTAGTATATTACAGTTAATGTGTCTGAATTTGCAATTATTAATTTAGCGAAAAAAATTATGTGTGTCTTTATGCACAAACTTTCTCTCTATGTTTTTATATTAGTTTAGCATTTTATTTTGAAAATATAATAGTATAATCAATTTTTCACGCAAAAATTGTGAGCTAGGATAACAAAAAATGTTGACGCTTAAGATTGTCATAGTAGATTCACTTTTTATAACCAGCCACAGTACGCCACATAAAAGTCTTCTCTTTTGCCTGACAAGCAAAGAGAGTGTGATGTTGTATCGATTCATAATGACACTTTCGGCCAAATCGTGTGGCATCCGTTTTACTTATTTATGAATCTTTCTCATCGCATGTAAATATTTGCCAACTGCTTTGTCATTGACTTTAACTTAGTAACGAGTTCTTTCTCTGTTTGAGCTAATTGTTTGAAACATAACAAATGTTCAAACTTTTTCGGTTCTCTAGAACGTTTTTTGTCATTCAAATCAGTATTTTCACTTCTAAACCCGTATTAACACTTCTAAACCACTCTTTTCATGTTGTAAGCGATGGAACTTGTTCATCATAACATTTTTGAAGCAATCAATAAGCTTCTGCTACACTTTTGTCAAATCAAACTAATGCTTACTCAAATGCTGGCGCCTGTTAATTGAATTTTCTTCATAAATGCCAAAACTGAAATATAAGTACTAGACCAGACACATCTGACTTTTCGTATTATTTATATCACCATCTAAACGTGAAGGTCGGAAACTAAGTTCACCTCCTATATGATAAAATTTAGATGTATTTATGTAGAAAGTATAAGAGCTGGTGAACGATGGTTGATTAATCATAAATTCATTAAGTCTAAATATATATCAATAGGATTTCCGAATAAAATAAAATTACCATTGAGTAAAAATAGTATAAATAATTAATTAATTTAGAATAAAAGCAAAAAGACAAAAACTGACATGTAATGTACAGCATGTAGAATAAATTCTTAAAACTAAAAATTAAACTATTATTAACACAAGAAATATAAAATGTTAGCGAGTAATAATTAAATAAGAATATAAATAATATTAATCGTGACATCTTAATTCAATGTATAATATGCCGAGGCAATGTTCCTCTCCTATCTGACATTTTTCATCTCTTCATAACAAAATGTAAAAATTTTTTAACGGAAGAGTGACAGCTAGAGTAAAGACAAATGTTAAATATTAAAATAGATCATCAAAATGAAGAATAATGGTAAAGTGAAGTCTTTCTACATAATTTCTACGCAAGTGTTTGATAGGTCTCAGGATTCTAAGAGTAACCTGAATTCTATGTTATAGCATTTTATGTATGTCAGATCTGGAAGTAGCTGAAGGCCTAACCAAATCGTAGACCAAATACTATTATACGAGCACCAAGTTTTCGCATTACAATATTTAAAGATAATAGAATGCATTCATTATAAAATGTTTATAATTGCAATAAGTCTGTTTTACTGACACTCTGAAGTACATCGTATGCTAATCTGTCTGTGGCCAAATAAGATAATATTGACAATAATGTCTAATAATTGCTTTGTTATAAAAAAACAGAATGTGTTGCCGAATATGGAAAGATCAGTTTAATGAAGGTTTTCTGTAAGGTATCTAATTTCTTAAGAAATATTCATAATATATGGGAGAATTCTTAAAAATATTATTTTGTCAATATGACTACTTAAATATGGGTTGGATATAATTTATTGCGCAGATATTTTAATAACAGCCTAAGTATATGCTACTGTGTGTGCAATCTTAAAAACCTTTCTTTATTATACATTAATTTTACAGAATATACACAAGAAGTATGTTTAGAAGTATACATATGAAGAAAATTAAGTAATCGATACTCGAAGCTGAGAAACATTAAGATATATGGAGGAACGAAAAATACGTAGCTGCTATGAAAAATAATAAAGCAGAAGTGAGCAGCAGAATTGAGATAGAAAAAGGTACAAGTATGGAAGAAGCTGAAAGAAACCAAAAGTAAAGTTAGTGAAAAAAAGAAAGAAGTCAGATAAAGACCTGGGTGAAGCTTTGATGCTGGTCACGAGTTACCAACTTCGGCAGTCTCTCTGTTTTGGTCCATTTATCGCCTACATGCTATTCTTACATCGAGGCTAATCGTATGAATAATTATTATTTCTTCATAGTACTTATAATAGAAGTATGCATAATTAATTTTTCACCTGATAAAATACAGCAGGTTTTCGAAAATTGTTCAAATATACAGGTTAACGATTTTTTTATTATGAAAATGTAATTGATCAAGTTCATTCAGAATATTGAAATATTTGACGCTTAAACAAAGATTTAAATAATTTTTTGGTAAATAACTTAGAAAAATAAGATTAAAAATAAACGCATTATTATTTAGAAGGTACGAGGTTTATTTAGTAAAATTAAATAAAAGTAAAACAATTTTGTTAACAAATATAAAAGTTTTATTTAACTGTATGTTTTTCAAATTTCTAAAACAGTTTATTTAAAATTTTTTCAACTTTCTAAAAAAATTTCTAAAACAACAATTAATTGTGTTGTTTTCAAATACTCAAAATAGTACATTTAATCACTTGTGTGTAAGTTTATAGCTCATTACCTCGTGAGTAAGAGTAAGTGCATTCTCGAGAGAAGCTAGGGACATTAATCTCACGATGCAAATAACGAATTTTTGCCCTAGGGTCGAATGATATTTTAAACTTTAGGAGCTGATAAATCACACAATAGTTGTTCTTTTAAGATTACAGTGGTATAAAAAATTATATACTTCATATCTATTTCATATTTGTTTTTATAAATTCTAATTACGTATCTTAGAAGCTTTATCGAATGGAACAACCTATTATTTTCATTCGAAAGATTTATTCAATAAAATAAACATTGAAGCAGGTATTGAAAGTTAAATAAAATAATGTTTCGCACAAAAGTCGAGATTAGTTTAGGTATAATTTTGACTCCTACGGCGAAATTTTGAAGAATGTACAAACAATAATAAAACGTTACTTAATCAATAAGAAGAATGTTATTGTATTGGCAAAAACTGTCTAAGAAAAATTGTATGAATAATGCAGTGTAAAAATATTTATACATTGTTTTAGAATTAATTTAACGAACTTCGAATGAAAAATAATTCTGAGCACGTTGCAAACGTAAAGACTTTATGAAAGAAACTCAACGGGTGCTCCAGATATTGAATCGATTGTTTTCCCAAGATATCGAAGCTCGCTATAGTGCACTGAAGGCAAGTTCTGATCACGTACATATTGTCTAAATTTTTAAAAACCGGTGTAAGCATCAAAAATACGATTTCGCGTTCTAAGAAAGAAAATAAAATCAGTTAAATAAATAATAAAATCGGTTCTGAATTATTGACGTCAGTTAAGCGGGATGTTTCATTGTACAAACTTACAGTAAAAAGTAGATTTTTTATTATGCACAGTTTCAGAAACATCAAAAATTTTTAGTTATATTTAATATATGCCAGTAAACGTAAATCGATTAATAAAATCAATCATAGTGGATTGTGATCACTTCAGTTTTAATAATCGCAGTGTTTATTCTGAATGTGTAAATAATTCTGCTCTGTAAATAAATCTGCTTTTGATAATTAGTTTATACAAGATTAAGGAAGATATTCATCTTAATTAAAGTCATAGAATGGTTTTGTGCATTTATTTTTAAAAACATTTTTAATTCTATAAATTGCATGCCTGTGGAATATTGTATGAAAGTGACATTTTTTTATTATCTTAAAAAATCTACATTTGGTAGGAAGTTAACTTAGGCGTTATGGTAGAGAATTAGCGGTAGAAAGTATTCTTTCTTATTATACTTTCATGTTTAATCAAACATTTTTTAATTTTAAATTTACTATTATATTTCCAAAGAATGTCCTGTTAACAATTTCATATATGTAAACGTAATACAGCTTAAAAACATTTTTACATCAGTCAGTTTTCCTTATCTTGTCTAATATTCTTGGTATTTTATTATTATTTATTATATGATTATAGACGATAACATTCAAAAGGTATTGTCTGAAATTAATAATTATTATGTCATATTACAGTTAATAAATAATGTATGAGCCTATTATTTGACTTTACCTTTTACGACTTTTGAATAGTCATAAACTTTAATTTTTTCAATTGAAAATTAGATTTGGGGTCACAATGTGCCGAATAACTAAGTTAAACGCATCTGGTCATGTAGATTTAGAAGGTAAAAAACCTCTTCGCGTAAAAGATTATATCTGGTGCCATAGTTATTCTTTCTCTTAATATGATAAAATATCTGATAATAATTTTCTTTCTTTCATTCAATATTTTCGTCGACTCTGTAACGAACAGGTGAAGTAATATACTTTTTTATTTTCATTATTAAACTGAAGGGTCACGAAATTATTTATTAAATAATTCTACACGTTTAATAATTTAAACGTTTTTTATAGTTTCAAAATTGTATAAAAAAGAACGTTAGCGATGGATTTTTTATACTAAGAAATGTCTAGTGTAGAACATTGATTCTTACTTTCAAATTAAGGTTTACGTTAAAATAAATTTAAATAAATATTGAAGAATGTCAACTCTTAGTGTTACGTAAAAATAGTTGTAATCAATAGGAAAATTTAAGGGGAGTACGTATTTCTCGTTTAGTATTACTTAGATTCCAAATTGTTTTCCTACTTTTTCGACATGAAACATGTTTCAACGTAAAGATAATAATAATATAAAAGGAGCATTCAACTTTAATTTTTGTAAAAAAATACTTGTAAACAAGTAAAATATTTGACGGAAGTGTAAATTTCGCACTTTAGGTATACTAGCCACACGAATAATCAGCTCAATCGGTAATATGGTCTTTGGCATAACATTATGCAATAATCGTAAGAGAATCATTAAAAGTAGTCCAAACAGAATTCATGCATGATAGTTTTCTTCCCATTATTGTGCTTTTAAAAATGTAATAAATAAAAGAATAAATTCAAATTGTTTCATGGCCTCAACGGTTCTATACGCTTCGCATTTGAAATTGTTAAGCAAGTATGCGAATAATTTAAATAAATAATACTTGAAAAACTTCCGCGTGATAGATAAGAGTAAATGATATAGTGGACATGTGATATGAATACTCACGACCCCAACCATGGCATTGAATGAATGTCAAGAATAAATATCCATTGCAAGTATACAATTGATTTTGTATAATTTCTTTTACAGAAAACCAGGCAATTATAATTTTTTATTGCTTGTTCAAAGCTGGCCTCTGACTTCTTTCTGGAAGCAGCAGGGAACCTGGGTAACTACATATCGTAAGCTGACGCCTGAAGTGCTCTCGTCCATTGAAAAAAACAAATGGGTGGTGCACGGTTTATGGCCTCAGAAGAACACTGGTAAGAATCCTACGTTTTGCCACGAGCGTCTGCCGAAGTACGATTACGCGTCGATAAACGACGACGTGAAGGCACGATTGAAGGAGAAATGGATCTGCTACGCCGCAAATATGACGGAACAGGCTCTTTGGCAAGTAGAATGGGAGAAACATGGATCTTGTGCATCGAATCTCGATGCGTTCGGCACCGTGAATAAATACTTTTCAAAAACTCTGCAATTATTCGAAGATCATTATATAGGCGAAATACTTATTAATGCTGGCATCGTCCCCGCTAAAGGACCGTACAAATTAGAAAGTATCATTACAGCGGTCAGATCAAAGTTGAAAATTGAGCCAATAGTTAAGTGCGCATTCGATGAGGTACGTGGAAGTTAAGAACCTTTACAAATCTAAATAATAAAAATATCAATTGCATCGTTTACGTTCTGTTGCAGCATACTAAAGAGACGAAACAGTATCTTTATGAGATTCACATATGTATGAATTCAGATCTTGACTTGCAAAACTGCGGTATTCGTCATAGTCATAGCTGCGATAAGGAGCGAGAGATTATATATTTTCCCGAATGGACCGTAGAGGATAATACCAGACAAGTAGTTAAAAAATTGATCATTGACATGTAAGTGTTCTGATGACTGGACGATCAAAAGGAACAGAGAAGCCGGATCTGTGGTATAGTCCAAAATAAAAGTAATTTTTTAAAACTATTTTAAGCTAGCCCTTTATATTTTTCATCCTACTTTAGCTTAGAAAAAATATCTAATCTTGATACACTTATTACACATTCTAAAATTCAATGTTTTTAACGTTTTCAAACATTTAGTAAAATTAATATTAGAAAAATTATAATATAGTATGAAATAAATTAATCAATATTTTTATCGGTCGTACAGTCTTTGTAATATAATATATTAACTAAAATGACAATCAAACTGTCCTCATTTATTATCACCCCGAAGAAAGTTTCTACCACCTTATTTACTCCTTTGGTGTCCGACATTTCCAACCGGTACGGTTCATCCTCAGGAACTAAACTAAAATGAAAAACCCAGCATGCTGCGTTATGTCCGCGATCCCTCTCTATTGGTGTAATATTTATAGGGCGCCTACCTTTTTGACTTAAATATAAAACATTAATTTTATATTAATAAAGAATGATAAGTGTTGTCCATATTACTTGACTATAACATAGAATTAATAAAATTAAAATTAAAATTCATGATGAAGGAAATAATTAGTCCGTATAGTTTCATTTTGCATTATAAGATAAAAATATTATTATACATGTGTATAAAATTTCTTTAGAGGCTCAAATTCCTTAATTTTATATAAAGACAACAATCGCTTACATTTATTGCACTTATGAAATCAATTATTACCTCTTAAGTACGAAGGCTTCATACAATTACATAAAAAAATTCTTGTGAATAATATTTAACCTTTTTTTCAAATTTTTCGATACTGTATATATAGTTTTAATAATACTTTTTATTTAAAAAAAAAAGAATCTTTGTGTTAAATATATCTCAATAAACACAATAGGTGTCAAGCATCTGTCATGTCAGATGCTTGACACACATCACACATCATAATAGGTGATGTCAGAATGATAAAAAATCCTTATATATAAATATATATATATAACATATCCTTATAAGAGCATGTATATTATATATATATATATATATATATATATATATATATATATATATATAATATTAATATTATTATTATACACTGAGATAAAATTTATTCGACGAGGTTGATTTTGACACTTTTTCAAATTTTTTATATTATTTTTCATTTAATTATTCCAATAAATATATTTATTTATTAATGATGTTCAGAAATAGTTCTAATAATATTTCGAATGATTGTTCTTTCATAATAGACTAAATTGTTCTTTTAGGGCGGTATCATCTAATCAAAAATATTCATGCAGCTTTAATGTTGATTGAAGGTTGTGTTGCGAAAAAAGTTGTAGTTGATTTTCCAACAAACATCTCTTATATAAAATAGCAAACAGATTTATAAATCTTGTAAAAGATGCAATATATAATATTCAACACAGATATTTCACATTATCGACAGTAGAAGTTTCAAATCGAATGGTACATTTCAACACGGGTATGGGAATTCGATTATTTCCCTCGTGAGACATTTGATCCCCGAACGAAGCGAGGAAAGTAAATTTGAAGGTAACCAGCCAGCTTTGCTTTGTATTTTAAATCACAAGAGCCGAGGAATGATGCTAAGATTCTGATTTTGAGATTTCAGTTTCGATTATTTTTCATGTAAAAACCTTATGACATGAGTAATGAACAAAATCATATTCTCCACTTCATTCCTATATCTGTAAGCTTACAAATGTTAAATTCGTTAATACCTGATAGCCTTTTATTGGCTTCTCGGAACATAGAATTGAAAAAGTGAAATCTGTGAAACAGTTTTTTACCAATTAAACTAAATGTACTACCATTCATAAACGGGTAAAAAGTTGAAACTTTTACTGTTTTTCTCTTTTCAAGCTTGTCCATGACAGTTATGCTGAAATTTTTAGCACATATAAAATAAACTAAAATGAATGCCTGCTGAAACTTTTAGAAAAAGTTACATAATTCATTTTATTGATGAACACCCTTAAATAGAACTTGCATTCTTTTAAGATTGTTTTTAGCATTTCAGAGATTGCATTTGCTATATAAATCCAGGAAAAGTCGGGGCTTATGTTCATGAGAACCTTTCTTTGGAATTATATAAACTACAAATGAAAGTTTGAGTCAATTTAATCGAACAAATTTTTACATCTAAAGTATGTGGAATTCGTTTCGAGTCTGTTTAAATTCATTGCCTTGAAACATAATTATAGCTTGTTGAGTATTATTTTTTTAAGATCTTATCTTTTTATATGCTTGTATTCTTTTTTATTATCTTTGAAGCTTTTTCATCCTCTTTATACTTTAAAGTTTATATTTCTATTTTATAAGCTTTTTTCAAATTCCGTCAGTTTATGTCCTATTAAGACAGTATAAAGTTTATTCAGACACTATTTTTCAGCAGTAGTAGACTTTTACTGATAAAAGAACGATAGATCGATATAGAGAATTTTCAGCTTCACAGAAAATGTAGTAAAAAGAAAACCAGGAGTTGTTGTATCCACTGGCTACTATTTAGGGTACTATATAAGCTAGTAGGAAAGATTAATAGAACCAGAGAGAGATGGATGGATTAAGAAAGAGAGAGAAAGAGAGAGAGAGAGAGAGAGAGAGAGAGAGAGAGAGAGAGAGAGAGAGCGCATGCAAGGGAGATCGAAGGGAAAGAGATTCACGTCCGTCACGAATGGAAGTGGAAATGTTTCATTCGACCGTAATACAATTGAGTCAATTTCCTTCAATAGGCGAGAATCGATGTATCGTCGTGATTGATCGAGTCCCCAAATCTAATTAAAAATAGTTAAGGTTTGTAAAATGAAGAATATATTTTCTATCGATATTTTGAAATTCTGCTTCCGCGCTTCCTCCTCATTCCCTTCTCATTGGTATCTCTCCCACCCACTCGCGGCCCCCAAGTATAGACAGGGGGTCGTTGGGTGGTCGACGGAAATGAAGAAGAAGAGACACAAGGGGCGAGAAAAATAGAGGCGAAGTAGCAGAAGAGCGAGAAGCGAAATAAGGAAGAATCAAGGAGAGAGGCGGCTCCCTGGAGAGAGACGGAGGTCGCTCGGCTATATAGCGGGAGACGCGGAACCACGCTGACGTTTCCATTCACTTCGCGCTTCCACCTTGCTTCCGTTTCCCTTTCGACGAATACTAATTTGAATGCCGAAGTTCCGCGTCGTCTTTTTTTCGCTTCTCTCCACCTCCCCATCTACCTTCCTCGGTTTTCCAACGTCGTTTGACATCTTAGTTTTTTGCCCCGTACTTTTTTCAGCTTATCCGTCACTTTCTTTCCTTCGATCGCGACGCGTTTTGAGTACCTAATATCAAACCTTTCCATTATGCCGCGGATAATCGATGGAGAGTGGGAGGGGGAAGGGAGGGAGAAAGGGCGTGATGGCGCCACAGCCTCCTCCCGCAGTGAGTTATTGCTGACGCAGGGCAAACAGTTTGAGAGAAATGGAGGCACTTAAGGAAATTGATTTTATAATAAAGAAGGTGTATATATACATATATATATATATATATATATATATATATATATATATATATATATATATATATATTCACATTGTGCATCATGGGCATGCAATATTTTCTTTCCAGTTCACCCAATATTACGACTTTGGTCAGCGTTACCTAACTATTTTTGAGATTCTTTTTTCATTGTTATCATTAAGTTGAATTAATCAAATAAATTTAAGGCTTATGGTCAGATAAGAATATAAATTGCAGATAATATTTTGTAAATGTTAGAAAAATATTTCGAAAACTTTTTGTATATGTAATTTTGTAATTTGAACAAATTAATATAATAGTCACAAGGTCTTGGAATTATTTTTTATGGATAAATGAATCATTTACGTGTGGTTTCATCAAAGCTGAAAATAACTACAACTTATGATGCTTCTAGGAGCCCAGTTGCCCTTAGCATGCCTCCCAAAGTTGATCGATTATATACTCGTAAGAACGGTACAGTTGAATCCACCTATTGAAAGATCAAACAAAAATAAGAGACTTACGGAGATTAGTTCAAAACGATTAGTATATTGGTTATTATAAAAATCTTATAGAGACTACAAGATGATGATGATTTCGTACATTTCGATCGGCTGTAATTGAATATGATCTTTTTTTTTTGTAATAGATATAAGTCGCGGGAAAAGTATTTTCTGTTAAGAAACTAAATGAGGTCAGTGTCTTCATAAAGTGATTACATGCTCTCGTTCTCTATTTATCAATTATTTCATTGACGACTGAAATATACTTTATTAAATAAATTAAGATTACATTTACACTCGCACATAATCTTCTACTGCATTATGTATAAGATCCACTAATTAATATTGACACTTTAAGATTCTATAACACATTAGCTAGCATGTGGTAATTTGTCTATAAGAAAATGAAATGTAAGTGATCTTTATCACTGGTATTGTATCTATACTGTATAGATTGCTATTTATTTTTCGTTGAAAATCTTATTGTCTAGTTCATAAATAATTGTAGTTTATATAAGTTGAACTAATATTTATTTTTGTTATAAATTTGATATATATATATATATATATATATATATATATATATATATATATATAAAGCGCGTAAGCGCGTGTGTGTAGTATATTTAAATACGAAAATGTAAATGCAAGTTGAACGTATTCCTAACTATAAATAAATTTAGATCAATCGTAATTCATAACTGTTAGTGCTGTACTTCCTTGTATATATTATTCATAACATAGTTCCTTCTTAATATGTATGTATTATGTAATTAATAATTATGTTTATCGGTCTTACAGTCTTTGTAATATAATACATTATACTAAAATAATGACAGTCAGACTGTCATAAGACTCCAAAGACTCTGAAATAGAACTACTACTAAAAAATAAATTAAATTATAATAAAAATAAAAAATAATAAAAATAATAACCTGTCCATTGTCACAATAAAATCTAGTTTATTATTTTTATTATTATTATTTTTATTATTTTTAATTTGGAATCTAATTTAATTTTATTTTTAGTAGTAATTTCTATTTCAGATTTTTCGTAGGGTAATCAGAAACAAGGACAGTTTGACTGTCATTATTTTAATATAATATATTCTAGTATAAAGACTATAAGACAGATAAAAATATTTATTTAATTTAATTTAATTAAAATCAGTTGACATAAGTACAATTTTTAATTTTACAATATATATATTTTTTATTGATTTGCGCAGTGAACAAAAGTTAACTATTTCTAACGTAAAAGTTTACGAGTAAATAAGGCCAGTATAACAAATCGTACTTCTCTTTTATTTACAATACTAAATTCCAAGTTATGCAAATTTTCATCTAAAAGCAAAGTTTCTAAAGTTTATAGTTCATGATAGGCGCCTAATGCTTAACTAGTTAGAAAACACTTTAAAATATTCACATGGGTATATAGACAGTAGTATTCAATATCGGGTTCAGGTATCGATCTATAAATGAAATTACACACATTGGCTTCGGGGATATATATTTGTAGCCGTACTCATCGGTACATTGTATTGCAGCTGAACATGTCCAGTAAATATTAATAACCTTGCAACCCACAGCACGAGCCAATCTTTCGCGTTCCTTTAATTTATTTATTCGTTGAAAGTGAATTAAAAGTAAAAAAAAAGGTAGAACAGTTCGTGTACCATGCTTTTACCTCTAATTAAAAACAGCTGCAAAAGTTGCATGGTATGATATATATATATATATATATATATATATATATATATATATATATATATATATATATATATATTTATACACATGTGCAGCAAAAACAAAGCGCGCAGTGGCTCGTTTTCAGGAACAGCCCAGCGAGTGGTAAAGAAGAAAAAAAAGAATACAACCCACGCAGACGAATGCCCGAAAAGAAAGAAAGCATAAGTTTCCTCAGCCCTATAGCCGGCGCGCAGGCGAGGCTGGACAAAGTGGAATAATTCGTCTAGACCGAGATAGAGCGCGGAAAACGGAAAAAAAGTCGGGATGGTGGTGTGGGCTGGGAGTGGCGAGAAAAATGCTCGCCAACTTTTCGGGCGTCTTAATTGTGTCGCGCGCGCGCGCATAAAACTGCACGGTATTTATGCAGTAAATATAAGGGGAGGTAGCGAGCCGGGACCTCGGGATAAAATGCTCGGACGCGCGCTTCACCGCGGTACTGTTAACGGGATTGTATATGTCTCTTCCCATTGATATTAACGATTTGGTGTTCGGCTCTATTGCATGTATATACACACCATTGTTAGCTAATGATTCATATCAATTAAGCAATTTCACATCGCTTATAAAGATTTGTACAGATTTTGATTTTCAGTTTTACTATTTATTCAAGTCATATAACATTTGCAGGCTACCAATCTAATTAGTAAATTCATAATAATTCTGTATTTGTACGTATGTTTATTTGATTTTTTCTAAAAAACAGGTCCTATAATATAGTATACTAACTGCTGAAAATATCTATTTTTGTTTCGAGAGCTGTTTCTTCTTGGACAAACAGTTTTATAAGTATATTAAGAGAGCTTTCAACATTTAAATTATTCCCAATATTTAACAGTGTGGCATCTAGAACAAAATTTTCGAAATCCAATTCTCGAATCACAAATTTGGATTACAAATTTCAGAAATATAATAGAAACTACTAACTTTGAATCACATGCTTGAGTCACGAACGGCGGTGAAGTTTATTCTACACATTTCAAATGCTATTTTCGAAATACTTCTACATTTGGAATAATCTATACGGATGTTTTATAGATTTTAAAATTTAGTACTGGAAAATAGCGATTGCCAGCTTTCGTGTGGATTTATTGTCGAATTTAATGTCACACTCAGAACTTTTGCGTTAAATAGGATCTTCTATTAATAAAAAATGTTCAAAGAAAAAGCTCATAATATTTTTAACTACAAAATTGATAGGCGAGATGACGACTTTGATTTACAATTATAAAACGTTAAAAGTGCGGAAAAAAGATTAATAATAATTAATAATTAATAATTCTCGAAGATTTTATTAATATTGAATACAACTCGTACGCATTATTTATTTTATTTGGCATTAATTTCTAGGTTAATAAAAATACACAATATATACTGTACTATAAACGTTATTTAATCTATAAATAATTCTTTAAATTAGTTGAATTTCTAGAAAATCATAGAAGACCGTTGATTTATCACTAGATTTTTCGAAGTATTTAGTTGCATTAATTCATACTACAAAAGTAATTAGCTCCATATATCTGATCTAATTTAATTAATTAATAATTATATACTTATATAAATAATAAATTGTATGCATTGAAGTAAATGTATCGATGAATAATTGACTAAGTTTGTTATTTAAAAATTAGAAATACATAATTACAATTTCCTTATAGTTGTACATTCTATATCAAATTAATTAAACTAAAAATATATATTTCAGAAATTGTTCGAATATAAATTCAGTAGGCAATTAGGATTAAAAATTATTTATATAACAGTTTATGCACGATTACAAGCAAACGTTATTGAATCTTAAATTCATGGTAACAGCATGGGCTAACAAACTAAAAATGTTTTATTGAATTAAAAAGAATATTGCGCATGCAATTTGATCATTTATATTTTATTCAGATTTTATATTAATTTATTTGACAAACTTCAATCCAATTTTAATTTAATTTCTCGTGCAATAAATATTTCAAAGGCTTCAAACCAAATCAATTTGTATAGATCAATAGCATCGCATACAATTATTTGCAGCGTTACAAACAAATGAAATGAGATATAGAAATGATTATGTAATCCGAATTGTAATTTTATTTAATAATTGTGAACGCTTTAATACTCAATCAGAAATAAGATGCAGTGGAGGATGAAGTAACAGAACGGACAGATATAGGCTTATATAACCGTCTCAGTGGAATATTCTTGATCAGTATAGTTACTGATTATTAAGCGTAGTTTTCAAGTTTTCATTCAAAAAACACGAGTGAAAAATATGCTAGTTGAATAGTTAATCTAAAAAGTCTAAAATGCTACATTTTGGTTAATTCATGAGATTATGAGATTCTGGACATAAAAAATTCTATGAAAACAGAGCAGGTTATTTTGGCTTTTCCTAATTTATGGCTTACGTTCGAACTAATCGAGCTTTAAAAGGATAAGCTCGATGAAAAATTACGAAAGGAATCGAAGCATTTTAAACATTTTATATAAGTTATTTTATTACTGATAATGAAAATGAAAATGAAATAAAATGCTGCAGCTGTTTATTAAGAAGTTTTTTCTATTGCAATGTTTAAAGGTTTTTATTTTTATTTTCAAACTTTTAATGAAAAATTGTGTCATTATCAGTAACCAATTTATTCAAATTTTAATTTTTGCCCTGCGAAATATTTAGTGAAATCATACATATTAGTTAAAATTAACGATTTTCTATGCGTTTCTACTATAAATGACATACACCATTCAATTAATTAATATAAAGAATGATTTTCGCGATTCTATTTTTTTAGTTTTTTTTTTCCAATGCAATAATTATAATTTTAAAACATTTAAATTTTCATTTAGATTATCATAAATGAAGATTTTAGAAATTTTCCATTTAATGTAAAATAAAGTTATGAATTCATTGTTACTATTTTAAAATATTTCAATTCTCACGATTACATTTTAAAATTTTGAATTCAAAATTTTGAATTATATATGAAACGAAGGATATCGTATTACACATAAATTAAATGAAATTCCATACGATTAAGTAAAGAATATTATTAAATTTTGATTAATAAAACTGAAAAACGTTAATGTGTATGATTCTCTGTTTCAATAACTTAAAAGCTTAAGTTATAATGTACATTATGTTTAAATTTAACAAAAGATTATAAAATAGAATTTTAAATAGGATAGAGATTTACCGTGTGTCGGAACTATTGAATAAAATCTTCAAATATGAATAATGAACTGCGCTTACGAATATCGAATAAAATTATCCCACATTTAAAAATATTAATTCAATATATCTTTTAAACAATGGTAAAGTACTTCCGAGAAGAAGAACCATTGAACAAAGTACGTATATTATATTTCAAATCCAACCCAGTTCCAGAATAAACCTCAGTTAACGCAAAATCCCCCCAATAGCCCATTTGCAGCTGGTGAAAATCCGCGAACGCAGAGCAGCCGAATTTTCAGACATCAGCCTATATGTATATATTTTTTCTACTTTCTTCTCACGCTCTATCTCTCTCTTTCTCTCTCTCTCTCTCTCTCTCTCTCTCTCTCTCTCTCTCTCTCTCTCTCTCTTCCTCTCCCTCTCTCTCTCTCTCTCTCTCAAGTGACGCCATGGGCTTTATTATCTGCACTCGTCTAGACCATTGCGCTGAACTGCTCTTGCGTTTTCGCAAAAACATTTTCGCGAAAGCTTGAACGAATAAGCGCTCTTTAGATACGAATGCGGCGGAAAAGTTAGTTCTTCTCGATTCTTTTCCGGTGGGCGCGCACGATCACCAAAAATTTGTAAATTCGTACCGTTCGATATATACATACATACATATATGCATGCATACATACATACATACCTACACACATACATACATACATACGCATATACATACAAATATATAATACGGCAACAGAAGCGCGCGTTCACCCGCTGTATTGTGGCATTAGCCCTACCTTCCGTCACTCTCTCTCTCTCTTTCTCTCTCTCGCTCTCTCGATGCTCTTCGTTTTCTGCGACTCTCCTCAATCTATTTTATCTTCACGGCGAACGATTTGCGTTGCAAGATTAAATATTATATCGGTGTTTATACCGAAGTGAAGCGCATGCCGAAAATTTCGTTGTTAGTATATAGTTGGGCCGTTTTTTCGAGTCACAGCACCCACACCTAAACGTACCTGCTTATCAGTCTCGTCACGCTTGGTCGAGCTCGCCCGTCATTTGTTTATACGCGAAAACCTAGCGTGGGAGAGCGAGGGGGAGCAGGTAGAGGGAGCTGTTTCGAGAGCGATCGCGCGATGGTAGAGGGCTTACGCCCGCGGGGCCGAGGCTCAGCCAGGCATGCGTCTGTTGGTCGTTTTCCGAGGGACGCAGATTTGCGCTATGGCTTATATGTTCAAAAGATGGTGGCCGAGGGCCAGTGGTAAAGGGAGTTGAGGTAGGAAGGCTTTGTTGGTGATGAGTTTTCCAGAATAAAATTGCATTGGATAAAATGAGAGGGGGGGGAGGTTCGAATGGGCGTAAAAAAGATTCGGTCGGCCGCATTATATATATATATATATATATATATATATATATATATATATATATATATACAGAGCCGAAAATTAGTTAATTAAAGCAGTAGGTTTTCGGCTGATATTCGTTCCCCCCGCTCTGTACTGATAATCGATTGCGGTTGCGGCTGCGAAATGTTTGATATTATGAAGTCAATGAGTCGATATTTGGTCGTGCTGGAATTGCGAAATAATTGGTCGCGTGACAGCGCGAGTCGCAGACGCACTTATGGCGAAATTAAATTTTCAATACTGGATTAAATCTGTAAATTACTGGACCATAAATACGAATATATATATATATATATATATATATATATATATATATATATATATATATATATTGTGAAATGAATGATTAGGAGTTGGTGGTGCGAGCATTTTATTAACAATTAGTAATTACTGTAGTGCCGATGTTAATTACTTAAAAGAACTTTTATATAGTTTCCTATAAAAGAAATTATTTAAAGTTCTTTTAAAAGTTTCGAATATTGAAACCTAAAGGTACTAGAATCTTGAATTTGCCACACTAATTGTTTTAGAATTTATTGAATATTATATGTAGATTTTTCAAATATAAGCATTTTATAATGTTAGCGTCTTGAAAGCCACTTGTTTTCATGTATTCTTGCTGTTTTCTATTGAATTTTCGTAAAAAATGATAAAATTTGCAGTTGAAAAATTTTATTAAAAAAAGTAAGTTCACACGTCGTATAATATTACATCATTTTTTTATTTTATGTCCTAAAAGAGAAATTTAAAAATAAAAAATTTTTGTAAACCACTTTTCATACTATAAATCGTAGAACAGAAAATTTTGTTTTTGGATCCTTCAAACATTCGCAAAACATTCTGTATTGTTTAAAGATTAATTATAATGTAAAATAATGCGCCTTTCAAAAATCTTGTTTGTATTTAAGTCTTTTCTTATAAGCTAGCTTAAGCTAGTTGAGTCGTTACATTCCTATCATTCTATCATATACACGAAAAATAAAGCTCTTCATTATTCCTAAGGCATCAAAATTATATATATGATCAACAAAGAAAAATTTATATGTATATATGATTAACAAGGAAACGCGGGATTTACTTATCGACTCGTATAAGCACGAACTACAAATTAAATTTTTTATGTTCTTCGTTCGTCTCTCACTCACATTTTTGAATAATGGGCTTATGATTAACCAGAAACGCACATGTCGACGTTTCGAGGCTTATTATTCGCCCGAGGTATCAGCCAAATAAGGCGGAAATGTTTCATTTAGGATAGCGCCGTTTCATATACATAATTTTTCCTCCCAAGCCGAATTGGCGTTGACGAGTACTATATATAGTATAACAAACATATTATCACAATACAGTTCACTATTATTATTATTATTGATAATTCGGCGAATTTCGATATATTGATGAGAACAGGGCGTGTCGATCCGTATAGATAATGTACATAGAGCAAAGTTGAAGAGAAATAACTTATTCCATTGGCTTGACTTTTCAAATTGTGATAAATGGCATAGAAGATCGTAAATATCCTTATAAAGAAGAAAAATTCCAATACTGCAGTATATAGGATGATTGTTCTGTATTTTGTGAAATATAATGCAATAAACGTCAAGAAAATTCTGTCACTTTTTCATCCAGTTTTATTTCATGAAAATAACTTGATGATCGTAACGTTATAAGAGGTAAGGACGATAATGTTAAGGAAATCGTTTAAGCAGCTTTTGTTGAAAACATTAAGAATAAAATTCTGAAAATTTCTCGTCAAAATTTCTGGTGGAAATTAAAATTTTTATGCATCCAGAATTGATCAATTGAATGCTCAACTATTCAATAATTGGCGATTACGTATTGCGTCCTATTTTATTACGTAATTGAAACATTAATTTGGATCCGTTTATTACAATTATATATGCCCAAGGATTAAACAAATATTGTATAATTATGGGCATGGATAGTACCAAGTCCCCGAAAGAACGACAGAAACATAACGTCCCCTTTTGGTTTTTGGAATCTTGGGTTTATAATTTTTAGAATTAAGTTGGCGATGTTTATAAATTAGAATTCATAAAACTTAGGACTTATAGTTTTTTTACATTGTATTAATAGAATGCTCTTTGAATAAATTGTGCAAATGGAAAAAGCTCTTGATATGTTAGAGAAAAATGCTCGACAGATATTTATATAATATATAATAACATTGTTATATAATATATAAGTGCGGTATAATTATATAAGTTGAATTTGGGATTTATGGTTTTGTGCAATGTAATTGGTTATTAATGATAGATTGAAGCTCCTTAATTTATTTTAAAACCATTAGTGGAACATTTAACAACGATCACCTATTTGTCATCAAAAATTTTAACGAACTATAGAATATTATTTATCCATTCTTATTTAAACTTATTTTGATTATTCAAACTGGTCAAGAATATAAAGTTTTCATCACATTACATACACCAACATTTCTAAAACGGATGCTTTTTATTCTATACTTATGTCGAACATATTTACAACCATATACACAAAAAATTTGAAACCAAGTGAATATTTTTTGAAGTAGAGAAAGTATTTATTCGGTGGAATACGAGTTCAGTAAAATAAAACCAGGTCATGTTAAATCTCGCGAATATTTTTAATTTAAGAAAAGAATTTACTAAATACAATTCAACAAATTACTTGATAAAAGAAAATTTTCCGAATGCGAAATCTCATTAAAGATGTTTTTTAATGCAGCAATTTCGAGGTGATCTCAATGCATAGCACAAGGGAAAGAGTAAAAAGTCCATTGATTGCTTATTTTTCTTTTGTTTTACAAATTCGACAAGCGATATTGACCAAAGCTAGTACACACCCCGTATTCATAGATCGAAACAGAGCCCGCCAGAATTACTCGTGGCTTCGCGTTAAACCCTCGCGTGGATTCGATCGTTAAAAGCTCGACGCGGGTGGTTTTGTAGGGGAAGTAGGACTCGCAGGGCTCGCGGCAGGCAAATCGCGGGCAAATTAGAAAGCGTCCGGGGGGATAATTGCCAGTCCGTTTTCACGCAAGCGTGTAACTAACCGAAATCAAGGATAAGCCCGGACAGGGAAAATGCTTACACCGCCCGCGCACCGCACCGCAGTGGCGGCGGCCGCCGCTTACGTACCATGTACGCGGGTTTGCGCCCCGCGTTTGACGCAGTGCCCGCGCTGACCGCTCCGCAATTTTGTATATCCCCGCCTGCCCTCCTCTTTCATTTACCCTCTTCCTCCGGCGTGGGCTAATGACTTTTTCCCCCGAGGCACGGCGTGAGGGGGGAGGCGACTGGAACGAGGCACACTGAGAGGAAGTAAGATAGAAAGCACGCGCAGCTGTAGAAAATTTGGCACTGTTTGGGTGGACTGATTTATACGACCGCGGGTAGAAAAATTTTTAGCTGGGAGAGAGACAGACAGACGAGAAAGAGAGTTGGCGAAGCGAGTAATTTCTCGCGGTGGTCAGGACGCTGAGAAGGAACGTGTTATATATATGTGTGTGTGTGTGTGTGTGTGTGTGTGTGTGTGTGTGTGTGTGTGTGTGTGTGTGTGTGTGTGTGTGTGTGGGCGCGCGTGCATGTGCATAGGTTGGTCTTGTGTTAGATGGCTGGGCGCGAAGCTACCAACGGTGGAATTTTTCGGATCGCGTGCACACGACGAGTCGATAAAATGGATAAACACCTGGATATACATCGCACTTTCCTGATGATGGGAATAATATTTGCGAAGCTAATATTTGCGCAGCGAGGAATTTTTTGCACAGGCCTCTCCCAGGTTATTTTTACTGTGAAGTGGCCGGGGCAACCGTCTCCATTCGGCTGATTTACGAGATGACGCTGGCTTATGCCGCGACGAGAAGCGAAAGAGATAAAGATTGTGTTGTGAATTAAAATATAATCTTATTGCCGATGCGTTTAATGTGGCATATCTTGTGCAAACGGTAATTTTGTTTTTTTAATTTATCTCGTTTTACCGACCTCTTATGGATATTTTTATCCTAAACGATTGTTAGTTTTTGCAAATATCACGTTACCTGTGTAATATAGTAATATGTATACGATACGGTATATACTTTTCATGAACGTTAAATTCAATAAATATTGAAAAGTTGATTTACTGTTTAGTTTACATACAAATTTTAAACGTCTTGTTACTATCAAACTACGTATTTTTACAGATCAAACGTCCTAATTTTTCGGATGCAAAACTTTAGAAGCTTTGGACGAATTTTGGAAGAATTGGAAAGCTTTTGAGTTTCAATTACTTATAAGCAATTAACGTTCAAGTAGTTGGTGGGAAAGAGTAGTGATTTATACGGCACCTAGGAAGAAGTGTGTGCAGATGCCCACACGATGACGCATTACTCGCTACTAAATTACTATCAAACTACCGCTCCAGCCTCGTACTTCACAAGTGATTTCGTTCGTGTTACGGTTCAATATTATTCTTGAATAGTTCTAGATGTTGGAACTTTGTTGATGCCACATTCGTGGCTCAGCTGGTGGATTGAATCTCGGATATATAACTTCATTAAAATTCGATTAATAAACATCAATAGCGACGGTTGGAGCTAAATTTTGAATCATTCGGTACATTTATTAGTTAATAATCAAAATTGAAATTCATATCGGAGTTATTCTACATTCGGAGTTATTCTTTTCCTCTGCCTCTCTTTCTCTATATGTCTCTTACTATCTTTCTCTTCCTCGCTGGGTGATAACAACCAAGTTTAATATTAATTTGGACACCAGAATGAGTTGTGGTATCCGGAAACTTGGAAAACTTATCTAAATTCAGCTGATGCTCCGAAATTACAGCAAACTTGTCCGTTACTTCTCTAAAGCAACGGGGTGGAGCAATGAAGCGAGTTTCAATTACTTTTCTTATTAAATCAGGTGGGCGGAGGGAGAAAATAATTATCCCCGCCATTTCTGCGAGTTTACCAATTTAATTCTCGGTCATCTTTGAAAATACTGCCGAAGCGTATTTTCCTTCCATATCCAGCGAGTTAGAAGTTATGATAATCGAATCGAGCGTATTTTTTCTCGATAAGCTTTTTGCTCATCCGAGCATATAATGTACAATAATTTTCAAACATCTAAGGTGAAATTTTTTCCTCTTATGATGTCGATGGTTGATTTTGTACTCAAGAGGAAATTTATTTTCTTCATTATCCCATTACTTTATAAGAATTAAACAATTTTGATAAACATATTGAATTGTAGAAAAATAAGGGAAGTAAATTAAAATATTTCAGTTAATCCTGAAAATAAATGGCATTAATCCAAAATACTATTATAATAATTATTGAATCCTCCGTGAGAGAATTAATTGAGTTCTCATTTTAAAATATTAGGATAATAATCTTTAATATTATTGAACGTGGCTAATTAATATTGATTCCGTCTAATTTTCAGTTTGTCGCAAAGAGTATTTTTTTATATTGAAATCAGTATAAGTGATGGTATTTAATTATTATTCAATACTCTAACTGAAAATGAAATTTCTCTCAAATGAAATTTCTCCAACTTTATGATATTTGTCAATACGATCCATTTGTAATGGATATTGAGACCTCTAAAATCTAAAAAGAAGAGTTTTCTATTTATCATAAGTTTCAGTGTAATATAAATAAAAAATAAAACAATGTTCTTGTACATTGCAAAAAGTACTCGATCCACTTACATATTTTTACAGTCGATGTTGTAAGTTATGATCTAGTTAAAAACAAAAACGAGTGGTAACAATTAAAAGTAACCATTCTAGACTTCAATACTTAATATGGCCGTAGGTTGGAGAATGGTCGGCATAAGAGCGAGGATCGAGCAGAAGCTTATTTAATGCAAAGACCACTTTAGACCGAACCACCGCGGCCACCGCTGTCACACTTTCGGCAATTACTCGTAGATTTTAGCCGTTGCGCGGGCGGTGCAATTACTATAATGTACGAAGGGAGCGCACCGGGGAGCCGACCAAACCCCTCCCCCCCCCTGTGAACCGGGTTGCATCTGACACAGCGAAACCAAGTGAATACTAATCACGTCTATTATAGGAGCGGAAGTACCTCCTTTCTCTGCCTCTCTTCTCCCTATACGTCCCCTGTCCTCATACCTCGACGCTCATCTTTCCCGAAGCTCCGGGCGTGGAGGGAGAGTACAAAGGGAGCAACCTTGCCTTTCGGAGCCATTTTTTCCACCTCCTCGTACCCGACCTGCCCTCCTATCCACAACTCCGCCGACGTGGTCGGTGTATCTGATCACGAGCGGTCGGCGTACGTGCCCGGCTTTACCAAGGTAGAGACGGGGTAGCGGGTTGTGTCGGCACAACTACACGTCTGCGTACATACAAAACGGCGCCGAGCGCTACTTTATACGAGCGGGCTCGTAATCTATTGCCTCGGCGGGGGGGGGGGGGACTGCGGCTCGAAAACTGCATTATGAAACAGGAGTCGGTCCTGCTTCACCGCCCGGCTGCCGGCGCACCGCGGGTGATAAGAGGAGGCTCGGATGTAAATTCCGGCCTCGAATTTAATTCCCGGGGCTTTTGACTTTTCTCCCTTTCGGCTTGGCGAATCAGCGGTGGGTATTTGGGTCGTGTCGATAAATACGACGATGCAACGCCGTAATTCTCGAATTTTTTCTCGTGCTTTGTTCAAGGAATTTTTAGCATGCAGTTCTTTTAGTTATATAGACCAACATAAAGATAAGTAGCCATGGCAGATAACTATAAATTCGTTCGTATGTAAAAGAAATTCATTCATATGCATTATGATAACGGTAATGTAAAAAAGTGTCAATATTTCAAACGAATACTAATAAAAATGCAAAATACAATAAATTGATCAGCTTGAAAAACAATTATATTATAAAATATCAAGTTGCTCTTAAAAAAACTATGGTAGCAAATACAATGAAAAATAATATAATAATTTTACTTACTAGAGTAAAATGATTCTAATAATTTTTAAAATGATTTGTGTGTAAGATTTTTTGTTCGAAAGTCGCCATAAAACAACGTATTCTAATATCGTAATTTTCAAAGAAAAAGCTAAAGTGATTATAACGAATAAAATATCACATATATCGCATGTAATAATTGTGCAATAGTTGAGGTCTTATGTTTTGTGAAGTAGTCATCCCCATAACTAGGGAATACTGTAGATGACGAAATAACGAAATAGACAATCAGGGAGCTTACGCAAGATATTGGTAGTGCATTTTTAAAAAAAGTTTCGGTGAAATGTTTTAGTCAATTAATCCACCTAGAACTTCTACAATAGTACCTAATCCGAAAGAATAAAAGAGGGAGATAGGCAAATACAGTATCAAAAGCTCATGATCTTCAAAACTTAATGTTCCAGCATTAATTTCACAACGAACAAAAGTAGACGCAGATCGGTAAATTTGAACCCGAAACCAAAATAAGATTTTCATCACGTATTGAGCAAGGGAAAGCCGTAAAGCCTTTCGTATACGCGAGATAGCATGGCTTCATAACGATATGGTGCCGTATCAATTTTTAACACAGACCAGCCCTGAAACATCTCATTCTGGAGCAGAGGTGGCCGTAAAAAAAGGACATCAACTGTAGGACGCGCAAACGTAAAATCACCACGTAGTCGGAACATACGTGGAGCGAATGACGCGATAATATATATTGATATAGTTGTATTTTATCAGCAGTGTATATCGATGGATTTATGAGTGACAGGTGAGGATATCTATCTTTAAAGCTACTTATACACCTTTTATTATTTATTTTATTTATACACGCTCGTCGAGGATTTGTATCATTACAGCATTGTCTACCAACATCTGAACTATTAATGCGCAGTTTCAAAAACTAACAATGGTCGCCAAGAATTACCAACCTTAAAAGCACAGAACTAAATTACGGTAACGAAAAGCATTCAAATTATCACGCGTTCTTTGATTACGGTAGAAAATGAGCGCATATATACTTATAAACGAAAGCTTCCCTGTATGGGGAGAGGGGATCATAAAGATTAAATGAAAATAAATGCGTATACGTGAGGGTACATTAGCGGGATCAACAGGTACATGTGAGTATAGGGAGGAAATACGAATCGAATATGAGAGGGCGCTGTGGATGCGGAAAAATGCGGTGGGCGCAAATAAGCGATAAGTGAACGAGCAAGAAACGAGTAGATAAACTGAGAACATTCATTCTCCCACCCTCGTTGCTAATCTTTGGAATCCCATAATGTACAGGGAGCTCTATCGGAGGCCTTCAAATATGATTCGAAATAAAATGCAGAATAGCTTGTCTCTATACTTCGAGATTATTCGTTAATTAGTGACAATTAATATTCATTTCCATTCCAGAATCTGTAAACATGAAATTTCGTTTATTATTTCGTTAATATGTAGGCAAAAGTTATTTTATTTGAATCTTCTTAGAATGCTCAAAAAAGACAACAATATTACCAATAGTAATGAGACAATATTTGAAACAATATTATGAACAATATAATGAAACAATATTATCAATAGTAATCGTACATTTATTTATATTCAGGTTAATAGCGAATTCAACAATATAAAAAACTTCTTGAAAGAAGTTCATTATTTCTAATAACATTTAATTAGTAAAAAATTATTGAATATAATTAATATAATACAAAGGATGTGATTCAATATGTACTACTTTTACTTGCTGTATTAATAATATAGAATGTACACACACACGCGCGCACACACACACACACACACACACACACACACACACACACACACACACACACACACACACACGCATATCATCGTGAGATGGCGATGAATGTAAAATTTATGTTGTTATTGCTCTTGTGAGAAAAATAAAGGCTTATTTTATAGTTTTCATACTGTGTTCATTCATAAAAATAAATTAAAAAAACTTGATTTTCAAAAGAGGACAAAATATTAAGGTGATCTGAAACGTTGGTATAAAAGTAATTTTTTATTTTTTTTTAGATCAAAATTTACGGACAGCCACACCAATAGAATCTACTAGATACTATTTTATTTCAAGATATTTTTTTCCTATTTCAGATAAATGAATATATATCTATAATATCAAGTTTTGATTAATATTTGTAAATATAATTTATAACATCAGTAGAATTTTAATTATGAACTATAATTATGAATATTTGTTATAAGAATATAAAATTGAATGTGAAATTGACTTTATTTCCTATAATATAGGCATATGCTTATTTTCAGTGTGACCAATGCATTTAGGTGTAATGTCACTTTATGTACTTTTAATGCAACTGTAGTACAATTATTTTTCAACAAGTCAATGAACTTTCATCCGAATAGAAATAAGCGGAAGAGAGAAGAGAAACTTTTAATTAACCCGCTCTTCGTGGAGCCTTCTATCGATAGTCGCCTGTTTTTCGAAGGAGGCCCTGATCGTGGAAGTACTGTATATTACAAGTCAATCTAAGTTTGAAACAGAAAAAGGCGGAGATTATGATCATTAAGAAATCATGAGACCGATAAATGCCGTTGGTCGGCAACTCCATAAAAGCTGAGCGAACGCGTGTAGAAAGCTTCGATAAGTTAAATCAGTACCGAAGGAAGCTGATGAAGGGATGAATTTGAAAGTATTTGCATTGGACTGAATACGTTGATAGGAATAATGAGGTGTATTTTGAAGCAAAAATTGAATTATGATGTAAGCAATCAATGATTTTTTTTCTACTGATTTAAATATAAGCAGAATTTATTAAAAATGTCATCATTTTATACCAGATTTATTTTTCTTTTAACTATGAGTCTTCACTAGAGCTGAATGGAAAAGACCTTTCCTTAATTTATCAAACGTAGTTGATGATATAATTATTCATGAATTTAGTTGGCTATTATGCTTCATACCATCTCTTTAACGTCAAAAATTACTCTATTTAGTAATCGTTTTGAAATATAATCTGGACTCAATTAATGTAACATCGGGGAAGCTAACAGGCAGGATAATGGTGGAAGTTTCCTCATTACAAGAGATAATAAAGAAGCAGTCATGAAAAGATAATTTAAAAAGTACTTAAAAGGAACTTCTCAACGGAGTAGCTTGTGTTCCGGCAAAAATATTCAAATAATACTATCAATAAAAGTTATAATTATACTTTATATGAAATTAATATATCGATTCTGGCAGGATCAAATACAATATTGTCAATAGTCTGATACTTTTTATCTCTAATAATGATATTTTTTAAGAATAACTTTATCGTTATTGCTTGTGTACGTTCTATAAAACGTTATTTTCAACGATGAGCAGAAGTTTTATTACCAAAGAATTCTGACCACCAAGTGGAAATTTACAGGCTTGCGTATGTGTAATTTTGATATTGTTCATAAATACATATATCAATATGAACAATATACCAATCAATATAAGTAGATATTTGACATACAATAACATGCTCTATATCTACTGATATCTCGACAATAGTTTAACTTTTTGATATTAGTACGAATTTCAATACCATTTTACTATTTTTTGTTTAAAAATGCAGAGATGTAGTTTCGTAGGCCAAATTTAGCGGTGAATAAACTTTAATCTATATAGGACAAATCATTTAGTGATAAATTGTTAGAAAGAAAAGATTAGGAAAAGACTATAAACTTACAGAGTTCATATGTGTGATGTATATAGGAGCAGTGAGTATATATTTCTACTTCTTAAAAAGGAAGTTTCAGTTCTTCAAAAGTAGATATACACACGCACTATCTAATTAATTTGCTTAGAGAAAATTCAGTGCGCTGTGTACTTAGAATAACTCTTTCGATGAAAAGACACTACTTGTTATAGTGGTTGGGATGGGAATGAAATTTCCCTGCCTGTAATACACATGAAAATTGGCCTACGATCTTGCTAGGTTTAAAGAGCTCACTGGAACGATCTCCCTAAAAACATGCCAGTATTTCCATCGTTCAGAAATTTTCTGGATACAATGATGTTTCATTGCACATTATACGTATGTGGAGAAGCACGTTTGTTTATTTATTCATGGCGTTGCATTAGTAGAGACGACCATCACAGGTACGTGATCTCAAGACTCTTAAATGTTATGTTCGAGGTAAGGAGAGCTTGAATTATATACATGTTATTATATATAACCAATTTAGTGCAAATAATTATATCAAGTTACTTTAGTAGCCAGCTTCTTCATTTGTGGTTTCTTGTATAATATTTGAATTGTTTACAATATATATATATATATATAATTATATAAATTGAATCATAGCTATATCTATCTACCTCTTGTATAAAAATATGCATACAGCACAAAGTACAGACTAGTTTTAATTAAATTCTTTCGATCATTTTTGGAACCGCCTAGTTGCTAAAACACATATATTTTATGATTACTGCGCCGTGAACTAAAAATAATCAATATTTACAGTCCAGCGTACAGCAAAATTCACGTTCAACGTCAGCGTCGTGCCGAAATTGTCAACAATCAAAATCAACCCCGCAACAAGAATATAACATTGACTCAAAATTGCAAGCATTTCCCGAAAAGTTCGCAAACTCGCACGTTCATACGTGAGTGGCAAAGCGAAGCGGATGTCATGCAAATACTGATTACAGGCGAAAACGTCGTGATGCAACAACTCGTAAAGGGGCCTGGCCATTGTGGCGAGTTTATATGGATGAATGCTGCGGATCGTCGAGACTTTCGGAAATTGCGAGATTCGACACTGACAGTGCAATATTGATAAAAAGATTGAGAAATAGATGAATGCATTCTGAATATGGTATGTTTAGTATGCATAGTAATGTGAATGTGTAGTATGAATATTAGCGAAAGCCAATCATTAATTCCATCAAAATAAAAAAAAGATTAACGGTAACATAATGAAATGTGCTAAATAAATAAGACGCCATTGCTTATTTACTTACGTGAAAGAGCGAAAACGAAAGTTAGACAGAGCGAGTGGAAATAAACATCTATCTATATTACGTGACTATGTCTCATTAACAAATGCAAAAAATGCACTTCGTATACGCATACGGTGAGACATTGAGGGGGAAAGAGAGATGGAGAAAAAAAAACAGAGAAAATCCATCTACGGCGCATCTCGGAAGTGCGATGGAAGTGTGTTTCAGTCGCTCAACTCTCCCTCTCCCCTCTCCCTCTGACACACTAGTTGCAAAACAATCCGCGCGCACATCCCCCGCTTGCGATGCATACAACTGTTGGCACTCAATGTCTGCGTTTGCTCTTTCACTCGGTCTGCAACTGGAAGGGACGGAGGGACCTACGTTGCAGTACCCGCTGCGACATACACTATTAGTATTCAGTTTGTTTGTCGGCGGCAGATGCAGTTACCTCCTGTCTCGTCCTCTCTCTCTCTCTCTCTCTCTCTCTCTCTCTCTCTCTCTCTCATGCTCTTCCTCTCTCCACGCCGCCACCGCATGTGCCAGTGGGGGCTCGTTTGAACTCGGCAGACTACTAACTCTCGCTCTATCGCTCCCTCTCTCTTACTCCCTCTCTTACTTTTTTGCTCTCTGTGCTTTTCCGCAATCATATTTTCCAATTTCGAACGAATGCTGCCTCCTGTATCGCCTCGCTCAAGAATCCGCCAAGGTGTCGTTCGAGCCTCATTTCGCTAGCACGATTCGATGAGAAATGTATACAGATCTGATATCGCAGCAGTTTCGTTGCCATTCTTTGTCGTTTGTTTTTGATTTTCTTCTTTTTAATTTACTATTTATACACAAAGATTACACAGCTTTTTATAACGGTAGTGTATTAATCGGCAAGGGACCGATATTTAATCTCGAGTTACTAAACTAGTACTCCTTGGCGCTATTGATCGATGCACTGTATGTCTATAGTATGATTTTTATTTATATTAAGTATAATTAGTTATAGTTATAATTACATTCATTTTCTGGAAGATAATTTCCAGGATGAGAATATTATCAATGTTCTGACAATGTGCAATCACATCTGAAACAGCAGAGAGCAGAGCTCAGTGACTTCAGCAGAGAGTCGATAGCACTTCCTGTTCAACTAGATGTGTTCATGTACACATCTTCATGTAGTTCTGCAACTGGTATTCTTAAGACAAGAACCGAATGGATTTAACAAGTTCAGCATCGTAACCTAAACCCGAAATTCGACGAATTTAAACACCTGATACCTGATAGCCGAGCCATTACGAGAACAGCTGATCAAGCATTCTGCTGAGTTGAGCAGCAATAAGTGCCTAGGCGAAGGTAATAGGGCAAGCGATTCGGTTTCGGTTATATGATCCTACTTCGTAATATGAAACATTTGGAAAAATCTTATCCTAATCTTCGCATTGAAACTGCAATTCCGTATGTGCCTTTGAACGGAAGCTGCGGAAAAAATGAGGGAGTTGAAGGAGCGTCAAAGAACTATACTCCACGTAGTCACTATACATACAATCTTCGTACATCTGTCACGCGCGTATACTAACGGATCCGCGCTCCCCCACGTGGTTTTCTCATCCTTTTCCAAATACGTAATACTTATTAATTGCGGATGACGGAGGATATATCGATGAATGGGAATGATTGAATTTCAGAAGACGAGCTGAACTATGCGCGAAGTAGTAATCGGTATAGCATTCCCCATTCTGGCCTCGTTCCTCCTGCGATTCCGATAAGCGTGCGGAGAACGGCTTGCGTATAATTGAGATGGTGCAGCGTGTACGCGCGCCACGAGGCTCCCAACATAGATAAAGTATTATTGAACGAATCGTGAATTCCGATGAGAATTCCAGCGGGGGGTTTGGCTGTATAATGAGGTGCACGGGGCTATTCGAAAGCCGTCCACTCTTTATCGGGGAATCAATCGTCCGATAAACCTAGATGAGGGCGAGATTTTTTCCTTTTTTTTTTATTTTTGAATGGCGGCGGTACTCTCGCGTAGAATAGACGAGGCTGGCTTGTGCAATGAGTGCGCTAAAAGCGGAAATACGAAGGTTGTACGAGGATTGCGAGTGAGATTCGTGCGAGTTTCCCTTCTATCGCGCCTGCTGAAACGTAAAAAGTACAATAAGATTTTTATACTTTATTGGCGGCATTCAAACTGACGTAAGGTATGAGGTATCTCGGTTTTATGCGCTATATTACGTGCATAATAGTAAAACTATAATTTAATTTACAGCACCGCTTCGTTTTGCAGGATACTTATTATTCTAGAAAACTTTCATGATTTTTAATTTAATTTTCATGTAATTTAATTCAATTTTCATTGAAAAGGATTTAAATGAAGTTTTTATTCAATTTCGATTTTAAAGGAAATTTTTATTTATACAGGTCAGATAAGATTTGGATTCGTGTTTGAGTCAAAATGTCACTATATTAATTCTTACGTTTTCAATTTTAAAAATTAATACTAACGAATGACAAATTTTATTTGAAAGGAAATAAATTTCGTAACAGCTGACGAATTTTTTTTCATTTTTTGTATTGGTCATAGCTAATTTAATTGTTTAACATTTTCGATAGTGTGAAGTAAATGTTAACAGTAGAATACAAATGAAATATTTAAATTATTCCGGTATTAATATTTGGTTTTGGAATATTTTTACTGAATTCTTTGTTGATAGTAACTGATCTAGTTATCCGGTATGCAAAATGGAAAGAATAATAATAAAAAAGGTTCATTTTGCTAGGCGTCAATAATTAATGAACCAGAATAATAATAATGAATATTAATGATAAATTATATTTTCATAATTTTATCCTAGCTGACCATACCTCTCTTTTATAGCCATAGCAACTATCGAAAATTTGCTATATCAGTTAATATTCAAATGGAGTATAAGTACGTGCTATTATATTAATTTTATTCTATAGAATAATGATCATTGTGTAATAAAAATAAATTTGTACAACATTTAGTTAAAATCTACTCATACAATTATCGAAAGAAACGATACATGGAGTCTAAGCTCATTTAAAAGAAAAAGAAAAAAAATGAAAAAAACGAAAACTTAACCAAATATGCTTACATCGTGTAAAATTTTCTCTACTTTTGCATAAATTTTGCTTGAACTGAGCACACCACAAGAATTTCATTATAACGTTAAATTTTCTTTCAACGTAAAATCCAAAATTCATGAGTTAGGAAAAGCGATCCTTTTTAATTTAGAAAGAGATTTAACAAGAGAATGTCTTTCTGTTCAGAGGACAAATAATTTTCTATATTTTTTTCAAATACGCGACAACATTCATTAACATGCTATCGATGATATTTGAATAGTCGTTTGGATCTGAAAAATCGCTTAAACTTCATATTATGATATGTTAGATCGTTGTTAGACGAATATTAGTTTTAGAACTATTCTTAAACTCTTATCACACCCTCTTCCTCCCCACCTCTCTCCCTACCTCGCTTCTCTTACGCATTCACGAAAAAAGGTGTAACATTTGTTTCCTATAGCCGAGTTGGCCGAGTGAGGAAAGGAGCCAGAACGGGGTACTCATCCTGGAAAACGGCGTCAGCGTACTTGGTCGTCCTTAAAAGCCACTTCGGCCCATTCCAAACATTTTCCACTCTCCTTCCCGGTCTTGGCTATTTCCATAATCGAGAGTGCAAGAGAGATAGAGATGAGAGAGAGAGAGAGAGAGAGAGAGAGAGAGAGAGAGAGAGAGAGAGAGAGAGAGAGATGAAGAGAGGGATGAGTGTAGAGTCGATTGCTCGCTCAAATTGCCGGCTGAATTATAGCACAGCAGCGGACACCGACGGGTACACATACGTGCATCAGCCCCCCCCCCTCGCCCCCTCGCTATTTATATCTATCTCTCTCACTCTGGCTCTTCATTGATCTCGCTGCGGTGCACTGCTACGAGAGCATCTCTTCGAATTTTAATCGGGCGTTAACGAGAGCATTATCCAGCTGCCCGAGCCTGAGGTGAGCTCACGAGGTGGGTCACCGACCGGTGGCTCCGTGGATCAATGCTTTATCCTCCGTAGTATTCAATTTAGAACGCGCGGCGAGAGATAAGTTGTGAGGACGAGGAAATTTAGCTGGGAAACGAAAGTGGATGCAGTAAAATCCCGCGTACATAATATATTATAAACTAATGTGAGATAAGTTTTTCGTAATAGGACAATACTTTATTCGGTAATTAAATTAAATGTTCGGGATGTCCACTAATTTATGCTTTCGGAAATTTACTTTCTAGATGAATGATACGGATAATAAACTTTAATAATAATAAAATAATAATAAACTTTCTATATCCCTTTTTTACAAATCTACATAAATCGTATTATCGAGTTATTTCATTACCAATAAGGTCATTTATAAAAGATTATAAATTCACGACGGTCAAACAGTAATTTGAGCTTTTTAGTGTGGTGTAGGGACGAAATGCATCAAATGTTGATAATACACAGTCGACTCTATACGTATCGTATTGAGAATACACGTGTGAACTTGAATGTCAATGTTGAAAAATTATTAGAAACGTTTTCGGGAATATGTAATTGTCCAATTTAACTAATGTAAATAAAAGAAAATATTTTTCTGCCTTTTTAACGTATCAATAAACAATATTTCTAGGATAAATAAAAAAAAATAAAATTATTATTATTATTTTTCAATAAACTAGTAAAGTTTAGAGTGTTTTCCGGCCGTCTATAAAGATCGAGCAACAAAAGAAAAATATATCTGTCGCTGATCGCAGCACTTTCGATTGATTTACGAGAGGTATTATTTAAATGTAATCCATATTGAGGTCGATAACACAGCTATCGACGTGGTCAATATAGGCGGTGGATAATAATTCATAATATGAATAATTGCCCATACTAATACCGATACAAAACAACGCGAAATTTACCTTTTGTCGCCTAAATTAATTGCATCGAACCGTTAGTAATATGAAACATCGCGATAATTCGGTCAATTTGCATTGTTTCATTTGTTAAATTTCAATAATTTTTAATAGGTTGCTACTATGAAGAATATAAGTAAAATATCCAATATATCGTGATTATAATTTTTCTGAACTTATGAACTATAACTAGTTGAATAATAGCGTAACATATAATATTACAAAAACATTAGCTAAATAAATAACAGACTACGAGGCGGGGGGGGGAGGTAAAACTTTCACGAAGAAAAGAAAAAATACACAAGAAGATGAAAAATGTGCTTTACTAAAACGCTATTAAAACGACCGACCGTAAGTAAAGAAAAATGTCTACGGCAGAGAGAGAGAGAGAGAGAGAGAGAGAGAGAGAGAGAGAGAGAGAGAGAGAGAGAGAGAGAAGAGAGAGAGAGAGAGAGAGAAAGAGGAACTGCTTTCCTCTTGTTTTTTTTTATATTTTTTTTCTCTTCCTTTTTACTGTCTCTCCTCTACTAGAGTTACATAATAGCATGTCATTATTACGCTTCACAGAAGGGAAAGAGAGAGAGAGAGAGAGAGAGAGAGAGAGAGGATCAGGTGGGGCAGAATGAGAGGGTAATAGTAAGGAAGTGTGAAGTAAAGAATAGGAAGGTGGATGGCGGCAGCAGGGGCGCACATCTCTGGCTCTCAGAATTCCAAGAAAAATAAAAGAATAGATATAGTTTAAAATTTTTTCTGCATAGAGCATCAGTAGTAACAGACGTTACTTAAATAATGACAATTTTCTAATATATTTTTTTATTCTTCCTAATGCAGATAAAAATTTTATATAATATATTAAAGTAATTACTATTAATATTTTTTGTTCATATAGAAGCATTGTAAATTTTCTGCCTGTCAAATTAATATATTTAATAAATTTATTTATTATGAATAACTTATCTTTATCTTAGATTTATGCATTAATATTATTATTTAAAACATATTTTCTATATTAGAATCGATTATTCGATTTACGTTCTTTAAAATTCTTTTTACAGTTGAAAAAATTTTCAAATAAAAAACTCCATATGTATAAAATCCTTTTATTTTCAAAAGAGATATAAATCAGCTGAAATAAAGTCCGCGTCGAGATTTATGGAGAAGAGATATTTGATTTATCAATATAGAAAATCTACAAATATTGAATCTGATATTTATTATTTACATTGATAAAAAGCACATTGAATTAATGAGAAGAAGGATGGAAATCTATTGATATTATCTCGCAGTTTGTTAATAATGAGTTTAAGTTCGATGAAGGCAATAGTAAAGAGTATGAGAATGATAGATGTACATATTTGTAATACTTTCATATAAAATGCACAGTTACGTAAACTGAAGACAAAAATTGAATAAACACAAAAGATATAATAAAGGCTGAAATAGAAACAAAGTTATATTGACAAGAAGTTTGGATGTATTTCTTTAAAAATACTACAAAAATTCTAGAATAATAGACTTAGACATAAAACATAATTATGAAAGCTTATAAGTATTAATAACACAAATTGTCTACTATATACATGAAATATAGAACAAAACAACACCAGCATAATAGGTACTTCATTCGTATATCTATCACCAATCATATAAAATAAAAAAAGTAAATAACAAGAGAAAGAGAGAAGGAACGCGTGAGAGGGCGAGGGGCGAAGACAGAGAGAGGGAGGAAAAAGGTACTATCAGTCGGAGGAAGGATAAAGCAGTAGTCCCCTCCTTTCAACATGGGCTCGACATGCCGCGCACGTGCGTGTACTACAGTTGGAGTCGAGGTACAGCGACCTCTTCCCTCCACCCCTCCTTCTCGTCCTCAGCAAGCATTACGCGTTCGCGAGATAGCCCTCTCCATCCTTCTTCCACGAATGTACCCGTTTAAAGGAGATTTCGTCTCTCTCTCCCCCCCCTCTCTCTCTCTCTCTCTCTAGTTCTCTGCCGCTCTATCCCTATCCCTCCCATCCGCCCTTTCTCTCTAACTCTCGCTCTTGCCCCTCACTCTCGCCATCTATACGTACGACGCATTCCCGGGAACGAGGCGCATTAGCCCATTAAGCGCGCCGTGTCGGTGGGTGTGCGGCTCAAAGGGCGCGAGCGAGAGGACCGCGAGGGCAGAGGGCGTAGCGAGGGAATGATCTACAATACGCGGATATGGGAAGCACGCTGCCGCGTCGGCTGCTTTTGTTTTTCCTCCGAATCTCGGGAGGAGGGGGCGAAGGATCGTTAATTGGCCACGTTGAGAGTCTGGCGCGTAATATATACACGGGCGTGACGCGGGCGGAAGTTTCTTTTGTTAGTGGAGGCTCTGCCACGGGGCGTTCGCCTTTTCCAAAAGGGTATGAAGGGATGTACGCGAACGATGGATTTGCGAGTTATATCTATGTAGGATGCTTATGTAACGAACTTTTTTTGTCTATTAATTTCGGTTAATTATAATCTTATAATATTAAACTACACAAATTATGATCGTAGAAACGAAAAAGTGAACATTATTTGTAATTCTCTCTACGATGCCAAAGATATGTAACTGCTAGCAGACTTTTAACAGCTAATAACTTTTCAAATGAATTATTTTTTAGCATTTTACATTCTTTCAAAATGGCTTTTCATTTATTTTCTAGATTTAAAATAGACAGACTAAATTTAAAATAGAGAGCCAGCATAAAAAGTTTCAAGTATTCAGGTTCAAGTATTCAAAGATTCAAACGGTTCGTTGGAAGAAAATATCGAATAAGACGATTTATTTTGTTGAATAGTTCCAATTATTCCTATATAGTTGAATCATCCCGTTTAAACATTTAGAATAAGAAACAGGGCCAACGATTTCGCACACAAAGAGATTCCCGTCGCCTACGGCTTCTTTTATCCCCGTCACTCGGGAAAAACAGTCGAGCTCCGCTGTGTGGGTACTTTCGCGTCGAAGACACCGCGAGCGTGGCGCGGTCGGAAAATGAGGGGGGGGGGGAGACGGTTGAGGAGCGGCGCACGCGGCCGGAAAACGTGCGCGTGGAACGAGCTTCCCAAAAGGGAGGAGAAAGGAGCTGAGGCGAGGCAAATAAGCGCACGCGCGTGCCGTAGCCACGCTCACGGCACTGTACTGCACGAAAGTACGTAATCCGATTAGAATATCCCTGCCTCCGCCGCAGTGCTCCTCTTCCACCCCCTCGCACTCTGTCTCTCTCTCTCTCTCTCTGCTCACTGCACCCTCCTCTTCCTACGAATGAGACAAAGATCCAATACACTAGAGCGGGCGCGTTTTGTGAGTGGCTGTTTTCTCCCACAGCTACACCGTGACGGCAAGCGCGAGAAAATCTAATTAATTTTCCGCGTCAATTTTCAGCGAGTTGGATAAAACTCAAAGTCTCGGCTGGCGCGCGCTCGCGTTGAAAACTGAAAAACTTTCTGTTGCTTTGGGCAGAAGGAATATACATGTTCATTTATTTGTATTTATCCGGTACAACGTAAATGACAATTAGTTATCGAGCAGTACAATAAGAATAAAACATCATTGAAGCTACAGCACAAAGATTCACTATGAAGTATAATAATGATGTATGAAATGAACGCATAAATATGCATATTCAATCACGTTCAAATATCCTACGCTAGCACTCTTCACGCTTATATAAAGGTACGCATAAAATTTAAAAATATCTAAAAATCAAGCGATACATAATAATTAAGTTCTTACAATATATTATTGTTATACTACTTAATTCCAGATAATTACTTCAACAAATGTGTATTCTGCTTTTTGAAATATTACCTTTCAGCTTCAGTATAGTAGAGTGAACGAAGAAACCCGAGTACTTTTATCACGATTATGTCTCATAAAGTCTCTGAGAACATTCTCAAAAAAGAATCCGTGCTTGAATGACCCTTGAAAATACATACAGGTATCCATCATAAATAAGAATACAAGAACATGTGAAAAATCTTACTTATATGAAAGAATTAGGGGAGGGCTCTTTATTACCGTAATCAATACCAATAACAAACTGATTATATCTTATAATTATGATTGTAACTCTATAAGGGCCCAATATTATAGTCTTTGTGCTATTAACTTTAGGACAATGAGATCTCATAGCATATTAGTATAGATCATATAGAAGATCAACATTATACGGATTGAATGAGATTGATGAGAACTCAATGAGAACTAAAGAAATTCAAAATTGATTTTCCGTTTTTCGTCTATAGACAATCTCCTCTAATATTTTTAAAAGAAAGCTCAAATTTTTTGAGTCATATATCGCTAATAACATGAAATTCTAGGCTAGAAGGAACTGGAAAACTTTATAATAGATTCACATATTACTGTTAAAAATTTAAAAATTACATATCGGAGATGACGTCAGTTTCTATTACTTTCAATTGTATACATTGTTAATATTATTCGATCATAAAAATTCATCACTATAAAAATAAACTCCTTTTGAAGCATAAAAAGTATGCCACCGTTACCATTAATTTCAGTATGTCAGAGAGTAATAGTTAAAGTATAGATTTTCCAGATCCTGCAATCAACGCATGCACATTACTTTATTTAATAATATAGCTATGGAATGGTTTCTTCTACAGTAAATACAGAGTGGGATTAACAACAGATATAGAGATATATTAGATATATTATAAATATATTAGATTAGATTTAACAAACGATATATTTATTCTGACTTCAAGTTTGCACACATCATATCAAAATTCCGTAACATCTGCAGTGTGTATTCTTTATTTAGTATACAGCCTAATAATAGATTAGTATTTCAGCTGAGGGAATATCATTACTTCGATTGCATTATATTCCAATTATATCCAGCAATGAATTCTACTGCTCGAATTCGTCGGATTCAAAATTGATATTATTCGATCATGTGACTAACAATGATACAACAATGATATTTCGGTAAAGAAAAATTGTATTTAATATAGTATAATGATCAGATAGAAATTTGTTATTTTTTGCAGTATTCCAATAAAAATCAACGGAACCATAATAAAGCCCGTTATAATAAATAGCTCCTCAAGCGTGGTTTGCATATTGGACAAAATTGATTCTCCGGCGGAATGAGTGTCTCATTGTAAAAATATACTGCAATCACATTTTGTATTTGTCATTGGATTTTTTATTAGCAATATGAATATGAAGCAAAGAATTTTTCATGCGATGGTTTTTACGTCAAGATAATGTTGTTAACGTAAGATTCGTTGGAAAAATTAGATTAAAAACTAATTGTATTTACTTCTTTATAATTTAATCAGTAGGGTAAAGAAATTGTAATTGAATTTTAATTCTTTTAATAATATTTTGAACACACATGTAATCATTTATTTTAAATAAATTTATAGGAAACTCCATCAATTAATAAATAATAATTGCAGTAAATTTGTCCTTCCTTTTTCTGAAATACTGATTTAAGACAAGAATTTCTAAAAAAGAAAAGAATTAATAATTTAATTAGAAAAGCAAAAGCACAAGTACGCCCTCGCGAGAAATGGATATATTAATTAACTTACATAATGCGGTATGAAAATTGCACAACTCTTGTATATGACACGCGCTCTAATTAACGCATTCGAAGTTGATGTATCGCGATTATCAATTGTAACTGTAGTGGATAACTTTGAAATGCAATTATATGTTCGTCATATATACGCGAATAAATGGAGGTTAAAAGAAGGAAGTAAAAAAAAAAGTAAAGATAAACCCTTTTTTATATTTTTCTATGTTTTTGAATAAATATTTTATAATAATTAGGAAAAAAATCGCTTGAAATGAGTTCCATACTGTTTAGTCTACAACTGACAGGACGAGTTCGGGAAAGGAAGAAATGAATGTTCGGGTGTACATAGAATATTTTGCACTTATCAAAGTAAATAAAAATATGTATTTATTAATCTACCGTAAACAGAATAAATAAATGGCATAAAAAACCTCCACTGCTAGGGTGGAGGAAAAAGCCGTATATGTAAATGGCAATATAAAATTACGATTAATAACGAACTGTGGCTAATGATTCGAATCGCCGAACAATTTAATCCGATCGGATATTTTCATCCAACACACATTCAATACTAATACACGCGTCGCTAATATAAGTATACGCTCTTACCATCTACGGAGTACTCCTGTTATTTTCTAAGCATCCTTATAGTGAATAAGGTTCAAAAAAGGGGGGAGGGGAAGAGAAGCTCCGCGAATAACCTTCTGCTCTGTGTCTCGGTCCCAACGTCTTGGGCACGGGTTCAGCCCTAACCAAGACAGCAGCCACCGGGCACAAGTGCCGCCGGGAGCTCTCTCGGAGATCCAGGTAGGATGGAAGCTCCACAAGGCCCTGTACCTTCTCCCTCTGAAGCACCTCTTTGCTTTGCGTCACTTTCACGTACAAACTTAAATTCTATTACATTTGAATATCGCTTACTGACTATAAGACCAACGGTAACTAAAATAACTTAGAAATAACAAACTAACGAAGACAATATCTTTACATGTGTTTCGGTCAGAGGTCGAACGCGAAGTGCCTCCTGAGCATCAATATATATTTTCCAGGATTCACTGAAGAAGGGAAAGGAGGAAGGGGAGAGAGGACCTCGGCCGAATCTCGAGTAAAACGGCAGATGGACCAATCTACGTACTTTTAAGAAGAGATCATAAACGTCGCAGCGTTCGCGCGTGTGTCCTGCACGTGTATACGCGGAAGCGTTTTTCTAGCCGTCATCAATACTCGTTTATGAAACACAAGCAGGAAGAGGAGAGAGAGGGAGGGAGAGAGAGAAAGAGAGAGAGAGAGAGAGAGAGAGAGAGAGAGAGAGAGAGAGAGAGAAATGGAAATTTATATAGTTATATTTTTCAAGCCGACGACCGGCCACGTTGCTCCAACACATACAATCATCGATATTGCGGGATTAGAAGTGGATATAGAAAAATATCTACGGGATATATGTTGTCCATATTCTAATTTTAATAAAGTGACATTATATTATTCTTAATCACTTATCTCTGATTCAGTTACGATCAGTTACGATTATTGTATATGAGTATGTATACATTGTACTTCTCGCTATTTAACATTCATTAAAATTTTTATTTCATAGATATCTTGAAAAAGAAAGATCAAACCATTGTACATTCAGTAAATAATTTGAGTACATTAATGTAATTCGTGCATTGTATGGTGAAAAGCATACTTATAATATGAATGTATATTTAATCTATAAAATAGAATTTTGCATAAAAGCTTCTTAATCATAAATGAAACTAATGTAGATAAAGAATAGAAAGCAATTATTCTAAGTCATTATCATATTATGGATCATTCACAGTAAAATTATATATCAATATAAAAATCTTCAGTTAGTTACACGTACACATAGTAGATTACGTATAAAAAGCTTCAGTTCAATAAATTTAAACGGTATTTAGTGATATCGATCATTTGCTTTAGATAGACTTGTTCAAAAAAGTATTGCTTCGCTTTTGTTAATTTCGTATTTAGTTGTTTTTTCTAATGTTACATCATAAAGAATCGATAAAAAATCCGTTTTCATCCAATAATCTGATACACAACAGTAGGAGGTAATCGCATGGCGAGCTAAATTCAACAGACTGTCTTGATTGTTGGATAATTTTAGAGATTGTGCTCACCGACAATGTTAGTTTATACTGTTGAGAATATTTTAAAAATCGTATAATATCGATGCGCTGAAGATTGTAAGAATACATCGGATCGAGCTGATTTTGTTTACATTAAATGCGCGGAAAGAAATATTCTAAAATATTCTGAAATATAAAACTCACAAGAGGAGTCACCGGATTGACTCCACTTTGATAAAATCACTAATTGTAATAACGAAATTTATACCTTACCTTTTTTCCACTAATATACCTTTCTTTTATCGATTTTCACCTGGAAATCGTTTAGGTTAAATTTACTTCGCTATTTACAGATTTTTCCATTGTATAGAATTTTTTAAATCTTTTCGTAACATATTTTATTAACAATTATTTTTTATACAAACATACGCGTCAAGAGATCTTCCCTCATTAAATTATTACATTCATTTGGCACTATTCAAATTATATTATTAGTATTAATTGAAAATATACATTAATTATTCTCCAAAAATTAATGTAAATATTTATATTTACATAAATGATTCTTCTACACACTTTTAACTTTCTTACTTCTGTAGAAACAAAATAAAAGTTGTGATAATGCTTCAGTAAATAAATATCAAATCTGATTATTACCCTGTCTGCCAAATACACATTCATTAATATTTTAAGCATATTTTCTTTTAATAAAGTAGAGTTAATTTTGTTATGTATTAAAAAACGAACAGTAAATTTAAAAATAATAAGAGCTGTGCACACCCCATACTAAGATAGATGGTGAAACGTATAACCTATATAAATACTTTTGACAAGAAAATAAATAAAAGAAAGGTGTAAAAAAATAAATTAGTTTCATCAATAAATTAAGGTATTCATTTTTTAATTATTCATAATTCATTATATCAAAGTAGAAACAATTTCAAACGTTTTCCGACGACTTTGGACTATCATTCTCAGTCTAATGCCAAAATTTGTAAATTTTTGTATTTAATAGATGACCTACAACTTCGCCTCTCGTGCGGTGAAATCTAATAAAAAAATTAAATTAAAAAATTGAGCCTTCGAGTTTTAGTTAAAAAAAACATTGTCTTCATTAGTCTATATTTGATAGGAAACCTAATTAATCCTTTTTATGAGTAATGTATATTTTTCTTAATTAAAAAAATAGTCAAGCGAAACATAGAAATATGTAAGCATGTCAGTTTCTCAAAAAAATCCATACTTATTTGAACGGAGATTAGAGGATGCAAGCCAATTGTTGATAGAATCACTTACTGTTTTGTAGTTCTGATATATTGATAGAATGATAACGCATTTCTATAGGACGGATTCACTATTTTTTTTAGTTCGCAATATATTATAGTGTACGTATAATTTACTTAATAATATAATTTGTAGGCAAATTGTCTAGTCTCTGTTTAATATAGTTTTAATTAGTCAAAATTTACATATTTTAATTGAAAAGAAGAGTTTTTGAATGCAACCTCTTTTAATCATTTCAGAATGCCCTAAGTAAACAACAAATAAAAGAAAACAAGTATTTTAATGTCTGAATAAATATATGTAATTAATGCATCAATAATATTAATTTAAAAAGCACAGCTTACTTAAAGAGAATATCAATTTGCATGGACGCATCGCTACTCTATCGTCCAGGAGATAGTTTAGCCGTAATCTCTTAGTTGGTAACATCCTCCTTTTACAATGATCAAAGCAAACTAACGATCCTTGCATATTCATATCAGCCTGCTCATTCGCGACCGCACGGCCTTTGTCGAGTTTTTCACTAGACACCACTTTAATTCTGAAAGGGCGCTTTGCCTGTGTATATCATATAAGTCCTTCTAGCACTCACCTGACTGAACTTAACACATTGTACATATATAGTTGTCTCAGTCTTGAAAAGCAACACCAAGCTGGATGAACACACGAGCCGGGTATCGATGACTTCTTTGGCGCCTTTCACTTTTTATATTTGATATGGTTAAGATAGACCGTATTCGCTCGCGCAGTCTCTCCCAAGCACTAAATTATTATCATTTCTGTCGATACACATCTTCGGAACCTAACTATAATTCTGCGTCATTTTGCCAGGTTTCATTTGTCTTTTCATATTTGACTTTCGCATTCTTGAGAAATGCACCAAAATGCCTTTGCATCTCTTTTCAATAACAGATGAAAGAAATACAATTTCTCATATAATATCAATTATCTGATTAGTTTTTCTAATAACTATAACCGTAGGTGAATAGAGAGCGGAACTTCAGACCTTCTTGCGGTAACGTAACAGCTCTAGGCCACCGCATTATCCTGAAAATTCGCCGCCTGATGCACTGATGCAAGCTTTAGTCACGGAGCCGTAGTGTGTTCCAGTCCTGTCTACACGCAAAATTTCCGGTTCAAAATCCACAGGACTTAAAATCGAGGTAACGGCTACCTTGACTATACGGGGCACCATCTCGACCCTTTTCCCCCATTCTGTTTGTAAAATGTTCTATACATATTCCAGCAGATTCTGAGTATAGTCGCCATATCGTAATTAATTGGATACAGTGGACAGTGTTTGCAGTTGAAATAGAGGAGACCAGGTCAAGAAAGGATAATACGATGGTGCAAAGGTGCTTGGGTAAATGTTAAAATTAATTGAATTAGCTTATGTTAAATATAGAAGCGGAAAGGATAATCAGAATATGTGTATAATTATTCACACGAATAACTGTATTATACGTATTTATATTATTATATTATTTAATGCTTAACAAATTCTGCAAAATGTATTTTCAAATATTTTATTGCGTATTTGAAAATATGAAATTTCATTAAATTGTACGTTAAAAACAAAATAAAAGAACTGAAATAATGAAATATTGTATGTTTGAAATTGCAAAGAAATAACTTGGCATTATTTTATAAGAATTAATTATATATTATAACTTAAAAATGGTTGCAAATGTGTGTTTACTGATAATGAATTTATTTTTATTTTTATTTTTATTTTTATTATTATTTTTATTTTTATTTTTTATTTTTATTTTATTTTTATTTTTTATTTCATTTTATTTTGGTTGAAATTGATTGGACTGTAAGACCAATAAAAAATATTTATTAATTTGATAATGAATCCAAATAAATGAAGAATCTGGCAATGAAATATAAATTTCATGAATAGGTAGAATTTAAAATCGAATGTATATGCCCGCTAAATATTAAACTTTGTTAAGCAATACTCCACTTTGCAAAGGTCTCTGAAATGTGCAAAACTGGTGGTGCCGCGGTCTGGACTTCGACAGATCAGCAACTCACGAGTGTTACTCTCAACTCAAATTTTATATCGGTGTTTATGGGCATTCCGTCCTCGATAAAAATCTTAATGAAAAACCATTAACTTGCAAGAATATCTACGGCTACCGCAAAACACAGTTTATTTATTTATTTAAAAGCCATATATTAAACAGATAAAAAGAGCAATTTTATTTACACTTTTATATTCGCATGAATTAGTACGGGGCAACGAAAAAAGAAAAGAAAAAGGAAACCTCTTAACCTGCTCGTAGCTCATGCGATATTGTATAGCAAACATCACCGTGGCAGCTCCATTCCACCCCATCCCCCGACCTCTCGTGCGCTATAATGGATATTTTTAATTTTCATAAATTTCAAAACTATACAGAGCTAGGGAGCCCCCTCTACCCCCACCCGAAGCCCGGACGTAACGCGAACAGTTTGCATCGTAACGCGGCGGAGAGGCGCGCAGTTTCGCATATAATGCACGGTGTGAAAACGCTTCGCGCGAAGTGCAGATAACGTCGGAGGTAGGGAGGGGGTGGCGAGAAGTAGGGGGTACTAGAAGGAACACTTAAGATAGGAAATCTCGAGTCCCGCTTAATAATGGTTGGTGTTAAAAATTATGTCGATCGTGCGCGCGCGCTCTAACGCGACATTTCATCCACTGCTTATGTGCGCAGAGTCTGGTTATTTTTAAGCAATGAGAGGGACACTTTGCATGAATTTTCAGTTGAGTTAAGCTTTTTTAGGGGAGGGGGCTCTCGTCATTTTTTTCTTTGGAAAATAATGCTAGTGCAAATGAATATTTTACGGAGTTGATCTTCAGTGATTTTAACTATAAATTTTTAGTACGAAAATATGTATATGAGTATGAAAAATAAAATAAAATATGTCTAAAATCAGTTTTCAATTTATTGTATCTTCAAAATAATTAAGATCGTGTTTTAAAAATTCTGATCCCTTATCAACTTTGTTAGAAACTAACTGCATGTTCGAGGTGTTTTAGTGTACGATTATTTTTGATACTATCGGTTAGATTATGAATATGTAACATTACTAAAAATTGTTTATACTTATATTTATATTGATCTTATAAAAACTTAACCTATGTAGTCATAAAGGTGTTTATAATATTACAGTTAAATTTTATATCACGCTTATACGTTCAATTAAACATTCATCATGAAATAAATGTCCTGAAGGTCAGAATAAGTACGTTATGGTATAGAAATGAGCAAAATACTAAACTCTACGGTTCTAAGAAAAGCATAGTTTATCTGATCAGGGAAGCAAGTGCAATAAAAGAGCACTTGTCGACACATATATACTATGATACAACTCTAACCTCAAAATCGAGATATTGAAATGATTTTTTAAGTCATTCTAATCGAAAAATTTCATATAATAAAAGCGTGCAGCTCCAGCTTCATTTGCGATAAATTGCTTCCTTTCTATGCCTGTTCAATTAAAATTCAGCTGATGCGCTGCGAGTTCCATACATAAATAATGAACGTATCTTTCATATCAAGCAGAATAAATGTTTTCTATATTTAACTTAAGTAATGCCGTAATGTATAGGTACATATATGTGTGTATATGTAGATAAGCAGAAGTTTAAAAAATAGTAATATTTTCATCGTTCTAACGCAAAGTGTTCGTTTAATTAATTACTCTTAATTAATGCGACCGTAAATGCATCGTTAGTCAATGTAAATGTATAAAAAAAAATTCATCGATCTATTCGTAGTCTACATACTGACCCGATAAGTATTTTTTTTCTTTGTCCATTTCCCAGTCAAAGTGCAGGTCCGTAACAAGCTGAATTATTCCATACGCGGAATCGATGCGATTAGGGCGTGTATGCACGCGCGCCCGCCAGGCAGCTCCACACTTCATCAGCGGCGAAACTCGATAAAAGGGGGCAATTTGTGCAGCTACGTATAGCCGCGACCCTACGACTCTTTAATAAATTAAAGCAAACACGGGCCGTTCTCAACGAGCCGCGAGCGCGGGCCGGTCGGCCCTGTCGAAGCTCGCTGACTACGACGTGAAGAAGAAGAAAAACTGCACATCCATCCCGCCTATTATCGAGGTTGCGGCGAGGGGGTGGGGAGGGGAGAGAAGGCTAAGTCACGGCGCACCGGAGTTACAGAAAAAAGAATATTTCCGTGAAAATTTAATGCAGAAGAGCAGTAGCCCCGGCTGCCGCAAGGGCACAGCTTAACATGTATATATACACTCGGCGTGGGTACGGCGGTGGCGCGAAGAAAGCACGCGGGGGGAGGGGGAGGTGCTGGAGAATTGGGTCGTCGCGTGATCGGCGCCACCAGCACCACCTTCGTCAAGGAGGGAGGTATGCGCGACGTAGCGTATAGTATCGGCGAAGCCATCGCCCGCTGTACTCCCATCCCCCCCCCCCCCGCCACCGTCCCTAACCCACTCCTGTGTCGATGACTGACGCTCGAACGTGCACGCTGATGAGGTACTTAATAGCACGGAAAGCCTCGCGATCCCGGCAGTCGAATTATTCGCGCTCGGCTGGCCGGGATTCGCCGGGTTCCCTTTAACTCCCTCTACCTCTCCCCCCTCCCCCTCTTGCCGAGCCCACGCGCGATTAACTTTACCGGCAGAGGCTAAAGCTCGCGCGCTAAAGCGCGAGAGCGCTGCTGCTGCTGCTCCTCCGATTGTTCTTCTTCGTTTGCTTATACACGAATGGGCGCGACTGTGCGTATACGGACGCGTGCGAATGCGTGCGCGTGAAATATACCGTATACGCTGTAGCGATTCTCGCCCGAAAGGCGATATATACATACGATATATACATCCGGGTTGCCGGAAAGTCCGAACGTATGAGCAAAGGACGTTGCAGGCGACACACGTATATACAGTATGTGTTATTTGCTTCGAGCAAATTCGTAAACTTACACGCATTGTCCTTTAATTCGCAATTTGTCTCCTTGGTCCATAGGATTTATTAATTTAACAGACGTCGCCACCTACGTTTATAAAAAAATAACATGAATTATCATAGGACTCTTGGCAATTATAAATAACTAAGGTTTCATACCGATGTGTCACTTTTCATACAAATATAATTCTTTCGCATTGGTGTATACTGTAAATTTGAAGAAAATTTGCAAATAATTTGAAGAAAAAAATGAGAGATGAATTTAAAAAAACAAAAAATCGTGCTTGTTGAGAAAAGATTAAAGAAAAAGTATGTGTAGATCTGAAGTATTTTTTTTTGCTAGCGCGAACACGAACTCCTATAATGATACATGCCACTAGCGTTCATTTATCATTAACAGTATCAGGTTTATCAACACAGCAATATCCATTGAATCCCGAACATGCACCGGAATAATCAATTTCCAGTTGTGATTGCAAAATAATCACGAACCCCGCGATTTCAGTATGCTTGTATGAAAATTCAAATTCACCCGAGCTGCTCCAGTTGCTTATTAAACAATACCTGACAAAATCAATGCCTCTATATTTTTACGATCAAGTCGCTTTTTCTTTCGTATTAACGAGATACGAAATAGTGAAAATGCAAGTAAGCCCTTCAAAAAGCTCGATGATATTTAAACGACTTTTTAAACAGCAACTTAATAGGAAATGTAAGGTATGAATCCGATCATACTAACGCAATAAAAAAAAGTTTGTTTTTATTATTATCATTTTATTTGGTAATTTATTACCCACAGTCATAAATGTTATTTTTTCAAAAGAAATATATTTACTTTAATGGAAACGATATATTCCTACAAAATACGAATGTTTAGTTCAACTTTGCTCAGATTATTAAAGGATAAATAAAATTATGTCTAAAATTTATTAAAAATATTAATGAAAATATCCTACAGGTCTGGTCACACCAGCTATTATTCATCAATGTTTGGATAACATTATGTTTTCAACCGGGATACCATTTATGCAGCAATACTTGTTCATAATCCAACGAATATACTTGCTTTGTCACGTTCAACACTACCCGAAATAATGAGCGCGCCAAGCTGCAACAATGGCAGTGCAAAAATGCACACGGCTGCATAGTAACCGCGGACGAGCTATTAGAAGTGATGCGAGTGAATGTGAACGCCTCGTTATCACCGCGCATCAGCGATCTTCTTGGATTTTTCAAATGGCTTCTATTCGATATAAAAAAACTCGCATTTCAAACATACAATAACTCTCTCAATAAATGAGTCAGGAGGGAATTCTCGGTTCTTCTACCGATAAACGAATGGACCACCTAAGCATTGACAAATAAATCGGTAATTCAACCACGAAAGATTAAATTAAAGTAAAGCATAGAACAATCTGATGCTTAGTTAACCCTCTTTCTTGTCTTACATATTTTATTTTATTCGGTCCTCTATCCTGACGCATACATCAAATAGATGACAGAATAGTATAAAACAATTTTTAATTGTATTTTCTTATCTCCTTGAAACTTCTGTTTTGCTTTCGTCTTTTATTTGAAACCGCAAGCAGGAAAATAATAAATTTTTCTTTAATACGTAATATGAACATTTATAATTAAAATAGTCGAAGAAACAAGATTGGTATGGTAACGAGAAATTGAGAATAACTAAACTACATATTCAGTATGATTAATTAAAAAAAAAATCCGTTAAAATTTATTTCCTTTCCATCTATCATAATCCGATTGTATCCTCCGTGTACCTTGCACGTCGTGTACATGCACACACGTATTCCGCTAAGTACGAACGCGTGCGTCTAATATCTACGCGTACTAATTAGACGAAAGACTATATAGCGCGCGGTTACGGCAAATTGCGCGTGTCTGTGCGCGTGCGCGAATAATCCGGGTAAAGCGATCCTTCATCCCGCTTCCCCTACAACGGTTGCGCGCTCGCTCTCGAAAGCAGACCGAGGAGCTTTCAATTTCACAAAGGGCGCGCCGCGCCAATTCTTACAAGTTGGCGCGGTGGGAAAGGGAGATAAGTTGCACGCGTTCCCCGTTCCCAGTTTAGAGTGTCGAACTGCTGTTGTTCCGCAATAATGCAGCGGTATATTTCTTGTATCATATTCAAGGAGGGGGGGTAAAGTCTCCAACGAGACGGGTTTAATGCAGAGCCGCTACAACACAAGCGGACATTTTAGTCTCTCGAGCCTTAAAACTCTGGAGGTCGCGCCCTACGGATTTCATGGTATATACATATGGTTCAGAGAGAGAGAGATAGAGAGAGAGAGAGAGGAGATAGAGAGAGAGAGGAGAGAGAGAGAGAGAGAGAGAGAGAGAGAGAGAGAGAGAGAGAGAGAGAGAGAGAGAGAGAGAGAGAGAGAGAGAGTGAAACTCCGCACACCTTCTAATAGGCTTTGATCGTACGACCTCTGCTATTTATGCGCAAATTAAGTGCTCTATATTACTATATACTATATTATAGAAGTTGAAAGGTATTTATCCCAATTTTACAAGATTCGGTCAATTATTTTTTTCAATGCTTTCGTTAAAATTACCCAAGCCGCAGCTGGTTTAACGAAGCTCGATATCCGATATCGCCCCGATCCTCGAGTAGTTTCGTATAAAACTTCCTTTTATATCACTGACTCCGGCTGAATTTAATCCAACGAATTTAAAGCCGGATATATCCTTGAATTTTCTTCGGGCATGCGTTATCGAAAAAAAGGAAGAAAAAAATATTAAAAAAAAAAAAAGAAAACAATTCACGCATATAATATAGCCGTTGGCTCGCGGGGAATTTTCAACTTTTCCGCTCGTTGATTTTAACGGGCGATTATTTTTATTATTATTTCCTTTCCTCTAGGCTCTCCCCCCCCCGCTCTCTCTCTCTCTCTCTCGCTATTCCTTTTTTCTTGTAGAAAATTCACGCGGCGGAAATTTTCCCTGGTCGCGAGCGACGCGCGAAGAATTCGAAAATCGCTGCCCCGTCGCGGTTCGTGAGATACATATACGATATTTCGCTGAGCTGGCTTCATTACGACTAATGCCTTGGCAAGAATCCCGGATCTATATGCGCGAGCGCTACAGCTGCTCCTCAATAAAGTTCTGCATTTTGTCCCGAAAAGTATGCATTATGTTATATATAAATTAAAATGCCGACTACAGGTGGGTATGCGTAATATAAAAATTATTCTCGAATGCAATATTTGGAGGAATATTAGAATTTTTATAACGCTAAGTAATGCCGTCTCGATCGATGATTTATAATATTGGAGTCGCACGATCGCCCATTAAAATTCGTCAAAATGGGGATTTCACAATAACAGTAACTTGATTATCTTAAAGAAAACGGTCGTTTAAGCTCGTCCAGTTCGTAATATTTGAATTGGAAAAAAACTCCTTAGTTTGGTGAATTCGATTAATGTATGCACGTAATAAGAGATTAATATATACGTATTTCATGAAAAACATGTATTTGAATCAAAATAAATTCAGTATATGACTAGTATTACTTTAATTAGCGGAGTTACGTGTCACTGTATACCTACGATTACGAAAATACAAAAAACTTTGTATGTCCCGGGTAAGCACCATGCTCTACCCTATCTGCTTTCAAGGTATATGAAAATCGATCATGCGTGGTAAAGCATTAAATTGTAATAGTATCGTTAATGAAGAACCGAACGATGCTTTTACGAGTAAAGAAAGTAAAGAAAGTAAATCGGACCGAACGATTCAATATGAATGTGTACAATAAATATAAATGAAAATAGAAAGTAAATATCGAAACAGAAGAAGCTTCATTTCGAAGAAACTCTACTAACTCTTAGATACGAATAAAAAATATATACTAGATTAGCTAATCAATGCATAAACAACTGAACAAAATAGAAAATAGAAATCAACATCTAAATGAATTGTAGAAAAGACCAATGACAATTCTAATATAATATAAAATTATATGATTTTTGTAGGAAACTGATTTCTATAACAATATCTACAATTCAAACGTTTATAAAAAATAAAAGATATTTTATATTAAAATAATACGCGAGAGAGAGAGAGAGAGAGAGAGAGAGAGAGAGAGAGAGAGAGATGAGAAATATTACAGTATGGAAGTTATAACAAGTCTATAACAAGAAGAAATTCGCACCAATTTGGAGAAAAAATTCTTTTATGTATATGTAGCAACCCTGTGCCAAATCCAATAATGAGCAGCCTCATCCATAAAAACAAGAACGAAATAAAATTACCATAACGCCAAGTATAAACAAACGTAAATGTTTCATAACAGAAAAACATATACACGGGATTTCGTTCGAAGCTATGGTCAGAAAAAATACAGACGGCGCCAAAAAGAAGAATAAAAGTATATTTTCGAACTGCAGTGGACGCATCGAGTAACGCGCGGCGTTACAAACGTGGCAAAGAGAGCGCTCGGCAAAAATGAAGCGCGACGCTACGCCAAGCCTCGTCGACGTTCGATCGAGCATGAGCATTGAAAAAATTCTAATTTAAAGACGATGAAAAATTAGAACCACCGAAAAGCTGAACGAGCTAAACTAGGTTATTTTTCTGGATTAAAAAGTAATATGTGCTTACGTGAAACTCTCATTCCATCCACTGATAATACTTTTGATAAAGAAGATTATCAGTGCTGAATACTCCAATTAGAAAAAAAACAAACTTCACACATATCACAGTCCAAGCTGCAAACAGATGTAAAATATTAAAAGGTACACACACGGTGTAGAATCAAAGAACGACGTTATATTATTTTAAGAAATTAAATTAAAAACAAGTTTGATACAAACAATATTCAGGCATCAATACGAATGTTGTGTGAAATCGGATATATATAGTGGAAAAATTCATTCGACCCATCGGCCTCCGCGACTCCGGGCAGGTATTGATTTTAAAACGAAACGTCCTATTTTACCTGGCAATGGCATTTGTAATTAATTTACGCTGAAAATGGAAATTTACAACTGTGTTGAGTCTAACGTCGCCCCTCTACGCTCAACTCTCCCTCACCTCCCATTCCTCTGGCTCAGATTGATTGGTAACATCGCAGTCGCGCCGCACCCGGCTATCGTGCAATCTTCCGATAATTACATCGCTGCAAAATGAATTTTTATACCCGAAGTGACGGGTTGATACCGAGATTATTAATTAAGGCTTCTGTCGCACAAATTACATTATTTCACCCTTTGAAGTATATATATATATATATATATATATATATATATATATATATATATATTCACACGCGTCTGCTATTATGCAAGCCGCGTAACCGAAATATCTGCGATACCAGCCGATACTGCACGTCGGGGCAGAGGGAAGGGGTCGCAGATTACCGCATTGCGTGTCGCTTATAATAATATCGGTTTTTGAACTCTCCTTCGTTTCATTTGTCTCGCGCGCAGTTTTGAGCCGATGGCATATATCATTTGGGTTCGCGGTAAACGCGGGTTCTGTCAAGTTCTGTATCTGCGTAACTTTTTGTTTTTTTTTGTTTTTTAAGAGATCGAGCGCGCGACCCGTTCGAAAGTTTTGTAATTAAAGGCTCCTTCGTACACTGGGAGACGTAGGTGAATTTACGAACTCATAAACTTTATCAGATTTGTATATATTCGGGAAATGAGTATAAATCATACACTAACGCGGATTAATATTGCGTAGCACTTAATCTGAATTTATATTCAGAAATTCCGTAGAAATCCGAAAATACATATTTTCGTAAGAGAGGAATACGCAGATTTTTATATTTTACAGACATTTCGAATCTTAAAGATAGAATATTGAAATCTGTAGTTGAATAAATAAGTTTATCTTTGATACAATTAATACGTCTATTTATATATTCCTATCCTATTTATAGTCCTCTGTCCTAGAAAGTCTTATCTACACGTATTTCTCGCTATTTTAAAATAAATATCACAATCTACTTGGTGAAAAAAAAAGAATAAATTTTTATAAGCTGAAAAAAGTATGCAAGTTTAAATGTCATTAATATCCTCATATACAGAACACATTTTAGTTATTTCAAATGGTGAATAAGAACACAAAAATTAAGAAATCCCTGATTAATGAAAAATTATTTATTATTTGTATCAAATTTATTTATCAAAAATTATTATTTGGAAAAAAATAAATTGTATCACTGAAAATGTATTTTCCACATGTAACATCAGTGATGCTTTATCGTCTTTGAATGAGTTGGCGCTTAAAATAATACATACAGGTGCATTGACAAGGAGAGGCTTACCTTACCCAAAAATCAATTGTTTCCTGGAGGTGGAAAATAAACTTAATATAATGAATAAATAAATACCTAACCAGTTTTTTAATCAAATAAATCTTCCTTCACGTTAGTTTTAACTAGCGAAAAATATTTAAAGGATTTTCAATGTTTACAATAACTTTTCAATAAATTAAACTATATTATATCGTACTTGAATAGAAAAATCAATTGAATATGAATACCTAATAACTGACCATAGCTTGAATTATCGTTGTCAATTCATCTATCGTTTCAAAAATTTCATTTTTTTCATTGAACTTTTCACAATTCAGAATTAAAAACTAAGTTAACTACCAATAATGAAAACTAATAGTAATAGAATGAGTATTCTCAAAAATTCATAGCAATAATAGATTTAAGTATCCATTTAACTTAATATAAATAAATAATAAAGTCAAAACGTATTTCAAATCTACCTGCTAAACTTGAATGCATTTAAATATTATTGACGGATCTGCGTTTCTTATATAATAAATATTTCATTGTGAGCTTGTATGTTAGCCATGTATACATTATTATTATTATTATTATTATTATACGTTGTTTCAGTCTGAAATAAAAAGCTATCTCAAAAAAATTATTAAAGTATTTGATCTAACTGCTATTAATGAATTTGTGTTAACGGAGATCATCATTTATATATCTAAAATGATAATAGAAATGTTTAGTCTTTATATACCTTAATTATAAGTAGAAGTAATTTGATAAAAATTAAGAATAACGAACTATGCCTGTAATATGGTTCTGACTGTTCACTACGCTTGATACAGAACACTGTCTGTGAAGCGCATCATTTTGTGCCATCAAAAAATATTTTATTCAGTATTAATGTAACAATAATGGATATAAATATGCTTTTGAATAAAAAAAATTGTTCGATATTTTGTTTTTTATTATATTAAGCTCATTGTTCACCTCCCGGTGAAAATTGGTTCTCGGATGAGGTGAACCTCTCCTTGTGTGTCAAGAAAGTACATAGACTCCACCCCCGAACTTCAGAGCACAGAGTTGCTGACCCCTATTCTCGGCCAAAGGAATATCCGACCATGCGGCTGAAGTTTTCTTACCTGAAACAAAAGGAAAGAAATCCAACGTTAATGCTACACTTTTACACAACCATCATTATTCCCTCCCCTCAGAGCGCAACTTTAACAGATACATTATATAAAATAAAGAAAAGAGATAAATAATAAACAAAAAGAGATGGGGAAAGAGAGAGGGACAGGTGCATATGTATTTATAATCATAGATATATAAAGGGTATAGAAATTTGTATATTAGCTACACAATATGTCAATCTTATCAATATCAAAAAACAAAAAAATATATAGCTTAGTGTAACATAGGCTATTGACACAATCAGTTGCATGGATGAAACAAAAAGAAACTCGTACGCTACTCGATCCATTTAGTCAAATGTTCGGTCAATCAGAAAATTATAATATATTTTTCAGGATTTTTAAGAATTTCATCTAAAGCGCATATGTTGGGATAATATTCTGCAGTAAAAATCAATGCACTTTAACTTATGCTTTATTTGCATTTATTATACAGCAGGTGATTCAAACTGTTTTGGAATTTTTTGATTTGCTAGCGTCATTGTATAGGTCAAAGGCATTATTTTTTCCAGGAATTCATTTATTGTAGCTGCTGGATTATATAACATACTAACATCTATATTAATATCTATATTGCTATTTATTAGAGTATACTCGTATTCATCAAGCATGTAGGTACATATTTCGTTTTTAACATTTCTTGTACGCAGAGATTTAAGATTGCTACTTTGTTTTTTGAATTTCTTATTTTTCTTTAGAATAATTTGGAAGTATATAATATATATCCTATAAATATGCACTTAGGCAATTTAAAAATATGTGTTGCGGTACAGTACTATCTATGAGTCAAATTTGAGAAGATATCTTAAATCTATTAAGTGATGTCAGATTACGAATCTGTACTGGAATATAGGAGAGAGAGAGAGAGAGAGAGAGAGGGAGAGAGAAAGAGAGAGAGAGAGAAGAGAGAGAGAGAGAGAGAGAGAGAAGAGAGAGAGAGAGAGAGAGAGAGAGAGAGAGAGAGAGAGAGAGAGAGAGAGAGAGAGAGAGAGAGAGAGAGAGAGAATGAAGTTCCCAGTAACATGTCGGGTACGCAGTGTAAGACCCGCCGATCAAAAGTCAGTTTTCGTAAGGGACATTTTACTTTCTTATATCGCACCTATGACACTCGAGAGTTTCTCGAGTGTCTATATTATACTGGATTAAGCCGTACCGTGCCTTTCAGTAGACCTTTGGCGCCGACACGACGGTGTGTTGATGTACCCATTGTTACCGCTACGGACTAACATTTTTCATAAAGCTCAGCAGGAGCCAATTACCAAGTGGATCATGGATATGGGATCGAGGTGTGTGGGGGGAGGGGCATATAAGACGTCGGGCACAGCCAGTGATACGATCGGTGATATACCGGGTGGACGCGCTCGAGTGATGGTGCGTTGAATAGCGATCTGAATATCGCTCTATACGGACGAACTGCTATTTTTTGGAGTCACGTCTTGGCGTGGGTGAAGGAGCAATCTTGGCTTGAGTTACAGATATCGTTTTGACGTCGTATAGTGGTTGACCTTGAATGTATTTTGTACTGTTAAAACTTACAGGAAAAAAAATTTTACTGAACCATAATTAACAATTCTGTGACCAGTGTCCAAGATTCGTAATTTACGTAGGAGTGGTATTATACTGTTGTTTCTACTAGCCGGAAAAGTGCTCAAATTTTCGTTCACAGAATTTTAATGAATATTTCGATATTTATTAAATTGATATATATTAAATTAGTATCTATTTTTTAACTATATCAGAAGATAGCAACATATAGATTAACGTTAATTAAAGAGTTAACTTTTTTGTCGGCGTGTTTTCCCCTTGCGGATGGTTTTGTGATTGGCTTATATGTCTGTATTAATATTAAGTAAATGTATATAGAAACCATACAAAAACATTAAAATAATTTAATGCATTAGGATATTATAAGCATGTATCATGCATATCATTTTTATACTATTTATAATAGCAAATAAAGAATTTTAGAACGTTAGCATTAATTCATCCCGGAATTATCTCTTCAGCCATAAAAAATTAAGGTTTATATGTTCGATTTAAATGGCTGATCCAATACTAGGATGTTCCTCTTTGTAAGAACTCGAACATTGAGCACAATAATATAACAGAATTATAACAGAAAAATTATTATTGCACGTTTAGCAACTTTTATCCATTTTTAAGCCGATATTTACATCAAATGGTATAATAATCAATCAATTTTTATAATTCCGATAATCAATTTTTATAATTCCGATTTTACATTTCTCACATGCACGATAGTGATGAAGCGTAAGAAAAAAATCTTCTCTATAATTTTTCATCGCTAATTATAGAGAAGAGTAACAGAAAGTTCATCCTTTCAAATAAAATTAGAACAGGCTTTCATTTGCTTCATAATGGAAAGTTATATTACAGTATATGACCGCATTCGAATGCCATTCGTGAAAATTCTATAATTCGTCTAAATTTGGAAGTGTATAACTCACATTTTGAGAAATTGCATCTCTACGAAAAGTACAAGAACATTACATTAGTTACATTTTCCACATTCGAGACTCGACCAATTTTACAGCTCAAATATCCTATTTTAAATTGTACACTGTATATGTACATATATAACAACAAAATTCCAGCATCTCGAATTTATAGAAATCGAGGGTAATCTATCAGTGTCGGTCGAGCTCTTCCACTATTTTTCCAGACGGCCATATAAATATATATAAGGAAACGAAAGAAGAAAAGTACATACATGTATGTATGCATGTATATATATATATATATATATATATATATATATATATATATATATATATACATACATACGATCACGCTCACTGCAAAAAAAAAACAATTCGAGGCAGTGTGAAAAGGAAGACGCCACCTCTACACGCCGTATTATAACTTCCAGGAAGCTAAATATTAGATTTATACAAATTTTATACGCGTGCGAAGATTCGGGATGGATGTTCGTAGGGTTACCTGGAGTAAAGCTTTTACTTATATCATAACGCTTGCACTTGTGTAAGAAAGAGAGAGAGAGAGAGAGAGAGGGCTAGAGAATGAGAGATACTTATGAGCTCTTTACAAAGATCCAGTGCGCACACGTGTGATCGCGGGCGCGCTTACATTTTTCTCGCCTGCTCACGCTCGCGCCACCGACGACTCTTAGCCCTCCCTCCTTCGGCCCGAGATGAATGATATTATTATGCGCGGCGCAGCGAGCGCGGAGGACCCAGGAACTCCTCCCGGCTGCGCTCCTTCGGCTCCTTGAAAAGAGCAGCGGGGGATTTATCGCGACGTCCTAAGTTCTAAGGTTCCGGAGTCGCGTTGTAAATACCGCGTTGCGCGTCGCGCGGACATTTGCATAATGATCCAAACGATGTTACCGGTGATCGTCTTGTGACAACCGATGAGGTTTGAATAGAAGGTGTTCACGGTCGTATGCTAATCGCGTTTTTACTCTAGCGCGAGCCTCTCATTTCCCCCTTGAACCTGTCTTAGATTTTACGTCGAGCCTGCTCAATCCTTTTACGAATATTTCTCACATGCTGGAAATACTACTTACGTCGACTGTTCTAGAATAAACTAACAAATATTTGTATGGGTCCTACAGTTGTATCAAATAAAGTTTTTATAATCAAATAATGACAAGCAGATTTTTCTTATACACAGCCACCCCCGTAGCAACAGAAATAAATATAAACGTATCTGACTAATTCTATTTTGAATTTTACTTTTACTTATTTTTTGATGACTGTGACTGTGAATAAGGACAGTCTGACTGCCCTTGTTCAATTATGAATATTTCATTTTATCGGGCTTATATTAAAATTTCATTATTGCTTTTTCTCAGATAGATTTTTGATTTCATCGATTTTTATTGATACATATTTAGAGAATATAAAAAATGAATCCATTCACAATTTTTATAAAAGATCCAAATTGTTTATATTTTCCAACGACGAAGTTAGCGCTCGTCCAAATTATCATTTATACATACGTTATGAAATAGACATTACATTATACAGACCGCATATTCATGTAATAAATATTCATCGCTAAAGTAATATAGCTCTATATAGATTTCTATGTATTGAATATCATAGTCGGATAATTTATATTCTAGTTACATTAAACAGTATAAATTTTAATACTTACTTATAATGAAAATGGTTGATTTAATAATTAAATAAACGAAAGCGAAGAGTTTCAATATTTACTTTTTTCAATTGCTGAAAAAGGAATTGATAAATTTATGTGTACTTCGTACATGTACTATAATATGAAATTTACATTCATCAATTTTTTTTACTTTTCCATTGAAATGCACTATTGGCATTTATGAAACGATAATTTGTAATTACAGATCGAACTTTCATTTAAAATTCCGTTAAAGATATTAATAGATGAAATTTCTTGGCTGAAATTATGTATGAAGTAATTTAAAAGTTATTGAAAACCAAAAGTATAAATATATAAAATATAAGCAATCGGAATAAACCATTGTAATTCGTATATGCCATTGCAGAATCATAGATTAATACGTATTATCGCACGAGGAACTATACACGCAGTAATAATCGAGCAATTCAAAAGCACTCGGCCAAAAACAAATAACCGAAACAAAAAACAAGATAAAATCTGTCATTCCGACGCTTCGCATACAATATCCTCCGCTCTTCAATCTCGCCGCTACTGCAGCGGAGGCCGGAGTCGGGGAGATGCAAAGCCAAACGCGGCATTACGATCGTAGAGGAGCAGACGTCGGTAGTTGTGGCGGAGGGAGGGAAGGGGGGGATTGTGCGTAGAAAATCGACCGAGGGCGCGCGAGCGTACAATCGTCAAATTCCCACGAACCAGTTCGACGCAACAGCCGCAGCAGCGCAGCAGCAACAGCGGCACATTGGCTTGGGCTTTCGAATAATTTATTTCAGCGCGCGCGTGCGCCTGTATCATGCGAGTTCGCGCGCTCGAATTAAAATCGCCCCGCGCACTCCGCGGGCGTTCCGGGCGAGTGCCGGTCCCTTTTCGCGGATGGCGAGATGGGCGGCGAGGGGGCGGAGGAGGGAGGCGCGCACGGTTCTATCCTTCATTAAAAACTCATTGAACTCTCCCCGTCGCGCGGACTATCGGCCAGCCACCGCGGTAACCGGAGCGGGGGGAGGGAGGCGCGTAGCGCGCTTCTGCATTAGCGCCCCCTTCCGCCCTCGCGATCCCTCCCGCAACCCCGTGCGCTTTAATACGCGCATGCCTGGACGCTGTTTCGGAAGTGATTTAGCGCACGCGCGGCGAGGCTTATATCGCTATATATACATAGCGCGCGTGGTCTGGTTGAAATTCTTATCGGAGCATGTGTCGCTTAGGCGAGGCAGAAATTGCGCGCGCTCGAACGCACGCGCGTATGTGTCCGTGTATCGATGGGGATTCAGAATATACTTGTAAGTTTGTCTTTGTTCGTACAGAAATGCGATGTCGATATTATTGTTAATACTCTACATGGGCGAATGAGGCAGCAATGAGAGCATTGAAAAATTCGACATTTAAATAGAAAAACTTGAATAGTTTGTATTTTGAACTGAAATTCCCAATTAGATATAATGCATACCTTATAAAATGTAATTCACCAAGTATAAGGATATTATAATACGTTTTAGTACTGTACTATTGAAGTATATTCGAAACGACCTTTAAAGTTACAATTCTTACAAGTCATTGAGGCTCCGCAAACCTTGTCTGTGAAGAAATAAAATTGGAAGCTACTTTTGTCTCTAAAAAAGGATTATTTTCGGTTAAAACTAATACGTTGAAAGATTGAAAAAATTATTTGGATTCACTATTTTGGCACGAATCGATTTTTCTACTTTTATTGAAGACATATGTACAACGAATATTTAAAATTTGGAAAATATTTTTGGGTGTGAGAAATGCAAAAAAAAATTACACGATTTTTGATTCTTCGTTTGATTCTGGACCAATGCCATTAACTTACGGTAAAACGTTAATCCTCTTGGGATACTTGATTCGCACGAGTCCCCTTTGCTTTTTATTATCCGTTCAATTATTTATGTATACGGCCATCTGAAGGTAATTGATACAGATAGATAATTTAAATCAGACAGACAAAACGAGTTGGAACTGCCCAAGATACCTATATTGACTTTTAGGTTTGTAATTTTTCCATTCCAATCTCCAATCATGTACTATGTTTATCATGTATACATCACAAATATCGTTTAACGTAAAGACTTTCGTAAAACTTTAGAAACGTAAGATTTACTATTATTTATGTTTGAAGATAGTTTTTGAATATTGGGATCACGTTTCCTAGTTAATTCTCAAGTTTATTTCTGTTCTCATTATTAATAATATTAATGGAGAAGAACAAATCTGCAAAGGACTCTGTAGGTCGCGAGACCTGAATATTGTTAAGGGAGCACATAATTATTTTGTTAGTAATAAATTATTTGGTCACAAATACCCCGTTACTTGGAAAATTATGTTTTGAATTTTATTTTTCCATATTATATCACTTTAAAATTCAACTAATAGTACTTCCATGTATAAATAGTTAATTCCATAAGATCGGATAAATGTTAAATATTTGATCTTTTCATTTTTATGAATATACAGTATTACCAAATATATTCTGTAAACTATATCCAATAGAAATCTCTTTACAAATTATGTTTCATTTCTTCTAACATCGTTTCATATATTTTTATTGTTTTCTTTTGCTCGTTCGGTCGAAGATCTTCAAGACTGTATTTTTAATTAACGTTTTGCTTCAACTGTTTGGTAAGCTTCGAAAAGTTTTCTATAAATATGCTACTCGCAACCTAGACTATAATATTTTAGTTTTCAAATAAATTTAATTGTTGTAATCAAAATTTCAAGCAATTATAACTTATTTTTCGAGTCGTGGAAATTCACTGAATTTTCGAGAGCTTATTATTCATATTCCAATTAATATACGTGTCCAATTTCAAGAAAATCTAATTAAAAAGATATTTGGCACGTACTATCATAAGCGTAATGTCATAAATTTGAGAATCATCACGATCAATATATTTCTAACTTCGTGCGTTCTTTCTTTATTAGATTGCGTAATCACATTACATCGCAGGAAAATGGCTAATTGAATAATATCTATCGGCAATCTTCTTGACATCTTAATTTATTATGATTCTGTCAATAACTTATTACATTGCAACGTAACTATATCTTATACGCTTTAAAAGCAAGACTTTTCCTGTAAAATCTCGAATAAAGAAGCACAACCTATATTCTAAAAATACTTGGTTTACAATTTTTTTTTCTGAAAGAGGTTTTGCATTATGGACTATGTAAGGAGCATCTTAAAAGCTAGTTTTGTCATATCGTTTTTTGATATTATAAAAGAATTGGACTATATGTGTCTATATTATTCTTTGAACAAATAATTCTTTATAGAAACTTGTTTTCTTCATTATCGATTAAGTATACATTGTCGTGAAAGTCTCGTATGTTGTTACATTGATTAATTGAAACCATTTCTATGAAATGAAACTTTTCATTACGTTTTTTGAATGAGAATGCAACATTATTCTTTACTTAAATACAATATTGAAACATGTTCCAGATAAGCTTCGATTTACAACGGAATAAAGGATATGCGGCTTAAATAATAACAAGCTTATTTTTTCGCCTGATAAAAAAATGAATCACGTTCATAAATAATTGCATATTTTTTTCAAAGAGTAATAATTGATTGTCTTCAGCTCGTTCAATAAAGATGACTTTTGCATTCAATAATGGTGTCTTAAAATAGGAATTTTGTCTTAATATATGGATTATAAAGAATTTACCGCTGAACCTGAAATATCAACTTCTGCATAAATCCACTTTATAGAAAGTGTTCTATATGTTAACTGTCCGTGTCGTATTTTCTGGACTTATTTGCATTATGCAATGAAATAATACTTCAAAGGTATGCAATTAAAATTGTAATTAAAATTGTGTAACCATAGAAAGCCTGATACTTATTAATTTTCGTACTGTTTTGTTCAAGCGTCGCATTGCATTATTAACAATATAAACACTGTAAAATTGAGGGGGAAAAAAGTAATTGCTCGTGAAGCCTAAAAATCCTAGAGTATGGCAAGATTATATACGTAACGCAGGTCGGGAAAGAAACAAACAGGAAAAAAAAACGTCATCCCCCAAACGCGTCGCGCACGCGTGCTCGCCGTTGCTGCTAAACTCCCAAGCGAGAGTCAGGTGGGTAGGGTGGGAGGAGGGGGCAACAGCCCCGTAATAAATGCAAACGCGCGTATAAATAACGAACGGCCCGATTAGCCCGTGGCCGCGACACGCGAGAGCCGTTGACCCCCCTCCACCCTGCCACGAGCTGCAGTCTTTTTTGTCTCGTTTCGTCCCCGGATCTATATCTCTCTCTCTCTCTCCTCTCTCTCTCTCTCTCTCTCTCTCTCACTCTCTCTCTCTCTCTCTTACTCTCTCTGACTCTCTCGAAAAAGGCGGATGAAAAGCTGCGCCGCGGCCGAGAATCAACGTCAATTTCAATTGCGATTGCCGGTTACGCCTGAATTATGAAGCGAGGCGCGGATCCGCGGGGAAATTGGCCTACTTATGGGCAAACGCCTCGTTATTTATGAAAACGACCGCGTACGGCTGGCTCGGTGCAGTTTTTTTTTTACCGGCCGTAAGCTGGCCTCGATACGAACGGGGGCTCGGCGGCGTTAAAAAATTTGTCAAAGTCGCGGCCCTATGATCGTTCGCAACTCTTTCGAATGGCATTCGAATCATATAAGCTAACTAATTCCGAATGAAGTCTCTGTTTCTGTTTCTCCGTTATAGTACTAAGAAAATTTTGATTAATCTTATAGAACCGATTTCCGAGTTGTATTGAATATAGTTTCTATGGTAACAACTTGAGAGTTAGTAGTTTATAAATGAAATAATTATAATCAAAGTAATGGATAAAATGTTCTACTATATTGTTTCTCATTTGATCGAGTGCTAGATTAATTTTTTACTTTTTCTTGTTATATTAAATGTGTGTTTTCTGTAAGTAACCATTTTTTCACAAACAATTACTTATATGTGACTATGTACGTTGGAAAACAAAGGAATAAATTCAAACGACCATTAGAACATCCGATCTGAGTGATTTTCAATAAGCGTAGCGAAAGATAAGGGGATAATTTTTCACTCTGAAAGGTAGGGCAGAGGGATAAACGTGCAAAATACATTTAGATTAACGCGATAGATAGGAAAATACGGGTATGGGTGAATCATACGGTCGCATGTGAATGCGAAAAAATGTCCATTTCAGAAACTCTACATATAGAAACATATTATACGACTTTAATTAGGATAGAGTAAGAATTAGATGGACAGTTTTACGCGTATTTTTTCTACAAATACCAGGTTGGGAAAAACTGAATTATCGTCACATATTCTTTTTAAAAAGCATGAGAAGAAGTTCAATTCAGATTTCCGTATAAAGAAGGTCTTAAAATGAAAAAAGTGACAGATTCAAAGAAAATACTGAATAGCTTCTTAAATGATATACACGTAAAACGACATGATGTGTATAGAAATGTCAGTTTAAACTCAAATTTAAAATAAAATCTCTTGGTATTTTGTTCATTATTACCAAATTAAAACAACAGATCTATCGAACTAAAGCTACACGGCTGTTATTAGTAGAATAAATGGGCATTTGGAAAGCGTTAAAATTTATAAATAAAAATGATTACTCAAATTTCTCTATAATAACATATTCGAATGATCATTTCTATCAGAAACTCCCATAAAATTAATATATCATAAAAATATCCCATACATTTAATACTTCTAAATATTTCACTCGAAACTTCATTTAAATTTTGATAGACATCATGGTTTCATAACTCAAATTTTACAATTTATTAGCGTTTCTCCAAAATAGACGGAGTGGTTGGCATACAAGTCTTAAATCATATTTTCTGTCGATATATGTTTATTATCAACGTAGCATTACCATTACATATTCAAAATTTATTATACGCTTTTAAGGCACAATCGAGCGCGAATATTCTTAAAAGCTTTATCGACGACATTAATCGGCCTGTATAAACTTCTCACGATATATAATCGAGAGAATTTCAATTGAATTTATTATTATCAAGGTAACAAAAATGTATACTTATTGTACAGTTATGAAATACCTTTATTATATGAATGAACAAAATCAATTTTTTAGTCAGTATTACAGTGAAAGTGTAAAATTCGGAATGAAAATCATCTTTTAAATCACATCTGCTTCACCTAATATTCCAGGTCGTATTTTCTGGATTTCTAGGAAATCAGATAAATGACAGTTATTATCTCAAAATGATCTTAATTCAATGTAAAACAGTGTAATCAAATTATTTTATTTGAAGTTTCGACGATTACGGTCGACAATGTCCAACCGCTGTCCCCAATCTGTGCGATAAGTATAACGAATCGCTTTGAGCCGTCGTAAAATTAATGTCCCACCCGCAATGTATCATTCGCAGCTTGTATTATTCTTTTTTTTACAGTACATATAATCTCGCCGATCTTTTCACAGATATCCTTGACCGATGGTCGCGCTCTGCCCGAGAATCAAACCGAACAAAGGCCCCCAACGGCCCCAGAACGGGGGAAGTCAAAGTGTTTCGCGGATGATAAAAGTAAAAGCAAGGTGAAAAAAGGCACGTCGTGACAATCGGACCACGAGGGCCACCCGCCGCGTTTCAGCCTCGTGTCCTCTAAGCTCGAGGTGAATTCGGACCATCGGAGAGACGCCCGCACGACTTAGCCGCGCGGCCGATCGAAATTCTGCGCATTTTGCGCAGGGACAAAAGGGCCAAGTTAAGATGCTAAGTATAGTTCTTTTAGCTCAAAAGCTTGAGGAGGCAGATAATCGGATACAATCGGACGGGTCTAGCCTCTCTCTATATAACTATATAGCACCGAGTTCTCTCTTTGATCGGTGGTTACCATAAGAGCGAAAAGCTTCGTAGCACGTATCGATGCGCATCTTTTATTGTATATTAGGTCGTTATCGTGACGTTATTTGGCCTCATTTTTTTTTTTTTTTTTATTAGCGCACGTATGCGTTACGATTGATTTATCGATTCGGTGTTTGCGAAAGATATTTCGAACGTGGAACTAAATACCGCTTTATAGATAACGAGGCTTAAATACGTTATTTAAAATAAACAAAAGGGATGAGTGATTTCAGATTTATGGCGTTGAAATATTTTCCATGTAAATTTCAAGTAGTAAAGCATGGAAGAGGCAGTACGGGAATTTTCTGAATTTTATGCATTTATTTTTCTTATTCATATATGAGTTCGCCCATATAGTCAAATCAATCAAATAGTTATTAAAGAAAGAGTTTGAACAGATTTAATATATTAATAGCGTATACTATTACTTGAAAACAATACTTGCCAAGCAATGTCGGGAATTTTGAAATTCTATAATGTAAGTTCATTTTAAGAACCCTATTTTTAACTTCGAAAATTTGAGCCATTGTACTCCTTATTATTCTCGGACGAGAGCGTATATTTCGTAAAAGATTTTCGAACTCCGGACAGAGAGCACGAACCGAACCAGACAACGCGACATAACGCGAAACCCTTTAATCAGCGTCTCTTTCATCCTTTTACCACCGTTCGGAGGGTTCGCGAGTTATGAGCCGAAGCCCGTCGCAAAGAAAAAACTCGATCTCTCTAGCTTCGAGCTTAATTAACTCGATGGGGAAAAAATTGCGGGAGGTCGCGCGGGAGATCGAATTAAAGCTCCAAGAGTTAAGCTTTAGAGAGCTGTGTCGGCCTCGCTTACGAGATGACCGCGCCGTTCCTGGTGTACACCTGATGGAATATGGAAATTCGAAAAGCTTAAAGCTTCCTTTTATCATGGAGTTATTTTCAAAATACAAAGAGCTCGACCGTTGTACAAGTACACACACCGACGATTTGTTCTTATAACATGTACGTGAATGTTACGAATTGTTCGTAACTATGTTAATGGTAAATGTGAGCGATTCAATGAACAATGTTCGTTTTATAAAAAAAATATGGACAACACAAATAGAATGCGGACTGGTGAATAAATTACTGATATGTGTCTCTACTAATGCGACTATAAAAAGCAAGAAATAAATTTCATAATGTCGCTCATAGATATTCCGTAAATACGTTCACTCGTCTCGATCACGATTTTCTGACTCAAGTACGTCGAGCAAAGTTCTATTGACATCATTCATTAATCTGGGTAAAGATTGTCATTATAAAGTCGCGTTCAATTGCTAATAACTCAAGAGGAACTAGTATCTCAGAGCCTCGAGTTGAAATAAATGCTTGGTCGCGGCCGAATCGTATGAAAACATGTGCTAAAATTTATGTGTGCTCTGAATATAAAAACACATCGTAGACCTCAATCATTGATTAGCACCATTTTTTGGTTAATCCAAATTGAGCAGCATTAAGTATTAAAAAAATCAAAGCAAATTCCCACAAATGTTTAGGCAAAATGAAACCCATCGTTTACGTAGTTCCTTGCGAACGAGTAATTCTTTCGAATCGCCCCCATCCCTCCGTTTCGTGGTGATTGCGAGGAACGATTATAAGAATATCGGTTAAGGCCGTAGTACTTCAACAAAACGCTCCGTCCCTGGAGAGTCAAAAGTGCTCATTATGCCACTGCCTCGTGTCTACGCCCTATACGCGTATAAAATGGCCTCCTTAGTATGTTTTCCCTCATCTGCCCGGAGCCGCCAGCGATGTGTATCCATCCAAACTTCGGACATTTACTTTCATCCGCATCATCTCCACTCTCTCTCTCTCCCTGTCTCTCTCCCTCTCTCACTCTCTCTCTCCCTCTCTCACTCTCTCTCCCTCTCTTTCTCTCTCTCTACCTCTCTCTCACTCTCTTTCTCTCCCTCTCTACTTCTCTCACTCTCTCTCTCTCTCTTCGTACTAAAATCTAGTGTTTAGATTTCCTTATATAGATACTAAGATACAGTCAATCCGACCCTCCACTAGCACACGCGTGACGAGAGCAATGGCGACGTCTGGCATTTTTTTAGCGAATTGTAGAATTTTATCTCTTTGAAAGCGTTGAATGAGTAACCAAAGGTCAGGTATAATTTCAAAGTGATTAAACGTCGAGGATTACGACAGGAGATTATAGTTTGCGTGCATGCCGTTGACGTATAAGACGAATGGATTTAAGCGCTAATTGTGTGCTGTCAACGAATTCATGTCATCCAATGATACCTTTAATTACATTGCTGATTTCATAATCATGAAATTGTTCTGAAATTAAGAGGAAAAGTGCTAGCATGGGTGGCGATCATTTAAACAAGAACAAGTACAAAATTCGTAGTTATGAAAAAAATTCCTGATAATGAAATTTGCATTATTTGGAATTTTTATTGCAGAATAAAATTAATTTTTCCTACATAGTTGTAGGCACAAATGGTAGACTGTCAATTTTATCACGGCTCGTAATTTTATTAATATTTTCTACAAGTCACTGATATATTTAACAGGGAAAACTTTGTTTCCAAATTTTAAATAATTGAAGACTGATTTAGTTAATGGCGTATTGCACAACGTACTCTAAATACTAAGTGTATTTGTCATTCCTATTCAATCAAAACAAACTTTTAAACGAATGTTCGGCCCAATTCGTTCGACTTCGGTAAGGAATTACGTTCGCCCCTGCTCTACGAACAAAAGCTGTCCCTTCATCGAAACGCACCTTCCGCTCTCTATCCCCTTCGTCACGGAAATATCAGCAGTGACTTGTCCGCCCGCGGGCTTCCCCGTCCTCCTTTCCTTTCTCTCCCCAAAAAATGGTCGGGCTTTCGAGATCGAGCGTGGCAGAGATAGAGAGGAGAAGATAGAGAAAGAAGCAGATAGAGAAAGAGAAAGAGAGAGAGAGAGAGAGACAGAGAGGGTGCGAGGGGGTGGAAGAGGTGTATAGCGAGCATAAAGGTGCGGGGACTCAGCGCTGATCAACTCATTCTCTCTCTCTGCGCGCTTTTTTTCGATTTTCCTCTATCGCCCGGGGGCATTTTGACCTCTATATTGCGCCGGATGAGCGGGCGCGAAGTCGGTCAAAAACGGCTCGGGGCCCGGTCCTCTTTTGACGGCAATCACTGTCATCGACGAGTTCTGCTCGAAGAGCTGAAATGTGAAATGATAAAAAGGGGAGCGAGACGGAGCGAAGGAGGTGCAGTGACATCAAAAGTGCACTCGACTGCTTTTTCAAGTTGAAAGTATTCGATTTTGGCATTTGGCAGGGAGCTGATAAGTTTGATTTATTGCTTTGATAGTTCAAAGCAGATATAGGTAATTCATTGCATTTATATTAATACCGTTATAAACTTTGATGAAAACTTGTTTTTGAACAGCGCAACGATTGAGGACAGCGACCTTCTGTAGATTTTTTGATAAATCCTGGTTTTCGCGACTTTCTCTAAGACGGCGACAATGAGAAGAAGATATAAGAACATGTTTTATTAGAATTTAGAAAGATTCCCAAGTTTTAGCAGAATGACAACGTATCTGCAAAACTTCAAAAAGTAGATTCAATTAGCAGTTCTTTGATATTTGCGTAAATTTCAAGTATATCATGTACTTTCTCTTCAAGAGCCGAACTAAAATTTTATTTACGAAAAATATTTTCGATATTCAGCCTTATCAATCTGATATTTTTATGACATGGGCATTTCTAGTTATTTTATAAGCTAAACTACTACTGTATCACCCTGAAATGCATTCCTCATTTGTAACTGCATTATTTTAATACATGTAATTGTTTCACTAATATTGTAGTCAAAGTATATATAACACCACTCTATCCTAAAAATCGCAACTTTGACGTCATTTTTTGGATCTCGTTGTTCATTTTTACATCGCGAGACTTTTACATCGCGAGACTTTTACATCGCGAGACTTTTACATCGCGAGACATTTTCCGTTTTGCTTCGAAGTGCACCTTCTCGCCAAGCAGATAATTAACTTTCACCGACGTATTGAAACGTATTATTCCTAGGCCCATATCACTAATATTCACAGAACTTCTCGACACCCGAATGAATCTCACGCAATTGAGACCTCTTCACGAAATCTTATGCGGTCAGTGGCAGTAGTGTAGGTCAACATCTTCGCCCACAGAGGTCCTGGCTCATACTACTTAGGCGTCTTTGTCAGCCGCTCCACCTGATTACTTCAATGAGTGCAGAAAAAATCGAATGAGAACAGAATATCCCATGCCGTGCTCATTTTATTCATTTTCGTGTTCCTTCTGGACTCAGACCAAGACCGTTCGATTCACGCGTCCACTGCACGTACACCCATTGTGAATTCTTGATTAACTGCCCTGTCGCTTTAGTCGGGTTTTTTACACTGGAATACTTTGTCGAGAGGATTGGATGTCGAGCAGAGCGAGGTCGAGCGTTAGAATGATAAATATTAATTATCTCGACCTCAAATAGTCGGGTGGAAAAGTAAGTTAGCGTTTAGATTGAAAAAAATGCGAGGAAATATTATATTATTCAAAAGCGTATTGATTTTCGGAATAATTTTTTTACAAACGTCGTTTTTATTTGAAAGTTTAAAAAATGATAGCTGAGATAAAGAATTTTCTTTATTTAAACAATGTGGAATTGGCATTGATCAAAAAGAAATATTTAGCGTGTATCAATTATATGAATTTCAATGAAAATTTTTTATTAAATTCAAAAGCAATTAGATCGTATCTTATTTACTTTTCTGTAGCTAATAACATGTATACGTAACGCAATAACGCGATGACAGAGCACAAAATATTATTCATCCATTCGTCTCTCTCGTTTCGAACGATCGAACTCTCCATAATTTTAGTAATGAGTTTTTAAGAAAGATTAACCTTCTAACTTGGAAAGGAATCGTAATATTTTTTATGGTCCCTAACCCCATCCCTTTAATTTTACGTAATAATTTGGTCTTGGATATAAAATACAATATTAACCTTAGGGTAATATAAAATATATTGAATATTTTACAATACAATTTATTTATTGGACATAAATTTCATAATGGTCTAAAAAGGTATAGTATATTGAAATGTTTTATATTAATTAAAAAATATCAGAGCTATGTATTTTGTAACACAGTAATCTATCTCAATTGTTGTTTTGAATTCATATTTGCATCCTTTTCAATGAAAGAATATTTGTAATTTATTATCTTTGATGTCCTAAATTCCGTACTTCGATACAGCCTTTAGATGCAGTTGTTGTTTCAATGTAAAAATAATTCGAAAGAAGCCTTAAATAAAATATTCATACTAGCCTCTTTAAGAAATAATAAAAAATGACAACCCCCGGCCATTGCCTAACGATATCCCGCTTACTCTCGCCGAACGACAAAGAAAAAAAGGCAGCGTTCCTATATATAACCCCCTAGTAAGTCCGTGCGCGTGTCGCCGTCGCACGTTCATCGATAAGAAATCGAGTGATGAGGGGGGGGATTATAGAAGGACACTCGTCGGAACGAATCGCGGCCCGGGGCGCTTGCAACAACTTACGCATATACGGGCGCGTCGGTACGCGCCCGAGGCAGAAGGTTGCGCGAGATACGACGATGATTGCGTGGCCTCTTGGGTCGACGGAGGGAGCGGGGAGCTGGCCGCGGCTCGCGAGATCATTATCCCGAACGATTCGAAGTTCTCGCGGGGTGGAAGCGAGCTACCCCCCCCCCCCTTCTACCACTCTGCTCGCCCAATTCGTGGTCACGACTCGCTCGCTCCGCATAGCGGCCAATCAAATCCGTGGTGAGTTTGTGAGAAGGCAAAGAGCACACACACATACACAGACACACACTGGCACAGGAGATACATCGTTCGTTCTAGTTTCAGCGATGCGCGTGCGTTATACCGAGGAGAGACTTCTTCCCTCGTTTTATCACCCCCCCCTCTCCCGTCTCGCCACGTCTGCCTCGCTTTATCCTTCCAGCGTGCTGAAACGCGCTGTGCGCTATGACCGGCCGCGAACTTCATTTTAGAGCGATTTGCTCGGTGTGCAGGGGTCAAATTAGTTTCGTAGCGTTTGAACGTTGTATAATTTAATTACGTTGCGGAGTAGGTTTCTTCTGCTGCAGAAAATATGACCGTTAAACAGTGCTGATTGATCAAGCGATCAAGCCATCCTAGGTCATTTTTTGATGATGTATTATGCAGACTTTTATTACGGTACATACATACAGAGTCTTAAAACTTATGTCTCTTATTGAACTATACTTGCATGAGAATTCAACAAAAGTACAGTATGTGTAAAATGTAACTAAAATGTAAAATGTAATTATAAAATAGTGATTAAATGCAGCTTTACAATATTTTTACAATTTAATTTTGATTGAACTTGGAATCAAAACGAATTTTATTAACTATTTTCTTATACGACATTGATATATGAATGACATATATACTATTTTTAATTTTATAATTTGATATTAAAGAGGTTATGGATAAATTTTCTGAAAATAATAATTATGAAATGCTAATTAAATAATAAACGATCTAATTTACGAAAGTTTCTCTACATATATAGCTCTTTATTTAAGTATCGTCATCAGGTGATAGTGAAGTTTAGATGAAATATATATATATATATATATATATATATATATATATATATATATATATACACTTAAATGAGAAAAATTTTTAGTTTTTAATTAAATATTAATCTAATACTTGGAAGGCGATAAATTTAATCGCTTAGCTCAGACTGATATACTTTATTATAGTTAGTGTTGTAAGTAGGACGAAGAAGATGACGTTTAAAGTAGTTTCTAATAGAAAAGCTAACACCAACTGCAATTGGCCTAAAAGTAAATCGACGATCAAATTGCGCTTCGGTACAATATCAATTTATAAATACGTATGTATATATGTATACATGCATGCATGCATACATACTTAGAGATATATTTTTTAGCTTTTCAAGAAAATCGACAAATCTCTAAGTTGTTCGATCCATTGAATTGGTTCACTCATACGACTCAAGTGCTCTTTCTAAAGTAATAATATTGTTATAGGCATTCTCTAATAGCAATAAAAGATAAATATTGTCATGAAAAATGCCTAAAAGTAATAATATTATTATGGACATTTCCTCTTCCTAGCCCTTTTCTGTCGTGGAATACTTCCTCCCCTGCTCTCTTCTACTCTATCTCTCTATTTGTCTTTCTCTCTCATTCTTTAGACCTCATCCTTTTGGATTAGCCTAGAAGTCGAGAAATTTAGAACCACTGCACTTCTGGTCACTGAAGGAGGCGCTAACGTCGTTTTATTTCATGCGCACCTTCCTCGAAACCTCGCCCTCTTCACCCCGAGTTGGGCAATTTTCGAGGCTCTACCGCGACACGGGTCAGGGGGGGGGGCGAGGGTTATACTACCGTCACCAAATCGGGCGCGGCAGGCGCATTGGAGGCCAAGACGACCGAAAGCGGCCGTGCTAAATCTCGTATACACACCGATACGCGTGATTGCGTCCGTTATAAAAGAGCCCGTACGCGTGGACTTCTAAATTTAGCCGAGGAGTCGATATAATCGATTGGTCGGGTGTAGAGCGGAGCCTGCGCGATAATTACCGCGCGTCAGAGAAGACAGGTGTAGTACGCAACGCCGATAAGGTGCTTGTATGAAAGTAGTATTTAATGCTCACAAATATTCACATATATATATTTTTTTTCTACCTGAATTAATATAATTTTTCAGGTGTTTTTATTATCTTATGATGTCCAATTTGTTAAATTTCTGAAAAATATTGCATGTTTATAATACGCTAATATCTTTTTAATCAATAGATATCTATACTCTTCGGTTAATCTGTGAAAAATTGACACAGAAACATATAATTTCATATTTAATCAAATTGAGAAAGAAACATCAAGTGTATAGTTTTATAACAATATAAAATGTAACATCGAAGATTGACAATTTAACAAAATATTCCTTGGCAACGACAAAAAGCAAATCTCGGAGACGATGTAACGAATTGCTAACATTATATAAAGGCTATTGTAGATTAATGGAGTCATATTTATAGGATTATTATTATTTATATAGACATTGTAATATATTTAGAACTAAATTATTTTATGTACATTATGCTCTTGAATTCAATGAACGAAGCCTCGTTCTCATAGAGCAACCTCGACTTGGGATATACACAACGCGATTTACACGAGGTAAACGCGCGCGCCGCGTCGCATTGCGGAGCTCCGTAAGTGAGTGCGATCGCGCGCTTTCACGGGGAGATTTCTTACCGCGAAGAGAGGGTGCGGAGGGAGGATAAACGAGTGGCCGACCGGCTGGAACATTTTCAAAGTGAGTGGCTTCGCGCGGCCGGGAGAACGCGCGACGAGCAGCTGCGGTGGCGTTTGATTTTTTTTTTTTTTTTTTAACGCGGCCTCCGTGAATGGGGACGTAATTTTGTGTGAAAAGGCGCCGTGCCGGATCCGGTAGTCGGGGTCGATGGGTCGAACGGGACGCCAAAACCTGGGAAAATGTCGCGGAGCTTGAAGCACGCGTGTATCGCTAATTTTTTAAGACCAGGCAACGGCTTATTTTCCGTGAGATTCGTGGGTGAAAGTTCAATGTTTATCGTGACAAATTGGAGATTCGATGGGAATCTGGGTCGATTCCGACGTTACCTTGGTTATCGCAACTATACCTTAAACGATATTATTTTTTGTGTTGGCCAGTGTGTGCACAATTGTTTTTTTACATACGATTTTTGAGCGCAAACTGACCAATTCCTTTTCGGCGTATAAAACATTGAATTCTAGAAACTTATAGTAAAAAGATCAGAAGCGTGCATTATTCTATATGTACAAATTCCAATGAGTAAGTGGATAAGCGTAACATGTGCATAAAGTAATCCTACTGGGTGCATTTGACTGTAACTGTACTAAAAAATATTTAAATTACGTGCTAGTTGCATAATTTACAGCCATGGGCGTATGTGAAATTTTATTTAGTATTTATTATAGGCATATGTAAAATAATAATATTTTCTGTCAATATGAATAATGTTTATATAAGTAAGAAGCCTACTTAATGGTATTTAATTTGTTGAATATCTTTAATATACACATTTGTACTTATTAAATAATAATAAAAATTTCGTTTTTTCAATTCAAGGTAAATAAATAATGAATATTTCATGTAAAAAGAGTGTTTTCAGTAAAAATATATTAAGAAATTTTTTATACTTTTCATATTTAATGAAAGGAAGCCAGTGAAAAGTATTAAAAACTTTAGGTCAGTTACTTTTTACAGTGTAAAAAATTACTACTCCAAGCTGAAATTTTATATCTTAAAAAACAGTAAGCACAGATGTTCTCAGAAATACAGAAATTCGTTATCTCTCGAACAAAAGAATAAGCAAAGTGGAGCATGAACGTCTATTCAAAAAATTTATTTCATTCCCAAGTTTTCTGTACCTACTCATCCACACTATCTCACTATCCGCACGCTAATTAGTTACAGCTGGTTTCCAGCCAGACAACGCCTCTGTTTCAATTTCATTATTACACACCTTCCCTCAAGCATGAGGTCACGAGAAATGCAGGCACGGGCTGGTGAGTCAGTCTACGTAATCGAGTTCGCGAGCAGCAGGCACGATAACGAAAATGAATTTTTTCGTGTTTCTCTAAAGCGAGGTTTCAACATTTTTATAGTTATTGCAGAACTATTTTACATGTGTAAAAAGCATTATCGTATAATATTTCAGTAAATCTAGAATCTAATGAATAAAACTAAATCTTTACTAACATAATTTTAATAATTAATGATAAAACGCTAGTCGTACAATAAAGAAAATAAAACGGCTTGTCACAGAAACTTTACAAACATATATTATCTTTATCTATTTTTATATTCTTATTAAATTGAAAAAAGTCGACACTAAATTTAAAATCTAAAATACTTTACTCTTAAAATTGTAACTTGCTACTGATCAAGATTTAGGATTGATTGTATGCAATTTCAAAATGAAACTGAGATTTGTACAAGTCTGACTTGAAATTCTATTCGGCTTGGAAAAGTAGACAAGAATATCTATACCAATTCTGCAAGAGATCACTTTGTCCGCAATTCATTCATTTAACAATATTCATTTAATTCTGAAACTATAATTCAGAAAAAAGGGCATTTGATTCTTTCGAAATGATATTTCAACTAAGAGATAACGTATCAGTCCATTCGGGAAAATATATAATCTCTAGTTCATTGTCGCATGTGTGACTATGGCGATCGCTGCAATTTTCTAAAACGAGTTCTTTACTGAAACACAGATGAATTTCAACAAGAAATTGTTCTTCTTTTTGCTTATGCTGTAACAAAATAATTTCATTGGTATATTTGCAGGTTTTTTTGTTGAAACTATTTAGCTTCCACATACCTCTTTGAATGCGCATTTAACGATTGGCTTGACGTTTAACTTTAAACTGACAGCGTTAATTATTGTACTTAATGTGTACGGTCCTTTACCAGGAACGATGCTAGAATTCGTAAATATTTTTTCTATGCAATATTTTTCGAATAATTCCAAGGTCTGTAAAAAGTATTTGGGCGGGCTGTCAAACACTTCGAGGTTTGTTGCGCAAGATCCGTGCTTCTCCCATTCGAGTTTCCAAAGAAATTCTTCCGACAAAGTTCCAGAGAAAGAAAGCCACGTCTGCATTAATTTTGATTTGAGCGTACCATTTATCAATTCAGAATCATACGGGTCTAGGTCGCGATGACAAAATACAGGATTTTTGCCAGTATTTCTCTGTGGCCATAATCCGTGTATCGACCACTTATTTTTCTTTATAAAGGTAACAGCTTCAGAGCTTATTATAATATCAGATTTCACTCTCTCTCGCACATTCCACTCTTCGTGGTATTTCCAGTAGGAACTTAGAGGCCAAGTTTGAACGAATAGAAAAATATCAAATTTTCCCACATACCTGTAAAAAATATATAATTAATTATAACCAGGTAATGTAGTACTATGTACCTTATCTCTTGCAGTGTGATCACTATGTAAGACACCGGCAAAACCGATCTGTACTGGTCCGCGAATACTCGCAAAAGCGTTTTACCTACACCATTTGATTCCAAATCGAATGAAAAACTCCGCAATTATTGGAAAACGTCAAATAAGAAATATTAATATTAAAAATTACAAATATAAGGTGTTAAAAACAAGACATATAAGATGGATATTACACCCATCGCTCTGTAACCGTGATTTCTATTCGATAAAATCATCGAACATTAGAAGACAAACAATCGGAAATTAGTTCAATTATTCTACGTTCTTATTTCGAATTTGGTCAACAAATTTCATTCTTCCAGATCGGTAAATTCGTAATAAAATTAAATCCCCATATAGAAGAGAACCCTAGTTGAACTAAAAAGCTTAACGAATGCGTAAAATGACTATGCAGCGTCCAATGCATTGCTCGGCATCTCTTTGAAAAATACATATTTAAAGAAGTTTTAGAAAAGATTGTGATGCAATTACAAATTTAAAATGTCATTTTTCCTAGGATATATTTGAACTTATCGTACAGTACGTTGTAATTAATATTTCTAATACATGCATAATAAGCATCTAGTCCTCGAGTTGAGAAGCAAAGTTGCATATATATATATATATATATATATATATATATATATATATATATATATATAACAAATAAATGAAGAAACCATTTAATCCAAGGGTTCCAGATTAATGATGCAAAAGTAATTTGACGCTATAAGTAAATTAAACAATTCATATATCTTTACCTGTTTCGTTTCACAGAGACGGCGAAGAATCCAATAGAAAAATAAAAAGTGATTATGATATACTTAATCATTTTAAAATATGTTATGAATGAATAAATTGAACATCTTTGTCTACCATAAGTTTTTTTTATCTAGTCATCCAGAAAATTTTCTATCTATCCTGTATTCCTGTTGTACAGAAATGGAATTATCAAAGTTTATACAATGGATGAACTTTTATTTTAAGTTTTGAACAGTTAGTGTAACAGTTTATACGCGGAAGAAGTTCAGTTTATATTCTAAAGTTATCAAATCTGGAGTATCATTAAAAACATGTGTATTAATTGTATTTAAATCTAGTCCTTTGTTTCACGGTATATTATAGTAAACAACAAAATAATTATTCGAACTATAAAGATATTACAAAAATCTTAGCATCGAGCAGGGTTGATCGAGCAGGATCTGACTTATCGTGCCGCGCTTAGGTGCGTTATCGATTAGTTAATGTTTCGAAAGTAAATTAAAATAAAACCGTTGAGTATTGATAATAAACATAAAACGCGATTGTTTCATGAAAGCGATTAATCAATTGCAAGGTATGTTAGAAACAGAATCATGTATGCAAACTAAATTTATAGATATCCACGGCCGACTGATCAAACATGTGGCCGATGGTTAAAAGAAGATAATATGTTAATTGAAAAGTAATGAAAACCTACATAGAATCATAAATATTTTTGAATGATATAGTATCGGTGAAATACTAATGATGAAAAATAACTTTTATTTCAGAAGGCTGAATTTTTTATAAACATATGTTTTTTCGTAAATAATCTTCTTTTTTTTCGTAAATATAGAATGCAAACACAGAATTTCGTTAAATTAACACTACGGTTGTTATTCAATTTATTTATTTTCCCATTCATTTTTTGTGGAACATAAAAAAAAGCTGAATTTGAGTCCATGGCATACTGGTAATTTGACCCATAATCTGTATTTATACATATATAATTGACTTGAATAATAGGCACCTTGGTGAAGTCCCATACATTGGCGTAAAATGATAAATCAGCTATGTATGAAATCCCTATCGACATTTACGTGATCTCATTTCAAAATGAAGTTTCATTTTTAGGATGTTTAATTATTGAATAAATACTAAAATAAAGTATAAAAATTTTTTCATTTCAATTCTAGAATTCTATTCAAAAATTATAACATTATGGATGATCTTTATATTTGCATTTATATTGGGAATATTTGGCAAGGCCTATTGCTTAAAAATTTCCCGTCAATATAAAAATTTAGCTTACACGAAATTTTAAATTACTTCGAAATATTTATTTCGCTAGCATGTGGGTATTTTACTGAATTTTCGGAAAAATACGAGATAAATCCAATACACTTAAATTGTTGGGAAGTCCTAGTTAGTGCGAAACCGTGAATAATTATTGGAACGATTGATGAACAGCGACATTTTAGAGCACGATGTCGAATTCTTTTTAAGCATTATTGGCGAACGTTAACGTGTTTTTTTTAATCCCATCTCGGAAAGCGAGGTTAAGAATGTGAATATTAAATTTTGTTTTTGGTCAACCCGTGGTAGCCGCGTGTTTTTACCACGACATCCACGTTTCCAATTTTTTAACTCGCCATTATATTTTCACACCTACCTATAACGGTATTTTTTGTCATCTAGCATAATTAATAAACGAAAATTCTTGGACCGTCGTTGGATAGGCATTTTATTAATGGAATCGGTTAATGCATTTTCCAATTTTTAATGTTATAAAATTGTATCAGCCGATGTAACGCCGCTCTCGCAAAAACGATTTCCAATTCATTTATTATGCTAGGTCGTAAAATATTTCAAAAAACAACCAAAAAGAGAAGCGCATTTTTAATAACTGGTTGTTCATAAAAGTACAAAATTTATTATCGTATTGTCGATGCTCGACAATAATTAATTCATTACCCAAATTTTGCTGTCCTAATAAAATGAATATACGATATAAAAAAAATTTTGGTAATTATTAAAAATTATCGAAATTCGTTATAAAATTTAATCCTGTGCGGAACGTAAAGCAGGTTCGTCGTGAACAATAACCATTTTCATAATTCGATTTTACAGCAACTAATATCCTCGAAAATTTCACCTTTTAATTTTTCAGTAAAGCATAATAACAGTACATACAAATATGTTATACTTACCGCACATAAAGCCAACATAATCAGTTGCGATTTATCAAGCCCAGTCTGTTTCGGTGATAGAAGGAATTGCTCGACCAGCCCCGACCTAAACTTACTTTATGTGCCATTAATATAATGGATCTGTAAGCATTAGCCTTCTCTTGGAGAAATATCTCACCCCCTCTCCCATCTCTACTCACTCTTAGAATACTCAAAAGCAACTCGGTTACGTTATAGCTTTTTATGGGAGGGCAGGGAGAGGGGAGGGGGCTTCCTTAAACACACATCGAAAGTTCACGAGTAGTGCAGGGTAAGTTTGCAATCAACTTAGTGGTCAGCTTCGTGCAGCTCTACAGCGGCAAAATGCATAAATCTCGGTGTGGCACGTGTCGGAGGGTAGCGGAATATGCCGTAGAGGAAAAATTTGCTGCAGTTGATATACCGGAGCGGTGCGCTCGTTCGCAGAAATGATTCCGAGTAAACGCGCCTCGTTCGAGGGATGATATACGTATACACGTCCCTATAGACGAAGCTGCTGTGGAGCGGTGAATGTCGGGACTTTCCCCAAGTTGCGTAGATATAGACGTTGGCCTGATATCGATAGTTCGACTGTGCGCGAGTAGAACGTATTGGTTTGGAATGGCCAGTAAGGAAATTTTTTCCGTTTACACGTTCGGAGCGTAATGGCACAAAGTTTCGTTCGAAAAGCACGTGTGCGAGTTGAGTCGATGACTTTAATTACTCGGATGTTGTGGATTTGCAAAAGTCGCGTAAATAATAGTAGGCTGCTGTGAAGAAGAGAAAAGTAATGATGGAAGCTTTAAAATGACTAATTTTGTCCTTTGTTAAATTTCAGATATCCTGGATTTTTTAAGAATTTTTTTAAATTTTTGGTTCAAATATTTGCTATCCTAAATAAAGCTCGATCAACTGGAGAGTAAGAAAATTTTTCGATCTCATAGCAAGATAAATGTCAAATTTAAAACTCTATGAAAATTTTTTCAATAAATATAGATTAACTATATATTCTACACATTCATCTTAATCCCATGACCTTAATTCATAAAAATGAATCAATTGACATAGGCTGCCTAGTGCAAAAATGTTTCACAAATAAAAAATAGCTATAGCAAAATTTTTTAACATTTGTAACATATTTGTAACATATTTGACTATACCAGTAATAAAATCAAGGAGTATCTTCCAAAGTTATATGTACGTTTGGAAAACTTGTAAATAGAAAAATATAATGGTAATTGTAATAAAAAAAAGATAATCACAGAAACATGTTATTGGATGACAGCTCCCTGTTTCATGTTACAGTTCAGCTGATACAGAAGATTAAAGCTAATTAACACTTTTGAAATAAATTTGATGGAATTTTCACTTTTAAAATTTAAAATGAAAAATTTAAATTTAAAATGTACAATTCTAGATTTAACTGTACACTAGAAAGTGTTGCGTACCTACTATTCTAGCGTCTCCAGTGGCAAGGAAAAAAATCACTCCGATGTCTAAAGCAAAAATAATCTCCTCGCATTTTGTTCGCGTTATTTAGAAAAATCACCTTAACTCTCTCTGCGCAGTAAAATAAACGGCGCTTCTTGGCTCCACGTCGGGGAAATCGCTATGCACCCAGATCGCCGCCGGTAACCATTACACCATATCCCCCATTCGCAAAGGAGACATCGCAACGCCGTAAAATTTGCTAACGACATAATCTCGAGTGCACCTTGTAGGAAGTGTCATAAATCACGAGAGTTCTCTGTCTCTCTCGCCGCCGTCGTGGTCCCACGCCCGCCACGCAATTAAGGTATATATCGCGCGTACGAGCTGCTCACTTCTGCTCACAAAAACTGCAGACATAGACACGCGCGCGAGAATTCAGTCCCTGAGGGGGGAGGAAGAGTCGAGTAATTTATGGCTCTTTTTTAATAACAATCTGGTAATTAACCATCGTTCCATCGCTTCACTCTGAACAAACGATGCTCATGTTATGGGAACCTAATAGTTTCTGCAGCTTTTCAAAAAGTTTGAAGGGGGCGCTTAGATGCAACTTGTGTAATCGGATTAGTGATATTATTGTATCTTCGTGAATGGGATATTGATATTGGAGTTATTCGAGCATCGGATTGAGTTGGATGAAATGGGATTAGAAGTTTTGATATTATTCTCGGCTTAATCGTATCCTGCGCATGTGTATCGAATAAACTTATTTTTACCTTTATTTTCGTCAAAGCACTTTGACACCCATTATTTACAGATTAATATTTACATAGAAATGCATAGGTAAATTTTTAATTATGAAATTCGAAGAATTGTAATATACACAATTATCTATTAGTAAAAGCAATGTACTATATAATTTTACTGACAAAGACAAGCCATTATATATGGATGTCAGATTTGAACCAGTGTGACCGAATTAGATCAGACTATCTGAAATATTTTTCTGTTTCTATGATCATTACTTAAAATATTAGTATTTTTATTTATTCATGTCGAATATCTTCCTCAAAATATATCAAGATCATTCTAATATACTTTGGTATTATGCTCTAATAACAAGTTATAGATGGTTCTAGCGCGTCACCATATTAAAAAATATGGTTATCATTAATCACTTGATCTAAAGTCAAGCATCTATGGGAAAGTGTCAGTTGCGACATATTAAACACCTAACGAGTAAATTAAAATTAATACTAGAATACTGTAAACTTAATTTGCTATGTTTCAAAAATGAAAAATCGGATTAAATCAAACCAAAATAGATTAGAAGAGTAAAAGTAGTACTAGATTTTTCTGTAAGTACAAGTGACAAATAAAAAATTCTGTGAAAAAAGTAAAATTTATTACTTATTCACGAAGTAGTTATTCAGTGTCTAAATAATTACCAAAAATGACATAGCTCGAACACATGTGTAATTAGAGTTATTCGCTCAATCGTTAAAAGTATCGTTAAAAAAACATATCTCTTTTGTAAAACGGTAAGTTTCTTTTTTATTAAAAGTTGATAAAATTGATGATCCCTTTACTTTTGGTAGTTAAAATATAGACTTATCTACAGACCTATCCGACCCTTCGAGTAATTTGATAACACTGAGGACATGCATATTCGATCGTCACGGCAGTTTGTTCAAATTACGATATGCAAATTCTGGACAAATCCAATTTCCGATTTTTGTACTTCTCGATATTTTTCTACTTTTCTTGCATATAACTATTTATTATCCGTTCATTCTTTATCGCAATTTTAATTTACTGATCATAATCCATAATTTTATTAGACTCATTAAAATATAATGAAGAATTTGTAATATTAAGCATTATTATAAAACTGCTTTCTCATTGTATAAATTTCACTAATCCTTATGATCCTATTAAAATTATAATCATACATTTACTTTACGCGAAAGTAAAACAGAATAAAAAAGGTAAGCTCGGTCTCATTTACATATTTATTTGCGTTGACGCTTTTACGTGTATATATATAATGTATATATAGTATAACGTATCCGGCGAAAGTCCATCTTACCTTTTTTTCCTGCGTGCAGCCAACCCGCCTCTAGTTTTGCATCTGTAATCAAGAGCAGAGCAGAAACTTCTCCCGTCTTTACGTCTGCCAAATGAATTTTTGTGTACTTTTTATTCTCTAACAGCAATGATACGCGCTTACGTAGAAGCTCCTATTGCAAATTAAATTGGACATTGTTATGCTTTTTGATAACTGATTTGAAACCTGGCATAGGAGATTAGCGCGTATATCGTTCTTTATATCTGTGATGTAAATTCATGCGCTACAAATTCAATTCAGGAGAATTTCTAGTAGACTGTGTATATAATTACGATATTCTTACGCATCGATCGGAACTCACAAGAAGTTAGGGACTTATTAAAAGAATGAGCCAATGCGTGATATAATAAGAAGTAACGCATGTTTATGTGATTTTCAAGATTCAATTCGTCGTATGAAATTAGTTCAATTATAAATATCGTTTGAAATGCCATACGTGCAGGTCGAATTTAGTGTAATCTGTTATGGTTACAAAGACTTCGACTTAAACACCCTCTCGAATTAAGTGCGCGAGCGAGGTTATCGCAATTATCATGTTCATCTTACCACCCTAACTTAAAAATCACAACTTTAACCTAATTTTCTGATTTAATGCCGGGTGGACCGCAGCTCTTACTTTTGGAAATTGCAGCCAGGTTTTGGACGCACCTCTTCATAAACAGACGTTCGCAATAATTTTAACGGTAGAATTAACATATTGAAAAACGAATAAAAGCGTTATATAAAAAATTATACTGTAATATTAATTACTGTTTCCGTTAATTTATGCATATGTGATTTAAAATAGAATTTTATTTATGTACGCTGTCGAGCTGTACGACACTTGTAAAAACTACTATACGTCATTCGTGTGAGTGCGGTGTATGCATTTGTGTTAGTTCAGTGGCTTTGCTCCGCTCGGACTATATATATATATATATATATATATATATATATATATATATATATATATATATATATATGCTGGATTTAAAATTTAATAGTATACCACAAAGTTAACTAGCTGAAGTTATGGTTGAATTATTCTCTCAGTAAAGCTTTTTAAGTTTCTAAGATATATCAAGCTATGGAAATAGCCTTAATTACATGGAATTTTTACATCCCGTATTACGTACGTGTACTTAATGTTGAAGCTACCAGAAAAGAACAATGGAAAGACTGGATTCAAACATATATTTAATGATCTTATTTAATGAAAAAAAGCTACGACGCTTGAATTCTTTTTTTAACACATTTCGATTTTCCATAATTACACTGCACGGGATAGACGGCGAGTCTAATTTCTCCCGATCGCAAAATGAACCAGGTGCGACTCCATCGTCGTAGTTTGAATTGACGATGCAACTTCATCAACTGCATTTATGCTGTGTGTAATTGGAATCGAGCTTTGGCGCGAGCACGCGCCGGCTCGGCACATCACGCAAGAATATCGGCGGCAAGCTGCCGTATTCGCTCATTGCTCGTGTGTGCCAGCTTTTTGCGCTGCCTTCCTCTCCACCTTCGCTACCTACCTAACCTGGCAATCCTTTGTAGCGTATAATACCGTATATGAGACTATATACCCATCATCACGCGCGGTGCTTTTGCCGCTTAAAGTAGAGCGCGTTGCTTGCACACGTTTAGCTTCCCGAAACAGAATACTAAAAAAAAAGGATACAAAAATACCAAATAGAGACACACAGCTGCTCGACCACAGAGTCTGTCTCTCTCTCTATATCTCTCTTTTTCCTTTACTGTCACCTTTACATGATTCCCCCCTGCGTTTTTCGCAGCTGAGAACTTGATCGAGCTGAACGTCTTCATGGTTTTTTGTAAAATCGACAAAACTAAAACTATATATATATATATATATATATATATATATATATATATATATAGATCTAGATATATATATATTCTTTCTGTTCGCACAGCCGAGACATATAATTCGGGATTCACAAAAACGCACGCACACACACATACACACACACGCGCGCACACAAGGCTGGCGCAGGCTCGGTACACACAGAGCTATATATACGCTGTTACTATATTGCCGCTCGCCCGCTTGCTTTTGCAGTTTTGCCGCATTGCCGCGGTTTCGACTTGTGTATACACATACCGTTCGCGAGTTTTCGCAGATACATGTATGAGAACTCACGCGCGCGAGGGTAAAGAGGGCAAAGAGAGCGCAGGTGCAGGGGGCAGAGTGAGAACCGTATATATGCGTTTGTATATTGAATTATATAACGCGTCGAAACGCGTTGCTTGTTGGTTACAAGAGGTGAGAGGGCTGGAAAGATAAAGAGAGAGTGAGAGAGAGAGAGAGAGAGAGAGAGAGAGAGAGAGAGAGAGAGAGAGAGAAAGAGGTGAGAGAGAGCCTCCGCAAATTTTATGCAAATCGCGCGCGCGAGTCAAGGGAATATTAATGCCGCTTTCTTTGCCAAACCCAGCCGCTGCCCCTCTCCTCCCGCTGCGCTCACGCCTCCGTTTTAGCAAAGTTTAGCCCTCTGTTTTTGCGTTACGCGAGGTGCGTGAACGCCTTTAGGAAGTGCGAAATATTTCTGCCTCTGCCCCGCTCCTCTCTTCATGGGTTCGTATTTACGCCGAACGAGCAACGCTTTCCAGCGGTTTTTAACAAACTACGGTAAAAGTTCCAGAACGCTTTCCGCGGATTCCGCGGAGCGCACGAGAAAACATTTTTCAATAAAACTGCGAAGTTTCTAAACAGCAATTATTTACAAGTGTTTTCCTTTCATATTTTCATAATTATGATGAGGCGATTTTGTTTCTCTTTGTTCGTTTTTCTATTTCTTTTTTTTTTTAATCTCTACACTTTGCTATAAAACACCACGAATGAAAATTCGTTCTTTCCTGCTGCTTCTGAGCAAAAGACAATATAACAATTTCGCTTGTTTAAATACTGAATATCACATTGCACTTATATATTAAATTTTCATTCCATATTTAAAAATGTTGCAATCTAATTCATTTTTACAAAAGTACTGTTCAAATCAAAAGAAACATATTAAAATTAGAGGTGCATCTATTTTAATTTTTACATTCAAAAGTTCTAACAAAGAGCTGCTGTTCTCGTCATTAGATAAGAATATCTCTATGAAGTCTTTGAGATACTTTTCCAAAATTTCTTAAACTCCAATCTTACTAATTTTTTTTTTAAAGTTCGTGTGATCTCATCTAGAAATTATTACTAAACTTTATCTATAAGCAGAAAAAAATGAAGGAATGCATCATGTTTTACAATATTTAACCAACGATTACATAAAAACTAAATCCTAATTCAGCTACGGCGCCGGCGGCGTTACTCACAATTACTATAGCTAAACTGTTAGCAACTGTTATTGCACTGGACGCCCGATAAACCTTTATAAACCGCGTAATCCATTTTCATCCTGCGTGCGACTATCGGGGATAAAGTAAAAGAAAATAATAATAGTAAAAAAGTAGAACGTGCGGAGAGACGAGTCGAAATTTCAATTTCACCGCGAACTCCGCCGAATACTCCGTGTTAGCCCCGAACAAGACCAATTAAAAAAGACGACTACACGAAAGGATACATCAGCTTGAGGGCGGGAATGGAGTTGGGGCTGTGCTGAAGATACGGGCACCAAGACTGAAAAGACGGAGAAAAAAGAACGAGGCGAAGAGTAAGCCGGTGGAGCGGTGTACGTTAGAGAGACTAAAATTGAGAGGAAGGTGGTGGTACGGGGTTGCCAGAAGATTTTTACAACCAGAGCCATATATATATATATATATATATATATATATATATATGGGCCCGCGAAAATGAAAAGAGCCCCCGAGAGTTCGAGGCGGAAGAGACGCGGTGCCTGCGCAAGAGATAATGGACTTACGGCGAAGATGCGCGACGCATACGAACCGTCGCATCCTCCATAACACCCCTCCCCCAATTCCCCGCGCGGGTACCCACCATACACTCGCGGATTTTGCCTTTTTTCGCTCCTCCTTTTTCATAACGAAACACAGATACACACACACACACACACACACACACACACACACACACACACACACACACACACACGCACGCACACGCACACACACAACCGAGCGAAGGCGCTTGCCTATATAATATATATACAATGTATTGCAGTGCAGTCTCGAGCGAGTGCGCGGAGGAGCGATACGAAAATCTCCGGTACCTGGAGGGGGGAGAGGGTGGGTTGCAGAGAAGAGAAGGTAGCAGTTTACAAGCGCTCAAACCAACGGTGTGTTCGGAAAATCTTCGGCGTCTGCCTGCACATCCTCTCTATGCAGAAGCAACAGCAAAGCCATCCACCTTGGGATTTTTTCCCCGCTTTCGGTACCCACTTACTTTTTTCTATAGATTCCTTCTACGTATATTCTACAATACGTCCTTTTTTTCCGTAGTTGAGTATTTTTTTTTCTCCTTCTCTCTCTCTCTCTCTCTCTACTTCTCGCAAGATGTCTATTGTTTTCTTCCTCCTTGTTTTGTTGTACGAGTTTACCAATATGAAAATAGTATGTTTCAGCACCGATACGGAAATCCATTATCGGCCTTCTGTAACGAGTGAGTGTTTCATCATGGACGATTGTATTGAATTGAACCGATTAAAATTGTAAATAGAATATATCTGATAGAATATGAATTTATGACTAGATACTTTTGCAACGACGGGCGCCTTATGGTTTCAGTTCATATTGCAGAATAGAGGGGGGGGGGAGAAAGAGAAAAGGTAAAATTCCCATACAATAGGAAGGCAAGCTTTTGTTTTACGCTTAGCCACTTACCTCCGTCCCCGCTACCCTTCAGCGCTTGTGGCAATGAATTAGCGCTTTCACGGAGAATATGAAAAGCAAGAGGATGCGGTCGAGGGTGAACGCCACCCCCCCCCGTTTTCCGCCGTCGACACTCTTTGTAAGGTCGCTTAGTTTTGCACGGGACGACGAAGATCGCTTAATGAGAAGTGATTAGAGCGCGTTTCAATCGTACGGAGCGCGAATCGTGACGCCCTTCGGCGATTGACCGCGACGTCTTTTTCGCGATATACAGCCGCGGAATTTACGGAAGTGATAAAACATAATAAAAAAAAAGAAGCGTTGTTCCGCTTCATGTCGCTGAAAAAGCAAAGCCATATACAGGACGTTGGCACCGAAAGGAGCAGGGACTTGTGAGATAGAAAGAGTGAGAGAGAAAGAGAGTGAAAGAGAGAGAATCTTCGTAGATATTACTCTTCCGATAGAAATATTTCTTTAGAGACCCGAAGAGAGAAGAAGAGAAATGTCAGGCGATGCGCCCCGGCGCGAGAGAGATTTTTCTCACTTCGACGGGAACCCTGGTCTATTGTCGGGCTTCGCGCTTATTTAGGGCGGCCTGCGGCTGAAGGAATTTTCGCGAGACGCGCCAATGATTTCTATGGATAATTCGTTCTCGTTCGGTTGCGCAACGGGCGGGGAGGATTCTCTCCGAGAAATCACAATCGATTTTTTCCACTTGTCGCAGAATCGGCAGGATTCGTCAGATTTCTTTCATTTTCATGCAATCGCTATATTATGCATATATCATATATATACATACCGGGTGTCCGAGGGAAGGGGAGAGGAGCGAGCGACAGGAATTTAAATAGCCAAACTGTATATTCTAATTGATATGTCACACCGTTTCGGTTTGATTTAGTCTCGCCTATCGCCGAGGTAAAAACAGCATGATGAATTGGGCCATTTGTTAAATCCCCGGATCTATATATACGGTAATTGCTATTTAGATAAAAATGCCCCGAGAAAATTTATCGGGGCGTAATTTGAATATAAAGTCCGAGCCGTAGTTATGATTTAAATACCCGGCGTGGCGTATAAATAACGCCTATCCTCGGTACGCCGGCCTAATTGTATTATAAAACATAAAGTCTTCCATACCGATATACCAAAACAAAGAAAGAAAGAAACAGTGGTGCTTTTCATAAGATTTTTTAATTTCCCATTCCCAAGTAATATCGGACTTTGATGAAAGCAAAATATTCAATATAGGCGCGCCGCTCGAATCCCATTATCAGCTCTATTTTACCTCGCTCTAGATGTACGGCTGATCAAGTAACGCAATCCGATTCTCCATGCATACATTATCCGTGGTAGAGGAGCAAAAAAACGCTTCAACCTTTCTCGGGAAAAACGTGGTTCTGTCTCTCTCTCTCTCTCTCTCTCTATGAGAACGGAAAAAATTACGTATTGAATATCCAAGGGCCGGAATCGCGTAACGCTCGATAAATAAACTGTTCAAGGATTGAGATCGATTTTAACGGTGTATAATTCAATTGAATTTAGTGAAATATTCAAATAGACGCTTCGTACGCTTCGTACATATAGCAGAGCTCCGCCGCAACGTCGTAGTCTCTTTTCACCGTTCTAACGGATTAATTTGCATACTCGAAGATGCGGACTTGGCAGTTTTATTCGTATTCCTCGGGCCCCTACCCTAGGAACCCCTCCTCCTCAACCCGATCCCAGAAAGATCACCAGTCGGCAAATTGTGTAAATCTTGAATAGGCCCTGCCTCTTGCTCTCTGTCTGCCCGCACCACTTTTCTATACCTCCTTAGCCGAATTTCGAACAAGCCCGACGAGCGCATCGAACGGGATGGCTCTGATCGCTCGGAGGCCGGTATACGGCGGGGGGAGGGGAGGGGGGTGAGTGCTTCCCCGAGCCTCGCGCCATTCCCGAGCCCGCGCGCGAGTGGCCCGATTCCGTATAGCGACGAGCGAGCGTATTTATGCGCGAAGAGCGACCTTTTTTTTTGGCGCGGACGAAACATGGGTGGATTTGCGCGACGAATTGATGAACGATCGTTCAATAACAATAAAACGGAGGGGTTTTTGTTTTGTTTTTTGCGCTTTTTTTTGGCTATTCGTAACTTTGAGCATCGCGCTTTTGACTAGGAATAATCCCTGGGTTAAAGTGTGCGGTTTATAACGGCATTGCTGCGGCGGGGGGGGGGGTGCACCGATAGGATGCGTCAGAATTTTGTCAACGTATTTTAGCGATTATTTGACAAAATATTCGACTTTTAGAGAATGGAAGTACGATGCGAAATAGAACGTGGTAGCGTTATTTTGTCTTGAACAAATGTTATATAAGGTTCTATACAAACTTTTGTAGATCATTTGTAGATTTCTATTAGCATGACCTTTACATGATATCTTCATGCTATTTCTAAAGATTTATAAGTTATTTATAATTACTATACCTTTATCAATAAAATAAATGACTATAAATAAATGAATTTATTTAAATAGCAAGAGTGACCGATGCATTTGAAATTGTTTCCAATTGTGAGTAATCCAGAAAATCATAGGATGTAAAATTTCTAGTAATTTTTTATATGAATGTAATTTAAATGGAAAATATTCTAGAACGTTCTTGTTTATTGCAACTTAATTATCTAACTGTTTGAATAATATAATGTTTTCGATGATTTACTAAGTCATCATCTACACTGATAAAAATCGCGTAACATTATGCTGTGTAACACCTTCCCAAATCATCATTTTAATGATGAATATGACCAAGAGTATTAAATTATTCTTAACAGTTTCATAAGTAATCGCGCATTAGTATATTTAAGAAATTATTACATTTATGTATTCAAACTTCAATATTCTTAAAATTGAAAAAAAAAATTGCATAAATAAATATTTATGGAAAAACTAATACATTTTACCACGTTTTTAAAAATATTGCATTTATATGAATACGAAAATATAAGAAATGACAGGTATGAAAGGATAATAACTAGCGCTAAAAAGCTATTTAAAATTATTTAAGAATATTTAACTACAATATTATTGCAAAATAAATAAGTTAGTAATAAACTGAAATTTTACCACTTTTTAAAAATAATTCAGAAAATTTCTTTAATATAAATGTATACAGAAGCTGCCAAATAGATGGATCGTGTGGATCGTCAGGAACAGCGAAAATTCTAAAACCAATAACTCTAACGGCTCTCTGAAAAAACAAGCACCGTGTTGAAACATGATTCTTTGTACACGTTCTATTAACAAGTCCGGTAAGTGAGCACGGACAACGAAATACCCGAACCCTTTTCTCGTCCAATTCGAGCTAACAGATCGCACGAGTCTGCATTGAAACTAGTAAAGTTGCTTTGGAATTCATTGTATTATTCAGCTTGTAATAATCGATACAAAACTATTATAAATAGCGAATATATATTTTATGAAATTACGTTTTATTTTGCAATTAGAGTTGAGGTATTTTGCAATCGTAAATAACCATCTTGTACGAAGTGATATATCGATAAAAACATCGGGTAGGATAGCAAATTATAAATACTTTTATAGTAATAATTTGTATTTTTAAATTTACATAATGTATAGATTTATATAATCTGTATAAGTACCGCTACTCTTATTTAGATCCCAAGCTAATATATTCATAATTGTGCAATAATCACAAAAAAATCTCGCTTGTTGTCCAACTGTAAAAGCAGTAATTTCTTTTATAAGATTATGTGATATACTTAATAAATTGCTAAATTTTTCGGATGACTTCCTTAGGGTTCCTTAAGTTGTAATAATTGTAAAAGAAAAATCACGTTTCATCCAAACTGAATAAAATTCAATAAATTAATCATATTTCCTTTTATTTTTCTGTAAATTCTTCAACTTTTTAAAAATATTTTTAAGAAAGTTTTTACAAATTCTTTCTTTCAGAATATTTATCAGGTTCTCCGAATTATGTCAATAATATCTTATAAATTATATAGGAGGTTTTCTTCGACCTTCGGAACGGCTATTGCACGTTAGCAAAAATATAGTTCATAATTCTTTAATTGATATGTTTTTAATTGACCATTATTTTAATAAAATCTTTCCTTAATATCGAAAATGTTGCAAGAATAGAGCTCTTGAATAGGCTGTTGAAAAATCTACAATAATGTCGTTGTTACGTATGTGATTAAATTTCTTTTATGACAATAAACAACTTATTTACCTTCAGTATGAATTCGCATATTTATTAACACTTTTTACAAATTTATATTATATTTTAATATTCTGTAATATGAATAATTTTGCTTTTTGGAATTCGACGAATACATTATAGAATAATTTCAAAATTCTAACTGTTACTACTCGCAATGAATACCCAGAGTTACGAACAGCTGGCGCATGCGCGCAAGAGCTTAGCGTCTATTGGCTCCCACCACGCGTTCTATTTCAAACTATAGAATCACTTACACTGACTTCTTTTAACTGTGCGGATATATACGAAGTATATTTGATACCAAGTTTATTGCACACTGAATGAATATATAATGCAAAAATATTTCTCTTAATAAAATGTATAATTATATCTTAAAAATATTATGAACGATGAAATCTATCATTTAAATTAAACAATTCTTATCAATTTTCAATTTCAGAAAAATAAATGCTTCGTTGCTATGTTACAAGAAATTAATCAAATGGATATATAAAAATAATTTTATTTAAACTAAAATCCCATTATTTCCAATGAATTCAGAAAGAAATCGAAGAAGATAATATTTTATATTTCTCTTCTCTATTAGATTCAATACAACCACAATATCAATTTTTTCATAAAAATTTAATTTTCAGAAAATATATAGTTATAGGTAATGTAGAATTTTCCTTAAACATTTTTTATAAATTTCAAAGTTGTTAGAGATAGACGTGAAAAACTCATGATATACGAAACATACATTAGTATATCATGAGTTCTGTTGGTTGGTGCTTTGGATTTTTAGAAAGACACGTTTTATTTTTTTGTATATTTTTAACGTATTTTTTGTGTTCGTTGAACCATAATCTCGTTCGTTTTAATAATAGTACAAGATTGCGTATCAAAGAAGTGACCATCGTAAAATTCTGTAGCAGTGAACAAGCGAATTACGTAAAGGGATTGACGAGGGGAGGAAAAAAAGTTTTAACGAGAAATCCAATTTGGTAGCTCATTTCGGTAAATGCAGTCGACTGTTGGCGAAATTTTCACATACGAACATACCGAGAAATACTTGCAAAGCCTTTTATCTTGTAAAATATAATGAAATTCAATTTGCAGACCGAAATTGTTTAAGCGACTTTTATATAAATGCTATCGGAAATCTTCAACATAAACGCAATAACCATGCAAATTGAATAATCTAATAATAATGTTATAAAAATTTCGTGGTTCATGTTGTGTATTAATATTGCAAAAAATATTCTGGTTTAAAATAAAATTAACACAAGCAAAATTCCTTGCAAGATTAAATTATTCTCACATTGTCAAAGGAACCAATTTCTATCAATGTCTCTCATCGAAATTCATCGAAGTCTTCTTTTAATGAAACATTCTATTGTTGATACTACTATTCCCGAATATTATGGTTATAATGAGAAAAATACCGGACAGTTTTGGTCGTTTTTCTTAGCTTACTTTAGATTTCAAATTACAAACGCATCGGCACGCCCCGATTTTTCTTAACTGACAGAAAGCTTGATCACCTCAGTCTACCAGTTTGTAAAAATTTCAAAATTTCCAATAATAAAAAAAATAGCGTCGCGTTTGCTTGAACTCCCACTTACTTATCTTATTTAAGATATTCTTTTACTGATTCATTCTCATAATTTATGAATAGCCTCGGTACTAAGTGACAACTTGGATTATAATAAATGGAAGTGGATGGCATATAAATTTGATTGAATTTATTTATCTATAACTAAGCCAAGGCAATGATACAGGTGCAAAAAAAAAGTGACAGCATAATTATTAAATTACCGATCTGTCTAAGGGTTTTCATCATGGGTTCCATTGATCGAAGACCTATACTAGTTTTAATTTATTTATTAAAGAGATTTAATGTACCCTTACATCTATACCGAATGACTAACAGTTATAAAGTATATATGGACGATCGTGTACTACTAGAGTAAACTAAGTCAGCAACGTAAGCGCGCAAATATTTTCGGCTTTCATATATATATATATATGAAAAATGAATACGTACAACTATTGAATGAACTGAACACATCGAAGGAGCGAAACTTCCAATGAAAGGCACGCGCGTGCGCGCACGTAACACACTGATTTTCAATTTGACGAAGGAAGTCACGCGCTGCTCTCGCAGCACAGTAGCGAATAAATCATTTGCATGGACGCACTTCGCATGAACTGTGCGGGCGCGCTCGTGGACACACACACACACACACACACGCGCGCGCGCACGCGCGTTCGCGCGCATGCACACAGCGGAAGAGGCACGTAACGCGCCATAATGATGTCGACGATTCAGTGACCTTTTGATAAATCTTCTTTTTTTTGTTTGCCCTCGAGTTGCTCGCCCCCTCGGATGTATTGCAAGTCGATCGCGCGCTAATTGCTTTACAGTCGCGGGTGCACACGCTTCGTAATAAATTGCTTTAATCAGAACGAATTGGTTCCGATCTATATTTTGCAATGTAAATTTTAATTTTGACAGTGTCGTTAAACTCATCTCCCTCCTACCCTCTCGAAGGTTTTTCTCGGTTTTCTGTTTCCCCTCGCCTCTCTCACTCTCACGGTCGTCGCTGACTGACGGTTTATGCACGCACGTCCTCCATTTTCTCCAACGCTATATGAAATATATATAAATTTGCAATATAACATTGAAAAACAAAGTCGTTTAGTTCCACCTGAGGAGCGCTGGTGTAATATATATATATATATATATATATATATATATATATATATATATATATTTATTTATTTATATAGTAATATAATATTGTAATATACGCTGCTGTTTCTGCTTATTTTTCCTTTATTTGTACAGAATTAAAAGTTGGAAATATTGCACTTAAACATTACAAATAATTAGATAATGGCAAATATTGCATATTAGATGATTCTTGAAGAGTAATAAAATCATTGTCAGGGTTTGTCAAATCTATTAAGGAATTGAAAAAAAGTGTTAAAAAAAATAAAAATAATTTATAAGAATTGTCCTACGTTATAATTGTTAGAAAAATTTATCAAATAAAGTTCAAATTCAAACGTATAAAAAAATCTAACATTTCTCAGAAGTATTTTTATTGGTTACTCATTTTATATTTTATCATTGACTTTATATAGATTTATAGTAATATTCCATTCTATATAAATTGCTAAAGTACCAATTTTTACATTTTTATTCGCATATTCAAAATAAATCAGTGAGATTGTCAGTGTCAGTGAGATTTGGAACAGAGCGCACCCTTTAATCTCATTTACAATGATGCTAAGTCATATGTAAACGACTTATTTATTAATTATTTATTACTACATATAGAGTCTTTAAACTTCTGCTTTTTTACATTTAAAAGATTTGCTTATGCTTAAATTGTTAAGAATCTGTAAAAATTCAAACAGTAATATTAAGACAATTAAGAGTTATAGAGAACGTGCACATTAATGAAAATTCGGATATTCAGATTTGGAATTTTCTTTCCTATTCCCAAGTCTCCAAAATCTTTAAAAAAGTCTTTCTTTGAACAATATTTATCGGTACATCAATTGTTAAATAATTTTGAATGGTAAAATATTTTCTGGCACTGATACATTGACATAAGATACAGTATTCTGTTCGCTGTAGAGTTACGCAGCGCAACTACCCATACGATATTAAATCGATACACGCGGCAGGGATCGAGATTATATCTTGCGTTATTAATTATTTCCGTTTAAGAACCGTTTTTCGCAGCTGAGAACTTGATCGAGCTGAACGTCTTCATGGTTTTTTGTAAAATCAACAAATCTAAAACTATATATATATATATTACATACGCAATGACGGCGCTTAAACGTCTTTTCAGATTGAAAATTGAGTCAATTTTGTTACTTTACAGCCATACATCCTCGTATATCGACCGTACATTTTATTCATTTTCGTGTCGGCGACGATAATTCCGTGGAACACGCCGTTGCCGAGCACCGTGACTCTTTTTATATTCGAATGGATTGCGAGTTTTTATTTCAAAAAGGGAAGGAAAAAAATAAAGTTCAAGAGGTAAACTACAGAGAAAGGCTTTCTCGGTATTATATCCTATTGTATTAAAATTTATAATTACAGAATATTAATAACTTATGATATATTCAATTTACGTTCGTTACTACCATACTAAAAGAGAAATGTAGGTCTAAGGAAGTATTTATAAAATATATATTTGATTTAGTTGAATATGAATGAATTCCAGCTTGTTACTGCTTAATGAGTAGCCGAGCGAGAAACACCACAATACCATTTCCTTGATTATTTATTCAAAAGCCAGGATTTCCAATATCCAATAGTTTCTCTCCCGGATAAAAGCGCGAATTCCATTGTTTTACTAAAAAAGAAACCAGATTATCCCTCTAGCAGTACATTAAGATTTAAAATCCGTCTATTTCGCCTGTCAATTCGGGAAAGTTCCGATAGTCGCCCTCTCTTCCGCTGCACTTTTTGAAATTTGGAAGGATCTCAGGTGCCGACTCGGTAGAATGTAGCCAATTTAAGGGTATAGGGAATATTGAGATTCCCGTAGAAATTCAGTGGCCCGTTCGATTCCCCCGTTCTTCTCGCATCCAGTGCACGGCGGGCAGGGGGCCGCGGGGGAAGAAGGGACACGGATCCCCCGCCCCCACGCGGCCAAGTTGGCGAAATGTGCGCGGGCGGAGAACGACCGTGCGCGGCCAAGTGTATAGTTACGCGATGGGCGGAGGAGGGAGGGTCAGACCGATAGTTGAATTGGGACCGAGTCAGCGCTTTTCTCCCGCGATTGCCTTCACGTTCGAACGCTTTGATATAATTGGTAGTTAATTATTCGCCGAGGGAGAAGGGGGATCCGTATCGGTCGGGAAATACCTTTGATCAATCATAGAACCCGAAAGTTCGAAAGAGTTGAAAAGACAAATAGAGCCTTTAACTTATACTCTTCCCTACACATAGAATAAAATCAACGAATTTGTCAAGAGTTCGAGCGTGAAGCTTAAAATTGCAACGACGAATTGGTAAAGATTTTTGCAAGTCCCGTTGAATTACGTCTATGTTGTTGGAGAATGAATATTTCTTGTCTAAGTGCCTGGAATATAAAAGGGTTTAAAAAATATCGAGAATGTCAAAGAACCAAAGCAACTAAGTATTTAGAAATTTAGAAATCTCGACTAAAAATAAAATCAGATTAAAAATTAAAAATAATAAACATAAACTATATTCTATTTTAGCAAAGGATGATCTGACTGCCAGCACAACCTTAAATTTAAATTTAACTTAAATGTCCGACGTTTAAAAGCTACTACGGTTCATCTTGAAGGATTAAACCGTGGAAAATTAGAAAGCCTGCGTACTGTAAATGTCGATTAAACTGCGTTTCGAAAGAACGATGTATATAGGTAAAAGACAGACATTGAGAGAGAGTCGAAGATCAGCGCCTCGCTTCGATGTATAAGACAACAAGTTTAGTTTGTATAATTTATAGAACAGTTTAGTCGTTGGAATTGAATCGTAGCGGTTGGACACGTCGGACGTCTATGATAAATTTAAATTTAACGTGGTGAGCGCAGCAGGTTGTCCTTTGCTAACATAGAATATAGTTTATTTTTATTATTTTTAATTTATAATCTGATTTTATTTTACTCGAAATTTCTATTTCACATTCTGTGGAGGTGACTGTAAACCAGGGAAGTCTCACTTTCATTATATTAGTATAATCTATTATTGTATAAAGACTATAATATAAATAAAAATGTTCATTAATATAATATAATATAATATTTTTATCTATAACGTCTGGTGATGCGTGAATGTGGCATAGAAAGTAGTTAAAGTAGATAAAAATAGTATGGTACTAAAACTTTCTTTTCTACTCAAAACTGACTTTTTGTTATACGACTATAGTGATATAATTATTTACTCAACTCATTGAAAAAGAAATGCTTACTGTCAAAATGTACGCACACACGTGCGCGCGCGCGCGTACATATTACTGAAATACCCGACTTTCTATATCCACGCCAATCCATCCCTCGCCAAGATTTAAATTACTCTCCTCTGTGTTTGAGAAAACTACCGAAGTGAGGCGCTGATCTTCGACTCCGTCTCAATCCCTGTCTTTTACCTATACGTCCTGCTTACGATATGCAGTCAAATCGACATCTATATAACGCAGGCTTTCTAATTTACCAGAGTTAGACGGCTTGCTGCTACACATATATGTATAATACTAAATCGTGACGAACGCAGAGGAAGAGGGAGGAGGAGAGAAGTAGAAGAGATGGGGGATGAAACTTACATTATATGCCTATATAGGCCGGCAGTGCCGGATATACTCGGGTGTGTACTCGTATCCTCTTCTCCGACCTGGCGCCGCGCCGCACACAGAGCTATAAGCAATCCCCGTAAGATTGCGAGACGAGGCGGCGGGCTGCCCGATCTTCTCCGGCGGCGGTTCGATTTACGTATATAAGCCTCGGCGGCGGGAGCTTAGTTCCTAAGTTATTACGCTGTTTGATCAAAAGCTCCGATATCCGCGAGCGCGCGCGCACCCGCCCGAGCACAGGCCCGCGCATCTGTATGTACACGGTTTCCGCGCACGTATGTACTGGGCTCGCGCTCCGTTTTCCTGCGCGGTATCCGGTTTTGCGGCAAAGGGAAGTGGCGCCGCGCATATATTAATTTTGTCCAGAGGTCCCGCGGTGCCGGGATACACTCGAGCTCGGAGTTGGTGCGCGCGCAGAGGGTGGGCTGGATTGGTTACGAATATTCACAAATAGAAGTGCTTTTATAGGAGGCTCTTTTTTCTGTTACGAACATGGCGATAAATCGATTTTATCCTCGCGCAGAAGATGCTAGAGCTCGCTTACAGCGACCTTCGAATGTATCATGTTAAAGTTTTGAAGCGAAATTCGAAGCGCCGCGCCTCGTAGTCACAATCTGAGTACGTGGCTCATCTACAAGGGTATTGCATATTCCTGCAGAAACTTGAAAAGCTTTTTGCTTAAAATGGCAGTTTGTAATACATTGGCGTACAAGAGAGCTCAGAAAGTTTTCGATCGATTTTGCAAAAAATTTTGCATAGAAATTTCATCCGAATAGTGAAAAATGTGGTAATTTGTTGTTTCTCAAATGGCAAACTTATGGATTATTTAAATTTAAAATATGACGGACGGAGTGCAATTTAGTGCAACTAGAACAAAATTATTTTACATGATATTTTGAAATTTTAAAGACATTATAAAATCTTCATTTCCTTGTGAAATAAAATTAAAGAACGATACTCAAAAGAAATTATAATATTTTAATTGTATTATACTTTGTCTATAATCTTTTTTCAGTACTTTAAACGTTGCCAATATAAAAAAATAATTTGTTTATTTCACTATAGAACCATTGGCTTCATTTATTAAATTTGATACATCCACTGTCTTTATAATCAATAATATAAATATTATTTTACATACATTTTTTAATTTCATTTTTTGTTTAAACTAAAAACAATCAATACATAAACTTCACATTATATTATATTTCACAATATACTGCATGGAAATATTTTATTTTAAATTTTATTGCAATAATCACGTATTTCAATGGCATTTCCGTAATAACGATCATAATAAATTTTGTTAAAAGGATGACCAAAATTATGAACAAATAATAGATGAGAGAATACTACTTTTTGGAATAACAATTTTAAATAATTATAAATAAAAATATTGGATTCATTGAAATATATTGACATTGGAAAATAAATTGATTTTCTATATTTAGTTTGTATTATTCTCTATCAAAATCATTTCCAAAATTTATGAAGAAAAAATAGTCGATATCAATTTTATTCTATATAAACTGGATAAACTGAAATACGAAGTGTGAATTATATTTAGTATTAAAATGCTATCAATGCTCGGAAATACAGTGCAGCAATTTCGCTCCGTTAAATGGAAGAAATTACTTCTTTTTCTTTTTAATTTCTGCTTGAGCGCGAATTTGGCTTGGTGAGCGAATTTTTCTTCCTATCATACATCGAAACCGAAGAATAAAAGTGGGAAATTAATTCGAACCCCTCTGGCATTTTTCAGCCGTATGCTCGTCAATTTAATATTGCGAGACTTCGGTTTTTATATCCCGTACGTGATGTACTTTATCAATTTTTCATCTTGTATATACGTATCTGTTGGCAAAATTCGCTTCTTCTAAGCTTTTGTAATATTTATTTCACTTATTCTTCATTTTTCTACCATAAAATTATTATTTAGATTTGTATTAATTATTATACGATACTATCACATTCTTTTAAATATCGTTGTAATAGAAAAATAATTAAAAAAAATTAAACAATTGGCACTTAGCTAATATCGTAATAGTTTATTGATTAAAAAATTGGCATCTGATTCAAAGATTGAAGTATTGAGAATGCTGGATACGCATTGAAGTAATCACAAAATCATTTCCAAATGCAATTTCAACTTTACGATACAAGCTAACGTAATCAATTTAACGAGCTCGCTTACATTTTACGAATTTATCTACTCGTTTGACACATTTATTGAATGTTTGAATGATCGTATAATATGATGCGTTACAGTCAGATAATATACTTGAGATGATATTGTTTTTTTTGAATTTATCCAAAATGACATGAACTTACCTTTAGTAGTATGACGAATAAATAAAACTAAGTATAACAATTTTCAACATACTTATATCAAAGCCCTTTAGTCTACAGATTATTCTCGATATTTTGAGAATCTTATACTCCTGCAGTGTAATTATATTTCAAAGTGTATAATTGACAAAACCCGACAGCAGTCACCATCTTATATTTGTACATCGAGTTTCGCGCACGTCTCCCCGCCGTCTCTTTATCTAAGCCAACCATGCCGACGATCAGTGCGGGAAAAAAAAGAAAGTGTCACACAATTTTGTCGGTCTAATTATTATGGACTCTGCCGAAAGTAAAACAGACGGAAGCACAACCAAATACCGCTAAATTGCAGAGCAGCGAGAGAGCTAACCATGGGGGGAAGGGGGGGGCAGATCGGTTAGGAGCTGCAAATTGTGTGGCCGGCGTAACAGCTTCGGCGGATTATTATGGTAACCTCTTTTCCACCAAAATGTTCGATTCGTGCCGCCCGACGAGCGAGCATGGCGGCTTGTAGTTTTTTTATCTTCCGTCCGTTCCTTTTACGCTGAAAAATTGCCCGGAGGCACGCGACGATTTTCACGCGTCTCTTTTCTCTATACTATGTTTGCCATCCTTGTCTTCCTCGAAAGTTAAATGGTTCTTAGGGGCGAGAGGGTTGGCGGGAGGGGACAAGCCTCTTGTCAACATCGAGCATGGAGTAGTGCGTATAATTTTTTCCCTCCCCCTTTACCCGTCATATACTTGTGCCGTCCGCTCCGCGCGCCTCGATTCCGACGGACAAGTTAATCACTTTACCCGGGGGGCGAGGAGGAGATTTTTTTCCTGGCGCGCCGGGAAAATTGCTGTGGTTACGTCGGCGGCGCGCCACCGTTGAAAATGGCGGATAATGGATAATTTCTTAATTGAGAAAATGAATGTGTGGAGCGCGCGCGGAGGCCACTCGACCGAATGAATATCCCGCTAATTCCCTGACAGGGAATATCCGTTTTCCGCCGAAGCGATTATATTAAAGCGGCCTTTCTCTTTTGCCTAGCGCAAAAAAGGCCTTTGTCGCGGTTAAAAAGTTTCCCGCGTGGAAAGCATCGCTTATTGGCGAAGACCGCTTTACATCGTTCCGCTCTCCATATCGCTGCTTATAACTCTGTTGTTATTTTTATTAAAGGAACGTTTGCATTTGGTATGAAAAAAATTGTCTTCTCTTTTGATTATAAAGGAAGATAACATCTTCACTCGGCATTTGTTTCATTGTCACTGAAAACATATTTATATTTACCTTTTAAATGAACTCTCTTAAAGCGTCTCTATTTCATATGCCGTGGATTTATGCCGTGTCATATAAATTCGAGATTTTTAATTAAAAATATGACACTATTAATCTAATAGTATTTTCTTTAAATTATACACTTTAATTACCGAAGTACAGCATAAGCTTCGGGTCTCCTACAGAGATTCCGGTTATTCTTTGAAAATTTTTACATTTAAAATTTTAATACGAAGCTATTTTTGTTTCAACTAAGCTGGTTCGAGCATAAGCCAAATTACTAGAAAATTCACCGAACCTAGTGCCAAATGATAATAAAAGAAAACTATAAATTCTGCTCGAAAATCGTGAAAAAAAATTTTGAAAGAAATAACTATGAGATTGTTATTGTATCTATAGATATGACATTATGTACCTTTGTAAACATGTTTATTAAACTGTGTTATATAGTGAGCGAAGATATAAAGAAAGAAACGATGTGCCGATAGTATAACTTTTAAACTTTTCACTGATTCTTTCCATGATACCCCATAGTAATTAATTAAAAGAAGATTTAATTATTTCCGTTCGAAATTGAAGTAATTTCATAGTTTTATATTAAAGCTGTTAGTTAGACAGTATAAAAATAAGATTGATGAGACTTAAATCAAACGGAATAGAAAATAAATTAAAAAAATTGTCATTGATAAGTTTTGACTAAAAAAACAAATACATTTATTCTTATACCATCTCTTTGACGGGGTACTCGTGCTTCAAGCACCTTAAAGATGCTAGGTTGTTTACTATTTCTTTGGAGGCAATCGAAAATTTTCATGTAATTTGTAAAAATAAAAATGGCATAGGTCGTCTTTGTATAATGCGATACTCTTCTTTAAATGGTCTCAAACCAGCCATCATAAAAACAGAACTGGATTTTATTCTCGCAGAGCCGGCTCCTTCATTCGCAACAGTAAAATATTGAATAGCAGCGGTTAAGACGAGGCCGTACGAGCTGCTAAGATAAGCAGTCGTAGTGCTCGACCAAATGTCGCGATCACGCCAGAAACATGAGGAATACGATAAAACGGATGTAAGCTTCTAGACTGGTATTTAACGCATATTGTGACACGGAGCTTCTAGAGCATGGTAGTTTACACTGTATAGAGCATAGAAGATAAGAGGGCTGACGATTTTAATATGAGAGAGAGAGATAGAGAGAGAGGAGAGATAGAAGAGAGAGAGAGGGAAGAGAGAAAGAAGAGAGATAGAGAGAGAGAGAGAAGAGAGAGAGAGAGAGAGATAGAGAGAGAGAGAGAGAGAGAGAGAGAGGAGAGATAGAGAGAGCAGAGAGAGAGAGGAGATCGAGAGAGGGGGGGGGGGCGAAAGAGCGAGAGAATGTATACAGGATGGGTACCTTGTTTGCTTGCAATCGAGAAAAAATCCTCATGAGATACTTTTCGATCGTTATCTTGAAGTAGTAGACAGTTTGTCTAGTGCGAGTATTAGTTGAATTTATGGCAATATTTGAGTCATGGAATCCTTTGATTTTCCTTTGCACCGAATAACATGATATATATATATATATATATATATATATATATATATTTTTTTTTTTTCTTTCAATATTTTTTATTTTGAACATTAATTTTATTTAAGAAAAAAGATTTATATTGAAAAGATAATTTCCGTGCTAATAGTTCAGGTCCCTGAAGATAAACCGAAGCATTTAATCGAAATTTTGCAGTTTAAAAATATGGATTATATTTCAATTATTTAAGAATACGTGCGCGAAGGAAATTCTTCGCGAAGGAATTGCTAAGGAAATTCTGACTGGCAGAAAAATTTTATTAATTCAGTAAAAGACTATATAATCGTTAAAAAAATATATAGTAGTTTTATTTCCGTTACTATAGTAAGTCTTTAATCATCAAAAATAACCTACTGTATGTAAATGTACAAAATATAAATGAACGTTTGAAATTACTATATTGGAGATGTATAGTGTTTCAAGTCAGAGGTAGATGGGATTCTATCTTGTGAAGTAATTATTTAAAACCATATTTTATAAAACAAATAATGATCCTTCTGTATATATTCATATAAATAATTCGGTATTTATTTAAATATTTATTTAAATATTTGTGAGAAGAATCAAGGGAGTCCTGAACCACAAAATTTTTTATTCATATACGTCACCTGAATTGATGTTCCATTTCCGAGAAAAGAGCCACAGTTAAAGCTATCTCATCGATTTCGTATAAAAGTATAAATGAAAGAATAAAAAAATTCACGCTTTAAAAGTCTCATTCGCGAGTATTAAGGTAAACTCACTTTCGCGTGACAAAATTAACAATAACACTACAGTGCGCGTCATTTTTATGCAAAATAATGGAACTGTTTTAATTAGATTCCTTGGCAAAGTCACAACCAAAATTCGTATGAGCGCAAATAATGCTTCTCAGCTCATTCCCTCCTTTGTTCGTGTTTTACTTCGACATTACGCATTCCGACGAGTAAATTGCTCGAGCGCGAGAGAAAATGAAGCGAAAAATATGTGAAATCCCGAATGCAACAGTAATAATTTTTATACAAGATGACTTATCTGCAAAAATGCGTTAGGTCGTCAAGTCCAGAAACTTTTAATAATGTATGCTTTTAAAGTCATAATCAAAAACTTATCATGACTAAATACTCATACTAAGATATGAGTTATTGTACAATCGAAACAATTTTATTATGCGATGATTTATTTGTATTTATATGGTAAAATTAATTGTTTTAAATATAAAATTAAGCTTCCAATGTATATAATTTTTAATTGGTATTGACATTAAATCGAAGTAACCTATATTCAATTCGACAGTTGCTCTGAGATTATTTAAAGAATACGTTCCTTTATTATGTGCAGGTCTCTAATATGTCAGCGTGTGCAACGAAATCATAATAATTGCATGAAAACAATTTGACGTGTCAAACACACATTACGTTTTTATTACTTATTAAAATACATCTACTATAAAAATATTATGTCACTTCTTGTTAAATAAATGTAAAAAAGTTTGAACAAGTGTCAATATACTACTTACTTAATGTTCGTTAACACTTTAGACAGTTACACAGATACAGTTCGATATATAGCTTACCTGAAATAAAAATAAGAAGAACATTAATAACCGATAAAACGAAAATTTAAACATATAATTTAAATCATAAACGAGATTATCTAATATATTATTGATATATTTGATAAAACCAACTTATTTATTGTTTAAATTAATAAATTAATTAATATCTCTATCGGTATTACAGTCCAATTAAATAAATTATAATTAATACATAATAATATCAATAGATATGTTTATCAATAACAATATATATCAATATATAATTAATAAATATTTATTAATTGATCTAAATACAGTCGACATAAGCACAATTAAATTATTTTTATGTAAAAAGTGAAAAAAGTATCAGTATATTAAATTAAATAATTGATTAATAATTGACGAGAATATAGTAAATAACATGAAAATATATATTGGCACGGAATTATTTTATAATTGACATTTTGCATGATGGTGTACCTGTAACGTTTAATTTCGCATGAAACTCTATTTGGTGCAATAAATTTCGTCGCCACATTAAGACTTTCGATCAAATTACGGTTTAACATGGAGTTGTATAAAATAATAAATTTTCGGTTAGAGCAATAACAGAATAAGACGAGTAGTACACTCGAATACGAACAAATTATTTCCAATTAAAATATATGTGGATAAAGAAATTCATTCAAATTTAATATAAAATTGAAAGTGGGATTTTACTTTCAATTATGCTCATTAAAACTAGTTCATTTAAATATGTTCAATATAGAATGTTTAAATAGTACAAAGTTCTAAATTCATTATATTTACATATAAACAATTTCAGTAATTTTGTGAAAATATGAAAATTCAATTAATTAAATTTAGATGAAAGAAAATTTACCACGGACTTAGTTTATTTTAGTAATTTAGAGCTCGGTTAGAATTACGACTAACTCCAAAGTAAACATTTATATTTTCAGTTCTTTTGAAATTCAAATTAAATAAATCGAATTATAAAAAATCAATATATTTAAAAGTACGGAAGTACGTAATGGTATTCGGCAAATTGAATCCTTATTCTATTTTAATTGACTTATTTTAATTAATCCTATCTCGGCACATTCAAGACACAGATACATATTAATTTCCATTAATCAAATCACACGGCGTAATATATAAAATAACATTATTAGTTAAAAAGTTTTCCTCAACTGCGAGCAGAACACACGCGGACACGCATACACATACATTCGCCTTAATTAACTCGAAATTATATCTATATAAAAACGGACGTCTTCTTAAGCGACGATTTTCGTCAGAGTATATTGTGCACTGCCCGCGGGAGGGACGTTTTTCGTAAAGCACAATCAAGCGTTTGAAAAGCTCTTGGCAATTAAGCCGGTTGAAGGCGGGGGTGAGGGTTCGAAGAAAGCCCGGGAAAGACAGAGAGAGAAAGAGAGAAAGAGAGCGACAGAGAAAGCTCGCTGCATACTTGGCGTGACTTTGTGCCTGAGCCTTAAGTGGCCGCCCCTGAAGGATCTCGTGGAGACGCGTGTTTTATCTCGTGCGCGCCAACGAAATAAAAGGTATACGTATATAGTATATTGCATTTAACATTGTGCGGCGAACTATTGCGCGAGTGCGATGGGGGTAACAGGGCGAGGGTTAGAGAGAAAGAGAAAGAAAGAAAGAAGAGAGAGAGAGAGAGAGAGAGATTCATCCTCTTATCAGACCCATCGTCGTAGCCACTTCATCGCGCACGCGACGGGCTTGAGGCGCGAGAGGCTCTAATCACCTCGTCCGTACTCCCGGAGCCGAGATTCTGACGCGCGTGGGCGTCGTTTCACCCCTTATTCTTCTCCCTGTTTCCTCTTATTCGCGCTGTCTGTCTGTCTGTATGTCTCTCTCTCTCTCTCTCTCTCTCTCTCCGCACGTCCATCTCACTATTCTCTTTTCTTATAACAGCGGCGGTCTCTCTTCTTTTTCGCAGTGGCCCGCTCATTCTTCTCGAAATTCACTGAGGGGAGCTGCGTTTGCTTTCGCGCACCGACTATGTGAATGAGACACGGAGAGAAGGAGGGGAATGGGGTGTGAACAGAGAAAGAACGTCGCATTCGCACAACGAGAGAATGGAAGAAATAACGCAGAGGGGGAGACGCGTCGCAGCGCTGTTGTGCGTCGTGATTGCAGCCGCGAAAAAAGTGGGTGTCACTTGCTTCCGCTCAGTAAAATCCTATCGTATCTCTCACTCTCTCTCTCTCTCTCTCTCTCTCACTCTCTCTCACTCTTTCTCTCCGTTTTATCCCACTTTCTTCGCCGTTTTTCTTTTCCTTTATTTCTGTTCTTTTTTTAACGACAACCAGTACTTTACTAGTATTTTTAGAATAACTGATTTATCAGTTCAGGTATGTATGAAATAATGTTTTATTTGAATATGTAAGAACTTTTAAAGTATAAATATATTAAGTAATGTTGAATAGCTGATAACCAAAATAATTATTTTGAATGAGTTTCAATAGACACTATTTATAAATAAAATCACTAAGAAATTATATGCATATGATAGTTTAAGTAAAAAGATAAATAATTTATATGAAACATTTAATCTATCAATTGACATAATAAATTAAGAATGAAAATTAAGAAATCAAGACTTAGGTACTTCTTGTATAAAACAAAAGTATCAAAAATTTATGAATCAGAAGACACTTTAGATGGTCGATGCAGGTTAGAATATATTTAATTTTTTTAATAAATGCCAAAAATGTATTTATCAAGGTAATAGATGATAAGTTTAATTAAATATATCTAATGATTTTCTTAAGTTAATAATTAGCAGTAAATTAATAATTAGTTTTCGATTAATCTAAGAAGTATCTATCTTCGAAATATGCAAGGAACTTGTCCGTAAATTTCTTGCCCGAAACGTCGGCAATAAATTTATCTTCTTAGAGTGCAATAGTCTAGATGTCTAGAGCATTTCATTTATTTCGACAATGCGGAACTCGCACCTTATCTAATTCCATTTTGTAATTATATTTTATGATAAAGTAATCAAAATTTACTTTTTGTATGATGCGTAATAATGTTTTAATCAACGGGAACCCTGTTTCGAATGAAATTTTTCTGACCGCGACGTCATCGACGAAACCGGAAGTGTGCACAAGCTACGTATGTAGATATGGAGGGTCCAGTGATTTGTAGCAGAAGCATTGCAATAGTAAACATCGCATTTGTGATTAATGTTGACGAGGTCTTATTGACAAATCAAATGTCATCCACGTTGTATAATTCTAGGGCTCATGCAGCTCATTTTATTTATATACAATAGATTGCGGTTGTAATTTCCTCAGCGGCGTAGCAGGCGAAATATTGATTTGACACTAGGTGATATTTTTAGTTAACTTTGGATAACAATAATTGAAAACTACATTAATATTTATTAAAATTATAAAAAAAAATCTTATTTCTTCATATTGCCATTTCTTCGTATGATAATATTTAAAAAACCAGGTTATTATAATTCCGAAGGAAATGAATTTATCTACATAGATCTAACGAAATTAAACTTTATCCATTTCATGTACAGTTAGCTACGTAATAGAAGTAGAAAAAGAACTCATTACCTGAAATAATGACCAAAACTTTTCCTGATTCAGTTGGCAAGATTTTAGTACAATCGATTTTTCAGATAAAGGTCGTATATATTTGGTACATATATTTTTTCCCTCTGTGAGCTTTATAATTAAGCTTTGAAAGTTTGAACAATTTGACTTTCAGCAATTAGTTTCAATTATTTTCTTATTAGGTAAATAAAAGATTCCTGTGCTTCTATCGTAAAAGTTTGCATAAGTATGTATCAAGTCATAACAAATGCACTATAATGATTGTATTACGTGTCTACAGTCCAGAATAAAAACTTAATGCATCACATATAGATAACATCGTGGCCAGAGTTTTAAAAAACACTTGACTCATATCTTGCTATATCTGTATAAGATTCCGAAGCTACTCTTTCAAATATTACTATTGAAAAAAGAAACGTCACACACCCGGTATCGAACTCTTTGTTTAGGACGCGATAAATTGTGACACGCTTCACGGATAAGGATAGGTACCATTGTTAAGTCGAACAGCTTCCTTTTCAACTGTCTCTGCGTTTGCTGAGAAAGATACAGAGTAAGAGACAAAATAAGAGAGAGAGAGAGAGAGAGAGAGAGAGAGAGGCGAGATGGGGAGAACCTGACCGCACTGTTACCGCCCAGAGACCATTAAAGGATATATAAAGTTACAGAGAAGTCTGGGTACGACAGTTTGGCGGCTATGAAAGAAGCAGGGCTGGCGAAAAGAGAGAGTAAAAAAGCCCGAGAACGGAGGAAAACGTCCTGGGCAATGGGGCGCGCCCACGCGCGCAAAAGTGTGTACACATACTTTTGGCTGCGCAACGTCGGCGCTGCGGTCCCGGAAGTGCGGGATCAAAAAATCAAAGTTTTCGCTGCAGCTCTCTCTTCCTCTCTCTTTCTATCTCTGTCTCTCCCTTAGTAGTCGGTCAGGCGGAAAATCGAATATACCTCTCGAGGAGTTTAAGTAAGCGAAAGCGCATTAAGGCTGCGGGCAGAGGAGCTTCGCCAACGATTTGAAAATTCGTAAGCGTTGAATAAAGGAACGGGGTTTTGCGCTGGCGTGTAGCTCGGCAAAATAAGAAATACCTCGGCAATTTGGAATTTGCGCGCGCTTGCGGAGGGGAGGCGTTTTCTCACTCGAAGGTGGTGCTTTATTGTGCATTGAAGCTTTGAATTCGATATTAACTTATCCGACAGATTCAGATTATAATATATTATCGATTATTTTGATTCTCGGAGTACTTGAATCTCGGAAAATATGACCAATAAGATTATAAAATTTTTATATCGCTGCAATTGATGAATTACCATTAGAATTATACTTTACTTCTGTGATAGGTCAAGCTGAATTTGAAACCAATTCAACGGACATTTCACGCGATAAACGCTAATGGCTTCTGAAGCTCGATGAAAAAAACAACAAATATTAGCAGATATGTAATGTATCAGCGAACTCCATTAAGCCGTTCGTCAACAGCGAGAGGAAATTCAATTCCGACCTTTTAACGCAACTCTTCTATTTCGAAGGCTGAAACGTTTACGACTACGTCAAAAAGTGCCCATTATCCCCGTACCAAATCTCGTGCGAATATACATATAAAAGTCTGTGTCTATGCCTATGTGTGCACGTGTGTAACTGCAAAGAAAGGTAAAAACGCTCGTTAAGCATTTGCTTCTAAAACGTGCACACGCGATTCTCCTGAGAGTTAAGGTCTTATCGGTGCACACGAGGTCACTGAAAAATACGAGCGCCGGGGTGCGAGCCAATAAAATGCCTTATTAACTTGGAATCTCTTCCATATATATATATATATACATACCAACAAACGCTAAGATTTACACGAAACCAAGAGAACTCGGCAAAGCATTCGCTTGTGAATTTAATCCAACTCCATTCCGTTCATGCGAGTGAGAACGTGCGCGCGCGTGCATCTGTTATTCTTGTTTCATTCGTCTGTGCCTTCAGAAAATCTACGTGGGTCGGAAAATTGAATCGCCACGGCTATAGCTCTCACGATCAGTGACGAGCGCACAAGATAGTGAACACGAGGGAAAGAAAGAGAGAGAGAGAGAGAGAGAGAGAGAGAGAGAGAGAATGAGAGAGGAGCAGAAGGAAAAATACGAAGTATCCTATAGGAAACTAGGACTAAGTGGTTATATGAGGAATGACGAATTCAAATGAAATTCGCATATAGCCTTTCTAACGGCGATGCGAGTCTTCCACGGTATAGAAATGTGAATCTCGTTGATTCATAGAATGATTAAGGCCCCTCAGGGCACCGACCTTCGCCAACGCCTTTTCTTGTCAAGCATACGCACGATATTTCCCTTCATCCTACATTCCTCCATCATCGGTGCGTTGATGTACGTGAGATTTTTTCCCTATTCGACCCTTTCTTGAGCTCTCGAAACATTCTTGCATAGAACGCAGTGCCATTGCTGAAATTCTGCGTGTTCGTCAAGTCTACACATTATCGTATATGATATTTTTATCTGATGTCTGTAGGGTTGTACAGACAAGGGCGGTAATTCTATAATTTTTTTGGTGTACATGTAGAGAGGCAGGTGTAATTTAAAACCATACAGATATGCGTGGAAGGTCTTTATGCGACACTAGAATTTATTCGTGAAATATCTTATCCTTGGACAAAATTTATCATGTCTTGTTCAACCCACTATAGACTTTGATATTTAATTTTATAATGTACCGTAAACAGAACGTAAAAACTTCGATCGCAATGAATTTGTGCATTTTGTTTCCATTGGTCAATCTTATCGAGAAAATAGAAAAATATAGAAATTAAAAAGGAATTAGTGGGCACTAATTTGCTTAATATTTGAAAACCTTCGATATTCATTTTTATTCACCGACATTTCACCTTCACCTTCGCCTTATGATATTATCCATCACCGTTCAGACTTGGTAAAATTAATTCTACGTTCTAAATGTTACTCACTATTCCAATTAATACTATTTAATTTAAATATTTTCAATTTTGTTAGTTATCAAACAATATATATAATACGGGATAATTAATACTAGTGATCCTCCAGGGAGTGATCAGAATAAGAGCTGATTGTCACTGAATGGTTCTAGTTAGTTGCATAACTGCAAGTAAACGGATTAGATGCGAGTAAAAGAGAAAACACTAGATAAGAAACCTGAATAAATAGATACAAGTAAACCTAAACCTTATAGTGCTTTTCACGCTTTGAACAACGTATCTGTGCTTATATTGCGATTTATAGAGGAAGACTAAACTAAAAATAGAAACCATTTGTATTAAACTTTTTAAATATGTAATAAGAACGTAATTCGTACACACTATGTTAAAATTTGGATACAATCAAATTGTTTCCCAATGCGATACAGTATTCTTTTCAAAATTTACTCTAATACAACTAGATGCTAGAAATTTGGATATACTTCTTCCCATTGACCGTTTACTGTCATAAATGTAAAACCTTTAGATATATATATATATATAAAATGCAAGAGATCCATTCCTTCGTTTGATAAAGTTGCGATCTTTTGACTCAATTCGGTTGGCCAAGGACATCATATTCCTGCAGTGATTGAGGTTGAAGTTGAATATGGTTTCATGCAACGGTTATTGAAATTATAGATATGGCAGTGCTTAATTACATGACGTAAATTCTCAGTTGTTCCCAATTTATTACATATGAAGGCAAAATGCTTATACGCTGATATGACAGTAATATCAACATTTATATAGAAGAATAAAAAAAAAATAATTTTAAAAAGTAAAAAGACGTACTAAAAGCTTATATCCTTTAATAATTTCCTGGTATTTCAAAGTAGTATTTTATCTTCTACCCTAATCAAAGTCAACATCAATCAATCAATCTTAAGTATTATGCCATTAATGATACCACTAGCTCGTACACGCAATGTTCTTTTATAATTGATCTTTCTTATCAGAGCATATAAATCATATTTTTTACACTATTATGATTTTTATGAAAGTTTACAAGGTATAATTAGTAACAATAAACATTATAATATAGAATCTAGATAACTCAATATTTTTCCTGAATATTAGGAAGGTACCTTTGAATAAAAAATCTATATTTTCATCTATTATATAGAATTAGTACTACATATTCTTCCCATAAATTCCTAGCAATCGTTCAATGAGTTTTGTGCTATTTTTCTCCGGTATTCGAAATTCCCATTTAACTAATATAAAGGTTCATAGTAAGCATAATATAATAAAAAATTAATAGATTATAAAATGTAAAATCAATTTACGTAAATGCTTTCAAAATGGAAAAGCATATCTGAAGCTATGCCTTAAATCTTTTTATTACTTATATCAATAAGCAAATTAAATGAATGTTCTGATTAGTCATCCTAATTATTGATTCCTATTCGTAGGCCATTCCTTCATAGATTGATTGACGGAAATTTTTAAAAGTAGATATTCTTAGAATTGTATATTTTTATAATTGTTTAATATTAAATGCATTATAAAGCTCATTCGTAAATGTGACAGTAGCAAGTGTTTCTAGTAATAGATTTTATGAAACGACTGAAGTATATTATGCTACATCACTATCCCTGCCTATTCCTAACAGTTTGTTGATAATTTCTGAGGAATGAATATTACTAAAAAAAGTACGTCGTGTCCTTGATAATTTATAAACTTCCTTGCAGTTATATTTGTCTTATACTTCACCTGATTTTCTTAGAGTTATCAATGAAAGGCATAGTTTTTTACCATTTAGTTTACTGGCAAATCCAAATAATTATCTATAATTTCAAGAAATTAAGGTCCCTCCACTGTTTGGTTATATTAGAATAAACATTATCAATATTTTCTCGATAGTTTCTTTCTATTTCAGCATTGCGTAGTGCAATATTTGTTTCAGTGTTCGGTCTATATGAAAAATTACTAGTTCTCTTCCAATATCCATTATTAAATTCATTTTTTCTCCGTCAATACACTTACATTATACAATCTTTCAATAAATTCGCAACGACAATAAAAATCATTTGATATATATTTTTTCATCTTACATTTTATCATTTTACAAGTTACGCGAAATCATATTTCCAATCTGATCGATTTTTGCTTTTTAAATCTTGCTGCTCCTATCTTTAGCAACGATCAGATTGGATTCCCTGTTCACGCGTTCTCCTTATTCCGATCATAAATGTAATGTTCACTTTTTTATTTTATTTTTCCTTCTAGAAGTGCAGTCGTGCAGTCTTTAAGTTACTTATGAGTTCCTTTTGATTATTAATTCTTTGATATTTTTACAAAACAGAATCTGAACAAGCGTTCTTCAAATCTTTTTCTGTTTTTGCAAATTAGCGAATGCATTACAGAAATTTCGATCGAAACCATAAATTCATAATTAAAACTTAACAATACATATTTTATAATACTATAGTTTGAATCAGTATATATGGCAGAACAAAATTACGTTGGTTAAATACCCTACTGAAGTGGATTGATAACGCCGCACTTCCATCATTCCAGCATTCTACTGAAATTAATACACTCGTACCTTGGTTGGATAGTCTCGACCATTTTCAATACATTATATTCGTGCGATCCTATCAGATACCCAATACAATCTATATTAATACTATATATATATTATATTAAACGGTTTCATATTGTTTCATATAAATAAAATTCAGTAGTATGACTAGTGAGTAATACATTATCGCTGATTAATAGATCTAAAATTTCTAATGGAGAGTATTGACTTTATTTCCGAACATACAAATTAGATCGGACAACTGCAAGGAATACTGGACTCGTATTCCTATCCTCTTCCACCCTTGTGAGGAGCTTCCACCTATATTAGCTCTGCGTTGACGATATACGTTATAACTATTTAAAAGAAAATCTAAATAATAAAGAATGTAAGGCTTTAATTATGGAATTGTATGCAAGAAAATAAGTAATTGAAGTAAATTAGAAGAACATAGTATATTTTAATATTTAGAGATATAAAAATTTTCAGCTCTTAAAATTTGTGAATAACTGATCTGAATTGATTTTAGCTATAATATTACTATTATCAACTATTTTCAATAGTTTTAGCAAGCTCTTTTTTTAATGTAAAATCATGTTCTCTTATTTCTTTTAGAAAAGCAGTTTCAAAGGATTTGTTATATATATATATATATATATATATATATATATATATATATATATATATGCATCATTGCCACACAATCCGGATAGCTCTAAAAATGCATGGGTGCGCTCTGCTGTTGAGCACTTGCAACGTGCGCACCGTTTTCCGCACGCGGACTGGTTTCGGATCCGGATCTCCCGTCAGCGATTCCAGCTAGTAGACACGAGCGGGTGGAGCGGCGGCGCGGGGAAAAGGGAGGGGAGCTTTTGTTAAACTCGCGCGTTCGAATTTATGCGGCTGATTGATGAGCGAGCTCCTACCCTCCCCCTCGATCTGCGCCGTCGGCAACTGCACGCCGGTAGAAATGGCGCTAAAGCTCTCGCCGTGTCGGATTCACGGCGTACGATTAACACACACACATATATATATATATATATATATATATATATATATATATATACACACATCGCCTGGCTTTCAGCAGCGCTCGGCTTTTTTCATTTCGCGAATATGTGCGATATGGATAATAATAATCGTCCCGTTTGCACGCATCGGTACCGATGAATCGAATATTATGAATATTAAGTTTTGAAAGTTGATGTTGGATTTGGAAACAGGATCTGTGAAGGGCGAGATTATATAACAGATAGAAGTGGCTTTAAAAGATCTGTGTGAAAAAGTAGAATATATATTTATTTTTTCAAAAAATAAATTGAGGTACAAATTGTTTAACCCGAATATTACTAATTTAGAGTAGGATTATGCACTTGGACACAAGTATTAATGTCTCGAATATATTTTTAATTTATTGAGTAATATTGCTTTATTCAGATGTTTACGTATGTATTGCCAATCTTATGATACATGTGGTTTCGTATTTATATATGATTTACCATATAAAATATAGTAGATTTGTATGTTTCTGTAGTAACTTTTAAATGTTGTTTTATAAGCATTTGTAATCTGAAACGTTATCGATCACTATTATGAATCAAGAATTGGCTACGAATTATTTTACACAAAGAATAGAATGTTTTTGATTTCAGGGAACTTTGTATTCTATACTTACGGTATTAAAATAATTATTTCGTGCCGCCGCACAGAACTGTAATGTTTCTACACTAAATCTGCGGTTTACAGAGCTTTGAAATACAGCGCTCGTGAAACCGCCATTACCCGTAATAACAATCCAAACTCCCGTGGACGATTGGTTAAAACTCTTAAAAATAAAAGATTCGAAGAGCTTTACGGCGTAGCTCTGCCCCCACCCCCACCTAACCACGCGTACCTTCGAGAAAGTACGGCGTATTGCCACGGAGAAGAGATCGAGGGGAAAGCGTCGACGGACGTTCCTCGTCCTCCGCGAAAATAGACGAAAACGATCTCGAAGATGCTCTGTGAGCCACAAGAAGGCGTAGCGGCATCCGAGTCGCATGTCTTGACAAATCGATGAGATATATAGATTACTTCTATCGCAGGATAGAGAGCCACAGAAAGCGAAAGAGAGACAGAGAGAGAGAGAGAGAGAGAGAGAGAGAGAGAGAGATTGGAGGGGGAGAAGAAAAGAGGTTATACTCTTGCCGGAATTATAGAAAAACGGGAATGAGAGCGAAATAGATACATTGTTACATAATAGAAACAGAGAGCGGGGAGTGGATAGCCGAAGACAGCTTCCACGCGTATCACGGAAACGGAATACGAATAGAGCAACGTGAGGTAGTGCTGGGCAAGATGAAGTTCATAGATATTGCCCGACGAGGTTTCCTCTTACTATGTGTATACCTATACACGCGCATCTCTCACGGAGACGAGAGCCCGGAGCGTAGTACTACGGGGACACGGGGCGGCCGATACGCGGGCTACATCGGGGGTTTCCGCTAAGAGCCTTCGGCGTGGCGAGAGCTGGAGGAGGACGTTGGATCGAGTAACTCGTACACCGCTGAATCGCCCCCACCCACCACGGGCATTTTACGTGCGCGCGTACGCGCTACGGTAAGTCCCGTTGATTTCGCGGGAGAATGGAAAAGGGTCGGATAGATTTCGTATATAGAAGCGATTGACTTCGAGACAGAGGGGAAGAGATAGAGAATAAGAGCAGCTGCGATGGAGCTATACAGTTGCAGAGGGATAGGATCATTTTGTTATTGTGCCGTCTTCCCAACTGCAAGATGCGATCGAGAACTAGGAAACGAAAGGCATCGAGAGGCGGCAGGGTAGTGCCGGAGATGCGCGAAGCTCCTTGCCACCGAAGGTTGCGGTAAGATTCTCCGGTTATGAGGATCTCTGCGTTTAATGTCTGTGCGAGCACAGAAATTGTAGTTCGTGCTAGTGACCATTGTGTAAGAAGCTTGCTTAATAAAAAAAAATTCAGTTTCAAAATTATCGTACGATTTAATGTCACTCAATGTACTTTTCGCTCGTCGATACGTACATCGGTCGAAGCAGTCGTAGAAGTCTTCTTTTACAACTACTCATAAGTGAGTTTCAGTGATTTTCACTCAACCTCTTACATTGATTCGAACCAATATCCCTTCAACGTCTCTTAAAAATAGCCCTTCACAACCGACGCGTTATGGCAAATGCATTGTTTTCGTGGAAAATTCACGACTTCTTTGTGAACAACACTGATCGTTCTACCCTTACTTTACAATCTAAAATATATCTGTAAAGCTCCGTCATCGGCATTTCTCGATTTTTGTTGCTGTTTCGTCACTGTACTGGAAACAAAAATCTGTAGCAGGATTTTAGACTGGCTTTGGCGATTACGTGGATTTTCGAGAAATTATTGAGACTTGCTCGAAAACATGCGTATAAAACAGGAAATTCTCACTAGAGGCGACTTTCAACAACTTTTTACACACAATCGGAGTTTTTTTTTATTCTAACGAAAAATTTTGCATTGATCTATTGTTCTTGTATTTCGTTATACATTGTTATCTGCACGAGAAAAAACAAATTTATTTTTTTACCTCTATAGAAAAATACTACTGTAGCGAGAAAAACCTGTTTTCGTGCTGGACAAGTTGTCCAACATTCCATGCATGGCCTACTCTCTTCTAGGACGGAATCTATATTCGCATACATTCGTTATTTAATAATCAGATTTCATGCATTTTTATTAATATCTTTCATTATTAGATATTTCACCGAAATTATTTTATGTCGAACTAATTTGATAAAATCGTGTTATATTCATTATATTTAGAAGTTTTGTAATTATCTCGTAACATATAGAATATTTTCCAATTTATTCATGTAGAGTTTTATCTGGTAATATTAATATTTCATTATAATGCGTGTTTTTATAATTACAAGGTTTAGCTTTAAGTTTTTATAATAATAGATGGGTTTGAAATAATTTATTAGATGTATTTATAATTATTAAATGAATAAGAGTTGTTCGAATGTATTATTATTTTATGTGTAAATTAAGTTCGTTTATTATTTATGTTGGGATTATACAGTATATTATTGTAATAAGAGGCAGAACATAAATGATATATATCTGTAATTGATGACTAGGTTATTATATAATCAATACAAAATATATAAGTTATAGTTCGCAATGTTTAAAAGAATTCTTGAACTTGGATAAAAATGCTCAGCGCTATTGAAATTAAGAGAAACGAAACGATTGACAATTTTAAAATTTAATAAGAATTAACGTTTTAATTCAAATTTTAAATCTGAATTATTATGCATTATTAATTATTATATTTAATCAGTCGAACACATTGCCAAATTATACTTAACGCTATATTAAAAATGAATAAATATGAAAAATTTTATATAAATTATTTTATAGAAAGTCAGCGGAATTTATATAATTTAGTTCAGTTGTATTTGTATATTTATTTAGATTTATATAATTAATATACGTGTATTATATAATTAGTATACGAGTACGCGTTCGAAATTTAGCAAATATCATTCAATATGCATTAGAACATCTCGAGAGGTTTTATAATACCCAGTGCTGTGACTGGAAAATTTCATGTTTTACGTGACTGTTAAATGTATACAACTGTGAAATTCGGCGCCCTGCCACGTATGACGCCTTTATTTAGTAGAAAATATGATTAATTTCGAATGCCTTTGAGCTTTATGAAAACGTAGAGAGGAGTTCTGCGAAAAGTAGAAAAAAATATATCCACAAAGATTGGATTTTTATTCGGGGCCATGTGGTTGTGAGACCAAGCCAAGTAAACTTACACCTAGTTTCTCGACAAACTCACGGAACCTAAACCGTTAATTAAGGGCCAAGCGATACGAATGTACAAGTACCTCTACTCGGCTGCTTATTATTCAAGTGGCTTTGCTAAGGTACGTTAATAACGTTATATTATCCTTCACCATTAAATTTGTCCATTGAAATTATATTTGGGTTTTTATTTCTCTAAGTGCCTTGTAATACCAGTGTTTTATGTTCCTGCATAAAAAGACGATATAAAAATATTTAACCGTAAGAATATCCTTTTCATTTGCTTAATTTAGAAAGTTTATATTTATGTCATATTTTAGAAGTATTACCAGTTATCTTTCATTCAAACATATTGATAAAAATATTTCTATGCATACAAAAATTTTACGAACAATGAAAAAAATTATTTATTTTCTTTTTTAAGATATTTCTACCATTAGTAAAGGGAATCTTTCCTTTAGACTTATGATGATGTGGTTTTAATTTCAGGTCTTGTTCTGAATAATGTAAACAGGAAAAAAAGGGAGAGAAGGACAGAAAGAGAGGAATAGAGAGAAATAACTCGTGAAATATGAATCGAATGGTTCCAAGTATTTGTCTTCAATCAATATTTTTTTTTGTTTGGAAAAAAGATGAGAGGGTGTCCGAACAGTATGTCGAATACGCGAAGCCGTGCTCCTTTTGTAAATACACTTTCGAGAGGCCGCACCCACGTATAGTGTGTGTGTGTGCGCGCGCGCGCGCGCGTGTGTGTGTATATAGTTAGGTGCCCGCACGCGCGAAAGCGTGCACGCCAGCCATACTTCTCTCGCACATCTTCTTCGCGCCACCCCTGCGGCAGGGAAGAGAGCTCAGTGCTGGGCGTGGGGGAAATGAAATTTCCACAGTCTCATTTCCACCATTTCCCCTCTCTTTCCCGCTCACTCAATCACTCTCTCTCTCTCTCTCTCTCTCTCTCTCTCTCTCTCTCTCTCTCTCTCTACTTCTCTCCTCGGACTTTCGAAAGTACCCCAGTCCTCGATACAAGATTCAGAGAACTCTTCTAGGTGAGGACGAGGGGGGAAACCCGGGGCCAGCGGCAATGAGGCGGAAAGGAGGGGCAGGAAGTATAAAGTCGACGACGAGCGAAAAAAGGAGAGGATCGAACGCCCCAGCGAGCCAGAGCGCGCGAACGCGGAAATGCGGGGAAACTTTTCAATTCGATTCGCAGCCCTTGAACGAAGGGCGAAATTGGTGTTGGCTATAAACGCCCAGCTTTAACCCACGTCATTGATAGCATTTCCGAATGGTCGCGCTCTCGCGAGATGGGCGAGAGAGAAGGAGAAGAGGGTATATGAGAAATGAAACGAGGGAGGGAGGAAGAGCATGAAAGTAATCGTCGTATTTGCACAAAACTACTTCCAATGCGTCGGTCATCCGCCGAAACTTGAAGTTTCCGATCATATCTGCTGATTTGCTCTCATCATATACTCTCGCTACACTGCATTCTATCTGCTCCGTCCGTCTTCCCGTTCTTCGTAATTGCTCTCCCTTTAGCAGTGTTTCGAGGCGAATTCCCAGCCGATATAGAAGGAGTGGCGGAAATTCGATTCCCGATCGAATTTAATTGTCGCACAGTGAATCGATTTGTACCCCCCCACCCCCACTTCATCTTCTCCCAATCGCACGCGGAATGAACTTCTTTGTAACCTATCCTTTTTCACCCTCGTTTTATATATTCTATTATAGGATCGAATCTGCGAGGCGGAAACTTTTTTTCACCCAATCCTCTCGCTCGCGCCATCACGTCGGGCTTTCCTTTCCCCTCGCCTTTCGACGCCCCATCTCTTTTTTACGTGAGGAACGAAATTGAAAAGAATGGGATGGACAGCGGTCGCGTTCCGGCTTCCTAAAAATAAAGCGTCATTAAAAGTTTGCTAAAACAAGTTTCTTTCTTTCTCTCTCTTTATCACTCTCTCTCTCTCTCTCTCTCTCTCTCTCTCTCCATCTCTTTCGCTGTTTCTGTCTCTTCTCCTCTACCTGAATCGTAAATTTATTGCTCACCATGGCAGAATTTTCTCAGACAAGATATTTCGCTTTAGATGCTCATCAAAATTGTCGCCTTCATACGATAAAAATATGAGAAACAGAGAGAGAGAGAGAGAGAGAGAGAGAGAGAGAGAGAGAGAGAGAGAGAGAGTAATGAGCTTATCTTTTCGCTCATCGTGCATTTTTAATGTAACGTTGTCAATGTAAAAATCGAAATGGTTACAAAAATTTTTAAATAAAATTTTTATTTATAATCAATAATTCGTTGTACGTTCGTTCCGTTCGAGTTTCATACCTCGTTCTCATAAAAACAGCTAAAAATTGCTGTTTTTCAATCATTTTTTTCTATTGTTTGACCTCGTATAAAAAATAAGCTCGGTCACACAAAATTTACATTTGACCGCAGTATAGTCAATTACATTACAGGAATAATCAACAAGTGCACTAAATAAGCAAACCTATTAATTTTTTTTGAATCGCACAGGTAAACCATAATCAAAAATTTCTCATTTTCAGTATTGTTGCAGACTTCATTCTACAATCAATTGGAAGCAGGTTAATTTGTTCTATTGAAAAGAGATGTATGATAAATATCCATATAAAAAAATTATTATTGTAAAATTTTATCAATTGATAAAATTTTCGAAACCTATTGAGAAAGAAACATTGTTTTTTTACAAACGTTTTAATGCCTTACTGAAATACATATAAATACGATATGCCATAAATTTATATATTAGTCATTTGTAATTGATTGCAAAAAATCCTTTTCTTGCTTGAATCGAGTCTCAGACTGCGGGTTAAGAGCCCCTCAGAGTATAAAAATTAACCCTGTCCGGGAAACGAGACATTTGCCGTCATAGCTTTAAGTATTCATTTATAAAGGATTATTTAGCAGTCGCGCGAACACACAGTAAAAAAACACGACCTATGGAGAAAAGGGAGGATCGAAAAAGTATATCCGAAGGAATATGTCGTAAGAAGCTAAGAAGTGGATGCCCTCTTATTCGCACATCGATTTTTCAACCCTCGATTCTCGCCTCGCATTTACGGCAGGACTAAAAGGGCCGATTATAGAGGAGTGGAAGGACCCAGGGGCGTAATTTTTCATCATCCATCAATCTCTCGAAGGCGAACGCACGTAAATATGCGTCTCGGATAGACGTAGGTATGGAGGTGGAGTGGAAGCTTTTTCCTCAACTTTTACACGGAAGTTTCGAGCGGGCTTATCGATTGCAACGGCCTTACTCTCGATTTTCAGTTTTTGTCGCGGAAATCATTGCCGCGACTGTTGGAGAGAGCGAAACGCCTAGCCGGAAATAAGAATTACAGAGGAGTTTTTAGAGTATTAGATTTAATTTGCTTATTATAGCTTTCAGCTGATTTCAGCTGCGAGATTATTTTGTTATCTTTTAGATTTTTTGAGTATTCCTATAAAAATAAATGAGCTTTAAAATTATTTAAGATATGCGTATACAGATACACTCAGATTTACATTGGCATAATTGTGCAAAGATTACAGTTACTCGACTCGTAAGCAATACAGGATTTAAAATGTATGAATAAATTTCAAAACTGTGATACATTAAAATGGCTACTGCGATCCCTAAGTTGTGTAGTATACGAACTTTCTCATTAGAAGATATAAAGAAAAAACTATCTTTGGCGTTGCCTACGTAAGAGGGAAAAAACTTTTTTGTACCTATCCAAAGTTACTTTCTTCCAGCATAACGAAGAAGATAGAAAACATGGGGGAAAGCTCTTAAGTTTTTCACCTGACGCCGTAGCTTAAATATTCACTGAGAGAATGCCTAGGTATTTCTCACCGCATCCCTCTTCCGCATTTTGCAATATAATGCAAAAGAGCCACGTACTTGCATTTTTTTCAAGGTCCCTGTAATTTTGGAGTCGTGTAGATGACTGTAGATTTTTTAATATACGTATACTGAAATCAATATTAATATTTCAATTTCTGAGAGGCTTCTATTATGGACATATATATTATACAGAAAATAGAGGATATATTAAATATGCATTTTCAAAAGAAAATTTCTTTAAAGATACAATAGCTGCTAATTCAATCTTAATAAAACAAAGTAATCTAAAAACCGAATCCTTATTCTTTCTTAGTTAAGATAGAGAAGAATTTGTGCATATCTTGTTCAGGCTTTATTAAAACATAAAATTTATGTGATTAATGTAATTTACATCGATCATAAAAAAGCACACGACTTTAAATTACGGAATAATACGAAGCACAGAGAACGTTACAATTATATGTAGCGGAGTCAGAGTGTCGTAACAGGTTGAATAAAATAATGATGAAACTTTTAATGTAACATTTGTGTCTCGTAAGCGTATATATTAACTTTATTTATCTTGAGGCCAAAAATTGCGGTTTCTCATGCTTCCTGATAGTATTAAAGGATAATTTAATTCAAAATGTTTCAGAAATTAGACGCTTATTATAATTATGTTTGAGCCTGATATTTTCACGTTTCTCTTACTTACATTGTATTTTTATATTTATCAGAATGATTAAAAAAAACATAGAATTATTATTTCATGTTCGTTCAACATGCCTTTGTACATTTACGGATAGTCAGAACAACGAATTTTATAAACATTCTTAACAATATTTCATATTTTATTCACGCGAAAATAGCCAGATTTTTCATTTTCATTTAACTTTTCTATAAATACTTTTATATCTTTACGACCGCAATTTTATATTTAGTTTATAATGCCTCGGAATTTAACAAATTTTATATTACACTAACTGCGTAAAATATTCTATGGTAATTTCGATTTTTTACGAGCAAGATTATAGCCACTACTATTAATGTTTATCTAATTTATATTCCTCTTTTTAATGCATTATGAAATAATTTTAAACTTATACAGAACCAGACATAGTCAATACTGCAGTATTAACATAACCAATACTGTGATATTTACATAAAGAGTGCAATCTATTTACACGATATTCGCGAAATAATAATCTACGTTATAAATTAAAGAGATTGTCATATACGCCCTTTAAATAGCCATGAATACTTTTCCAATGCAATTCTCTTTAACGTTATTGGATATTCTCAACTAAATTTGCATAACACACCTAAAATTTTTTGATTCTTTATTTCGACTGAGATATTCTAAGAAAAAGTACTGAATAATGACATTTTGTTAGGCTTTCCAGTTTTCACGGATACAAATAAAGTGATGACAATGCTGCTGGTCATACAATGTAAGCGCTATCATTGCTTTGCGTCTATTATGCGTGAAGCTATCGGATATGTGATAAAAAATTCTTTCATTTTTTACCCTGAATAACATCTATTTGAAAGCTTTCCCTTGTAAAATCCGTTTATTTATGCATTATCTTTCGTTTTAACAAATATAACAGTAATCCTCAAAAGAGCAACGAAATCCAGCATTTTTATTCATCATCATTGTCGACAATGTTCAACTGCTAATGGTATAATCTACCAACCGGGAGAAACTCGCAGCAAAGTTGTAGATAAATAAAAATATTAATTTTATCCTGGATTTGCGTAACGCGATACTGCCAAGTAGTAACACGATATGTAGAGTCGGACGAATTATACTACTACGTTAATTAGACACTTCACCGTGCACGCCAGGCATTATTGCGCATAACAATATGCAAACTGAGGCTATGTCATGTATGCTTTCTCGCCCCCCTCCTCTCCCTCACTCCATCTCGCTCTCTTTCGATGTTTACATTCGAAGCTTCGAGAACTTCGGCACAATGGGTCGCGATGTACATAATTGAATTGGCCTCTTTTATGCGAAGTCACTGACGCACTAATGTTGACGCTGAATAGACCAGGTGTGCACGCCCCACCCTTTCATGTCGTTCTAGCGTTTGCACTGGCCTATCTGTTTAACAAAGTTTAGTAACTCTATTTTATTTGCGGTTAACGATACGGTGGACAAATTATTTTTTTTGCGCTGAATCTTAACATGTTTAACGATTAGTGTGATGTTGTTGAATTCATCATTGTTTGCATAATACATCGTCTTATTTGCAAGCTTGGTCGTTGAAAAGATAAAATTTGTAAGATTCAATCTGCCTTTAACCAAGTACGGAGTCAAATAAAGCATATTTATAATAGTGGAATAATAGAAATTACAAAGGAGCCTGTAACCGACGTAAAATGGTCTATTAAATTAGGTTATTAGAAAAACATATGAGTAGGAAAATGAAGAAAGAAAACTTTCTCAATATTATTTTTATATCACGGATGGGATATTGTAGATGCAATAAATAATATATGAAACGCGTCAATTTACAAATTGTCAATGAAAGGTGCAATATAGATTTTCAAGTAAAGCCAAGCGAAAGTATAAAAATCATCGTGAACTTTAAAAAAATTGCAAGTCTACGAGCGAAAGACATCCCGTGAATAATGCCGCCCTACTTTAAAGGGCGCGGAAAATCTATCCCCCACCGTAGAAAGCTTTAAAATCAATATAAATATTCTTACATCGCCGTTCGCAATAAAAATAATTCCTGCGAGCACGTTCCGTCCGTGTTTCCGCCTGGAAATATGAATTTTAAATCAGCGTCATACATATGTACGGCGCTGCAGAAAAAAAAGAAGCATAATTCGTTTCATCGTCCCGGCGAAGACGAAGCTCTATCGCGGCAAAAATTTTGCATGTAATGAAAAAACTTATTTTATTATTTTCGCGGCTCGAGAGCCCTGGCCCTGAAGGGAATTTATCATAATGAATTGGTTGAATTTCATGAATTTTTCAGTAACATTATTATGAAAGTTCGGAAGTTACCCGGGAATTAGAAGAGTTACACAAGTTCGCGCGGGATTAAAATGTAAATGATCGGTGGCGCACCTGCGCTCCCGCCCGGTGGACGCATCTATCGCTGTATAGGTGTCACAAGGCGGTGTTGGAGAGGGAGAAGTGGAAAAAATTAAGACTTCGCCAGCGTGGCACCAGAGTAGGGGCATTTGCGTGGCGTTATTTTCAAACTCCCTTCCTCTCGGCGTCTAAACAGTTTACGTTTGAATCAGAACCGAAGCCATGCCGTACACTCTGTAATTTGTATATACAGGAATCGTACACGTCGATGTAACGATATTCGAATCGTCGGCAGTAACGCGTGCTGCAAATACACGGATTTCACGCAATAAACCTATCCGACAAATGGAAGGCCAATCGATGCCCTGGAACAAGTTATTAACTTCTAATGAGAGCTTTAGCGAGGATGGTTGAATCTATCGCCGAAGTCGATTTTGACCGATTATATCGGGAGTAACGTCGGGGGGCTATCGATCAGTGGCGTTATCTACAACGTAACGAGCTAAAACTTGCACTCCCGTCGAACAAACAGATTTGAAAGGCCGCGGAGGCAGGGGGCCGAGGCCTAAAGCGACGGAGTTTCGTAATGCCGCAAACGCGGCCAGAATCCGATACGGGAATTGATACCGATGTAATGGCACAACGAAATAATAGTATATCGCTTATTCCATCGGAAATATACGCGTATCATTATCCCCCAAATAATGATTAAGAAAATAATTTTGACAATTAGAGAATTAATAAGTTTTATTCGTTTCAAACTGATGCACTAATAATGTATGTAGCCGATAATCAGCATCAGTTATCCACTTCCTGCTAAACAAATCGAGTAATTAAAAGTTTTTCATTCTATAATTTTTGAAGGTAGAAACAAATCACTAGTTACGAAACATGGTCCTAATATGAACGTTTTAAGCAATTTAAATCTGCAAGAAATCGTATAAGAAATTATCGTGGGTTTAATATTTGTGGAATGATAAATTTACTCGGAAGAATTACTTTAAATATCAGATTTTTGTCCAATATCCAGAATCTGTTAGTGTTGAAAAATCATTGATCGATAGTCGAAAATGCTTACTCCATTAAAGGATTAAAAATAAACTATTGAAAAAACAACTTTTCTAAAAACTTTATTTTTTTTTATTTGCATATATAAATTATACTTCATAAATATTTGCATATATAAAATTATACAATAACAATACATTATTTAAACAACAATAACTTACTAAAAATTTTTCTGTAATTAATCAGATTTCAGTAGATACGTAAATGAGTAGTTATTTGGATACGTCTTAATAGATCATCAGTCGTTGAAAATGGTAATCCTATTATACAGTAATATTATTCTAAATTTTTCTATTCGTGGAAGAAGAATAAAATTCTTAGTGAAATAATTTGAACCTCAATTTTATTCTTATAAGATCTTCTAATAAAATGAAAATCACGTTTATGGTCATGAATACTGAGAGAATTTATCGATAAAAATTACCATAAAATTCATTACAAGCGTGGAACATTGAGATATTTAAATAATTTTATGTGTATTCCCCTTAAAGATTAGTTTTTTTTTTTAAATCTTATATAGTTCGTCACGTCCAGTTCTTAAACTTAATGTAATTGTATTCCAAAATTTCTTTTCCGCATTTAATATGTTATCGATGCATCTACATTCATATTATATTAAGCGATGCAACATTATAGAACAATTATCTGTCAATAAAAAATGGTATACAGAAAAAAATTAACAAAAAAAACTTAAACGTTATACAGCCATCGCAACCCTTATAAAAATGTCGAAAAAACTCGATTACTAGTTTGGATATTACGTAAAAATGCTTTAGATCCCTGCCTAATATCAAAGATGAGTCGTGAACTCATCGCGAAATTTCCTTCGAGGAGGGGGGGGGGTGGGCGACGCGCGGGAAGGACGCGAAATTCCTAAAAGCGCACGACGATAACGGTCTCGGCGGTGGCATTGACTACGCGCCCCCCGCGCCGCCGCCGCCCGCGCGCACGCCTGCAATATGTACATCCCGAGCGAACATTTTTCCGAAAGTACACGGCAAGCGTCGGGGAAGCCGCCGCTCGACGGGCAGATAGCGAAAATGGCAGGGGGAGGTGGTGGAGGAGCGGGGGGAGGGGGTAAGACCGAGCTCAGGTGCGCTATATAAGGGGGAGGAAACACGCTACGAGTTTCGCGCAAACTTTCCTTCGGCTCGACTATTTTCTCAACCTTTGCTCGCTCTCTCCCTCTCTTTCTCTCTTCTCGCTGTCTCGCGAGCAGACCCCCCTCGGCCTCTCTATGTTTAACGTCTACGCAGCTTTCTGACTCCCTCCTAGCGCTCTTCTCTCATCGTCTCCTTTTTTTCTGACTTTATACCACTGTTTTACCTCCGCCAGGACGTTCTCAAACTTTTCCTCTTCGTGTCACGACTCTTTCGTCCATCCTGCTTATCTCGGACATTAAGCCGGCGCGCCTTTATGAATTCTTATTTCGATTAACGATCAGGTTGACAAGATAATATTACGAACGGCGCATAAAGCACGTTCTGTTTAAACACTATTTTGTACGTATTTGTTCTTTTTTTCACTTTGAAAATTGCCATTTAAATCTTGTTCTGCCTTTTACATCGGAATATCATTTTTACTTTTTGTTGAAATTCTATATTACCCAAAAATAATATGAGAACTTGATATTTCGTCAGTGATGCTTTCATTTGCACTTCAGACTTTGCAGTTCAGACTTCTACTTCGCAAAAAAATGGATTATTCGTAGACAAAAACAGAAATAAGTTTTCGAATATTTCCTCGAAAACTAATAAGTGTTTAATGTAATAATATTCGAAATGGCGTAATACCTATACTTTTTAAAGTGGGGCCGAAAATTGTTCTCCGAGAAATAGTTACGTATAAATAATAACCTAGGCATTGTTTAACTTTCGTTGGCTCTGCTACATTTTACAGAGCAAGTTTCTTGTATCAACATAACGATCGTGTGCGCGCGCGAGCGCGTTTATTACCTCGAACGAAAAAAGGAGGTTTCGCCGGGACTGAAAAAAGTCGCGCGCTAAAGGATGATTTTCAAACAAAGCGTATTATGCTATATATACGTAGAATAAAAGCTCCTCTCGCGCCCGCGCACCGCCCGAGCAAAATTGAGGCAAACGCGCTCGTATACGGAAATTTATTCGAATCTATGCGTATACAAATAAGCCGGCGTGGCTCGCGACGAAACAATACCCGACGCCCCGGCTCATAATATGACGCCCCCCTCCCGGGGGCGCTCGCCAGAGAAGCTCAGATTTTTCCTCCGCCGCGATCGTCTGTTCGCCTCTCTATAATCTCACTGTACCCTCCTTCCTCCCCATCCCCCTCCTCTTTCGCTACTCCTTCGCCCATCCCCGCGTCTCGAGTATCGCAATTCCGCAGCGGGATGTGAATAAGACGCCGCGCGCTCTTATTTTGCATAGACCGTGGCGATACTGCCGCGACGCGTACTACTGTACCACCTCGCTCGCTTTCTTCCGGACTATTTCTCGCTCTCTCTCTCTCTCCTCTCTCTCTCTCTCTCTCTCTCTCTCTCTCTCTCTCTCTCTCTCTCTCTCTCGCTGACTTGAGCGCGCGCGCGCTCGATCTGCGGTTGCCCCGTTCCTCGCTCGCGTTATAGAGTGGAGGGGGGCAAGGGGTGCTCCGCGTCGTGGCGAATCCTTTACGGCAACTTAAGTGACGCGTCGTTACAGTTTCCGCGCTCCTCTCGAAACGCCAGTTATACAGGCGTCGTACCCGATTTTTGTTTGTTCGTCGAGCGCGAGTGCTCTTTCTTTTTTCACTTCTTTATTTAACGATGGGCTTCACTGGCTCGTAGTAGCCTGTGTCTTTATACGTAGCGCAGAAGAGTTGTGTCGCACCTTATTCTCTCTCTCTCTCTCTGCTGTCTGAGATTTTTATCGGGATTGTACAACAACCCCCCTCTGTTAAACTCGTTACTTCGATACTTGGATTTATTATTGTATCCAACTATGACGGGTCAACTTTTTATACAATGGACCTTTCGCAGTATTTCTAAACAGATAATATATATGTATTACTTGAAATAAAGTACGACACAATGCGCGAGCCCGAGCAGTCAATGGGTTTTGCACAGGGGCCGGAATCGATCGATGATTTTAATGGAAGGCTTATACCGTTTCGACGGGGATGTATTGAAATTTCCAGTATCTCTCGCTGGCCGGGCAGGCAATGAATATTTTAATGGAGAAAATTATTACTGGCGATAATAAATGTTTTTTTTCAATCAGGACGGGCGACATTCTGCCTGACGTTTTTTCCGTTCTTGTTTTTTCATTTTCATTATTTCATTTTTTTTTAATGGAAATTCGTTCCACGACCGGTATAAAAGCGTCGCACGCATTTAATCCGTTATTTCGCGATAAATATGCAATCGCAAATATTACGCTGATCATCGGCGCCGTAAAGTTTTAAGGGCCGTGTAAAAGTATTCAATTTATATTTAACGCCGCGCGAGCGCCAGCGCTTAGAATAGCAGAAAATTTAATCATTTAAGGGATAATTTTCTGCCTCGTAAAATTTTAATTGTCCCGACCCCTTCCTCTCCCCCCCCACCGACGCAAAATCGATACGCATAACGCACAGTCGAAAATAGGTTACGCATATGTACGGGGCCGGCACGAATTCCGAGCGAACTTTTATGTTGTGTACAGCCGTGGATATTCGGATGATAATAGTTGTTGTTCCGCGCGGCGGCGTTCCGTTACATTCGGATTGTTAAAAGTGAATCAAGCCCAGCGGTATTGTAATTAATTTTGGCCGCCCGGCGGTCATTGTCAATATTATTAGCGATATTATCGTTTTATCATCGAGTATTTACATCGAATCGCCGATGCAATCGTAATTCGAGCTTTTTCGGAATTTTTAATGCAGGAAAAATCAATTTAACGCGAAATTCGGGACATTATAGATCTGCTTTGGTTAGTGAAACGTACAAAATGGAGTTAATGAAGCTTTTTTAAATGCATGTCAAGACTCATTTTTTATTCTCTTCCCGTTCTCGCTATTCGTGTTTTCACTAGTACTCTTTGATTTCACAATCTGGTGCCGAAAATATAAAAAAAAAAAATAAAAACAACTTTTTTATGAAATTGTAACTTTAGGCATAAAATCTTTATTGGCTCATTCATAAACTTATTTTTCGACGGTAGAAATGTCTGAGTGAAAGAAAAAGTCTTTATTTGGTTAAGAAATTTTAGATAAGGCAGTCAATCCGGTCGATTACAGATTCAAAAAATTTATAAATAAACAATATCTACATCTACGCGAAATTCTAAATAAAAACAAATTATTTCTCTATTTAGTATTGAGAGGATCGTATTTCAAATAATAGCTTTGACAGAATCGTAAAGCACAGTATAATCCGACGATATTCGATTATTTCATGCTGTTAAATCGAGCCTGTAGCCGTTCACCCGTAAAAAATTATGCGTTTCCCAAAGCTTGCCATTATCAACCAACATATCTACATAACGTGAAAAAATAAGTACTAAATATGGATTATAAAAATTATTATTTTATTTATTATCGTTTAATTATATTGTTTAATTATTGTTTTTCCAATAGCATAATATATGTGTTATATAATCCCAATATGTTATTATAGATAAAGCGAGAAACTGGAATCGGAGAACCTAAACGCGCTTATAACCGCCTGGACTAACTCCTAGAATAAATGGGAAGAAATCGTCACCTCGATTCAGCTGTCCCCTCTTACACAAAAATACACACGTAGGGCCTAAGCCTTATCGCATCTACCTTGATTTTGGGGTCGCTGTAATGGAGTCGATGCTCCGGTTGCCTTTAGCCTCTTTCCTCCTCGTTGGACTTTTAGCCAATCTTCCAGCGATTCTACGCAAGGAGCTCTAGACGCGCGTTTCTCGGAAATTGGAGGGCTGGAACGAGGTAAGCCAGAAATGTTAATAAGGAGTCTATCCTCCTTTACATGCCGCTGAGACCCTCGGGAGAGATCACATGTAACCGGGTCTTAATATATATATATATGCTGAAACTACAAGGAACCCCGATTTTCAGGGAGATGAACTCAAGGTAGTATATTTACTTTACTGGTTACAGGACAATGAGAAATTTTTATACTTTGAGAAATCATGGTGGAAGAAACTTAACTGCATTGCTAATGAATTATTATGAAATTCATTATTTCTGAATTAAGTATTAATTAATAAAGAATAATAACGATCTTACAGGTTAATATTTGTACGAGGTTTACAACGAAAAAAATTTATTTATATGACTTTATAGAGTTACCACGAAAATAGTAGCCAGGTATGAAATACCTATACATTAATTTAAAGGAAGCAGTAGAAAGTAGATTCTTGTTGAAAAATAATAATTGTGAAATCATATAATACTGACAAAATTATTTTTTATACAACCATTTAAAAAAATATTATTACCGAAGCAAGAAAAATTTCTCATTTCGACGTTTTGCGGATCAAAAATAAAATTAAAACTGAGAATTGTGTTGAGCATTTGTCTCCTGTTTTTGCTATTTTGGTCCTTAGGGAGGAAAAGTAAAATTCTGCTACAACGCGCTCCACGGACGAAAAAAAAAGGACGATTTTTCGTGTCATTTCTATTTCAGTCCCTGGGGATGAATAGTAAAATTTTTCCCCTGCCAGATAAGTGGAGAAAATTGTATCTTAGCCCCAGTGTGCACGAAAATTGATTTTTTAAATTCAAAGTCTCCTGGTATAATAGGAACAGTACTTTCAAATGTGTATCGGAGATTTTTAGAATTTTTCTGAACTGTTTAAAATAACAAATTTACACATCCATAATGTTATCACCAAATATTTAAATATATACACATTATACCACTTTGCGAACGAATAATTATTGATACCTTGTACTACTTGGGTACAATCTAAACAAATGCAGTAGTTTGTTATTCATATTTTTTATTACTAGTAATACTGATGTAGTTTTTATATAATTTTGCTATTTGAAACTTTGTAATATTCTTAATGATTACACAGATAAAATTTATGTTTTATTAAATTTAAATTTAGGTTTCTCTTGATTCCCCTGAATAGACAACTCGTTACCCTATACGCTAATATATTATTCTCTTCAAAATAAATATTATAATTGTTAAGCATTTAATTGAAACAAAATATTTCAAGAAATAGGAAAATCAAACAACATACGGTTCAAGACAAGGACTCTTGTCTGGTGAAATTGCATTGACGTCCTCTTTAGAAAATATTCCCTGGTGATCTATTTTATCTATTTCAAGCGCGGTTCCCATAGTCGGTATCTAATATATTATATATACGATATTGCTATTCGCGGTATTCGAATCGAAAAAGTACAGAAAATTATAGCTATTTCTGTATACTAGAAACGATGATTACAGTTCCGTCCGCAATACCTTTGAGATAAGGAAGCGGTTTCTCATAGGGAAAGCACTTAAAGCGCATATATATAGACGAACAGTTCAGCCCCCCCCCCGCTTGAACCGATCTAGGCCGGAATCAGATACGCCATCGGCGAGCAAAGAGGGGTCGTGCGCACCGTCTACGCGCGTGAATTTTCCCCTCCCTACAGCTACGCTGAACTTCCTGCGCGCTCACTTAACTTCTCTGCGCAGCTATAATGAAATTGCGTGGGAGCTTGGCGAGTAGGTCGCGCATATATATATATATATATATATATATATATATATATATATATATACACATACACATACATGCATACATGCCACCGCGAGTATACGCAAAAATCTCGGCTAGCGCCCGCCACGAACATCTGGATGGTGATGAAGCCGCAATTTATATGCCACGCGTGCTCGACGTGGAGATAATAGCCAAATTGATGTGTAATTGACGACCGAGCTCTCGCTGGCTCCCTAGTTCGCGAGTCCGGTCAAAATGCGCAAATGAAATTACGGGTGTAATTTATGCATCGTTATGAGGTGGCGCGCGAGTTCGGCAAAAAATTCGCGAACAGACGCGCGAACGGTGAAGAAGGTCGTCACCGTTAAAGCGATCATGGACGATCCTATATATAAATAGATTCAGTGAAAAAAATTATCAACAAATTCATTCGAATGAAACGTATCGCCAGTGCCGCGCTCACTATTGCCTCTGGATATAATTAATTATTTCGGCTCTTTGTGTGGATTTAATTGACCAAATGGAATATTTCGAATTTACCGACTCCCTCTCCACTTCCACTCTTCGCACGCTCTCTCTCTCTCTCTCTCACTGGAAAACTCGCGCGTAAATGCCGTGGTCGGGCAAAGCGCTTTCGCGGCCGTTAAAAGAGCTCTTCGACCGAAGCGTTTCGGCGCCTCGCAGCTTTTCCAATCGAACGGACTTTGAAATAACTTCCTAAGACCCCTCCCCCGATCGGTTCGCCCGAATTAATTGATCGGTTTCCGCTCTTTAAGTCGAATTTTCAATCAGAAGCCGCGGAAAATCGCCGTCCCAAAGAATTTCTGTCGCATCCACGACAGCGCGTAATGACTGAGAAGTAATTTAATTAAGTAATAAAACTTGGACCGTTTGACTTATACAATCTTGGGCTATTTACTTTTTATGCTCGTAAATAGGAGTAGGGCTTCTCAGTAGTAAAAACATATGATCCCTTTGGCACAGTCTAGAAGAATTTATTCACTTTTGCGAAGATAAGCGAAATATTCGATAAAACAGTGATTGTTTCGTCGATGATAAATAATAGCACATAATATATGGTAAGCTATTTTTTACAGTATATTATTTAGTATGAAACAACAACCGGCGTATTCCTAAAGAATGCTGAATGAAGCACGAAGAATGCAAATGCGAATCCAAATTGCGCTTATCGTTTATCGCAATAATAATAATAATAGAATACGTTTATCGCAAGGGAGAACTAGAAATTCATTATGAGGCCCGCTAACCAAGGTTTCTCTATATACAAGGGACTACCAAAACGATCATTATTGAAACTAAAAAGACTTCAGAAAGGAGTGAAAGTAATAAATGCAAGAAAAAACTTCAATTCTTTAAGTAGAAATAGAAAAATTTGTACATCCGGTCCTTGCAGTATTATCGTTTGTAAACAGAAAGTGTTTAAGAAGCGTAATATATATTACACATATATATATATATATATATATATATATATATACATGTATATATATATATATATAATATATATATATATACATGTATATATATATATATATATATAATATATATATATATATATATATATATATATATATATATATATATACCGGTCTTTACGTCATTCCAAGAACGCGGTATAATTACGAAAGTTCGCTTAACTTGCCACGCTTAAAATGAAAAGAGTGTTATCAGGGATGCGAAGTTTGATTAACGAAAGTCTTAATTGCAGCATTTAATTACGAATGCATTGTATTCGCGAATGGTGTGCGTATATACAGTGATAAAGCTATGTTATTAAAGTGTTTGTATGCGTCGAAGTGAAATAATTGTCGAAGAACAATTAAAATAAGTTGATGGACCGATTATCCGTTTATTAAAAAGAAAATAAATTATAAAATTTGAAGAAAAAAAGTTGAATAATCCTTAAAATAAGATTAATAAAATTAACGCGCTTTAAAGAATCCATGGCGCGGTTATTAGGAAATACGTCAGAAAATTTTTCAAAAAAGTTCTATAAAAGACATTCCGTCACACTCCGTTGACTAACGAATTACGTAAATAAATTTACTTATTACTATAATGTATATAATAGTTATAATGTGATCGACGCGCGAACCCGCAGTATGAACATTACAACCAACCTATAGACAGCCGGATAGCATTATTGGGGTGAAAGAAATAATGACGCGCGTTGGCGAGAATTCGAACGCGCGGAACGGATCGACAAATTTCAGATTTACAGAGGCAGCTTCAGTTAGCCTTTACATAGTTTCGGCATATTACACATAGTATCTATCTTTATGGAATTACGAGCATTCCCATGCGCGAACGCGATTGACATTTCCGTCTGGGAAACCGCAGCGGTATTTCGAATCGCTAATTAAATTATATTTAACCAAATGAGATGGCAAAATCGCAATGCGAAGCTCTAATTCTGTTATGCGCAAGAAATCAAAGATGTTGTTTAACGCAAAACAGAAGAGAATTCTAGTTTTTTTTCCACGCCGAATTCGAAAATATATAATTCTGAATATTTTAGCTTATAACTAAAAATGAAAAGTAAACCAACGGATTATATTGATTTTTTTGCTACGTAGCGAAAACCAATATGACATTAAAAAATCAATTTGAATTAAACATCAAACATAGTATATCTCATTAATGCTATAATGCATAATTTAAATATCGTTTGTGACATTGCGTTAATATGGTAATTTATTATTGAAATTAAATTGAGATTTGAATTAATATAATAAATTTTTCAATTTCGTTAATGGTAATTTAAAAACATTTAAGTCGACTTTATCTCCACGGACTTATCATAAAAACAAAAACGTGTTAAAGCGTATTTTGATTTGTTTCAGTACTTACTAATTTTCACTAGTTAATCAGCATCCGTATGAATTATTTTAGATACTCACCTGAAACAGGTAATAACATTAATTAATAACGCTAAAAATAAAATTCTCGATCGAATTACAGAATTTCGAGAAAATAGCCTGAATTAATTTAATGCGGAACATAATCATTTACTAACTAATCGCAAGTATTTTTAGAATATCATTAGAATATAGATATATATGGCCCGGGTCTAAATTATCATCAGCTGAAATTGGGATGGCTTCATAACTTTATACCGTGTATATACGCTATTAGATCTACTATTGTTTAAACTTTGCTATTATTACTCCTCGTGGCTTGTATACTGTATAAGTACCTACTAGCATCGCGATAATTAATCAAGTAACTTTCAATAGTCGCAACTAGTAATATACGGAAAATTTAATGAGAAATTCGAGGAGCATAAAACTCCGACTTTTGAAAGTCATAAAATATTTATTTGTTAATAATAATTCTAGAACATTCAGTAGCGATATTAAATATAATCCATTTTATTAGTTAAAGGCTTCATTCTTAAATTATTACTTGAAAGACATTCCGCCTGTTAAAATTTTTAACGTCAACTAAATAATATACTTAAACAAAAAAAAAATATCTAAGGATTCACAATTATTATTATTAACAAATTAATGAAATCATGATTTTAGAGCAAAAAATGACAATTTAGCGAAGGCTTCTCTTTTCCTTCCGATTAAAGCTCCACATTAATAAAATATATTACATTTATAAAATAGCTGCATAAAATATATTGGATGTACAGGTGAGTATCCAGCTTTTGTCAATAGATTGCGTCACCAGTGCAGCCCGGGCAGACAGTGTCAGACCTCGTCTCTTGTAGTTGTAGGTCGTGCATCGGTCAACGCCTTTGCAGCATTATATTAGAGGATTTCTTTCGGTGTCGTTTATTCGATCGAGCAAAATCGTGGAAAGTCTACAGCCAAATAATGGTCATTTCCGGGAAGCGCTGCATGTATTCTTGAAAATGAGAAAAATCGCGGCTGAGGCCTCTCGTTCGCTTTCGGAAACTTATGGCGCGGAATGTATCGGTGAATCGACGTGCCGCGAGTGGTTCTCGGACGGTTCAAAAGTGGTGGCCGATCAGTGCGGGAATGGTTCGCGATAAGGATCTCTAAACTCGCCGGGCCTCTCGTGAGAGGGGCCTTTGTTATCTGCTCGACTTTCATTCTCATCCCCTCGTTCACTGGTGGTGGTGGTGGTGGTGGTGGCGGTGGCTGGTACATCTTTCGGTTACGATACTGCAGCGCGGTGAGTCGTGTCGGTAAGGCCGCGTTGGCGAAGAACGAGGTCGCAGCACGACCGGGCGCGCATTAAATTTGACAAGCTCGAGGCGGCCGAGGCGTAGCCCTGACGTTACGTGCTTTACGGCGCACCGAGCAACGGTGCTATATATATATATATATATATATATATATATATATATATATATATATATATGCACGGAACTTGGCATGTAAGCGAAACGGGGACAGCGCCGGATATAAATACTATCGACGCCCTTTATGAAGAGTAGCACGGCTTAACAGCTATGGTGAAGAATTTGCAGTATGGCTTTAGAAAACTAGCACGGTTTGACAGCTTCACCAAAAAAATAGCAAGGTTCAAGGATTACAAATAAATAATTTTCAATCGATTCCAAGTAAATATGTTTCTTTTCCTTTTTTGAAATATTTTGGTTTATTGCTAAAATATATTCTTTCATTTTTTTTCATTATAAACATGTACCTGACATAATGAAATATTTTCTTACTTTAAATAAATGATTGAAAAAACTCCAAACTCTTGTGTCGAGTTAAAGGAAGAGAGAAAGACGAAGAGCCACAGGTTTTTACGGAACTCACAGATATTTTTTTTAAATAAATCTAAATAAGTATATCTTTACATTAATTCTTTTCAAGATTGATTTGATCCCAAAAAGTAAAATGACAATTTTAAAACAATACATTATTTAATAAATAATTTAAATTATATTAACGATATTAGGCACCTCCTGTTTATGATATTGCAACAATTATATTTTTCTTTTAAAATATATGAAAAATACATAGAACATTGTATTAAATTAATTTCATGCATTAAATACAATCTTTAAATCTGTATTCAAAATTAGATTTCTTAAATCCCTATTTAAATTTATATCTATTTAAATATTTAAAATCTTCGTATCTATTGAAATTTGATAGTAATTAAAAAGCGTGATTTGGGTCAAATATTAACAATAATTGATACGTGAAATTAATAATGCCATCTTTTTCAAATTTGGCTATATAGGCGAATCGAACGCTTAAAATTCAGTTATTGTAAGTGTCGCATTATATTAATATTATTTTTATACAGAATTTATTTGTTAGATTTATTCTGAATATACTAATTGAATCGGCTTTAGTAATTCTAAATATAGCTTAGAATTAGATCAATATTCTGCCCTACATATTTTTCATCCATTTTAATAAAATTATATTAAAAATTATATTGATAACAAAATTTTAATTCTATACTGCCATCGACTTGAGGTATATTATGGGGGAAAATAATAGTACGAATGATATATTTAAGACTGCAAATTACAAGATTAATTTAATTAATTCATTAATTCGAGCATTATTTACAGAATTAAGATTAATTTAATTGGCTCCCTTTTATAGAAATATATTACTGCCAAACGTGTATTTAGTATTCAACAAGGTAGCCGCTTATTTACAATAAGTGTACAAAAATAATTAAATATCATATATATATATATATATATATATATATATATATATATATATATATATATATATATATAATACAGTCGTCACATTTGAGGAGAATGTATTCGAATGAAAATTGTTTCGTGTTCGAAGACACATAATAAAGCGGACCGAAAAGAAAGTCTCGTTTATGAAAGCATAGAAATATTACCCCCTCCCTATTTCAAACCCTAAAAGTACATTATAATATACAATTTTATCGTTTTACCCGGGATTGCTTAAACTCCCTTCCTTACTCCACACCCTACACCCCCCCCCCATTCTCCCCTGCATCATTTACGCGAATTTCTCACAATCACGCGAAATGTCCAATTTCCAAGGAAATAACGATCAAAACTAAATGGAGAAAAAGAGCGGAGGGAGGGGGAGCTGAGAGCAGTGGATGGCTCGCAGCGGTGGGTTTCGCCACGCTATACAGCCCGTAACAAATAGGAAAGGGGGATCTGACATAAGTACAAGTACGCGCGAGAGAGAGAAAGCGAGATAGAGAGAGAAAGAGGGAGAAGGAGAAAGACAGGCAGAGAGAGAGGGAGATACAGAGATAGAGAGAGAGAGAGAGAGAGAGAGAGAGAGAGAGAGAGAGAGAGAGAGATAGAGAGTAGAGAAAACTTACTGCACACTCGCGCCCGGAGGGGGAAGGTGAAATTTTAATGCCCGCCGCTGCAGGTGCCTCGGCTCTCTTCTCTCTTATAGCGCGCGCGAGCGAACGGCTACCTCCATGTATATACCATATATATGTATACATATACATCCGCGCAATGGCCGACTTTTCTCCGGTTAGCAGTCGTTTTGCGAAAAATAATACTTTGCAGCTTCGCGGCGATTTCTCCAGGGTAGTAATAGTAATTCGATTGCTTTTATCTGTTTCTTTCCGCCTCGTTCCTCCTTCCACCCCTGCCCCGCACCCTTTCATTCGAAAGTTGCAAATTTACTTTGCTCGTTCGCTTGTTAGAGACGCTAAAAGGTTTTGAATGAAAACGTTTATTTATATCTATACATCCGGGTCATTTTACAAGTTTTATTTACGGTACAAGTTTTATCATATAAGTATACCAGGAAAGACTTTGGAATTTTCTTTCAAGACGCGTGATTAATTTTAGAATGGAAAATAGTATTAAAAAAAAAAATGCAACGGAGCCGTTCTGTAGAAAATGTAATCGCATCGTCGATGCGTTGTAATCTGGAAAAAAGATGCTTTTCGGAAAATTTTTATGTTCACACTTGGTGTTATGGGATTGGCTTTAAAAGTTATATATATATATATATATATATATATATATATATATATATATATATATATAAATATTGCGGTACAAAAAACGAAAAAAAATAAGAAAAGGTAAAAAATTCTCTTGCAGAATATTTTGAAAAAAAATACCGGTGAAAGTCGACCCAATTTCCAGGATAAATCACGTTCAAGAGCATTATGTAATTAATTTTTTTAGGTTTAAATCGTGCATCTCCGTATCTTTGATAAAGCTAGAAAGAACGAGATAATAAAATTTTTTTCATTATTATAAAAATTCAATATTATTTAGCTGTTATACTCTGTCTCAACGCATTCTCTTGATATAGCCACCAATTTTGAAAACCCCTTCAATTACTTTACCCCTTAAATTTTACGTTTCGTATTTTTCTGGTCAATAAATATATATCATGGACATGCGATGAAATGAATATATCTTCAATTCTTAGAATTCTTTGCGTAAATCGAATTAATTACCGACAATTTGATTTCATTTTATTAAATCATGTGATTTTTATAAATTAGAATTGCGCTTTCTTTTAAATTTACATACAGCTTATGCATGATTGTAATCGGAAATTTGTCTGTAATTATTTCCGGATCGATCTTATTGTCGTAAAGATCCGAAAATTGTGTCCAAGCAATAATAATGTTATGACTGTCCCGAGTCTACATAAAAATATTTGAGCTATTCCGTATCCATTACGCGTCTTTATAATCACATGCTATATTAACCTAATAACCCGAGCCAGGATCGCGCCCTCACCCCCATATAAATGTCCCGATCAATTACGCATCGACGATTGAAGGGGCTTTATTCGCCTCGTATACAGGGCGCCGAGGGTAACAACCCTTTCCTATCCACTGGTCTCCTCCCCCCACCCTCCAGAGTCGCATCGGGGATTTTCTTTACGACCGGGTCGAGGCCCACCTCGCCGATCCCCCACCACCATATATGGATATGGCCGGAGAATACTTCTCCCCCACCTCCTTAATAACGTTTTAATACAAGTACGAGAATTTACAGTTGGCAATGAAAGCGCGAAAAGTAAGTGCGCCCGGCCGCCGCGCCGCGCCGGTATTACGCGACGCATTAACTCCTCGACGCGCGATAAAGTCGCGAAATAGCCCGTGAAAGTGCGCGCTATCTCTCTCTCTCTCTCTCTCTCTCTCTCTCTCTCTCTCTCTCTCGCTTGCCCTCGCTCTCTCTACTCCTGTGCAACGGGGGCTGGAATCAAAGGGAGAAACAGAGAAGCCGATAAGAAGAAAGAGGGAGAAAGACAGCAACGGCAGTCGACGAATATATATATATATACTTTTTACGCACCCTCGAACGAGAAGCAAACGTTGAAAGCGAAAGCAGTGAGTTCAATTGTCGTACTGGATAGGCTGATTCGGTCCGGCGAAGAAGCGCGAGTTGGTTGAGGCGGGAGGATCGTAGGGACAACGTCAGAAACGTAAAACGATAAATAATCACGACAAGTCGAGGCGCCTCTTTACGGGATCCCGTCGTCAGTAGAAGAGAGTGGGAGTTGTTGCGGCGCCCAGTTCCTTCTGGACTTGAAGCTCTCGGAGCCGTTAAAAAACAAAGTCATCATCATTCCCTTCTTCCCTATCTGTCTTTCACTCTCTCTCTCTCTCTCTCTCTCTCTCTCTCTCTCTCTCTCGCTCCCTTATCTGCCTCGCGTATTACGTGTATGCATGCCAGTGTGCGACGCATGACTTTGTATACGTGTATGTGGACCAGAGGGTCTGCACCCGTGAGCGACTTTATCGCGATCGAGCGGGGCTCGTAGTTAGTCCAGTGTATGTTAATTTTAAATTTATCGCATTTTAGTTTTTAAATAGGTTTCGAGCCGCGATCGTATATTGTCGCTTGTATTCGTCCTTTCGAATGCCGAGAGTTAATGTCATGCTTCTCGTGCATTTTTCTCGGAATAAATTAGGCAGACATATAGTAAAGTTTTTAAATAAATTTTAAATACAATAGTTAATTTTGAAATGCATGTTAGGTCAGATGTCACAAACATGGCATTATCCATGATAATAATAATAAAAATAATAATAATAACAATACTAATAAAACGAGAGAAATACAGTGTACCGAATTATTCAAGCCAATTTGATCAAATTAAGTTTAAGGAAATACGGATCAGAATAATTTTAGGTCAAAACGATTTTTTATAATGTTCGGTTAAAATAGCGTTTCATCTACATTAAATTGTTTTAAATATTCATGTTATAGATCGATATTATCGGATATTTTTAAATATGACTTACGTTTAAAAATGGATTATGTAACGGAAAGCTAGAGATACTTCTTTCTGCAGATTAGTTAAAATATTTAAAGTGTGCGAAAAAGTGCATAAAGTTATATTGAATGCAGGGTAAATTATCACATATAATTTGATGGAAAATGATGAAACCATTGAATTATTAATTGTAATCACTTGAGAGGTTGCTAACATTTTTCTATTATCAGTGTATGAATCGAAAAATATTTCTCATTAGTAAGCGCTATATTCAAAATACGTTAGTACCGCAACCGTAAAATCGTAGAATATTTGAAGTCTATATTCCTAAACGTAATGATTTGCCTTGAAACAACTGGTGCATTTGAAAATTATGCGTTTCTTTATGATAAATAAAAGTGAATGAAAAGCTTAAAAAAGGAAGAAGCTTCAAAAAGAAAAAACATAGAAAGAAGCTTTTATATATCCTGGCTCAAAAGGCTGTAACGTAAAACTAGAAAAATTGCGGAGGATCCTTTGTGTATTTTATCGCCGGCTCTCTTAGTGGATATTTTTTCAAGTATTGATTTACAGTACAGATTTACATTATGTTTTTATTGTTCCTAATTTAATTTATCTGTTACGCAGACAATGAATATAACCTACATTCGAATTTCCACAACACTTAATTTTCAAGAAATATCTAATAATACTGCTGTATTATTAGTTTATGAATGCAAAAAATAAAAGCTAAAAGATTAAAAGACGATTTATTAATATTGGTAAAGTTACTTAACTTTGACATAACATCAGCCTACGTTTTAGATATATTGGAAAAGTTCAAATAGAACGCCGTTGTTTCAAACGTTATGATGAAAAACTGGTTAATTTTCGATCGATACAAAAAAAAAAAAAAAGAAGAAACATCGATTGCATCTTAATTTAATCTGCCATTGTAGTTATTTTCCGATAATACAGAATTGTCTTATTACTAAAAGAAAAGGAAGCGATCCCAGAATCAAGGCAGATTTTTTCTTCAGCGATCGCCGAGAACGAAAATGTCAAAATAACCAAATTGAACATGAATAATTCTAAAAGACACTCTGACGATTTTCGAATACTCACCGGTGCCAAATTGCTCGCAGCAGCCACGGATAAAAGATGAAATGAAAAAGGATCATCGATAAAAAGAATCGCTCGACGTAGACGAAGAAAACTGGGCGACTTCGCAAATTGCAGACGAACGCTTTGGCGCAAATCCGACGGCCGGGACGGAGTGCGCGGGGATTCGCGGAGCCAGCGCGAAGCTGAGGCAAAATCAGAGAAAGACAACGGCGGCAACGAAGCGAGAGCGTTGAGGATATGGGATGGACCCTGGTGGCTCGTCGTCTCTCGTTCTCGCTCTCTCAGTTCGCGAGCAGCCCGTGCCAATATGGCTTCATTCACTACGGGAGGATCTCCAATAAGGATGGATCTATATTTGTACATTTAAAACCGGAACGTCTCCGAGGGTAAAGTTGGAATTGTTCGAAGTTTAAAAAATTTGAATATGAGAAAAAGGCGATGGAAACGCGGCGTATTTACAATAATGATATTAGAGGTGCATAATGGCGCGTCGGAAGTAGCAGATGCTTGAATTTTCAATAAAGTGCGGCATATGTTTAGAAGTTTGTTTATTCACATCGGATATTGTTTCTTTTATTCTCTTATTGCATATTTTCTAATATTGGCATTCTGAGATTTAAATAGTCGAGCTTCTTTTGTACAATATTCTACACCTGATAGATTAATTAAAATAGATATGACATTTAAAACAAACGGAGAATACGATTATCTCTATTTTTATTATAGTTTTTGTAGCAGACAATTTTTATAGTTTATACCAATATTTCAGCCTATATAAATGCTACTGATGTTATAAAAAAATTAAAAAATACTCTAATGGGTATATAAAAAATAAATTTATAAATATTTTTAAATAAACAAAGAGCTTCTGGTAGCCAAAATACAGCTAAACATTCGATGATAATATAACTTTTATTCATTAAACAAATACTGTGTCAAATTCTACTGAATGTTTATTCAGCGAGAGTGACTTTATGCGCACTTTCTCAAATTTTAATTTAAATCCAACTGTAATCTTTAAAGTTTTCTAGAAAAAAAATCTAAAGAATAAATAAATAGTAGTTTATAATGTTAAGCTAATAGCTTATAAGGTTGAGAAAAAGAATTTCAAAATTTGTTGTTACATATTTTACTTTCAACAGTCTAACCATTAATATATATTTCCTTACCTACAAAGTGAATGTTTTGCATGGAAATACAAAATTAGCAACTTTAGCAGAACGCCAACTTATACGTATATTAGTATTCATTATCCATAAAATTACTGCAGTTAAGATAATAAGCGAACATTATACTCAATAACGAATGCATTATATAACACATTATAAACTGTAAGTGTGAGCTCATTTTCGAGTTCTCTATAGTAGGAGCGGCCGCAATAAAAGTTAGTGCCATCTGCCCCTACATCTTATTCAAGTTTCAATCCACACGCCCCTCCGTCCTTTTCAGCCTCGCCTCGATACCCTTTGCAAACATATACGCTAGAATAGAAAATCCATTTGACTTCCCCTTAATTTACTCGAACAATACGACGTGCGCCCGAGAAAGTCGACGGTAAGGAGCGGGAGGGGCGCGGAGCGGGTAGCCTCATCAAAATCCTAAAAGCCCCGAGACCGAGTGAAACGTTCCAACCCCCGCCCCCCCCGCCCCTTACCCTCCTGCCTGGCAACCTTCGACTGCGCCCGGGGTAAATGGACGAACTTTTTTACGGCCCCGCCACACTTCGAGTTCGCGCAAGGAGTTACGAGTGCGTGGGGGAATTTTTATCAGGTTATGGAGAAGCCGGCGGTTTTACCGCGTGACGCGCGCTCGCGCGAACGTCCGTCTAGCGCCAGCAAAGTTTTTACGAGTACATAGCAGCTTCGCCCGAGCAACCGCCTTCCACCTCCCCGCCCCTCCGCCCTTTCTCTAGCGCCGCCCCACCTTCCTCGGTGGACTGTACGTCGCGCCCGACGCGCTTACGCCGCAAGTTTATATCTGATTGGGCGCAAAGTATAGTCGCTCAGAGCCTCCCCACCCCCGGCCGTCTGCACTACTCTGGATTCGGTCTTTACAGCGCCGCGTCTTTATTGTCGAATTAAAACGAAGCTTTTATCTTTGGGGGCTAAGGGACGAGCGAGGAAGAGAGAGAGAGAGAGAGAGAGAGAGAGAGGGAGGGAGAGAGAAAGGTATGAGGGGTAAGGGGAGGAAGATGTTTTTTCAAAGAGCATGTTTATCGGGATCGAGAGAAATAATTTTTTATTGAGCGGCCGCGGGCGCGCGAGCGTTGAGATAAGCCGCGCGATAGGCGAAATTCGGAAAGTCCAATGTCTGATAGATCGAGCTGCGTTCGAGTGAAATTGGAAATATCGGAAATAATCATTTTCTTGTTTTTTCCTTTTCGTTCTTTTTTCGTTTTAGAAGTTTGAAGCTGGAATTTTCAACTCTGTTCTCGGGATTAATCAAGTTGTGCTTTTATAATTTTTTTACGCGGTAGAAAATTGCCACTGTTCGAAGTTATTTTTCGAATTACACGATCCTCGTTCCTTATCTTTATTTTTTGTTTTTTCTTTAATTATTTATTTATTTATTTGTTTTTGTTTGTTGAAAAAATTGCTAATTTCTTTTCAGAGATTTTAATTTATCCCCGGGGCTTAATAACGTTGGCGTGCTTTAGCAAAGTGAACGTTCGTTTAACATTTTGACACGATAAAACGAAACGCAGAATAGAATGCATGTTAAGATATCTCGGTGTACTGCGATACGCCCGTATAATATAGATAACGAAAGAAGAGAATTACTGCCGAGCGAAATGAATATTATATTTGATTAAATAAAATGGGGGAAATTAATTATTTGTTCACGCTAGTCTGAAACAGATACCTGTCCAATCTGCATTTATTTAAATAGAAAATAATCTCTATGAAATATATTTGTGAAAAATGAGCCCACTGTATTCTTCGTTAAAATACTTTATTTTTATACATAGAGTGGATTTTTACCGACCATCTATTATAAATACTTATTCTCATTCATTGTGACAGAATATTTTTATTTCAAAGTAATATATACGCTATAATATCGATCTTTCATTTTCATTCGTTCATGCGAAGTTTGTGTTATTGATTGTCACGATAATCTATGTAGAATATTTATATTTCTATTTTTCAGACTATTCGGAATTGAAAATATGTAATAATTCGCATTGACGGCTTTTTCTGATAATTCTTCTTGATGAATTATTAATTGAAACCATTCAGACCATTCTAATAGAAAATTCAAATACTCGGCTATTTTGCGTAAGAAAAAAGTAAAATACAGAGCAATTTGATATGAATGAAGATAATTGATTCATATAAAACAATGGAGTACGAAACGAGCAATATTTTGTAAACGAGATTTTTTCTTTTGTAGAAAATTGATTATTTTGGACGCTACTGTGATTCTATCGTTTTTTTGACAACCTTTTATAAAATTCTGCCCGAACTGAATGGAAATCGGATAAAGGAGTATGATTTGAGATGTTAAAATAAAACTTTAATTTCAATATCAATAATGTTATTGGTTCATTATTTAATGTATTAATAATACGTCAAAAATAAAGCGTCGTAGGAGTTTTGGAAAAGTATATGAATTTCATAAACGTTATATTATACGTTTTAAATTACATTAATTACTTAAACTATAATATTTAATAATGTAGATTATATTTCATATACTTATTAGAATCATGTAGAGCAATCGTTATAGTATTCTAATCGTTAGCCCTTAGAGTACCAGTATGTCCCATATATGCGCCAGAAAATAAACGATTGTAAAACACCTATTTTGTACAGAATCATGATTAAATAGAATGATGGATACGTGTTAATAATAATTAGAAATAAATAATAATAATTATTATAAATAATTAATTATTGTATATCTAAATACTCAGCTATATTATCAAAATTTAAAATAAACTAAATACTAAATTATTTCAAAAATAGATAAGTGTAGTTTCACGCGTTTCGCCGTCAGATGGGAGTTTTCTCTCATAAGATAATATGACTGTCAAGCCTATATATAGATAACGATATATATATATATATATATATATATATATATATATATATATATATATTTAACTCAAGATTTGTCATCAAAAAGTTCGAATTTTTTAATTTTGACTTCAGAATCGTAATCAGCGACCCAAAAAATCTATATACTTTCAGGCGGGGGTATAGAATAGTTTTTTTCAATTATGAAAAATTTAACATTGGCATTACCGTCCCGGACCGGCAAGACGCACAATATGCGTCAATCTCGGAAACATTTAGTCTCAGTTTGGATTAAAAATAGGGGACCTATAATCACTTTTCCATAAAAATAATACGCATTGAAAATATCTAAAATATCGGTACTCGAAGGGTTAAAAAATAATGAACCATTACGAGAGTGTGTCATATAAATATATCGATAAAAGAATATAAAACCGTACCAAGAATAGTTCTGAAGGCAGTGTACAATGGATTGCCGAACAGCTATACTGCTGTGCAATTGGGAACTAGGACGCGCCTCTGACTTAATACCGTTCTTACTACTAAATACTCGCCCTCTCCCCCCTACTCGCGGACTTCGAGCCGCCAGTTGGAAACTCCAAAGTGCCATAACCTTCGTTGCTATATCGAGCTACGAAAACGGCCCGACTAATTTCTAGGCGAAACCAAGCGACAATTATAGAATATCGGCGCGCTGAAATTGTTCGACGGAGAGTCCATATATATGTACTACGCATAGACACACCCAGGCACATAAACACACACAAACACGGCGCACCCCCCCCCATACATACACACACACATAAACTGGCTTTGTTGTTGGCGAGAGCAGACACGGGGCGGTCATTATCCAAGAATAAGAAGCAGATCGCACGACGTTCTCATCCGTTCTGTAATTAGAATTACCCCCGCGACTCGAGATGTGATTACTGTGACTTGGGACACCCCCCCCCTCACGTGTCCGCGCGTCTCGCCTACTCTAGTCAACGCAACACGAGATCGACGCGCCCTCCTCCATCTGCTTACAATCTACTGGTCGACCGAGCTCAGAGAACGAGCTCTCCAGCTTCTCGTTTAGTCCACGTACCTGTCGTCAGTCTCTCTCGACTCGAGTGACACGATGCTCCGGCGCGCTGATACGTTTCACCGTCCCGTCCTTTGATATTCAATTACAAATTAGCTCTCGCCAATTCTTCCCAATTAGAGCACGTTTATTATTAATTAGAGCGTGATTTCTTGTATTTTTCCGATTGCCAACAATGGGTCGCGTTCTAATTATCGAAATTTGTTCCTTAAGCAAATAGGGGCTTTGATATATTTATATCTACAAGTAGAATATCTGAAAAATCTGCGCGAAATGTCTGTTCATATCCGAGAGAATCGTCTATCCCTGTAGTTAGAATTGAAATTTTTTCTAGATCACGCTGTATTCCAACGTAAATACGAACAAAACAATACATGTATAAAAAGCATGCAATATGAATTGAAATGATGCATAATTTAAGCGTAGCAATAAGGAGAAAATACAATACAACCCAGACGTATAGAAATAAAATATAAATCGAATCATGGCACTTCAATTTCAACTTTTCCGTGCGGTAACGCGCACAGAGATCAGTGGACCTGTTGGTATACGAAGGAGCCGAATTTGAATCCCCGGCAAAAAGCCGCTTTGCATTTCTCGGAACAGCGATTTGTATTTCTCGAAAACCTTCCTGCCCCGCTTTCGAAAAAAGTTTTATGGCCTCCCCACCACCTCGATTCGGAATTTATACCATTCGCTGTATTCAATGGCCGTCCACGAGTGTTTCTCCGTTTGCCGCTCTGTTCTTAATGGCCCGAGAATAAAGTCTGAATCGCGTAAGAATATAATGCAAAAATATGCTCTTTAATATGCAACAGCTCGTGCGTCGGTTTTACGATCCTGGAAGTGGGAGCGTTTTTTAAATATTCCATCGAGTTGCTGAAGCTCGAAAGCTTATAATAACCATTTGTCTGCGTCCAGAATTTCGTATATTTAGACACAGAAATAAATAAATAATACAATTGCGAAGTAAGAAATTCATATCGACCCTTGTTTTTTAGATGTTATTCATGCTCGTAAATAAACTCGCAAGTGATGTAATTTTGTAATTCATTAGAATATATTATGTTGTAGTGTCATAGATTAAAAAACTATTTGGTTTTTTCGCTTCTTCTAATTATTGAATACTCGATAACGACTATTATAATTGTTTTTCAATTTTGTAGTAGTTAAAGAAGGCATTAAAAATGGGGTAAATTACCGGAAAACTCCTCTGATCCGTAGCTTTCAATTTATTTTCAAGAATACTCGTAATTCATTCTTGAATATCATCAATATTATGAATAGCCATTTCTTTTTTACTAAAGAGTGGAATATAAGATATTTTCATCTCTCAACAATGAAGCTCATACTAAACGTAAATGAAGCGATACGCAACGGTGGAAATTTTATCGAGGACCAGCTCTTAGTGTAACGCTTCAGTTTGATTCTCGATATATATAAATTTTTTTTCGAATTCACTATTGACGTAATTAATATGATAAAATTAATTATTAAATTATAAAGGAAGAAGATGAATATTTACGTACATTGTACCATATAATCGAACTTCATGTATTAATATTTATGTGTAAAAGAATAAGTTGATACTAATGCTAAAGACTCCATTAAATTTTTTCAAAGTTCAAAATGTATACTCTAAGTTGGTTCTATGTAGTTTGATTTTGTTAATATCATGGATACAATGAAGTATTTTTGATCAGTAAATGCATCAATATTCGTAAACTTTTAGCACGTGCCCGATAGTGAAGTTCATTCAATATGATATCTTGATATCATAAAATCACTCTTAAACAATAGAAATCAAGCAGTAAGATCAAATAGCGTTTGATTCTACTTTTGTGTAATTTATATATTGGTGATAGACTCTTGTACTTATTGTTTATCAACTGTTTGATAACAGAATTTCTAAAAAATCTAATGTAGAGCATACTCTGAACTGGTGATCTTCGAATGGTATTAAGTGGAAGAATTTTAGGTACAAAATTTCGCATTTTTACAGGAAAGAATTTATTGAATTTATGGATTTTTTGGATTTTACATCAGATATTGATTTTTTTCGCACATTTAAATCTGTTTTTAACATTGACGAGCGCAATAAAAATTAAAAATTCGGTGAAAGATTTTTTTACAATAATCTATCAGTAATAGTTATAATTATTATATCATTATTATATCAATAATACAATTATTATATCAGTAATAGTTACAATTATACAATTATTATATTACAATTATCTGTCAGTAAATTTGTATACTTTGTAATGCTCACTTTATCACATGTATTTCTTAACCCATTAACTCGTCTTACTAGAAATCCTCATCCCATTGCTAAGTCTTTCTATGTCATCAATTATTTGGTGCAATCAACATTTTCAAATTTCATACGTATTTATATACATACTTACGGTTATTATATGGCTTTAAATGCATATTTTGTAATACGCCATATAGATATCAAATACTTTGTTACTATTGCGTTACAAATACCATTGAAGCTTTATTATTTTCGTTATTAAATAATACGCTCAAGCGTTACGACATCCGCTATATTTACTATCAACCGAACGATTTTAAAATTAGGATTAAAATCAAAGGGGCGAGAATAATGTTTAAACAGCCATTCTCCCCACTCGAAACCAGCAAATGGAACTTCTTCGGAGTAATGCGAGGATATCAATTCTCCATTATCCACGGTCCAACGCGTATAGGCGGAACCGAGGCGGCAGTTAGCCAACAAAGGCATTCATTGAATTACATAAAATCTACACCCCAGTCCCCGCTGCGTACACAAAAGGCCGCGGACAATCCTCGAGAGCGCGCGCCCGCGCAGGCGCGCACCCTCTGAAACTTTAAAGATCGTCGATATAACGGCTCGAGGTCGATCTTTGTGCGAGCCTCGAAAACTTGTACAGCGGGGCCTCGATACACGCGGCTTAGTTACCTGACACGAAACCTCCCACGCACATCCGCCCCCGTAGCTTCGATACGCCACCGACGAAATCGACCATTGTCAATTATCCAAAGTTAGCTGAAAAAAGGTTCGAGGTAATACACAGGAGAGCGCCCTAGTTTTTTCGCACTCTGCGCTACTGCTGAAAATTGTCACTTTGTCCTGCGGATATTGGCGCGTTGGTCGTGCGTGTCGAAAAGAAACCCCGACACCCGCCCCCTACTCGCCCCATCGGTCGATAACCCGCGCACCGGCACGCGTCCTCCATTGATCCCGACAGCAGTGCGCGCCATTTGTCACTACCATGCCCCTCTCCCACCCCCCTCGAAATTCCTCCTCCCCCCCCATCGAACGCGTAAATTTGATTCCGCGATTCAGCGCGGCTATCCCCCTAACCACTCACCGTTCCATCCGCGGGGCAAAATAGCGAACGCACTGTCTTCGATTCCAACCGCCCTGCCCATCGCGTTCTTTCCGCGAGCGAGGGATAACACGGCGAGTCTGAATATAGAAGCGAGAGTCTCGCGGGCTGCCCCGGGACGATCCATCGGGAAATTAGATCGTGCGAAAAATGATCATCGATGTTTCGACCGTATAAAAAGACGCGGGCACCGAATCGCCGACTTTCGACGCGAGAGAGAGTTTTTATCGAGCGGATCTTACGAATCGTTGTCGCAGTCCGCAGGATGGAGACGTGCACGCGCGCGAGCGCGTGCGTGATTGCGGGACAGTTCGGGGCATCGCAGTTAAGGCTTATATATAGTCCGTGGTGCCAAGTAAATTACGAGTGCATATATGCACGGGGAGCCGCGGAAACGTTGTAAAATCGAATAGTGAGCAAAACCATTCCTTGCATATCGATTGAGCGAGTGGTCGAGAAGACAGCCGAGTTCTTTGTCGATTGCAAAATCGATCGGGTCCTACATCATTCAAAAAATCAAATAATTAAGAAAACTGACTTGTACAATGTTCTTCTGCGTCATGTTATTAGTCTTTTTTATGCTTTAGAAGATTGACGATTATTAACGATTATCCTTTATTTTAAAGTTGAAATATAGTCTTAAAAATAGATATTCGAAAGTTTCGAGAACAAAAGTTTTATATTTAACAATTCTTAATAGTTTCTGCAATCGTCATTCTATTTGATTTTAAATAGAATGACGACAGAGTAGAAGTAGAACAAGGTTTTAGTAAAATATGTCTGTACCCACTTCTGTCGAACGTTGACACCAGATTACGTGGAAAATATTTTTTTAATCCTCCCACAATCTCTCTCTCTCTCTCTCTCTCTATCTCTCTCCGTCTCTCTCTCTCTCTCTCTCTCTCAGTCATATTATCCTTCTATTGGACTCTTGCTTTGACGCTCTAACCGTTGATTCTTCAATGTACAGCAGCTGCCCATCGCTCCATCATCGAAACTCACCAGTTCTTTATCTGTCCATGGTCTATTCATCCTCCCACTTTCTTTTTTATCTCCTCTTGTTACTATTGTCATATTCTAAAAAAGCGACTAATTAAGGGAAGGTATTTGAAAAGAAAGCAAGTAAGAAAAAAAATTATACGATAAAAGATCTCTCACCCTCTTAGTCTCTCCCCCCCTCTCTCTCTCTCTCTCTCTCTCTCTCTCTCTCACTCTCTCCATCATCGACTCAACGACAATGACCAACGAGTTACGTCTTTAATTAAACGTAAACAGAGAGTATAGATCAATTTTTTTTGTCTTTTCAGCTTGGACCTGCTTTTTCACCAGAACTTATCTCGGCGAATGAATTTTTTTCCGCTCCATTCTTTTTTCTCTTCGCTCCGTTTATTTTTTGCTGCCGAACGCCCGTTCCCATTATGACGCGGGTAGCGGCGAGCCAGCGGATTAATTGAAGACTTTGATGTATCTGGTCGATCGAGCCTCTTTTATGCCGCGATAAAGCAAAAAATACTTTATCGATCGCGGCCGCTTTCGTACTTATCTGCTAATTTGAAACCGATGAATGAATCTGCTGATTATTTTCGAATGTCGGCTTTAGTACTTGAGTAGTAGAAATCGGCGGCTTTGTATACTTGTGACTAATTGCCCAATATTTTCTTTAGAAATCTAACTTAATACATTTTATCTCAGCAGCGAGCCCGTTCTTGTAAAGAATTCCTATAAAAGTTAACAATTTATCCAAATATTAAAAACTAATATACAATTCCCGTTCAATTACTATTAACACGAAGAAGTCACTCGACATATATCCTGGCTTTAGTTCAAATTGCATAAGTAACTCTGATTTCCCCGCTTTTCCCCAAATGAGCGCAATAAAGTTTTAGAACCTAAAGTTCTCTTTTTCTCCAGATACCGTACACTCTTACATACAATTAACGTACCTTCTTCGTAATTAACTTGGTCGTATGGTATTACAACAGTAATTTTCTTTTGCAGAAAATTCCATGTTTTTTTTGAAGAGTTTTTTACGAAAACTGTTTCTAGACTTACAGACACTGAATTCGAAAACAAAATCATCGAGATTTCAAAAAGGTTTCATACAGCCAATTTACAGTTTCTTCGCTTTTTTAATTATTCGCGTTTAAATTTTGGTTGAACTTCGACACGCTGGATATGCAGATTATTTCCTATAGCCATTTCATGCTAATGCCACTAGATTCTGCCGACTTTTACTTGACAATAACTAAAAAATCTTGCGTCAGAGGTTCATTTAAAGTTCCGTACATTAAATGTAAGTTTCTCTTTTAATCGTAGGTGAAAATCAAGAGTTTAGGTTAAAATATGGGGTACCCAAGTTAATTATAGGGAAATACTAATTTATATTTAAGATAGTACCTGAAAACTTGGAAAGCTCATCCTAGTAATGGGAGTTAAATCATTCAATTCGAAGCAATTTCAGGCGCTTTCTCTGTGTAAGCCTCTAAAAGCCAATGTAAAATTGAATACATCGATTAAAAAAGACCAAAAAGAGCAGAGAAGATAAGAAGCAAACTTTAATAGGAATGCACGTACCTCGACTGCTGCTACAGTCCTTCTCAAGACTAACGATCCGCGCGGTACCGGCCGTGCCGCACGACGGAGAGCGACGCGATTTTAAAATTAGAACAAGAATGTGGAAATTTGACTTCCTTTACTTATTACCGGTACATAAGAAGTTTTAATTATTCCCAACTGCTAATTACAATCCTCGACTGGATCGTTCTGACCGAGTAATTAACTCGCGTGCACTGGTCGCTTTCTCTTTCCTAACTGAAAAGCTTTAACGAGCTCGAAATGCACATGTCAATGCGCTATAGTATTATCACACAGTCGACGTTGAATATGATTAAGTCAAATGCTAAGGATTAACGGAGGTATCAAGAATTATCCTATATATATATATATATATATATATATATATATATATATATATATATATACATTTTATATAGATATAGATTTCTATATATATATATATATAGAAATTTTTTCAGAATAAACCGTCAGAATTCAATCTGAGCCAACACCTTGAGGTCATCTGTGTATGTGTTCGCACGTCTGTGCTTTGATATCATTACGTAATCAGATCTGAACAACCAAATTATCTTATCAAAGTCAGGGCTTTCTTGGATGTTTGGAAGCTAAATGCTCTGCGAACGACTTTGGGACGAGAGAGAGGAAGAAAGAGAAAGAAAGAGAGAGAGGGAGAGAGCCAGGAAGTCGGAGAGCGTGCACGCGTTTGTCTAACTCCGCGAGGGAAGGGCGGAGGGGCGGAACGGGGTTTGGGGCAGAGGGGTTGGAAGACCGTCTAGCACTTTAATTGTCTCGAAATGTATATAAGCTCCGCAACGGGGCACCGGGACAACTTTTCTCATATATATTCCATATGATTCCTGGGCGAGAGCCCGTCGCCGCGTCCCGCCGCGCCGGCTGTCCGTGAAGTTAGCCTTATTATCAACTTTGTTTAACCCGTCGAGAAATTAGCGCGCGCGGTCCTTCCACCCGCGACACGACGCCCGCCGCTATCTCTGTATCTTTGCGCGTCCGTCTATATATATATATATATATATATATATATATATATATATATATATATATGTATATATATCGAAAAACTTTGTTTGGGCAGAACCGTAATTTTCCGTTCCATTAGTGTGGGAAGGCAATGCGCCATCCGTGAGGAACGGAACAAATATTCAATCTTTTTGCGTCTCTCTTTCTCTCTTTCCCTCTCTCTCTCTTTCCTTCTGTCTCTTTCTACCTCTTGTTTTTTCTGTTGACCGGACAGTATATGAACGCGCACACCGCTGCCGATTTCAGCCCTGATGTTGACAGACGGAATTGCTTTGGCTTCGGTCAAATGGAGTCATAGCTACGTTTGAAAACCATCGCAATTTCTTCCGCGCATTGTTGCGGTGAAAAATGACGTTGGGGCGCTCGGTCGTGCAAGATGGCGAGCGCGTCGAATGTAATCCCGATTGCGATCTTGCGTTAGCGAAGTTAAAAAGAGCATTTCGTATGAATTCATATAGGTACATGAATTTTATTTTTATTTTCATTCGCATCTGTATGATCGTTTTGCGATGAATAACTCGAATGATGTTTCTTTTCTACATTCATGTAATCATTGGACTTTCTTTTTGGTCATTTTACGCAATATTTTCACGGCACGTGAATACGAGATCTTAAAGAAATGATGATAATTAGAATTTCAAACGATTCGATCAATTACTTATTAGAATACTTGTTTTGCTCTCCGTTTAAATCCAAAGCATAATGCTGAGCAAACCCTTTGTTAAAATAAAAAAAAAATAAGATCGAGTCAGTGATGGCTTCATCATTAGAACATACCCGTTTTAAAGCGCCCGTTCGCAAACCGCAGTCACTCTAAAGTAGAAGTTGTGCAAACACGCCCGGTGTCAGACAGTCAATGGTCATTGACTCGAACTGCGCAAAAGTGAACTTTATGTAGGATTCGCGAGAAAGGAGTGGGCGGGTAAGGGGTGAACGAGATAGAATATTGAGAAATACGTTGATCTTATTAAGAAAGTTTGTGGAATCTTTCCTCGCTCACGATGGCAATATTAGTTCTTTGAGTTTCGCACAATAAACTTTTCTATCCTTTTCACCTCCTTGGATATAAGAATCTCCGGTCTCGTAGAACAGTGGTGTTTCATAAATAAGTTCAATTTCACAAGGATGGAGGGGGAGAAGGTGGCGATCGGCTTTAGAACAAGATATGTAAAGGCGGTATACTAATACTTATGGTTGCGCCTTTTCTCTTTTTATCCTAAAAAAAATGTAATTTGTAGAAAAATGAAATTTATTTCAATACATTATTGTTAGTGCCATAACTTGAGACAGCTATAGCAGGGAATTAGACCAAAATCCAACAGAAATCATTTTTATTTTATTAGAACTTAATGGCAAGTCATTATACAATACCATATTAAATGAAACCAAACCAAATGTTGCGTGTGCATGCGCGCGCGCGTGTGTGCGTGAATATATATACTTATAATGATGACCATATTAGCTAATGCAAGTAGGGGTGTATGAATAAACGTGAGTTTAAGTTAAATTAATAAATATTTATATAAACATATAATATGGCATACGCACAATTAAAATAACTTTAAGTTACTACGTGTTTATATAGATTTTATATTCTATAGTATGCTAATGTAGAGTTCAATAGCTTACGTCGTATCGAAATATACGCAATTGTAGTACTTTTCAACTTGTTTTTTGAAGAAATCACTGATTGTATACATATCAATATATCTCTAAATATGAATCAATGAAACATATAAATTCTACCTTTCTTTCATACATACAAGGAACATTATTTTTAAACATATATTGAACCAATCTATAACTTATTATTATTGATTATATTGGCACATCGAAATTAACCAATGCTGAAGAGATTGCACATTAACCAATGAAATCACAAATATATAATTAACTACATGTTTGCAAAAATGATAAATATTTTAACGAAGCTATAGCCATCTCAATAAGCCAATATTTATGAAAGATAAAATATATATATTATTTTTAGTGACATCACTGATTGTTTCATAATATAAATTAAGTATACGATTGTAATTATTCTACGGACTCAATATAATTAAATAAATTTAATCCCATAATTTCAATTATTATCTCATGCAAAAATTTTGTGTAATTGACACACACAAACACACACACGCAATATATATATATATATATATATATATATATATATATATCGTTTTAATTTATATAATTGCAAACGTATTTGTACTTCAATTATAATGAATATTATTTGCATAGTCGCGAGAGAAAAGAAAATATGCTAACATACATTTTTATAGTTTGTCGTGAATGTTTATTTTCAAATTATAGAGATTTTTAAATTATAATTAAAATTCTAAAATTAATTCTAACTTATCTAAAATGTAAAACTTTATGTAGGGGAGTAGCGGAAATAACAACTTGCATATTTTCTTATTTAAATGACTTCAATATTAATTTTCAATATTAATTTTCCAAGTTCGCGATTCATTAAATACTTCAAACGAAAAATTTCTGTGCGATTAATCAAACAGAACTTTAGTACCTACTGGCAGATCAACAAAGGCTCTTTCGCTTCTCACTTGGCACCAGGCGCATATAAGCCTTTCAAGCCCTTTGTATATTGCCCCACCCCCTCTGCCCTTCAATTGTCGTTAGCACTCCGCAACGAAGCGGAAGAAATCGTTCGGCAGTGACGTACATATATGTATAATCTCGCGAAGTCCGATTCGAACGTCAGCGGAGCAATCGGCCAAAAAATCGAGCCCGGTCGAGCGCACGGGGAAAGAATTCCAATATCGTTTAAGAACGGAAGATCGGGAAAGCGGTCCAAGAAAAACACAGGGCGTGGACTCGCTCTCGGGAGGAGGTGGCCGTAAAATGAGAAAGCCCTCGTGTCCGAGTGTGGGGTCGGAGGAACTGCGCATATTCAATCGTTTTCTCTGATGTCCAACGCTGCCTCTTTATCTCTCTCTTCTTTCTTCTTGTTCACTGCTTATTATTTGAAAAACAAAAAAAAAAATAAGAAACCACCATTTGTCCTTTCAAATGTATACGCAAAATTCTATGCACATTTATATTTATTGGTATGCAAGAGTCAGACCACGGTATGTTGTTCCAAAAAAAAAATTTTTTCTTAGTTTAAAGGGATTAGAGCCATAAAAATCATATACAGTCGATCCTGTTGTATTAAATGATACATATGTGGTAGAAAATTAACTCACGTAGGAAAAATACTGGCGTGGTAAAAATTCAGGAAAGATTTAAACCTCTTGAAAGCCCAGTTAGAAGCATGGTAAAAGTTAAGAGCAAAGAAGCAAAGTAAGAAGTATCCATAATGATGATTTAATAAGTGCAATGATCTTCAGGGAGCAGTTCACTATACAATATCCGCGAAAGTAATATATAATATATAAATATCATTATTATATGTTCAGTATCGAAACGATTTAGAACCACAACAAGTTGTTATTGGATTGCAGACATGGAAAAAATAGATTTACATCAAATACAGTTATTGCTCAATAAACACAAAGTCCTCCTGAGACATAAAACGCGGTTTACTGATAACTACATTTTCCAACCTGATAGTATGAAATAGTTCCATACGATTCCATCGCTATAGATTTGAAATTTTATCCATATTCTTATATAGTTTGATTCTTTGTAGAAGTTTGTATTCATATGCATGTAAGCTTTAACGTTTATCAACAATTTGTCTCTTAGTTTTTTGCTGAAATAATTTCATTGTATTCAAGTGTCATTCTAGAAAAATTGAATTGTAGAAAACCAATATTATATAAATTAATTCTTTGTTTTTATTTCAGTTTTTACAGTTTTGAACTCCAGAAAAGGTAATATGACAGATCATCACTATGTCAACGAATTTGCATAACAATAATAATAATAATAAAAATCTGTTTTCATACTTTATTAACTGAATAAACTTTCTACCAAGAATTGGTTCTCCTCATACTCGCATGAAAAATTCAATAATGTAGGCCTTTTGCCCACTCCTATTCGGTACTGACATCCTTTAAAATAATTTTTTGGATTAATTTTTATATAATTACGTAAACTTTTTCACAAACTCCATAATCCTGGTAAGAAGAAAATAATAACTTACAGTGAGTAATTGGGCTTTCATCGCAAATAATCGGTTCATCCATATTTCACTTTAAGAAATTTTTTTGGAAACCGCGAAAATTGTATCTCAGGATGAATTCTAGTCGGCCGACGTATTCGTGCGATATCCACTTCATTTAATCAAGCGTGCAGATAATATTCAACCGCGCGGTAGTTGATAACTTTCACACATCCGCGTCTACGGCCGCGCCAATACGATTTCCGCGTCATCGTCAAAGGAAATCAGAGCGGTCCATCTGATTATATATATATATATATATATATATATATATATATATATATATATATATATATATATATATATATATAGGAAAATGTCGTGGCGAGCAGAGCAAAGTTTCCTGCTATGGGACCACGGTCCGGTATCATGGTGGACCTCATGGCTATACAATACAGGAGGTAAACGCAGAGCGAATATATACAGTGGCGAGATAGGCAAGCCGAATCAACATGAGCTGCACAAGAAAGAGCGAGAGAGAGAGAGAGAGAGAGAGAGAGAGAGGTCTTTGTTTCATCTTTGCATCTTTGTAGTACTCTCTCTCTCTCTCTCTCTCTCTCTCTCTACTTTGTCTCTGTCTTTCTCTCTCTAACTTTCGCTTTCATTCGTGTCGAATTTATATCCCTTTGTTTCTTGCTGTGCTTATAATATACCTTTTTAAATCGATAATTGATATTGAGCGACTCCACTTGAGTAAAGCTTTTGATGCTTTTTGTTCATAAATAATTTACGTGGTGAGCCTTTGTAAGAAGATTAATTCTAATGACAATTAAGGTAAGTATACATTTGCTGGTTCTGTATTGACTTTTTAAAAAATAATGAATTCGTTAACTTATTTTTTTTTATAGAGCTGTTCTAGTAATTTTCGAAATCACTGACGTATGCCTGATTTTCGCAGAAATTCTCTTTATCAAGTAAAACAAAATTCATATGTACATTAAACAAAAACAAATTCAAATTGCCAAAATTTCAATGTAGCAAAAATGCGCCAAATCGTCTGACTCCAGCAGTTGACATTCCGTATTTACGTATGTAGGTACATAATTTTTTAGTGAGAATGAGTAATGAAATCATAGAAAATGTTTTCTTATCGGTTCTTGTAGAGTATAAAAATTTTGTTGCACCATTTTGTATGAATAGTACCACAAACTTACCCCATAAAGTGTTTCTCTATGTACCGGAAAATGAGAAGATAATTTACTTCGAACTTGCGCGTCTTTTGGAGAAAACAATAAATTCTAATATCTGTTGCTATGAAAACCATTTTTATGTAAGCAGTTTTCTTCGTCAATTCATAAATATTATAGGATTTAAAATAATATAAATAAATATTTTTATCGGTCTTACAATCTTTATGATATCATATATTAGTAAAAATAATGACAGTCAGAATGTCCTTGTTTATGATCACCCCCTCCCGCAGGGGTATAGATAAAAATATTGATTAATTTAATTCAGAACAGTCGACATAAGTACAATTTTTAAGTTTAAAATAAATATTATACAACCTTTCATTTTATAATCTTAATATTCTATACTTGGTGTATATAACGGGACTATTTATAGTTTTGTATAATATAACTATCTCATATATATCTATTTTTCTGTTTATCTCTTCTCTTCACATTGCACACGTATATTAAGTAAGAGACTAGCTTACAAACATTATATAGTATTGAAATACTGTCTATCTACAAATTCTTCTTTATTGTCTGTTGTCAACGTTACGAACTTTCTATTGTAGGAAATCGTAATGAATAAACTTTTTTGGAAGTTGTGATTAGTATTTTGTATTATATTATACATGGATGTGATACGCTTCAGATAAATTGACCTTTTCACTTTTTATATATTTTTATATATTTTTATATATTTTATATATTTTATATATTTTTAATCTTACTGTATACAATTTTGAATATTGAGCTATGCAATCTTTATAGGGCCTTTAAAAGTATTTGCGATCGAAACGTAACATTTATATTTATCCCATGAGAGGCTACGATCTCCGCTTTTGAAAAAGCCTTTAAAATTTCTGATTTTTAATGAATTAACAAACGTAAACAACTCTAGTGTCTGGGACGATCTATAAAAAAAGTTAAATATTAACGTTTAGAGAAAAAAATAGTAACCAACGTGAGGTATTAAAAATTACTTCCGAGCTCACGTATACAAGCTTCCATGTGCATATACGAAATCGAAATTATTCAAAATTCGTTTTCTTTTGTTCCTCATAAATGAAAGAAAAATCCAAGCAACAGCGGTGAACGTAACTTGGAATCACAAGGCGTTTTACGGCTGTTCAGTCCAGTTAAGGTCACGTTAGCCAAAAAACTTTCCTCGCGTGTGCCTAACAAGCGCTGCGGGGAAAGGAAAAAAATCAGCCATAAACTCGAAATACGAAGGAATCGCGTGTGAGGTTGATTCGTTCGAGCAAGAGAACCGCTATAGGCCAAGATCTTTCGAAGCCAAGGAAAGAAAAACTAGGAATTCCAAGGCACGGCTGTTTTGTACGTACGGTACACTCTTATCAAACTGTCTAATATAAAATTACCCTTTACGTTCGTTGGCCGATCGGGAAACGGGCCCGCCTACGAGTATTTCAGGCACACGCGATAATTGCGTTGTTGTTTTTACGTTGATTAACTTATCGGGGATAATATTGAGTTGGACAACCGATCTCCCGCGATAAAAGTAGAAATGTGGATTAAAGCTACATTGGGAACGTATATTAAGAAATTATATAGAAATACGTATGAATTTTTATATAATTAGGACGCTAATAACACATCTATGTTTTCAGAGGAATTTTAATCGGTTCTTATGAATCTATATGAGTTTCATAATTAAGCTTTTGAGATATGTTCCAGATTAGTGATATATATATATATATATATATATATATATATATATATATATATAATTTGCAGCGGTAATACATATATTAAATTCAGTAAATGTTTATAATTTATTAATTACTGTAATATCTATTACGATCTATAATTACACACTTCCAACAAGTGTAGATATTTAAAGAATTTATAAAAGAAAATATAAGAAATCAATAATTCTACATCGCCTTAATTCGTTTACGAACGTTCCTCTGTCATGTATAGATATCTAAATTAGCCTGGCATGTAATTCCTAAACTCGGCAGCCTTGCTTCATCGCTCACGGAAACATGGCTACCTTTCTGTAACGCCCGACATAAACGCATATTAAAAAATCATCCTTTCGTTCTCCCCTGCCCAAATATATCAATATGAACGTTCGCAGAAGCAAAGGTCGGAAAGAAGCGAAGCCGACGGCGTCGTTGCCCCCGTCTTTCCCAACCCCTCCCAAAAAATAAAACATTTTATCGCGCCGCGCATCAGTCTTTGCTGTTTCCGGCAAAACTCGCCCGTACGGAGTTCGCGTCGCTCGTCAACGGTCACGAGTCGAGACTTCCGCAAAGCGAAACTCCCCTCTCTATTACTCGGGCGAGAGGGGAAAACTCATCGAGTCGAACGAGCGGCAGAATTGATGGGCCTCTGGTATACGTGATCGTTGCTCGCAAGCCCTCTTCGCGCCCCTCACGATCGTTCCTCCGGCGCGCCCTCTCGCGTTAATATCTCACAGGCGCTAGGAATGCAATAAAACCGAGTATAGATATTTATGTCAAATTGCGAGAGCGGCTCTCTCTCTCTCTCTCTCTCGCTCTCTCTCTCGCTCTTTCTAGACGGCTCTATATGCGCACACCATTAGTCGCGATCGATAACCGTTTAAGTTTGCTTCGTCGTCGCGGACAAATGTTTTTTTTTCCTATTTCGTTTTTCAATCATATTTCATAACCGTCGAGAATATCCCGCTCGAAAATGTGGTGGAAAGGTCTCCGTTTCGAGAAGAAATTCCGAGGATCCTGCTGGATTATCGCGACGAGCAACGACAAAAAAAATGTGCCGACAGACTGGCGTGAGCATAAACTATTGGAAGGAAGAGAATATAACGTCGCGAGATTACGGCATCGAGATAATGGCGGTAATTCGTTGGCTCCTGTTCAACTTTGCGGGACGCTCGATTAATGATACCGCGTACGCTGGATGAGGAGGGACCGTTATAAAAAAACTGCAAAATAATGGAATGGACATCTTTCGATATAAAATTATTGGACATGTACGTTTGTCGTTTGATTTTTTGAATTTTTTTTATTTGTAATTTTTTCAAATTGTCTTATTGGAATTACGCGCACGCAAGAAGACCTTCTCGTGTTTAACAAAAAGTCTTTCATTATAATATGAATTTTTATTCATAATACTTTTTTATTGTCATCTTTTTTTTCCTTAAGAGCACCTTAAAAGAATATAATCCAACACCTCCCAGTATTCAGGCGACTTTAATCTAAATAATTAAGAAAAATCTGCTTTAATTAAAAACGGTCCTGGTCTCCACTTATAGCTTTTATACTCTTCTCGCAATATTTCATTTTCTTTGTGACGATCCAATATAAAGCCATTATTTAAAATTAATACTTTTTCATTATATTTTTACTGGACTCTTTGCAGACATTATTAGTCACGATAATATAGGTTTCGAATATTTCACTCAAATTTTTTAAAGGCTTGAATTATTTATTAACGTGTGTTAAACAAAAATCTCTATCTTCCTCCTTTCTAAACGCCTCTCTCTATTCATTACAGGTCTCGAATTGATGAATAATTGGTTAAAATAAAAATTTATAGTGACCGATTTCCGTCATACCTGCTACTTTGATAACTGTTAAAGTGACTTTCTATCCTTTTTCTTTTTTACGCTTGTTTAAGAAGAGGATCCACAAAGGTTCTCGTAATTTTTAATAAATAAAATATTGCACATTTCAAAGCCGCAAATTACACGCTGAGCGGTCCTGAATTGTTTAAACCAGCGTTACAAAATAGTTAAATATATTTTCCTTGTTTTCATTATCTGTAAAATTATATTAGGAAACTGAATAAAAAAATAGAACAAGCTGAGCTCGCAGCATTCATGAAAAAATATACGACAAATCAAACAAACGCCGGTTTATTAAAAACGAGAACAAAGCTTTCGCAAAAAGGAACGCACCGGCAGTACACGTAACAAAGAACGCCTTATGAAAACGCAAAAATTAAATTTCTTCGTTTATATAAGCTTGGCCGTTCCACCCGGCCAATGTTCGCACAATTAAATGGATTTTAAGCGGGCTTTATTAAAAAAAATTCTCGCAGCGCACAATGCGACATCGAAGGATGGAAAATCGCGCCTAAACAAAGTCCATTCAATTTCGCGAAAATTAAAGAATGCGCCCATCCCTTCCCAAGGACTCGTCCCTTTTTTTCGCATCGACCGCTGATATAAAGACGAAGAGCCAGAAGGGGCTGAAATCGGGCGCTCGAATCGCGAAACTACGGGATAAACGAGGATAATTCCGGGAAGAAGCAAATCCGTAAAATATAAAAGTCGAGCCGTATAACGGCATTAAATCCAGGTCGCGAAGAATCGCCTATGCCCGAGCGTTGCGAGGGCGCGCGGAGCGAGGCGAAGGCGCGGGAGGAGGGATTCAAAGGCGTGAAATAAAAAACGGCTCGGGCGCAGCATCGTTATCGCCCAATGGCAAAGAGAGCCCGATAATTCCGTACAGCGCCTCGCGGCTGCCGGCGCTGCTGCTTCAGCGACGACGCCCGCGGGGGATATCCCATCGCTCAATTTGCGACCTCACCCCCCTGCTCCCCGCTCCCTCCCGTCTTCCTCTCGTTATTTCTTTGTTTCTTTTCTCATCATCTCCCCTCCCATCGCCTTTTTCAAGGCTCCCTTTATATTCGACTTCACCCCTCCCCCCTCGGCCGCCTCGGTACTCAGAGACCTGTGTTACACCCTCGTTTCCGTCTTTAACACAGGGACGGAATTACTTTTCCTTACTTCGTCCTATAGTACTTTCCTTCCCCTTCAACCTGCTCTTCTCTCGCTCTACCTCGTTTTCCTTCTCGACCGACGCGCGCGCAGTTCGCGACGTGAATAGTCACGCACGCAGACACACGCGCGTGCGCGCACACACATGGATACACACACACACACATGTATGTATATATATATATATATATATATATATATATATATATATATATATATATATATAGGAGGCCGGAAAGTTCCTCCTACTTTTTAACACTCGGATCTTGAAATTCGCGTAATTTGGCTTTGACGACTTGGGGAGGGGGAGGGGTCGAGAGAACGTAGCAGGGAATTACACGGATGTAGCAGTAGAGTCGCGCAATTCAAAACTCACGAAGTGGGGTATTTTAACGAGATTGAAGTCAGGAAAATAGGGTAAGCAGTACAGCTGAATATCTTTTATGGCCGCCCATAAAATTAGAAAATATGCCATTGGGAATTGAGGTGTAATAGACTCGAAAATATTCAATGAAAGAACAAAAATACACGTGCGAGTGAGAGAGAGAGAGAGTGTGTGTGTGTGTGTATATATGTGTCTGTATGTGTATGCGTATAAAACTCTAAATACTGTAGAATATTCAAGAATCATTTATCAAATAACTATACATAAAATCATGCGATAGATTATATATTACATGATAATAGAATGTATTTTTAGGTAACTTCACTATCTTTCTTGATTACTCATTAGAGCTCCGCAAGGAACATTTATATTTTTCTTCAAGGTAAGCGATTTATATCAATAGATTAGACAATTTTCAAAATATTTTATATGATTGACCTAAAATACCACTCAATATAAACAAATACCACTCAAAACGTAATCATAAATGATTATATAAATAAAAAAAAGACTTAATTTGTTTCGATTCAAGCGTCCATACACCCCTGAGCCTCCCACTCTACAGCACAGCAACGCACGTGCTTCTTTGGACCGTACTTGCAGCCATCGCTCGAGAAAAGTCTAACTGATGTCCGAGGCCATAGCGTCTCCGAAAGGACGATCAGGGCATTTCTCGAGGCGTTCCGACCCAACTACGTCATGAGGTCACCCTATGGCTGCAGGGAGTGGCACCCTGTCGGCTAGGCACGGTGAGGTGGGAGGCATGCGAGGGAACGTACACCCGTTGAAAGCGTACGATGCTCTGCAGACAAGCGGTAGCCTTTTGGCGCTTGACTGAAGAGCCACCCCGCCCCCTTCTACTTCGTATGGGAGAGAAGAGACGAGCAGGCCAGCGGAGGTGCGAGGGTCACTTTTACTTGGGATGCCCGAGCAGACAGATCGTGAGCGTATTTCTAATACTGTATTATACCGCATTTCGAACCGGATAACTGTGTATTCATGTTCCTTGATATATCATAAAGCGTACCAATTTTTTATAATTAATAAGTGTCGTCAACAGTTTACCCTTATTTTATCCATTACCTGTCCTTTCGCTTGCACGCCTTATCCCGAACAATATTATTTCTGGAATATTCATTTTCCGTACTTGATTTAAAAATTTTCAGGCTTAAATTTGTTCTTTTCTCGATCCAGCATCGTACATATATCTAAAATTGAATCAGATATATCTTACTGACGAGTCCAGAAGGTGAACCAGGATGAAACGTACAAAATAATTATTTCTTAATTTAATTAAACTTATTTCCATTTTATCGTTCTTCTGAAAAAAAAAATTTTTTAATATTCTCACATATTCTTTATAAAATAAATGTCTTATATTTTGACTTAATGCGCCAGTTAAACTTGCACTAAGATTAAGTTTTGAATCATGACAAATTTGAAGAAATCATAATTTGGAGTTACGAGCAAACGAAAGATTAATAATTGGATAAAAAATTACAGCTATTTCTCTTTCTATATGAAAGTAGACCCCTGCTACGCCTTTCTCAAGCTCTGCAAGTCTAGGCTATTACCTACAGTTAATTCATGAAATCCAAAATTACCAATAAAAAGGAAGAAGAGCACGGTTTCTGCTGTATCCCCATTATTTCAATTACAGCGTTGCAAAGTTGCAATTAGAAAACTACTCGATTAATTGTATACCCTCGTCTTAAGCTCGCCAAGCTCGAAGCCTTTCGGAACTCGCCGCGTGAGCGCGTCAGTCAATTACGAGATGTGTTCGCGTAAAATGGAATATTAATACAGAGGGAACGGGAGGGAGGTCGAGAGAGTGCCAGTAATCCGAGGCGGGGGCCGTTATTACGCTCGCGCGCGTTGGATTCTTCGCCGCGGGAAGTGATTTGCCACTATATATAGATATACATTGTGCAACCCGAGTTCCGGATTATACGCGGAACTTCTCCGAGGCAAAGCTCGGGGAATCCGACGGGTAGCCGTGGTGGATGGGGTGGCGGCGGCGAAGGGTCGTGTAGATTTCGTGAGTCCTTTCGTAAACTTCCGACGCCTGCGCGCCTGCCTGCGCGAGGACTGATAGATTAAACCGTATAGTTGTGGAGATAGTGAGTGGGAGAGAGAGAGAGAGGGGGGGGGGACGAGAACGCAAGATAGTATGCGGAAATGTGGCTAATTTTGTGTTACGCGGTAGACTACGTTCTATACGAGGGGGTCAAGGTTTCCAGGGGCAGGCTTTGTCGACGAGTGGTTTATTTTCCTTTCAAATATGTATTGAACTAGCCATGCGCGCTCTTTAAATTAGAGCTCGAAATCGAATTCTTTAACCGTTTTTGCACGATTCAAATATAGCCCAAACTACAAACTGTCTCATTTTTACTTTTTATATATTAGCTCGTGTCATTAATGAAAAATCCATATGATACTTAGGCGGTCCCGACCGTCGAACGGTACTCAAATTTTCAGAAAAATTCAACATGCTTCAAATATTATATAGGAAAGAAACTTGACCGTTAGATGCCACTCTTCCACATCAAACAAATCCTGTTTGGACAGGATGAAAGCCGAAATTTGACATGGCGTTCTCAAATTTCAACTGGTACTTATAAACGCACACGCGTGCTCAAACGCATACACACACATACATACATACATACATACATACATACATATATATATATATATATATAAAGTGTATCGAACGTGGCACTTGCGGAGATATGGATTGGTTAATTTTTAATCGGTATGACTGTTTTTTCTTTAATTAAGATCAAAAAAGTTAAATTGGGATTATCTACAACGCAATGCAATACAAATAAATATTGCTCAAGTAAAGCAGTAATTTTTGTAAAAAAGTTATTTTGACCAATTATTAATTGAAGTTATATAAGATAGCAGAGGAGCTCAAGGCATCATGATAAAGCGCAGCTACTATTATCAAAAAATAATTTCTCAATGTGAAGATTATATTGAAAGTGTATGTTCATTCGTTGTGAATGTAACAAAAAATAAAAAAATAACGCGTCGATGATTCGTAGCACTGTGTAGAGCAATTCGGGCAAAACAAAAATATGATTCGTTGTGTGAATATAAATCAAAATAAAAGCGATAATGGTAGTCCCGTCAACAAAAATAGCACAGAAAAATTAGAGGAGCGGATGACTAATTGTATCACTTTTCAAGAAATATATGCATTAAAAAAGATTCGTTGCATTAGCTGGACCCGTGATTTATTTGGTAAATCACGTAACAATTATTAAAATTGTACTGAGAAATAACGTATAAATTTTTTTACACAGCAAGCGGTATATTGATAATGGAAATAATCCATGCACTTACCTGCTTGTGACTCGTATACTTGTACTGCGCCAATGTCTCGAACGATTCGAGCCTGATCGGAACAGCGAGTATTCGAACTAGTTCGAGCTGTATAAGATGGTCAGTTCTACTTGAAATCAACGAATTTTGAAAGGGCGGCGATCGAACTCCCAAAGCGCGGAGAAGAAGCGCAACAAATGATCGACCACTGTCCAGCTCGTGCTCGAGCAGCCTCCCGACGGACGCGATCGCTCGGCTTGCTCCAACACGGCCAGGGATCGTCGCCTCACTTCGTCGCCCCGTGACGGCCGATTACGAACGCGCATCGTGTGGAAATCGACGAGACGCCCCGGCGATCAGAGGCTACGGTGACCCACTCGGCGAGGGGGTTGGCGGGATGGAGCAAACGCTCGCCCCGTATTCACAGCGCTGCGGCATTACGCGATTAGCTCGAGTACGTTACCTCGGGCTCGACGCGCAGATCGCGGCGCAGCAGCACGCCGCCGGGCTCCTCGCTGATTCGTGCTGGTTGTCGGATCGGTGGTCGGGATTTAACGAGACAAGACCGAATCGTCGAGTCCGTGCGAAGGACGCGCGTGTCTGCAGTGCGTCTGTGCGCGCGAGAGCGTGAACGTGAAATGTTGAAACGGAGATGAAATTTTGGAAATTTAGCTGCATAACTTACATTGTCAAGTTTCGAAATTATATCGTTCTAATAGTATTTGTGACCTTTTTAACATAAACCGAACATATGATCATCTTATCCTTTCACCTATTTCTTTTAGTGTTGAAATAAAGACATTCGCCCTTTTGGTATTCCGGTTGTATCGTAAGTACCGGGATGGATAAAGCGTGGGTAGCCGTGCGCGAGTTTGCACTCGTTGCGACGACAATAATTGACATCTGCGGTCGACTTTTTCCCCGATAAAACCGAGGGACACGCGCTGCTCTATAAACAAATGACAGTCGCTCTAAAAGCTGCGTAACGTTATAAGTGTATCGTAAAGCTTTTAGGGCGATGGCGGTCCAGGACGTTCGCGGACTTTTAAGCGGGACGTACTATAAAAGACGATAGACGTAAGTATGAGACGGGACTGGCGGGGGCGTAAGCTATACTGCCGCCGCGAGCTTGCATCTAATGAAACTGACCGAAAAATCATTAAACGCTTAGTCAAACGTTTTTTAATTAAAAAGTGCAGCGACCGATGCAAGGTAACGTATGAACACTTCGAGTGTTTTACAATATAGACAAATTTTATTTTTACAGCTGTTTTGGCTATTAAATTATTGATTACTTTTAAATATAATGACAATATTTATCAAAAATCAAGATTATACTGATGATAGTATATAGTGGTAAATTGCCGATCAGTACAATATTTTTCATAGTATTAGCAGGTAGACAAGTATCTCAGCAAATTAATTATAATTGAACATTTCGATATAATACTTAACAATACTAGTTCTATTTAATTCGATTCGTTGAAGTCCTTAGCTTAAAAAATAGTGCTTATAGTAATAAGTAACTTCATTATAAAGTCTATTTTATAGAGTTTGTTATTATATAAAAAATCGGATTCTAAATAGGAAACTGATAAGCTAAGTATCTCAAATCTTTCATGAATATTAATTTTTACAAAAATAATAAAAGAAAAGTTTATAATTGAAACGTGGCACTATTTATATATAAACATGAAAAGGACAGCAAATAAAGTCATTGCTTTTAAATTACTTATGAAATAATAAATGAATGAAATTTGATATTATTTATAAAATTATGACTTCGTACAATAAAAAAAAATTGACATTTTAGGAGTGTACTTTTATTCCACATTGTTTCTTAGATTAATTTATTTCTTCACCACTATCTAATATCCATAAAAGTAAAAGATCAATCATTTTGGTAATGGTAGAAATATCAATAGCTATTGACAATAATGAAAATGTAACGAGCAAGATTATGGCATTCCCTGTATCATTAAAGGAAGTCATATTTGCCTCCATTATTATGTTCTAAAATTTAATTTAATAATTTATTAGTATTGTAATTACTTCAGATGATAGAAAAATATTACAAAAAATATAAAATTAAGCTATCAAAAAAATGATGTCAGAACAGAGAAGCATACTAAGTCGCATGTTATAACTTCATTTTGAATTTGCACTATTATTCAATATTAATATTTTAAAAGAAAGTAAGTTGCAAGGTCCTTGTCATATATTAGATTTTTACTACCTACTCTTTGGATTACGAAATCTGTTCTTATTTTCTGAAATTTGAAATAATTATTTTGTGCCACCGGAATAAGAAGTTGATCTAAGCGAGTTTTAGTTGAGATTAGAAAATGTTTTTGAAAAAGAAAAATTTTAAAAAAGGAAACTTTTTCCATCAGCAAAGACCTTTCTTCAAGTCCCCACTACAGGTTCTACATTATTCCATTCGAAGTGGTTTCGACAAAGCGCACGTCAAAGAAATTGAACAAATTCCTTTGAGCAAACCGACTTTTGTACTGTCGCTCTCCTCTTTCCCCAAAAATATTTCTTACTTTCTTAACGTGCAAAAATAAAAATACAGTGCGCAATTTGTACTACTTCTAAGAACAAACGAAGAAACGACTAAATAATTGCGTGTGTTTGTGTGTGTCTGTGTGTATCTTCCAGCGCATACTCGAGATAGACGAAGTTGCAAGACCTTCAACAGTGGCTCCCGCGGAGCTTCTAGAGCGGAATGTAATTAGCAATATATAGTAATGCGTTAAACCGTATACACGACATCAAAGCGAAATACCGTTGGCGTTCAATTAGACACATACAACGCTCTCTATAAAAAAATTTTTCCGAACGCGCGAAAGCTGCAGCGCACCAGTGTAGATGCATATGCACACACATACACATAGGCGCACGCACACACACACACACACACACACACACACGCGCGCGCGCGCGCGCGCACGCACACACGCACATGTGAGCGTACGCATAAATAAGCCAGTTATCGCACGGAAGCCCGAGTGCGAGGTGAAGAGGTAAAAAAGGAGGGGTATAGAAATAAAGCGCGAAGAAGGGAAGAGAGGAAAGGATAGAGTATAGGGGATATAGAAGTAGTGGCGAGATGAAGTAGAGACGACGGAAGCCTCGTTAGCATAATGCCATCTAGCTCCGCCTCCGCTCCAGATGCGCGCGCGCTGCACCGGCAAATTTGATGGAAATGAGCTTTCTCCGTTGCACGTGTACCGATGCAATATATGGGATATATATAAATATAAATATATATGTGTGTGTGTGTGTGTGTGTGTGTGTGTGTGTGTGTAGGGAACAAAGTGTGCTCCGCATATTGCCACATCACAAGCGTTCGCTTAAAAATAGAGAGAATACTCGTATAGCGGCTTTACGCGATACAAATAATTTTTATCAAAACCTTCCGTAAATATATATATATATATATATATATATATATATATATATATATACGCGCATAATCTATTAATCGTTCGAATAGTTACACGACCGTCCTCGATAATATGCATTAGTATGAATCGACACATGACTCGCGACTTTGTGTACGTCTAAACCATAAATAACATAAAAAAAAAAAAAAAAAAAAACGTTTCTCTAATTTATGTCAAGACCTGGAGATCAGTGAGGTCTACCATCAAGAAAAGCAGTGGATAAGTTTGATGGTGGCCCAAGTTAGGGAACAACGGGGATTGCTTACTGAGTTTTTTTTTATAAAAGTCGTGATCGTAATATGGGCGATACTATCCCTTATTTGGTAGAGGAATCGCACAAAATATTTCTGGCCTTACTACTGGCATAACATTTAATAATTAAATATCGATTGTGAAATAAATAACGATGCTGGCCGTTAGAACTGAATATTAAACCGAACGCTCTGATTAGCCATTGACTCCTAGGATTCTCTCCAGCAAAATAAGGCGTTATCTTAAATTCGCTATATGGCTGCGATACCGCGGCATCACGTCGCCCGCAAATTGCGCATTGGAGAGCAATAAAGAGAAAAAGAGGATGAGAGAGAGAGAGGGAGAGAGAGAGAGAGAGAGAGAGAGAGAGAGAGAGTGAGAGAGGCAGCCCAGCCGCGGGCTTCCTCATTTATGCAATTTTCCCGCGTCGGCCCGGGCATTTAGTTAACTCGTCGGGCGCATAGGGGGCCAAGGCGCGAACCCGCGGCACGGGCCTTTGCTCGTGCCAGAGATCGCGTTAATTTTGATGGATTTTAATTAAACGATTACGCCTAATGCCGCGTAAATGAAGCCCCCCTCCCCTTCCAGCACCATGCGCTTCGGTAACACACGCGCAGTGAAGGAAGCTTTCGTGTACTTACAGCTTTAAAGCCAAGAGCTTTTGTGCGGGCCGGGGAAATGAAATTTCGCCTTGTGCGAAGCCTCACTGATGCCCTTCCGCTTCTTCCGCGGAACGCTCGCCTTCCCTTCTTCTCTATTCTTCAATGTAAGAACAAAGTGAGAGAGAGACAGAGAGAGAGGAGAGAGACAGAGAGAGACAGAGAGAGAGAGAGAGAGAGAGAGAGAGAGAGAGAGAGAGAGACAGAGAGAGAGAGAGAGAGAGAGAGAGAAAGAGAGAGAGTGAGAGTCTGAGTGTAGCGGGACAAAAATTCAGAGATGTAATTAGGAAAATCTTCTTCATGCCAGTGGAGAAATTACTCGTTGGAAAAAGAGATGCACGCTTTGGTTGGATTTACCTTGGAGGGAAGGACTTAAGTTGACCCGGAGCAGTAATTGACTGATATTGTTTTATTCAAACCTTTCACAGAATTTCTTGTTTAGATATTCAAGATTGTAAAAACAAATTTTCTAAGCCATATTATGATTGTTTAGTGTGTAGTTTAAATTATACTAACATTAATAAGAATTTATGTTACAATAATTACTCTAAGTTTTATTTACTGTTATTGAACCGTATTTCTATTCCAAATTCATAACTACTTCAATCAATACAGTTATTATATGGGTGTTCTTTTGAAATATGCTATGGTATTGTTAAATATAAATAATGACAGTCTAGTTGTGAGCAAAATGTATACTAAATTTTAGTCATCAAGATTCAAGTAACAATTAAGATTTAAAATTTCGAAACTTATAAATTGTCTATTTGGACTGGACTCGAATTAGCTGCAATAATCTGAGAGGCCCATTGTTAATTATATCCATAAGTTAAGTGGCAAAATTTTAGTTTTATACTTTTTATTTTTCTATAATATCTTACATTTTCAACTAGATTATCTGGTATTTTAATGATGAACTGACAATGAAAAAGCTGACATAGCGAGAAATATTTTATTTTGTCCTCTATTTACATTCTTAATTAATTGTTAAGTTATTCAATACCTAGTTTGGTCGTATTGTCCTGTGAATTGTTTTTATTTTATCGGATTTGAATTTTTTTTGTCCGCGACAACATTATGTATATAGCATCTAGAATTCTTATTAATTTCATCTCAATTTCTTCTAAACTAACTTGTTCATTATAGTAGAATAAGGAAATTTGCCCTTTCATCGAATCCAAACAGGAAATGGTTCTATATTTATTAAGACGTATATACCAGTACATCCCCAAAATGTCTATACTATCCTACACTAATCGACTGTCAATAATTCCTTTGCAAAACTCCCTTCGGCTAAAAAATTGTAAAAAGAAAATTTAATCTCCTCCTTGGGCGCAGACATGAAATTCCACTCGCTTGCGCGCACACGAGTATCGCAGCACACGTGACGCGTTATTAATCTTCCCGAACCTGAACTACGCACAGTCCTCCTCTGCCTCTCTTCCTTCCTCTTCCTCCCTCTTTCACCCGCCCCTGTCCCCTCTCCGGGCCCCTCTCTCGACGCGTCCGATTCATAGCGCACATATTGATATTCGTAAGCATAATGGACCTTATCCGCGCTCGCGCGTAAAACATGAATAATGCAGGCAGAGGATACCGAGAGCGAATGAGAAAAAGAGAGAGAGAGAGCGACAGAGAGGGAGAGAGAGAGAGAGAGAGAGAGAGAGAAAGAGAAAGAGAGAAAGAGAAAGAGAGAAAGAGAAAGAGAGAAAGATACAGAGATGCGGAGAGAGGGAAGCAAGGATACGAGAAGGGAGAAACGATGGGCTGCTGCAGCAAGAGGGATTTTTATGCCGAAATTCGAAAGCACCATAGGCATATTTGGAGCTCGCAATAACACACGGAAAATTATTCAATGAGCGTCGCCAATTACGTCGCCCCCTCACCATCCTCTAATTTCTTACTCCACTTGGTTATATATATATATATATATATATATATATATATATATATATATACATATATATGTATATATGTATTTAAATATACATATGCAAAAGGTCAATTTTATATTATAGGTTATCGCAGCGCCACGATGCCACTTTTGCTCTATGGGCGCATCTGCATCGAGTTAAATTCTGGTTCATAATTTATTCAGCCTGGCGTCGGGTTGAGCAGGTCGACGCGGCCTATTCCACCTTTCTAGTCCCATTCGAGCTCTCTGTCTCTCTCCATCTCTCTACCTCGCGAGCCTCCGATATTTTTCCCGATTGTGCGAGTTTTCTCGGCGCGGGAGGACTTTTTTTTCATTAAAGCAGGACGTCGCTGCACGAATGATTTAAGCGGTGAGGCTCGGCGTGCGCTTGTCTGTCATATTCAAGACTAATCAGGGTATAAACGGATAGAGCAGGGGATGGACCGGATGCACTGTGAGAAATATCGTGGTTATGGAAATCTAATTATACATAGATCGAAGAGCAAGGGAGACAGAGAGTGACAGAGAGGAGAGGGAGGAGACTTTAATTGGAAAACGAAGCAATAAGTCAGAATAGAAAATTCTTGATTGGACACTTTACAGTTGTTATTGTTGTTGTTGTAGTCAATTGGATCTTATAAGGGGACGAAAATTTCAAGTATGAGTGAGTCTCTATAATATCAGATCCGGACGAGAGAACTTTCAGGCAGTAGTTGCTTTGATTATTCTAAAAGTTCAGTATAAAAGTTTCAACTTTCAATATAAAATTTTCGATTCATCATTAGTAAGAATTAGAGGTTTGCTAATACTTGACCAGAATTATTGGTTGAAGGACAGTTGATCAAAACTATTAGTCAAAGAGGGTGATTTACTAAATGGATATTTAATCGAAGGTACATTTGGTAGAATAATGTTTAAATAGACGATTGCATTAAGTTGCAGAAAAACAAAAAATAACCAAAACTCGAAGCCTCGATAGTATCAGAAAAACAACATCATTTTATTGGAACTCATGCAAGCTAGAAGTTCAAATGCGTAAATCATACTGAACTTTAACTTCTTGTATGAGACATTAGACTTTAAACTTTATTTATTGTAAATATACTTTCGAACAAACATCTAGTTTGCTAAAAGGGATTCCACCGAAAATTTGATCGTAACCTCGAACACTATGGTTATAATATTAAGATTATGATGTAAAGGTCAGTTAAACGAAGCTATTAATTCAGGTTTGATTGCATAAGAAGAGAATATATATTAATACCCTGAAAACCATACACAGAATAGAATCTATTAATCAGTTTATCTCCTTTTATCTTTTATTTGATACGCATATACGACATATAAATCTAGATTTCACCTCTACTTGATTAATTACCCCATCGTTATTATTAAACGCGTGAAAATACAATTGGGAAAGCTGCTTAAATAAGTTTATTGTAGGGATACGGGCAGAACGTTTCATCAAGCCAAGCTTCCTAATTTAAATTTAATTAAACCAGCGAATTTAGAGCGTACACACACGCGTGCGCGTGCATGTATGAACTTTTATTTTTCCTAACTACGTAAACAAAGCCTCATTATTTATTACAGAAACACCTTATTAACAGACAGAAAAAACTGGCTGAATCGTCACAAATCGATATTATACTATATCCGGTTGAAATGCTTTACTCCTCTTTCACCCCTTCCGTTTCTATACTTAATATCACAAATTGATATGTTACCGCTCCGAATTCTGAATGCAATTTTATTTCGCGGTACTGGAAATGTGGAGTTGATGTTTTACATGAAAATGAAGCCACAACATCTGCTAATTATCTTGTGCATTTTACTCAGCGTATTGACCGTTTTTTCCCTTTCACTTTTAATGGCATTCTAATTAGAATTTGGAGGCGTATGATGTTACGTATTACAAAATGGATTAAAAAAAACAGAAGAATAAATATGGAATAGGATTGCCGATGAAGAAAACAAAAGATGAAAAATCCAACATTTTCTGAAATATGGATTCGAACAACGAGCGCGACAAAAGTTTCTCTAAACAATTTCAAAAAGTTGCGCGGCGATGAGATAAAAGAAACAATCCTACGTAGCTGCGGAGACCGATCAAACTTTCAAGTCCTCCCCGCCCACCCAACCTCGAAGACAAACAAAAACGGGTCGCGGGGAAATCTATTTTGCCGCATGCGACGTTCCGCGTCATCCGCCCTTCCCGAAAATGGCGCTGCCAAACGGCCGCGCGAACTCGGTAAAAAAAAGAAAGAACAGGGACAAGAAGAAGGAGAAGACGCAGACGAAGTGAAACAGTCCGCGATATCGCGTCCCGCCTCGCTCCCCCCTCCAGCACGTACGGCACTTTTCTATCTCCGCGTCGACGTCTCTTATATAGATATACACGACGCGATGGCAACGGCAACGTCGTCGTCCTGGGGCTCACGTATACGAACGCGCGGGGAAGAACGGGAACTTTTGTTCCTCTCGTTCACCCACAGACCTGGACGTCCGGGGCGAGGGTGGAGGGGAGCGTAGCGAGAGACTGGGTCGGCGAACTGCGCGGGGTGTGGCGCCGAAAAGCAGCGCATTTGCATGCCGTCCGCGCGAACGCGCACGCGGGGGCCGTGCATCAATTTTACACGAGAGCGCGTTGCGCGACCGTTTGCTTTTTCCACGGAGTCCCAAACCCCCGCCGGTCACACGCTTCTTGCACCGCGAAGTATATACGGGCGTCCCCCCTCCCCCGGCCCTCCCCTTTTCCCTTCGAGCTTATTCTTCGGATACGCTACTTAGTTAACCTGTATAGATATGGGGAAGGGGTCGGTGGCGTTTGTCCTTGGCGAGCGAGCGGAATATCGAAGTAAGCGAGGTAGTGGGTGGTGGGCGAGGCGGCGGGATTGGGGAGGGGGGCGCTTTGTAAACGTTTCTATAGCGACCCAGCGCGGGCTTTAAAGAACATAATGGGGATGAGCGCGGCAGTAGCAGCAGCAGCCGCCGCAGCGATGAATCTACATAAGTATAATGCCGTGTGCGGCGGCCAAGGGGACGGAGGAGAAAGAAGGGCGAAGAGATAGAAAGTCGAAGGGTAATCGGCTGTTTACCTTATTACCCGTGCTGTTGGATAATATTTATTCGATACAAGGGTAAATATTGGTTTGATTAATCACTAATTAACAGATTCTCACAAACAAATCACTTTTCGTTCTCGAGCAGATATTTTAAAGAGTTTAATTTAGCAGTGATTATTTTTCATTTTTGCAGGAATTTAATTTTTGTCTTGATCTTTAATTTCTGGTGTGGAGAAGCCATGGCATTCGAGTAATGGATTATCTTCAAAATGGAAAGTTATAGATCTTAATGCGCTTCTATTATCAACATACGATACTGTCTTATTTATATATTACTATAATTTATTTTTGAATTGGTCGTACTATGAGTCAAAGAAAATATGAAAAGAAACGCAATTAAAACAAAAAAAAATTCTTATGAAACTATATTCGCAACTGTATTTTTTTTATTCATGCTAATTAAAGTTCGATTAATTTTTTGTAATACATATTCATCGATTCACAAGCGAGTAAATATGACAAAACTTCAATGAATAATAACATGAAAACTATATGTTCGAGGATATAAGTTCATACAACGATTTTGTTAGAAATCTTATTTTTTTATAGAATCCGAGGATAAAAGAGGAGATTTTATTGACAAAACATTTACTTACCATACAGTATACTCAATTTCTACACGAAAATTAAATTAATTTTCCATCAATACATTACAATATATCTTCCAAATAGGAGAGTCTAAAATACTGCAGGGTTCGCTTTCAAAGGCCTCTCCTCGTGAGTATTATACTACTAGACAGTAATTTAATATAAATTATGGAAAATTAGTATGTTTTTAAATTACTAATAATTATAATAAAACGATTTCTGCAGATTTATTATATTAATTTATTTCGAATTTTTAACAGGTATATTTGACACCCTGTAGTCAAATACTGATAATTACGTGACGCCATATTAGATACAACGAGTAAGATAATTAACATATTAGAAATTAATAATATAAGAAAGAAACAGGAAAATAATTATAAGCAAAGGTAGAAGAAGAAGGTATAAGAAGCAATGGTCTATCAAAATATATAAATTATAATAACATGCAGACCAAAATAAGGATATTCACATATAGTGTCACCGTACTATTATGAAAATAAGATTAGGTACATCCAGCCTTCGAACAGATAGAAACTTTATAAGAATAATAATTAAGTAAGGTAAAAACAATGGAAAAATAGTATCATTCCGCTAACTGAATAATCCGTTATTGCACTGTATAAAGCTCGATAGAAAAGTAATAAAGTGCATATATATCTTGATCAGAAAACAAGGGTATCGCTACACATTTCCATTACTGTTATTTAATCAATGAATGCATCTTACATTATACGATATGAAGCATGCAGAAAAAAGAGCTGCTAACTGTAAGGAACATCATCCTTATTTTATGCATAAGCATACAATCCTGAACTATATAAATAATAATAGAGTTGAATTTATCATAAATCAAAAAACGCGGTTACATTTATAAATCCAATGTATCTTAAAAAGACATATGTAGAACTTTATCAATCGCTCTAATTGATATTGTCTAAGTATATAGCGAATATAGGTGATACAAAAGAAAACAAATATCCTATGTATATCTTATGTGAATACGTCACCAAATTGATACCGGCAAAGTTCACAGTTCTTTTTTCATATGATCAAGTTCCACAAACTTGGGTAAGAAGTTCATTATATGAAAATTGAACTCTAATTGGATACTAATTTATACTCTGAAATCCAAATAGAACCAATATTAGCAACTGGTGACTTTTTTTACTTCTATAAAATTCAAAATTCCGGCATTATTTTGCAAATATTATCGTTCACATAAAAACACCGAAGTATAAAATTCAATTAAAAATTACTTAAATATGAAGCAAAATGAAAAGATATCATCTAACAACTCATAAAGCTCTGTCTTGATTTAAAAACGAAAACTTATTTCTTGTATAGGAAAAATGAACAAGATAAATACATAAAGATAATACTTTATCGGAGGTGATCTACAATGTATTTACTTAGGAACTCTTTAAATGAATTATATCTAATTTTCTATTAATATTATTCTGATACAAATAAATATAAAGCATTTCGGAAAACTCTCTTTTAGACTTACCAGATACGACATCACTAAGTTTTGTATCGATCTTGCGTTTTATCAAAATTGAAATTATGATGGGAATTTTCACAATGAAATTATGAATCTCTTATGGTATTTTTTTTCTTTTTGACACTTTTATGATATTCGCGAATTATCTTTTTTAATTTTCTACTAGTCTATTCAATGTAGGTAACATTTGAATCATTTCAATAAATATGATAGAAACCGTTGTTCTATTTTTAGTATATTTATAATTTAATTACGAAATTCGTTGCTAAAGACACATTAACTAATAAAATATTGTTATTTTCATGAATTTTTATTAAATTCCTTTTTAATTTTCAATTTTAATACGTTGGATTCCTCTTAAACGTGAAACTAAAAAACTTGATTGTGCGCCAAAACATTGTTAAAATCTCATTACTTACAAACTTTTTGTTATACGTATTTCCGTAAAACGGTCGTATTATCATAGCCTGCCCGATTTAGAGGTGGCTACATTTAATTTAATTAGCCGGATCCGCATTAATTAATGTTCTTTATTTAATCGGCTTTACTTGTATTTCTCATGGCAGCTTTATATATTCAGAAATGTTAAAACTAATTAATTTTCAGTAACAAAATACTTAAAATTCATGAAGAATTATGCGATAACCATAACTATGTATGTATCTTATATATATAAAGTGAGAAAATGTAATATTTCCAAAATTCAAGCGATAATTTGCATTAATTTATTCTACTGCTTTCTTTATCGGGCAACAAGAAGAGAAAAGATGGAACGAAACGTGATCTAGCAAAGATAAAACAATGAATGATTCGTTAAGATCTAGAAAACGAAACAAAAGTGTGACAGCTTCGAACAGTGAGAAAAAGCAAACCCGCCTAGGTAAAAGGAGGCCCAACGCGGCTGCTCGAAAATCAGAGACCGATTTAAAACGTCAAAAACGATGTTTTTCCTGCCTCGGCTTCGCTACGTAAAGTAGCGCGAATATAAGGCGAGCTTATATAAAGTAGGTCTGGATAAAAGAATTGTATTGCAATCAAAAGATTTGCATACTTTATCCTTGTAGTGAAATATGGAAGAACTCCTGGATGACGCGTCGTTATTACATACCTCAATTACGTTATAAATACGCTTCCGCGAACGTTCACAATTATTCTAAGTTTTCTAACGGATTATTAAAAAAAAATCAAGAGTAAAACCTTATTCATTAATGCTGCGTTATAAGAGACTACTGAAATTTTATGTTTACTAAAAAACGACTCGACTTTCCAAAAATAATTTTGTAAATTTACATAAATACCAGGATTCATTCTAATTTTAATTAACGTAAAATGTTTTATTAAACAGATTCTATTAACGTTAAAGTATTAATTAATATTTTTTTAAGAATTAAAATTGTACTTACGTCGACTATTGTAAGCGAAACTACAATTATTTTTATCGGTCTTCCAAATACCTACATAAACAACGACAGTCTAGCTGCCATTATAATTATAATTATATTATTATATGGCTACTGTAATTAATTTTATTAAATTTTTGCATTGCTATTGTACTTCATATATTATCCAAAAAAGAATAACTTGAAACGAAAAATTTTGATCGAAAAATCAAATTATTGAATTAAGAATAAGTTTTATTTCATAGTAATTATTAGATTCTTCATTTACAAACTATCAACACGAGCAACCGTGTTATTCTAGGCATTAAATTTAATGGGGATAATAAAATTTTCTTCCAATACATGTGCCTTAAAATTCATTAATTATATCAAATGAAAATAGGAATTTCGAGACTACGAATTTATTATTAGTAAATTATATATTAAATGTTTAAAATAATTCAGTCTATATACTTGTATAATAGTGTTATATATAATTTTACTAATAGTTTACTTATCAATAATAAAATTTAATTTACATACTAATTTAATATGCGAAGTAAAATAATAATTTATTATTAATTGCATAATAATTTATTGCAAATTGATTGCAATGGATATTTAAAACTTTTCTAACATAGGATAATTTTAGAAAATTTTCTACGTCTTGAAATTGTACTTACAATATACAAAATTGACTTTATTTCTTATTATATAAAAAATTATTATAAGTTATTATAAGAATTATATAAAACTGAACAAGAAAAGCTCAAAAGCTTACAGAAACGTATACAATAGGAATAGAATATCACGAACAGATCGACAATTTTTTGAATATACGTAATTAGTATAGCAAGAAAATTGCATTATCCTTCTATTAAATTCCTTGTATCGACATAAATTTTATCTTTTATCTTTGACCAATAAATTTTATTACATCATAATTATCTTCGATTTTTTAAAACTAACATGTCAAGGACATTCGAGATGGAGTCATAAGGCTACAATTAAAAATATCACTGAATGTAGAGCATCACTACTCATATTAGATGATTGGATGGGTGGATAATGGATTCTATATCCATTACACAGTATATTATACGGATTTAAAGAAATATAATATGTAAATTATAATGTTGTAATTATAAGCATTAAAGGTATAATAAAAATGTAATATAAGCATATTAAAAATTTAATTAAAATAACATTATTAACGGATTAATGATTGCAAAGAAATCTATACAATGATCAGAATATAAAATGAAGGTATAAATAAATAAGAATGTTAGGATGAAGTACAGAAGAGAAATTTAAGCTAAATCTATGACAGAGTTAAGAAGGAAACTTAAACTTATCACCATAAGTGAAATCCGGAAGTACAAAAGAAGCTACGCTAAAGTTTGCTCCGTGAAAATATAATTGGAGAGAGCAAGTTTAAATGAAGTAAGGGGAGGAAGATTTCGGACAGTGGAAGAGTCTACAAGACCATTGGACGCTAAAATGAAATCGTTCACGGAACTCCATTACTTCGAAGTAGCCCATGTCTAATGTAAGCTAAGAAGCACATAAGAAAATAAGCGAGTCCCGTAGTTTACAGTTTATAGAAATGTCGGCAGACAATGTTTTTCGAGTATGCCCTTTTAGCAAATTGTTTCTGAAGCTGAAGGCATGAAAACTACTTTGAATTTCAAAAACGTATACAATCTATCTGATTTCCAGTGGTCTTTATAATAAAATTTGGAAAAGAATCTAGTTTCCTTATGAATCATACCCTACTTATTTTATTTACTTAACACCAAATCCATATCATTTTTCCGAGTAATATTCGCTAAAAGCTTCAGAATAAGTCGGAACGAAAATATCCAATGGAGAATTGTTCTAGAGGTTTCGGACATCTAGTTCCCAAGTGCCTTTTCAGATTCTCGTAAAATACGAAGGCGTAAAACAAATTTTTGCGTATATACGATTTCGCTAAATCATTTCTTCGTCGATGGAAGCTGACGAATCATAATGGATTTCAAATCCGAATTGGGACTCGGTTACCCTGGCCTCGGTTTGTCCACCCGCAAAGTAGTTGAAGTTTTTACTACATGTGGACAGGGTTAGCTTTACCTAGAGCGCGGAAAAACTGTCTAGATCTGACTAAAACTGTTTAGTTTAATTTTGGATAATGTTTCCACTGTAAATTAGAGATGAAAAACAGCCATTAGTTACATTTTTTTGTAATTTTACACGATTGTTCCAAATATACTATTAGTGAAACTTTCATTAAATTAATTTTTCAAATCTGGTAAATTCAATAATTATATTACTAAAAGGAATAATAACATTATGAACATAAATAAATAATCTAATCATTTCGATAAAATTGAACTTGGGCTTTGGATATTGAAGGAGGAAACTGAACTGAACTGGATATTGAAGGAGGAAACTGAACAGACAATCCTTCGAAGAACTGTAATTTTAATGTCACTGTAAAAAAGGACAAATCATGGAGGACCGTATCTCATTTCCGGTCTAATATGGAATTTTCCCAGTTTTCAAAAAGTATCTGCCCCTTACTCCACCCCGCCTCATATTTCACCAGAGTGTTAAGCTTTGCATTGATACAAATCGCCTTTATTTCGTCAGAGAGGAGCTTATGTAAGTTTTAAACCCTCTCGAGCGCATTTCTCAAATCTGCCAGTGCAAATTGCTTCGCGCGACACGACCGTCCTCCTTTCGTGCATTGCCCCCCCTCTCCTGCCGCCCCATTCCCATTCCCGGATTCTGCACCCAGTCCGATATCGCTGCGGATTACAAATGACAGATAGCTCCTGGCCATTTCAAAACGTAAGTAACGTTGACCGATCGCTTTATTAACCTTATCTCTGCAGGGGCGACAAGCATATTCGCCTAAGTTCCTGAGAAAGAGGAATGGAATGGAACGAGGTCTGGAATTAACTAATTGCCGACCTGAACTTAATTAATAGACGTTTTACGTATTCGTATATGAGTCCATTGTCCGGAGACGAAGTCTTCACTGACTTAAAGATATCGCTGAATTAAAATAGAAATGAGAAATGGGTAATTAATTAATATATATATCTTACAGGTCAAAGATTCTGAAGTACTCCGTTAATTGCACGTACTTTTATAAGCAATTTTAGTAGAAATAAATAGATCTTACCCGTTAATGAATTTCAATTTCTAAATTAATTTGTTCGTAAATACAGTTTCTCAAACATTTAATTAAAAATTACTACCAGTACCTACATAACTAGTTTAATTAAGAATAATTTCTTGAGGCTTGCTGTAAATTTTTGATAAAACATTATTCTATACGAATTACTTATGTAAATAATTCACTCATCACCTTATTACCAATAATGTAGTTCTTTTCTATTTGTGATCAATTGCTTATCAACTTCTATTTCCTTTAATATATTTGGGTTAAATCGTTATTTCAATAAACTGTAAAAGGCTACAGAAATTGTATTTCGCTCTTGAGTTGGCTCTTTTCCATTGCATTTTACAATTCCTCTTTACCTGCCTTACAGAGAAAAACTATCACTCTGCATCAGAACTTGATGCGGATCGCAGGCTCAATCTTTTTGTTGTTTATCAATGAACACATCGCCTGACGTTATGACACAAAAAAAAAACAAGGAAGAGGTAAAGAAAGTAAAAGAAAAAAAGATAATGATGATGGAGTCAGCAGGAGTTCCAGCAAACGAATAGAAAATGAAGAAGGTAGAAAAGCAACGGCGGAGCATCATCAGGCAGCTGCTGCCGCGGTGGCATAAACGGCAAAATATTTCGCCAATTAAGAAGCTTTAAAAGCGTTTTGTTTAGGCCACCATTAAAATTCATGCCCTCCCGCGGAACGATGTTTACGCGGCCTCGGGGGAGTGGATTCGTTTTCTCTTCCGTTCTTATTTATCTCGGCGTCAAGGGAATCTTGCTCAAGGAAGACGAATTCGAAGGAAATAAGGGAGACGGATAGAGAGAGAGAGAGAGAGAAAGCTGGGGGGTCTATCTTTCTTTCTTGACTTCTTCACTTCCAGTCTCGGTGCTTGTAAAGCGAGCTGCGGGGCGGGGAGAGGGAGGGGGGAGACGGTAGAGAGAGAGAGAGAGAGAGAGAGAGAGAGAGAGAGAGGAGAGAGCAAGAGAGACCTAGAGAGCATCAAACGTTCGCCCCGAAGACCGCCTCGGCTCCTATCCATTATACCAACGGTTGACAGTACAAACAGTGGCTTCCTCGCCCGTTGTTGTAGTATTAGTAGTAGTAATAGTAGTAGTAGTAGTAGTAGCAGCAGTAGTAGTAGTAATAGTAGTAGTAGTAGTAGTAGTGCGCCAGGCGCGCACAGCCGCCGCCGTCGCCGCCGCCACCGACGCTATACCGCGACAACGACGATCAATGCATTTCAAATGGAGATGACTCTCTAGCCCGCAGGCCAGCACTGCATACAGCCCTGTTCCATCGGTATGTTTCCCTTGCCGTATATGCGCGGTGCCTGGGCTGTCTGTTTCTCCGGGACAAATGTCGCTATGTGCCGATGGCGGTTGAGCTCGGGCGCGCTTATTGTACGCGTAAGCCAGACGCGGGCGGTTTTCTTAATTCGGGAATCGAAAAGTTGATCTAACGAGAGGATTTAACGTCGTGGATTATACGTGCCTGCGTTGCCGACAGTGATTCGCGAGAGCTTAAGTAGAATCTAAAAATGCTTACATAAACTAGAAGATCTTCACATCTGCTTAAGATACGAATTGGAATAACTTAGTAAAATAGATAGTTGTGAATTATGATGGGCCTAACACAAATGGCGAATCTTTAGAAGCGCGGCGCATAGAATTGCACTGATTGTTTGTTTTATAGGTGCTTATTTTAATACATAATCAAATATAAACTGTAAAATTGAAAATATTTGCTCTGTAGATACGCTGTCTTGAAATTGCAACGATCTATGGAATATTTTTCTTATCGTAAAGATCTTGATTAAAAATGAAAAATTTGTAACAATGTACGTATTCAGGTTAGTAAAAATATGTACGCTAATTATTTTTATTTGAGCGAAAGCTGCATCTGATATTAATCCCCTATATTAGACACAGCACTATAGTATTAATTAGCTTCGAAGCAATCGAGCCATCATACAAATAACCCCGGCAAATATCAACGGTACACGAGCACTTATCGTTTACAGATTTGCAATGCCACTGATAACTTCTACCCTTAGTTATCTCGCACGATATATGATATTATGCGCACGACGCATATGCCCACACAGCCATCAATGTAATGCGATCGAAATTATGCACATACATGATCCTAATCCCTCCAAATACGGGATTACGTATAGTTCAGTCTATTAAATCTTATAGCATACTCTGCCTTTAACTCAAAGTTATATAAGTCTATATTGTACTTATCGACTTTTAATAAAGTAACTGGAAATGTTAAATATTAATTTTCGTAATTAAATTTGCTATTGGTAACGTAGCTTTAAACTGGACGTATATTAGTAACTGATGGTTTTATAATCGATATCATGAACTTTCATAAAACTTTCTATATTTTTTTCTCAAATAATGAATATTAATTCTAATAATGTAGAATTAAATAAAAATATACACTCGTATTATTCAAATTGTATATCAATTTAATGTTCAAATACGCTTGCAATTTTGAAGAGATAAAATATTTAAAAAATAAAAGTGCAGAAAATTTTAAACTTGACATAAGTAACATACAATTCTGCGTCAATGAATCTCTTGCAAGCAATAGATTATTTTTATAAATTATATATTTACTTTTGCTTACCGGATTTCTTCTTACAAAATATCGGAGCAGTAAAGAAAGATATCCGTTTATCTCCTGCAAGACACAAATACATGATCCTTTTTTCTATGCGATAGTTTTATGGAACTTGTTAGATCCAACGTTCAGGTGATTTGTACAACGTTAATATGACACCAGAGTGGAATAATGAAGAAAGATAGAACTAACAAAGTAAATAAAAGAAAAAGCGGTGAATAAATGTAGACAGAGTACATAGACGAATTCATTAATGAACTTTCCAAGTGAATACCGCTCGCGAATATTTGACAGAATGTCCTAGACAATCTTCGCAAGATTTTGCCTTCCCTCCCACTTCTCTCTCACTCACTCTCTCTCTCTCTCTCTCTCTCTCTCTCTCTCTCTCTCTCTCTCTCTCTCTCTCTCTCTCTGCCTCTTTTCCATTTAACTATGTGGAAAATAGCACGGATGTTCTCAGAAAACTAAAAAAGATAATGTAATGGAAAAATATGAAAAAAGTGATACAGCAAAACAGAAAAAGGGATAAGGGTAAAAAGAAGAATTAGATAATGAAAAAAGTGGAGAAAAACGAAGAGGTAGAGTAATAACGTTATATCTTGCGGAATCGATATAATTCTTCATGACAACCCTTCAACTCCCCTGTTCTTTTCATTCTCGTTTTATTGAAGTAGCTGTGCAGTAAAAAAAGCGGGTGGTTCCGAGGGGGGGTGGCAGATCGTATCACCAGATCGTTCAATCCGAACTTTTTCCATTGATCGCGCAGTAGGTCCACTTGTTATCCGAAATGATTATTTCATTCCGGTCAGAGCACCACGGAGGTTCGTTTCTTTAAAAAATTCCAAGAGCTAAAATAAGGTTACGCTCGATAAAATTTTCAATCTCCTGTCATGTCGCGGAAAACCGAGCGGGAGATATCTGAATTAGAAATTGCACGCAGCGATGGAGATTATTCGCTGAAATTTTAAACATATTGATTATTATTAATCATTTACAGACTTTTACAAATTGAATATTGCTGAATATTGAGTTTACTTATAAGAAACTCATTACTTAGTCACAACTGTTCGATCAAAATATATTTACAAATTTATCGAAGGAGTAAAGAATGTATGTTTTTAGCATTCAATGTGATGGACATTAAAGAGTCCTCAGACATTTGAAAAGTTCACGTTCTAGAATAAATAAAATCGATAACACGGACGGTTATGAATAAATTTTCAACTTTCCATCCGTAACGTATAGGCCTCTTACTGGAATCTTCCGCAAATACGTATAAGATGGAGCTGCGAAGGGGCGCGATCCCCGCAGGGACGAAATGACGAGTCGACGAAGTCCAGCCGTAAACGGCTCGATCGCAGTCGCGCGTGACGAAATCAAAACGACGCGCCGCGAGAACGAGCCAACGTCGCCCCCTCCCCCTCCATCGTGATGCATAACGAAGTTGACGTAACAATTTTTTAATAAAATTAAACCCATGAGAAAGAGAGAGAGAGAGAGAGAGAGAGAGAGAGAGAGAGAGAGAGAGGGGTGGCGGGGTGCGCACGGAAGCAAACGATCGAAAGAAGTCGGGGAAAAATAGGACAAAGAGAAAAAGAATTGGAAATAAAGTTTCGCCTCGTAAAAATTTCAGGGTTTCACGGCGACAAAGAAACTGTAGCGGTATATATAAATAGAAAGTACGCCTTGCGCAGTCAGTTTCAAGAATAGAGGAAAATCAGATATATATATATATATATATATATATATATATATATATATATATATGCACGAGGACTATAGGTTTTATTTGATTTTTTCGATAAATTTCTTTCCGAGTCTTCAACTTAGATAATTGCGCAACAGGACGGGCTGCTATTCTTCAAACTCAAAACGGGCATGATTGAGTAGGTTCCATACATAGAATACAATAACTCTGGTTATAGGAACGGATTATATTTTGAAAAGTCCGCCTTCATTTTATTTTATTCACTTTTTTTATTGCAACATATAAAATAGAAGATGAAATAGAGAAATCGCAAATTGGTCGCATACCCAAGATTGATATATTAAATTGGATGACGGGACGGAAAAAAGAAGCTCTTGAATGATTATAAATATAAAAAGATATTCGTCTCAGTTTTTTGCTTTTGCCAATAATACTCAGTTTTTCCTTTATGTAAAAAAGCTTCTGGCCACGAGAAAAATGAACAGAGGACATCGCAGTGCGACCGGATGAAATAGGAATGTTCCGTACATTCCGTAATCTCTTCTGATTTTCATCAATATGCAGAGAGAGTGGCATATAAGGGAAAGAGCCCATATCTCTCTACTTTCGCATAACTGCAAATTACCGCTATTATTAAGGTGGCGTCGGCGAATTTTTCAGCAGTCCCGGCAGCGTTAAACCGGCAAGTACGCCGGGGACAAATTTAAACCCGTCTCGGACGGCAGAAAAACGTATACAAAGTTGCAAGGTAGCGCTGTGGAGAGATGGAGAGAGAGAGAGAGAGAGAGGGAGAGAAAGAAGGGGAGGAGAGAGTAAGAGAGAGAGATATAACAGCGTACGTGTAAAAAGTTAAAGAGAGAGTGAGCGAGAGGTAGAGAGAAGAAACGACTTTGGAAAGGACGAAACGCGCTGACATAGGGTCGGCGAGGGATTAGTCGTTGGCATCCTTTTCGAGACTACGCTCTCTCTCTCTCTCTCTTTCTCTCTACCCGTATTCTAGAGAAGCGAGTGCCAACTTCACCGGTTGTTTCGCCCGATGTTAAACCTTTGGTGTTCTGCCGGGACTCCACCTCGGCCCTCAGTTCGTGATTCGAATGCCGCATCTTTTTGAACCATCCACCTCTCCCTTTCTCTCTTTTTCTTTGGCCGGTGATCCTTCTCTTAAGACGCACACACGATCTGTACTTACCGCAATGTCTAGGCTGAAAGGCTCTCTCTCTCTCTCTCTCTCTCTCTTTCTTAAGCAGGCTTAGATGGTAGTCCCTTAAGATACCCTTCTACTTGCTTTCCTTCCTTACTTTTCTGTTTTTCCTTCCAATTTTACTTTTCTATCGTCTCCCCACCCCACGCCATATTTAACCCCAAGAATGAAGACGAAAAGGGGACAGAGATTTTCACCTGCACACGCGTCATTCGCATTTTCTGTGCACATATATATATATATATATATATATATATATATATATATATATATATATATGTAGCTAATTCTTCCAGTCGGTGACGATAAACGAAATTCTTTGGAAGATCGCTCTAGTGACTTTGATTTATGTTAGATTATTTATTAGATATTTATTGAGTGTGGTATTTAGGATTATGTATACAAAGAGAAAGAGAGACAAAGATAGAGAGAGAGAGAGAGAGAGAGAGAGAGAGAGAGAGAGAGAGAGAGAGAGAGAGAGAAAGAGAACGCGTAGAATGATTCTACGATTTTTCTCTCCTCTCTTTTAGCAATGATTGATTAAATACAAGGGAGATGAATGCAGCATTCGTTCACCCGCTTTTCGTCGTATCGGATTTTCTACTTCTCAATATGTTTTTTAAGTATATCCAGTAGTGTGAGTTGATGGTCTGCCCCAGCAACAGTAATGGATTCGTTTTGAATAGTGTTCCTTTCGTTTATGTTTAATAGAAATTTCGGCACGTGGACAGAAAAGATAATGAAATTATTTGTGAATTTTATGTAAGATATATATAAATTAATAAATATTTTCTTCATTGGTCTTACAGTCCAATCAAATCAATCGAAAACAATACGTAACAATATCAATACATATCTACATTAACATTAATATATCAATACACAAAAATAATAAAAATAAAAATAAAAATAATAATATATTATATTTATATTTATATATATATACAGATGATCAAGAATAATTGTTCTACGCGAAATATTTTTCAGCAGCTTTGAATTACCTTAAGAATTTCAAGTTCAATACGAAAAGTAAATTCCTAAAGAAATTCAATTTAAGAAATTAATTAATATGAAATGATTATTGTAGTTACCGCAATATTGCTCGAACAAAAAAATGAATTTATACAATTTCTTCTTTAATTAGAAATATTCCACTTTGTTCATGATAATTCATTAAATATAATTAAATATGTGTAAAAATATAAGACCGTTAATTTTTCAATGTTAAAACTTTCATTAATTCACAATTAGGAAATTGTGAATTTTATACTAATACGTATATATTTGTAACATACTAATACCTATGTGTTTAGATTGAAAAAGCTATACAAAATTAATATACATTCTAATGAAGGTACATATATACTCACAGACGAACACGTATACATATTATTTCTTCTTAGATATTATTCGTTCTGCTATGTATTCTTACATTCGATAAAAATTTCGACGGGAATGGCACAAGTGACTTTTGAAGTCAGCACCAAGATCAAAGTATCGAAAGTCTCTATCTTGATAAAATTTTTGTCAGAATATATTTGTCTCTTTCATGTTAATTTTTCATGGATTAGATTTAGTAATATATTCAAGAAAAGTGCAATACAGCAAACTCTAATTATAATCAATCATCTATTAAAATTTTCCAATATTAGAATAAAAATCTTTAATATTATAAGTTATTTTTAATAGAAGGTACAAAATTTTAATTAAATAAAATTGGTCTGTGAAATGGTTATGTTTTATCAATGCAATTTTAAATTATTAATATTCATTTTTTATAAGTGAATAATAATACTACATCATCATTAAATAACGTAAATTCTTATATACTGCAATAATATTTTTTAATGACAATGTAAGACATGATAATACAAGCAGCCACTTTTTGTCATTTGTAAACCAAAAGTCAATTTTTAGTATGTAATATTAACAGAAAATTAAATTGAGTCGATCAATTTAATCAGAAAATTGGAGGCAGTATATTTTTAGAGCTACTAGAACTCATAACGGTCATTCTCATTGACACATATACGTCGAAAATAAAAACTCTTGAACCACACAACCCCACGTTTAGCAAACTCGAAAAAAAAATACATATAATGTAAAATTAAAAAACGAATCACTCTTTAATATTCTGCGATTCACGTACCATGAATTATCAAAACCCGGGTCACGCAAGAGTCAAAAGGAACGACGGAGGCAGGATGGACCGGGTGGGGGAGGGGGTTCGACATTCGCTGCGCCTTGCGGTTCATCTCTCCGCATAACCTCTCGCCGTCTACAACCTACGTCCCGTCCGCGTGAGCGCGCGCGTGGAAATCAATCAAAATCGCATTACGTAATTAATGCTCCCCTGGCGGCGGCGGCGGCAGCAGCGCGGCGCGTGCTATTATAAGCGCGCGGCGCCTGGTACCCAACGGAGAAACATACATAATGCAATCCTATATATATGTATATATGTCTTTATGAATGTATGTATGTACAGGAGACTAGCGCGCCAATTAAACGATTCAGATCGCGCGGCCCGGAGAGGGAAGAGGAAGGGGGGGGGGCAATAGCGTCTTCCCATTCGGTCCCGCATACATTCATATTATACATATACGTAGGACGTAGGTCATTACGCAGTACAAGGTGGTGGTGGCGATGGTGGTGGTGGCTCTACCGCAAGCTGCGCCAGTCCTGTAACGAGTACTCGGACGTATACGGCCGCGCTTGCGGTTCACGGCGCAGACCCGCGGAAGCCAGTTGAGCGCATCGCCCGCGCGTCCGAGCTTATTAGGCGGCCGGCGGCAAATCGTACCAGCACTGGACAAGTTCTCTCTCGTCCTCGAGCTCACTCCATCCCCCTCGTTTCCCGCGGAACGAACGTCGTTAGCGCAGCGATTAGGCTGTGCACCCGTCGCACAGGTTTGAAAAAGTCGCACGGTCGCCGATCTTCGTGTATTCCGGCGCTGACGAATTCCGCGGGTCCACTCTGTTCGGCGCAGTCGATCGGCGCGGGAGCAGGTGGATTGTCGACCTTCTTCATCAAAAGCGTATCTACTCGGAGGGCCCTCGGGGGTGGACGGACGGCTCGGGATATTAGATGAGCCCGATCAATGCTCGACTAATGGTAACGGCGCCCGTACCATCTTTGAGCCTCTTATCCCTGTCGCGGCTATAAATACTCGGTGCGCGTCGCTTCGGGTATACGACTAATAACAGGATCTTGGGCGGTCGTGCTAGAGAACAGATCTTGAAAAGCATCTTCGGCTTGGAAGGGGAGGTGGGTACAGAGAGAGAGAGAGAGAAGGGGGGGTGAAACATAGGATGTAGAGGAAATGTGCAACCAAGCTATATCTTATATAGCTATATATATAAAAGGTATAACAGGCACACTCGGACAAGTGGAAATGCGGAAACTTTCGAAATGTGTTGACAGTATTGTTGTTGTTGTTGTTTTGTTGTTGCTATTGTTATTCGAGCCCTTTAATGCTTAGACAGATACGAGCTCGTGGACGCGCGCACCCGTCTATTCGGATACGGGCACTATATATAGTCGATGCAATTATATTGCGGCTGCTGCGTCTTTCCCACTCAAAATTTATCTCGCCTTCCTTCCCACTCTCTCTCTCTCTCTCTCTCTCTCTCTCTCCCTCTCTCTCCCCTACTATTATTTCTTATGCTTGTGTGCATACGACCGTGGGTGTGTGCATTCGAATCTACACCCCGAAACGGAAGCATAGCTAAAGACAAGTGCTGTCCAGAATAGTTGACGATATAACTGCCAGGCTAACTTCGTCATGCAGTGTGGGTGTTGTGTGTGTGTGCATGTGAGAGAGACAGAGAGAGACAAAGCGGCAAGAGAGGCTAGATGGCGGTGGGGATGCGATGCTAGATGCCATCACCGACTAACAAGTTGCGCAACACGTTGTGTGTAATCTCACGGGGTAGATAGAGTGTAAGGCGATGGAGAAGGAGAGAGAGAGAGCAAGAGAGAGAGACAGGGAGAAAGAGATAGTAAGATAGTTCATATGCTGAGAGAGCTAAGTGCATTACGAGGGCTTGCAATCGCATCAAGTCGAGGGCATCACTGTACGGGCACCTTTCTGCCTCGGTCTCACTACTACTTCTTCCTGTCCTCCCCTCATTCTCCCCCCCCTCTCTCTCTCTCTCTCTCTCTCTCTCTCTCTCTCTCTCTCTCTCTCTCTCTCTCTCTCTCTCTCTCTCTCTGTACAGTTGTGTATGAGTACGATCGAAACTTTATACTAGATTTCGATAGAACCAGCGAAGCAAGAGAGAGAGAGAGAGAGAGAGAGAGAGAGAGAGATAGAGGACGGAAATCCATAGAGAAGGGGAGCTATTGATAACTAATGGGAGTTTTGCACTTTGCGAGAGGTTGGTTGGCAGTAGGCTGCTTTCCTTTCACAGAATTTACGAAAATGCTTCTGTATGAAGAGAATGGAACGATACAGATTGCAAATTGAAACCGATATTCGAGATTTTTGCTCGAGTATCCGGATTAATTTTAAATTTCCACTATAGAAAAATCGTTAATAATATCTATATGACTATGTTAAAATTTGTATATCATTTTCCATTTATTTTAATAGTTGAAAGTAGTTATCTTACGACTATAACAGTGCAAATTATATGTTAAGTTATAGTTTTAAAAATTTAATAATATTTATCAACTCCATCTATTACAAGACCAATTCGTATACATGAAGATTTGTATAAAATTATAAATTTTTAATTATTATTGAAATGAAATATATAGAAAAATAATGTATATTGATTGCAAATTTATGAATTACTTTATTAAAATTTCAAGAAATTCTTATCTTTTATCCTATAGAAAGTAACAATACACTATTTAAACGATTTTGAGATTTTATTTAGGAGAACCTTATTAATTTTTTCAACATTGAAAAAAAAATTTTATCACTCAACGTAAAAATAGAAATAACGTTGTTGTTATTCCTACCAAAACTTAAAAACCCTTCTCTAAATAAAACTACTTTGATTTCTTATGCAGTCACACTAGAGACGAGTGTCAGTATTGCAAATTAAAACTTTTTTCGAATTTAACGTTAGTGTATTACGATACTAATGTGCGGACAGCTTTTCTACCAGTTTTATACAAAATCAAAACTTTTCATGTAACTGATTGTATGGTTTGAAAAACTGGCTTATGCAGCTCATGAGATAACTCAGATAATCTAAAAAATCTAATTTTACGCCTGCGATCCAAAGGTCTCAATAAAAGGTCCCAAATTTATTATGTATTAAACATTGATTTCGGAATTTTGTCTTGTTTAGTATTTAGAATAGAAAATCATCCACATATCTTTAGTTCAATAATTTTTAATAAAGCGTATTTCAAAACAATCATCAAATGAACCGATCACAAAGTTTTATAATAAGAACCAATTACAGCATCTATTATAAAAGTCTATAATAAAAAACCCACGTACTTTCTCTTATCTTCCAACAGAAGATCAAACAATGAAGTACTTAAAACTCATATTTGCAAAGTACCTATTCTAAATGGTCTTTACAGCAATAGAAATGGAAACGCACACAGTAAGACAAGTAAAAAAGAAAAAAAAGAAAAGGCAGAGAATGTGAACAATAATGAGGAAACATGGAGGGTCAGAAGGGAGAGAGAGAGAGAGAGAGAGAGAGAGAGAGAGAGAGAGAGAGAGAGAGAGAGTAAATCAGAAGATTTGTATTCGCCCATACATTTCTTTCCTTTCTATTAAACAAAAATAAAATCGTGTAAAGATAGAAAACGAGAAACGGGAAAACGGAAAGGTCCGGTATTTTGCAACTGCCAGTATCTGCAAACGGATCAAGGAACTCGAACGTAGTCTCCTCGAAATCGACCGGCCGATCGCTCATGGGCGGGAGGGGGCATTTAACGGATGGCCTGCAGGCCACGGGCAAACGAGACGACGACAACGACGACGCCGACAACTACGGAGTTTCGGCTTATCCGACACATTAGAAACTTCGAGCTTCCTATATATCCCCCTTAATAGCGGACCTACTTCCGTCAAACATAATCCCAACGAGCTCTCCCACCCCTCGCCCTCTTCACCCCTCGCCCCTTTCGCTATTTGCCCTCGGGCCTCTTGTTTTCATTTTGCTTTATCCACGCGCGTTCGGAGCCTTTTCTACGAGCAATTTTTTCTCCCCATCCACCGCCAACCCCATTGCCGGACGAAATTTTCTCGAACTCCTCAAATTAAAAGTGCTTCATTAATTTTTAGTCGGAGCGAGCCAAAGTTTCTGCTCGCGCTTGCGTGTTTTTTTCTTTTTCGTTATTTGCTGATTTATTTTGTTTTTCAACAAAAGTGCGCCCCTACGGATTCAAAGCGAAAAATAAAAACAAAAAAAAAATAATAAAAAACAAAGGAGAAGTACTAAAGCTGGAGTGAAGGTCTAAAGTTATAGCGACGTTTTTTTTCTGCCGTGATGCAAAATCTATAAACAGGCAGTAGTAGGATTTTTAAAAAGGAACGACCTTCTGAATTATGATGCTAGGCGAGTCTCGAGCTTGCTTTCGGTCAGTCGTCAGCTTCCGTGAACCTTTGAAATTTCAAAAAAAAAAGTGCAAATTGTCGAGTTTTTAAAGCGCCTGGACGTAAAAATTATAAGGATCGTCGGAGTTTGGTACGCCAATTATAAAAGTTTTCATAAAGCGTGAGGCAAAACTTAAGGGTAGAGTCCAAATAAAGCTCACGAACTTCCTTTTATTTTTTAAATTAGCCGCTTTGGTCCGATCGATGCGAATGTAGATTGGAAATAAAACATGATAGATGAAGTTTTCCTACGTCTATAGAATATAGCAGGCAGGAGTCCATATTTGATTAAAAATTTTCAATTTTAAATATTGAACACGAAATCCAAAAGGGCATTGTTTTAATATAATATAAACGAATACTTTTTTTTAATTTCAAAAAACTTCAAATTAACTAACTTGTAATTTTCTGCACGCTATGTAATCAAAAAGTATTAGTATTAAGTATACATTATATTCATTATAAACAAATTGTTATTTATTCAAATTCAAATTTTCATTTTAACAAGAACAAATTTAATTCCGAAATAATTTAATATGTAGAAGTACATTTTGACACAATTATCTGGCATATAAGCAATAGTGTTTAATTATAAAGATTTTGTTTTGTTTTTATAACAACTCCGATACCTCAAAAATCAAACTTTCGAATTTTAACTGATAAAATATCTCATTTATATTATTCTCATCAGAAAATATTACATAGTTCTCATATAAATATATAAAATAAATATTTATTTTATGTACTTATCGATTTAATACTTATAGATTCTGGGCATAATTTTCATTATAATGTAATCTTTAACTAGCATTCACTAGAAGTACTGCATTGTTACTTTCGAAATAGAAATTTCGAAAATCTCCTTATTTCATACAAGTCAAAGGAATTAACTGTTGATCTTCATTTGGGTCGTTTAGGCTAATTTTTTAAAGATTGTGTAAAGGTTCCTTTTGCACCGTATTCAGAAAAATTGGAAAATATTATTATTAGGTAGTGTATTATAATGTTAATGACATAAGCCTCTTAATATCATGAAAATCTTATTTTTTAATTAGTTATGTTCATCATTAAATGGCTTTGAAAATGAAGTTGAAGCTGAAACAAAATATACGAGGCAAAGTAACTTTTATTTGAAAATATATTCAATCAATACTATGTTTATTACAGTTGTGAGTGCCATCGAAAAGAAAAAGCGAGCTTTGCGTAGTATTAAAAGACTAGCATATTAAAATTTAAAAAGAAACCGAAGGCTGATCTTCAATTTTATTAACTAAAAATCAAAGTCATTAATTATTCCTTTGATAAAATCTTGGTCATAATTGAATTATATTATCGAAAAATGCGATCCTAGAAAGTATCATTATTTTTGTTATTCTCTTTAATAATTATATTATTAAACAAATTTAGGTCAGATCATGTAGAGTGACCCCTAAAACATTTTAAATAACTTTAATAAAAAATCTCGTAAAAAATTGTAAACATTTTAGCATCTTTAATGATAAATAAGATACTCCGTAAGCGTTTACCATCTGGGTGCAATGGTCTTTCGAATATGAAAGAAATTGAGATTACATCGGTCTGTGACTAATAACATACATTTTTCATTGACCGTTACATACTTAAGTTACAGCTTTTCAACATTCTTCTCATTTATAACTATGTATTTACAGACATAGAAACTTTCTAGAATGAACAATTGAAAAACAAGCGCTAGTGACTACTTTACCTTCTTTTAGTTTAGAGAGTTGAATTTTATCATAGCTTCGTCGTCGTTATAAAATACTGAAGACTGCTGTAGCGGAAAATTAGAAATTGTCATTGATTCACAAGTATTCAATTGTATATACATCATAAAACTCAATAAGTAACTACTTAAATACAAGGGACTACAAAGTAAACAAATATGTAATTCAAAGACTAATACTCATTGTTTGTTTATTTTTGTTTCTCACTTTAACACTCTCGAACACTGATGAATCAGTCATAATAAGAATACATCATTGTGAATAAATTAGATTTTATGCCAGAATCAAATGATAGTCTATGATAAAGAATGATTTTTCAGAAATGATTATTAGGAATCGGTTCTTTGACAATACTTTAGCTATTATTATTTTTAGGTGATCGGTTCGATAAATAGCTTCTTCTTTGAATTGTGTGTAATTGATCATTTCTCAAGATGTGCCTCGCCTATGTCGTCGGCGGACGTAAGAGGGAGGCGGCACAAGCCCTTGTCCAACGACAAGCTTTTTTTCTCACCCACAGAATCCTCAGAGGTAAATCCGCACTCCGTCATGCGGCCCCTTTTCCTCGCCCACGCCTCTCCTCCCCCGAATCCCTCGCCAGCCGTGATCGATCATCATGTATTGAACTCTTTCTCTGCCGATTATTCCGTTCCCCTCGTCTACACCGCATTCTCGTTGACTCTTTCATTTCCTCTCTCTCTCTTTCTCTCTCCCTCCCCCCTCTCTCTCCCTCTTTCTCTTCCTCTCTGTCTATTCGCGTGTACATCCGCACCCCCAACCCCTCAATGCCTTCGCCCACGATCCTGAAATCGTGTCGCGGGTTTCCGCGCCGCGCGTCTCTCCGTCTTTTTCTATCGCTCACAGTCGGATACCACGGCCCGGCATACCTCTCCCACTTCCGTGTATATTGGCCTCCACCAGGATAAAGAGCATCGATGCGCGCACGCACGAGTTGGTGGTATTGAAAAAGGGTCGGGGGCTGGGGGTAGGGGTACGTCGACAGCGCGGCATCGGTGATATTATATACGTTCTTTTGTCCCGTATTTTAATATAATAATAGTACTCGCGGTTCTTTCGAAAATCCTTGCTTTACGGATGCTTATATTTGCGCGACTGGTAAGTAAATAGAGCTGACCTGGTTTCGGATCGTATATTTGTGGAATTTGTTTGTTCGTTGTGCTTTCTATTCTCTTTTTTGTTTTAAATGAAATAATACTTTTTGGATTTGTAGGATATTACTTATTCAAAAAATTCCTAATATTAATTGATGTTGATAATAAAGCTAAGAAAATATACCAAGAAACATGCATGGCATAGATTTCGGTTTTTGTAGATGACAGAATAAAAGCCAAAAGAAAGAAATTTTGATCTTACCGATATTTAATTTATCCTTCCATCACAATACAAGAAAATTGTAAAATAATACTTAATAGATTGTTATTGCGACAGCAAGAAAGTGTGAAGACTATTAACTAATTTCTAACAAATATATATACAACACTAGTTAAGTATAAAATATTTTCCACGTTCTACATAATATTTATTAATTATAAAAATAAACAAATAAATAAATGTTGCTTGATATGTTTATAAAAAAGTATACTATGAAATTACGTATTTTGCATTATCAGTAATTACAATTGAACGGATAAGGTCGTTTTAAAATATAATAAAATAATCGAAATTTGGTATTAAACTCAATGAAGATCATTTAGTATTATTATAAAACGAGAATAAAAGTCATTATTGATTTTTTTATCGCATTTCCCATTACATATAAATTATCGATACAGTTAATTATGAAACATCAGTGCTGCTAATGCAATGCCGGGAATGTAATTTAATTAACCTGCCGTCGGCCAGTTTAATGAACTTCATTATTTCTATATTTTGTGTAGCTCTTCGGCTCCGTTCCAGAATCGAAAATTGACAATTAATACCAACGTTCAATATGTGCTCGGACAGATTACAGGCGAGCAAATCTAAAGGTCTTTGTTTTACGGATTGAATGGCTCCTTACGTATAATAATCGCAAGTCTCAAAAATAATGTACAATGGAGAGGAGCTACAGAAAGATTTTCAACAATGTGTTCAAGCATTTTATGTGTTTGTCTCGTATTCGATGCATCGTGGATACTTTCAATATCATAGCCCTCGGATATAATACTCTTGTGTCAGATCTTTTATTAATCCTTACATATGATAATCAGTTTTTCGTATAGTTTCGGATTCTTTCAACGAATGACACAATCTTCATCCCCTCAATTGTTTTCGCCTCTTCAGGAATCCCTGGAATTTAAGGAATGGAGTAAAAAGTCGCAGAGAGCCAAGTTAATATTATCGCCGGGGTATGATCTTGGTCTTTCCATTTGGCTAAAAATCACAAATAACTAACTATGAGTGATCAAATGCGTCATCATGTGAATTGCGTGCTACACCTATACTATCGCAACCATATAAAATATCATTTGGGACGATTGAATCGATATTTTCCAATATCTTCAGTAACTTCTCTAACGATTATACAACGATTTTCTCGGATAATGGTTTTTTACTTTCTCAGTATTTTCATCTTTCCCGTTTATTTTTTCACGTACTAAGTATCCAGCGGTTCAACGATGTCTTTAAGTATGATTATCTATTAATCGCCTTATCCTCTTCTCAAGAGCTTGCAGCATTTTTAAACATGTTTTTACTCGTACTAATCTTATCGTGCGGTGTATATAATACATGTATAGTCAAATGTATTAGAACACATAATTCTAGTCTTCTCCACAATTCTTTGATAAGATTTTTAATTTCAAAAATTTTGATACGAATTTGTTTTTTATGTAATTATTTTTTTTTACTTTCATGCTACGAGAAGATCTCCCGGCATACTAATTAATGGTTGCTCTGATATCTATCCCAAAAAAGACAAGAAATACTATATAAATGAAACTCTAAAATCCGTTGGACTTTAGTGTATACGTAGCAAAAAAAAAACTATAAATATCCAGAGAATTTTCAGAATATCACCTTATTTTCTCAATAAAATTTCTCGTACGTTTACCGAAACTGTATGAATTACAAAATGCAAGTATTTCAAATAAAATAACACTTGAAAAATTTATACGGATTCATTCAGCCTCATACAAGCTCTAGGAAACCCAAAGAATAAGGTTGATATTAGCTTCTACTTATTAGAAATACGTAAGAAATATATGATGTTTCATAAAAATAGTAAGGACAATAGAATCATCACAATATATTGGGTATCTGCCCACATTGGTGTTAATGGAAATGAACTTGCTGATAATTTAGCCAAAAAGGCAACTGAGCATCTGCCTACAATAAAACAAATTCCATACACTGACTTAAAGTTAATGTTCGCAAAACTAGCTATGAAGGAAACTGTTAAAATAATACTAAATGAAGGCTTAACTAAGGGCAAAACGTATTTTAAAATGTATCATTGGCAAAGGTGCAAACCATCGTACAATAATCCATCACTAAACTGAGATTTCATAGTAACAGTATGCAGATGTTGCAGAAACCATAATAGTTTAAAAGAATCTCTTGTTAAAATTAAAGTAGTAAATGATACGAGTTGAGACTGTGGGAATGCAGTTGAAGATTTAAATCATGTTCTATGGCAATGCCCATTACATGATACACAAAGGCACGAAATGATTAAATCACTGGCAAACAACAAACGTTTTCCTCCTCTTGATATTAAATGTTTCTTAGCTGAACCAAATATTTATATGATTTATATTATGCCAATTTTACAAACAAAATATTGATAGTGTAAGAAATTGATGTATGTACTAATCGTAAACTTTATATGTAATATAAGCTCTTTGTATTAAGCTAAATAACTTTCTAGTATATAAGTTAATAAAGCTAGAAATTAAAAAAAAAAAAAACACTTGAAAAACAGAGTAAAGTGTTCGAAGATCTAATAATCTATCTCAACAAACGTTAATTACGTATAATCATTTCTTCATAGTCAACACACTTTTCACAATTCACAATATGTTTTATTTGTAATTCATAAAATAGTTCTTTGATCAATTAGACCCGTATTATATCGATCCCTCCAACTATATTGAAAAATCAATAATATCTCTGGTATTTGTGTAGTATTTCAAAGAAGGCGAATAATCCACTAGCGTATATTTAACGATCCTAATTCGTTTGAAATGTATTTAAATTGGATCAAACCTCGACTCGATGCTGAGCAAATAGCACGCGAAAAATCAAAAGCCAAATACAAACTTCCTTCGTTCACAAATACCCCGCTAATTAAAACACGTTGTTTTCTTTCGCCGATACTCGCAGGGACCTCTCTTGTAAAACATCTTTCCCCACTCCCATCCCCCATTTGGTCTGTATACATAACGCGCGCACGCGAACAACCCCATTCATCTCCCATTACACCACGAGTCACGGTCCAACGCGCCCTGGTCTCGCCCTCTGTTTTCGCTCCATCATCCACCCCATTCCCCCTCCGCCAACATCTATCGCCCTCCAACCAGCAATGGAAGAAGTATCGATCATCGCCGTCTTCCACCTCACGACCGCGCTCTCCAGTCCCGTCGCCGCCGATCTTTCTCCACGCGCCGCGCCGCCTCGCCGCTCGATCATTCCGAGGTACCTTCCGTTTGTATTTTTACTTCGATCCGCAGGGAGTAGGAGAGGGGGCGGGTTACGGCGGACAGGTCGAGCGCGAGTCCGGGGACTGCTGGTGACAGCTTGTTTTATCGAGTTTTTTTACGATGTTAGAGAGAGAGAGAGAGCGAGAGAAAGAGAGAGAGAGAAGAGAGAGAGAGAGAGAGAAGAGAGAGAGAGAGAGAGAGAGAGATTGAGAGAGAGACGTCCAAGAATGGGAAAAGAAGGACAACGTAGTCCTCAGGATCTGGAATAGTTTGATTTTCGAAAGACGGAGAGGGGTAGAGGTGATAGAATGAATTGAAACTTATTCAATTCTATTCCTGTAATTGAATAAAATTACGAAATTAATGAAGAAACCTACAACACTGGTTTTTCAATAGAATTCGACAAAATCAGTATTTTTCATGGCCTAGAGTCTATGTATTAAGAAAAATGTGTTTAAAGAAAAATCTTAGAGAATTAAAAAAGAAATGGACAAGCCGATTATTCGTTAATCATTTGTTTATGAATTCGATTTGCAGCTCTTGCAGAAGAATGGATTTTCATCGAAATAATATAGGCGAATCTATAATAATAAGTTATGTTATGGGAGATTAAAACGATTTTATGACAAGAAATTCCCTGACAATTAGTCATTTGTCTAATATGAGAACCGTTGTTTAGACATTATTTTTTTATAGATGGATTTATGAATTAAAATAGAATTGAGTAGAAAGCAATAGTTTCAATATCGTTTATCGTTTGACCCAATTCAACCAGAAACCTACGTCTAATGTTATAAGTCTTAATTTTATCGTCAAAATATAGCTAGTTGACGATATTTTCATTTATGAGTAAATTAGTTTCATTATGAAATTCTTCTATAATCATTTTAAACGTAAGATCGTTTATTTAAGGGATAGTCAGACTATATTTGTTTAAACAATTGACATTTTTCAACTACCGAAATACAAACTTTTATAGTGAACAATCGATCGAGAAGGAACGTACGAAATTTGAAAAACACTCGAAACCTGGTTCGCTATTTGTTTGTTATCATAAAAGTTATAAAAGAAAAGAAATGCAGCTTACCTTTTCCAACGTGAATACAATTATTCTTATTTAATAAAGTTATATATGGGCGTGTAATGAGTAACAAATATGTCGGATTTTAGTCTAAAAGATTTATTCAACTTAGGAAATAAAAGAGAAAAGAAAATTAATTAATGATATTCAGCCGGCATAAAAAACCCCAGTCTTGAGTGGGGGAAAAGCCCTTTAAATATCACTAATTAAATTATAATAATGTAGATTTATACAAGTAATAATACCGTTACAATCGCCGCCGTTACAACAAGGGTTAATTACACAATAATCGTCACGGATAATAAACGGATAAATTAGTGCACTAACGCTGTCTATTATCTAAAATACAAAGTCTAGAACTTACATGTATGGCCATACGCTGTTCGGTGATACTTGTTTTCAGATAGACGCTCACAGAATACACAAACGCGCAGAAAGGTATTGCCTTTTTTTTCCTAGGCGTTTCGCAGCTCCGACGTCTCGGACACAAAACCGCGAATCCGCCGACGTTGCCGATCTGAGGGCAGAAAGAGAGACAACACCTCAGAGAACCACGTCGTCCTCTAGCAGCGCAGCGGATCTCTCCGTCGCTACTCCTGTTTTAGAGCGTCCCTGAATTCACAAGAATCTCACTATTTCGTAATTAACGATCACACAAAGACACACAAACACAATTGTAACTCTAACGCAGAAATCTAAAGCGGTTCAGAAATTTCAAAGCGACTAGACACAACGGTGGCAGAACGACGAATGAATGTCTCTCTATGTCTCAGCGAAAAACGTACGAACCTTTTCGTACGCTTTTCAGCTGAGGTCCAATAGGGGTTTTACAGGGGGCCTGGTTACCAGGTAAAGTCCGCGCGGACAGTCTCACGCGGTCACGCAGGTACCTGAGGGCGGTCCACAGTTAGTCCGCCTACGCCGTGCGCGCATCTGCTCCTCCAACTCCGTACGTGTCAAATATAAGCTTGGAGGGTTTATAAGCGTCGTCGCTTCATTATGGACTCGATATTTTTCGAGTATGGTTTTAAATATCTCTCTCTCCCTTTTTTTTTTCTTTTTATTATTATTGCGGGAATTTATGTCCTTAAATACGTACGGAGCGAAACTATCGCGAACACTATTTCATATTACAACACATTTTTTCATTTTGGTTTTTCATATCTCACCTGGAAATTTTTATAAAGGAGAACGTAGTGTATTGATTTTTAGAATTAAAAAATATCTATCGATTGGAAGCTAGAAAAATTTGTATTCTGGAAGTGCACAAAAGGGCTATCCATTCAACTGCACCTGCACTCGACAATTTGTTCAATCGATTTAGAATAAGTGAATTAGTGTTACACAATTATATCTTTTATGATTTTCTATTTATAAGCTCCCAAAAATAACTGAGAATTGGGCAATTCTTGATAGATAATTCAAAATTACTCCTTATAAATCATAATCTTTATACAAAAGTGTCAAATTTGTAATAATCGATTGCAGACTTTTTAACTTCACATATCTTGAATAATGGAATATCTGTTTTATAAATAATAGTTAGTGTCGATGAACGTAAAGACTCCATGAAAATATCACATGAATATTTTTTATTTTTCAGATCGTTAATTTTTGCGCGATCTGATCGATCGACGCCAAATTAAAAAATGATAAGCATAACCGATTCCCGGACTCGACGAGATTTCACAATTGGCGATCACGTCTACAAAGGGACGACGTAAAGTGCAGTCGCTCTTATCGATCGCTCTCAGACCGCTCACGAACGGGACGAAAGCCCTCTCCCTAAGATTGCCGTCTCGTTCGTCCCTCTCTTATCGTGACACGCCGACCGCGTTGGCCTAATTGCGTTCCCGGCGCGAGACTCCGATATCCTTCCGGTCAGATTTCGCTGACGATTACTTTCGCGTACCATCGCAAGAATGGACAACTTTAAGTCCCGGGCGAAGAGCGGCGTTGATGCGCAAAGGACTGGAGGAGTGGGGGATCGCGATCTGAATGCCGGGCGAAATCGAGGATGGGTAAGCGATCCGTCACTACGTGGCCGGTATAGCAAACGAGACAAGACCTGTACAATTCTGTTGGATCTTCACGGCTAGTCCATTGAGGCCCATAGCTGGCAGCCCTTCTACGGTCTAAACAAGATTTGCTTCATAATAGGGATTGTGGAACTGCTAGAGGCTGGCAGTTCAGGTACAGAGCTGTCAGGATGTATGTCGTTTATTCAAAGCAATAGAGAACTAAACTTGGTCAGAAAAATTATTTAATATTACTTTCTGATAATTTAGATACTAATATTGTTACATCACACGAAAAATGCCTTTTCGTGAATTTTTGGCAATGTCATTAAGCAGTCAGATTGCCTCGAAGTCTCAAGCTGAATTGAAATCTCTTTTACCCTCCATGATGACGTGATAAGATCAGAGACTATTTGGGTGTATCTTGAGCTGAAGTCTCTGTTTAGTGAAGCAAAAAACTATATTTTCACACTAGTTTGATGCACGTAATGTCATTATTTGTATTAATATTGTTAGCTTTAAAGGCAAAAATTAAAAAATAGTTTCACTGTATTTCTTTACTTTTATACATTTAGGAATTTTTCATATAACATTACTTTTATTTTTAAAATAATTGTAATAAAATAATTTAAAAAATAAGAAAAAATTAATAACATTAAATAGAATAGAAAGATGCAACAGAATTTTATGAGTAAATTATGGGATATGAACAACAGTGAGGAAAAATTTATTAAAAGTGATATTGTACGAATGTACTATGAGATTTCTCCTTGAAAAGGTCGAAATAATAACGAAAGGATATTTTCAAGCCAAAATGGAAATTTTTGGCTCGTACTTGTGGGGGAAGCCCGAAGGCATAAAATCCCAACATGACGAAACTAAATTAACAATAATAACAATCGCGCTCGCGCACATGGTAATATTGGCGATTACTATTATGCAAATTTATGTAATTAATATCAAGCTGGAAGAGAAAATGATAACGATAAGAGCGCGCCGAGCTTCAAGATGTTATCGAACCACGGATGCTTATCGAATGACTTGTCTTTCGATTATGAAGCTGTGCGCATGAAGCGCCTGTGTCTCTGTCGTTGCTCCCACCTTTCTGTGCTATCTCCTCCTGACGCATGTTTCAGGCATAGGCGAAGCGCGAAAAGAAATTCGCATCGACTCGTACACACTTACAGCCATGTACAACATTACGACTATAGTCAGCTGGCCCGTACAGACATGTAAAGCTACACTTCAAGTAAGGGAATACGGTTCTCACACTTTCAGTGGATTTCATTGCCAATGAACAAACCTAAAGGGTTAAATATTTTTAAATATTGTCAAGAGTTCCAAATGTCGAAGAACTTCACATATTTCTATTTTCTAAAACTTCTATTTTTTCTAAATCATATGTTAGATAAAAGAGAAGGAAGGCAATGAAAAAATTTTTTTTTTATTATATTTAATATATTATATCAATATGGAGGTAATTGATTTTCTGCTTGTCATGAACTTATTTTTTAGCTAAGCGTATAACCAAAAATTCAATAATTTTTTTAAATTGTGTATACTAAAATATTTTAGCAGATATTTTACTAAATATACAAAAAAACTAAATAGTTAATTTTAGTTGCATACCTAGTGTTTCAAAAAAATTGTAAATATAGTCTAACTTAAAATCTCTGCATTCCTGTGTTGTTCTCTCTGATCTCATTACAAATTTACAGAAGCAAACAAAGTCGATTGCTGCTACTTGTAGGAATTGCTGCAATGTTTTACAGAATCAAGGCAGTTGTTATTCCGTGAAAGTAGGATGGCGTTTCCATTTGGAATTTTCATCGACCCACTTAACAATTTCCAAAAGTGAGAGAGAGAGAGAGAGAGAGTGCACGCTTTAGGAGGTAAGTGAATTAGAAAGTAGAAGAAGGAAGCGCGCAGAGAAGCGGTGGAAAAAGGGACAGACAAGCGAATGAGAGCGAGAGAAAGAGAGAGAAAGAGAGAGAGAGAGAGAGAGAGAGAGTAGTAAAGTGAAAAGGAAAGCGAGCAAGTGAGAAAACGGCCGGGCGGCTGGAGGGTGAGGCGGGTCGGGTTGGCTGCGCCGGTGTGCCAACCGAGGAATTTATCGGATTACCCGGCCGACGCTTCTCGACGGCTAGCGAGACGAGGCGAAAGGGACTCGAATCTCTTCGCCTTCCATGAAGAAGCGCCGAACGCTCTTGTTTTTGGAAGAAATCTCTCGCTGCTTTGGGCGCGCGGCGGGCGCGGTGGCAGCGGCCACCGGGCCGTAATGCACCCGCTGAATTTGCCAAGGGGCAGCTGCGCCGCGGCGACGGCGGCGGCGACTCTTTGAACTTTTGACCCCCTCCCGATAAGGAGCCAAGCGAAAGAGTGACTGGGAGGCGGGGGGCGCAGAAGAAGTCGAGGCAAAATATGCAGGCCTCGGAAAATTTCTCTCGCTCCTTCGGTCTCCGTTGCTCGCCGCAGAGTTTGCAAATCTTTCCTTTTTGTCTTCCGTCCCTGCCTCTTATTCCCGACGAGATATGTTTTATTTATACCGAGGAATCCCGCACTAAATAAACGCGGATCTCTTTGCGGAAAATGGAAATCGGCGCGCCTTTCGCGAAAAATTGTGTCTGTCTAGATTTGTAAAAGACAGGCCAGGTCAAGAGTATTTCATAAACTCGACTATAGATTCGCTTGAAACTTGATTATTCGAACCGCTTCATGGTACTACTACTCTTTTATATCAGCTCTGAATCAAGGATGAATCTGTATATCCAAATGTTTGATTTGAAATAGCCTCACAACATAAACGTCATATTCTTGAACTGCAAGAATTTTCGCTAAAATTTGTTTCTGAATATAAAATTTTTACAAGAAAAGTACATAATTATAATGTTTATAGAAAAATGCAATCTTGTATTTTAATTGAATTTTATTGCTTGAATAATATTCACAAAAATATTTATTTAGTAAAAGTTTAGCATTAAATGAAGAAATGAAATTTCCTTGTGAACCATTCACAAATATAACAAAAATGTAATGAAACTGTCATTTTTCAATACACACTACAGAATGATTACTCAATTTTCGCTTTGAATTCCTACCACAGTTAGAGGCGAAAAATGGAAAAAAGCCAAATAATTCTATCAACTCTGCTTAAAAGTCTTACTTTAAAGTATAAAGCTAGCCGTTCCCCTTTAATTCCACGATTTTATTCAAATTCGAGTGAAGATATTTTCGTTTTTTTCACCCCTTTTTTTCTCTACTCTTCTTCTATCTCTCTATTACGACGCTATTTCTGAACCATAGTTTCTTATGTTTCTGCATGCAGCGACATGTACATTCTTCCAACGACTATCCCTTCGCAAAATGCTTAATCCTCTAAATTCGGCACCGGAGCGAAGAAATTTTCCTTCGCGTTTTCACCAAGATTAAACAACTTGGAATACACTCGCGCAACATAGCATAATCGAACTTTCGCAGCACCGATAGTCGAGCGCGTGAAAGAGGCTAAATTGCATAGAAAAGTGCGCATCGAAAAGCTCACGGCGGAGAGTAGGGTAGGTCAGGATCGAATAAAAAAGCGGTGGGCTGCGCGGCAGAAGCCATCGAGCGTTTAAACGTATATGCACAAGATCAAGTACGCCGAATCAGCCAATTTCAGGAGATGGGGGGCGAGGCGCTAGCGAGGCGAACGCCGACGTCTGAGCTAATCGGCACCTCCTCCACTTGCTTCGAGGAGCCGAGTCTTTTTTCGAGGTATATACGTGTTGCCGGTACAAAAGTTTCGAGAAAAGGGAGGGGCGTCAGGGAAGAAACGTGGGCGGGACTAATCGCGAGTAAAATTTGTTAGTTACTTTACACACTTCGCCGGGTGAATGGTTAATAAAGAAAGTGGGTCAGAAGCGCGCCTTCTTGGTTAACTTTTTAGGTGAAAGAAGTGGGAATAGCTGCGCTTACAGCAACGTCGGATGCGGAGAAAATTTTCGTTCCGAATGAAATATATTGAAGCAGGCGTAACGATCGAAAAATTCTTATTAAAACTGCTAAAGTATTATGCATTGTGATCAATATATATGCGACTAATCAAAGAAAAATTTAGTGTTTTTTAAGATGTGTTTTTTAAGAGACCTTAATAATAATGGTTTTTCAATAGTCAAATATTAGTGATCTATCCATTTTTATGAAATTGCAGTTAACATTGACCAATTTTTTAAATTATAATTATTTTTTGTAACTTATATTGGATTTAGATTGTTTTTTTTTGTAGATTTCATTCTTCCCTTGAAAATGATGAAATAGATTCATATATATCGAGAAATATTATATGGATAGATATATATATATATATCCATATAATATTTCTCGTTTTGATTAATTTTTATACTTTCATTTATATCGTCTACATCTGAAATATTTATTATAATATCTGAGTGTAAGTTGAGCATAAATTCTGATTAATCCGTATGTTTCACATAATTTTATACTAGATTTAAAATCTTGCTTTAGACTTTTCTATAGTATAAAGACATTTAATAATTATAAAACTGAATAAATATAATTATTATAATTAATGTGATAGTATAACATTAAAATTATAAACAACGTCACGGTATAAAATGAAAAATTATATATAAATAATTTTCTATATTTTTAATCCACTTTACTACTAATAATTTTTATTTATTTTGTTACTTTAACATGGATTTATTATTTACTGTAGGTAGAAATGAGTTCAAATTATATTTACAGCAAAACGGCAGCCGTATAATGCAGGTCAAGCTGAAGCGACGCTCTAACTTTACAGAAAAATAACTCCGTTGAGATATGAAATAAAAATTATCGTCAAGTCACCTGCGGTCTTGCGGCTATATACAACACAAAAAAGGAAGTTATTTTTAGCGGCTTTAAGTTACAGGCAGCACGAAGAGGTACTGCAGAAGAACCAAATACTTGGTTGACCAATAAAAATGAAATTTTCGTCACGACTTTTCGCCAGAACTAATTAAGACTTTTACGATTATTTCTAATAAATAAGAATATACTTTGAACTTTTGAGTTTATAAAAATTTAATTAGCTTTCAAAAATGTAGAATTTTTGTTCGGGACAATAAGTAAACATAAATTTCACGAAGATGCAATAATGTAAAAAATGCAAAGTAAAATATAAAAAATAACAAGACAAATTAGATATAAGTAAATGTATTTACGCTATATGAAATTATACAACTGCAAATTGGATTAAGAGAGGGGGAGAACGTAATAAGGCAGCAGGAAGAATTTCGTACAGATTTCAAAGCTAAATAGTAAGACTAGAGGAAAAGAAAAAGAGAGAGAGAGAGAGAGAGAGAGAGAGAGAGAGAGAGAGAGAGAAAGTACGGGAGAGAAAGAGAGGGGAGAGCTAGAAAGAGCTGAAGTAGTCGAGTTTCTTTGAATCAAGATATCGTGGAAGTCGCTGCGAGCCCGGCTCGGGCGACACTCCCGCGGAGTGGGCCAAGATTTTTATTTGGCCGCTGAAAGCGAATGGCTCGGTTTAGAGCGAGCGCGCAGACGATTGTCGGCATGTGCGAGGGTCTCGGAGTAAAAAGGCTCTGTGGATGGCTTGCGGCCCTCTGCCGCGGGCAGAGTGCAGCTTTTCCCCCAAACTCCTCCCACCCCCTCCCCAGCCCCGTATAGCAGAGAGGAAAGTCGTGCCGAGCTTGTCGACTGTATGTATAGTCTAAAGAAATTTAGCGTTCTTTCAATATTTATTAACTCGGTTGAGCGGAATTTCCTCTTGGAAGCATACGTGTAAGGGGAGTTCGGGTCGATGCTGATAAATATGTATGTGTATTTAAAAGTATTATCAGAAGATTTAAGTATAATTTAACATTTTGTTGACTTACGTGATAAACAGGATTATTTTGAACAAAACGCTTGGATAACTCACCTGGAAAAAGAATACATATTACATATTTGGTTAATGATGCTATTTTTAAGATAAGGAAAGGGATAAATTGTGGAATATTATAAATTATTCTAGAATAATGAAATGCGATGCTATAGCATTAGTCTTGAAAAAATTTTGTGCTAATGTTGTTGATATAATTCGTATTAATTTTGTTCATAAGTATAAAACGGCTGGAGAGCTGTAGACGGATCTAGATTATATAACATTGTGTTATAATTGTATATAATTATTTAAAAACAACATGCTAAATACGTGGAAAGATTCCTTTATCAAGTTGCTCTATTTGACATGAAGCAGGAAAAACTATGATTGACACGTACGCATGATAGATTTGATAAGAACTAGATATGCGAAAACAAAATATGCCTAATTCTGCTCAATTTAAAATTTTATCACTTAAGGTAGATTATGTAGCTTTACAAATATGGAAATGGTACACATTTTGGAAGCTAAACTCTTTGGCAAGAGTTCCGGAGTTTTTCGAAATGAATATAATTTCGTCTATAATTTTTATTCTTATAATTAATTTAGCATACATTTAGCTTATTCATACTATTTTAGTTCTACATAGTCATCGAATGCTACGGTTTGGTAAATATAAGTGTTTCCATTATTCTAGCGTTGAGCAACGAATAAAAAAATTTAATGAAAGCTAACTTTAATTAAAAGATGACCAAACTCACATAAGAATTGTACCTTCTTTCAGGCATAAGAAGGTAATACATGGTGTGCTCAGCGGATATGAATCACCGTGATCTAATGGGCTAGAAAAATTCTATTTTTAAATATCTTTAAACATTGGATAACAGGTAAACTAATATATTAGCTCAACAATAATTTTCTTTATTTTAATCGAAAGAAGGTCCGCTTAAATTTTTTGTTGCCTCTTTACTTTACTACTTTACTCCTATAAAACACTATTTAGCAGTTCGCCAAGTCAAAAAATGTTTGCAAGTTCATTATATTTTCCGACTAAGTTTCGCCACGAGCATCCCCCTCTCTAGTTTAAATCTATAACACCCCTTGTAAGTACCTCGGAGAAGAAATGAAATTTTTATTACATGGGTAGCATCGGCTATTAAGAAGCAGAGGGAGGGAGACAGAAAGAAAGAGATTCGTGCACGAACAGGAACGCATACAACTCTGGCCGATAGATCGCGGGTCATATAAACATTCAAGAACATTTTTTCGCAATCACTCTCTCTCTCTCTCTCTCTTCCTCCTTCTCTCTCTCCCGCCCCCCCCTCTCTCTCTCTCTCTCTCTCTCTCTCTCTCTCTCGCTCTCTCTCTCGCTCTCTCTCTCTCGCTCTCTCTTTCTCTCTCTCCGTCAGGACGGTCAAGCACGCGCCGAGACCGGAGAGGCCAATAACAAAGCAATATGGGCGCGAGCGCCCACAAATGCCAAGACGTACTTATACCGAATTCCAGGCCATCGGGGGCCGCTATTCCTGTTATTGGCAAATACCGCGAGAGGCTCGAGCGCGCCGCGTCGCGCCGCGAGTCACTGCCCCGATACATGTTCCATCTCTTTCCCTTCCCCCATCCATCCACCAATCCCCGATCTCTCGACCCTTTAATATTTATTCCATCTCCCCAAGGTATTCTACGTGCTCCTCTCGAGAAAAAGTCGCAATCGTTACCCCCCTCCCGTTCCCCTTTCTTCTTAATTCTCACCATTACGGGTTTACCTCAAATCTCTCTCTCTCTCTCTCTCTCTCTCTCTCTCTCTCTCTCTCTCTGTCGATCTTTCTTCATGACTCACTCACTTACACTCGCTTTCCTAATTTATTTATCTCTATTTAGACGAGGAATTTAATTTATTTGTAGGTTTTTACTGAAAAAGAGAAAACGGAGAAAGACGTTAGAGCCGAGATCTGGAGGAGCAAAATAATTGAATTCCGTTACGTGCCGATGAATTTACATTATTGACGTTTAATTTTCGATATTGTCTATGTAGAGAGCGTTTCAGATGATTGATTTCCCTTTATTATTTTTTATTCTTTTATAGCCGTGCCACTGCTCGCGAGGACTCACCGATAATAGATTTCAAACGGGACGCAGAGAGTTTAATGCACTTTGCTGCGTTTGCTGTCGATTTTATATTTAATTGAAAAGTTGATCTGCATTTTAGTATTTTTCAAGGAGCACGAGGATCTTTCTAGATGCCAGAACGCTGTATTTTCAAACGTCAATGATATTTATTCGATATTATTTCAAATATATCAAAAAAGACGATTTTTTTTATTATTACAATATGCTCAATGAAAAATTAATATTCGAACGAAATATTACTTATTGAAAAAAATAAATTGTTAAAATACCAATATAATTTAATATTCTAACAAAATGAAATGTTTATAGTGAACAAAACCATTAAATTATTTTAATTAAGGTCGTGACTAAAATCTATTAATATCGCTTTCTAGAAATTATTAATTATCAATAATTATCGATTATTAATAATCATTTTCAATATTTAATAATAATAATACGCTTTAGAAGTATAAAAATAATTCAATGTTTTTTATCTGAATAATAAATTTACTTCTAAACTATTTTCAAAAATATTTTGATTATTATAATTTAGATTTTTTCATATATTAATGACTTGTATTATTTATATTATGTTTATTAACTAAAATAAAGTAGAAATCATTTGTGTAGAATTGATCATTTGTTATTTTAAATATCTAAAAATATGTAAATTGCTACTTATTAACTAATGGACAACTGCAATTTCAAATCATGAAATTAGGTTTAATTTGTAAAAAAATTAAAGTTCTGCAATGGCACTATCAGCCCAAAATGTAATACTAGAGTTTAATATATCACATTATCCTTATTTATTATTCTCACAAAAATTTTAAAACTATAATGTCTGAAAACAACTGCTCGAGGAAAAAACAAAAGAGAATTATTTTTTATCTATGAGTTAAGATGCATTCTATCGTTGTTATTACGAAAAATTAAGGATATTAAATAAGAAAAATATTACAATGAAAAAATTCTTAATAAATACAGAACTGCATGTAGAAAAAAGACAATAAAAGAGGAATTTAATTTTCAGGCCTTCAATCAGCATAATTGAATGCGCAAACAAGAATACTATATATACAATTTTTGTGGTCATAACTAAGTTCGTATCTACTCGAATAATAATATAATCGTATAATAGAGTATAACAATTAAGAGTACTTGTTTATTAGATTATTTATATATTCATTAATGAAAAATTCAAGATAAACTTTTCAATTTGATTATTTCATTTAATTAGAAAGATTCGATAAATATTAACACATTAATTACTATTTCAACGATACCGAAGTAAAATAATAATTGGATCCTTCATTTAGCATTTAATGTTTTTTTAGCATACAGGTTAAGTACACTGTCTCTGAAAATCACGCATAAATAGCGAACTTGTACTAATAATCGGTTTAAGCCTATACTATACGATTGATTTAATGCCAACATAGAAAAAGAAAAAGAGATAATTTGATCAAACTTGGCGGGCCCGATTCTCTGCCCCCCCCCCTCATTAGCAGAAGGCGATTTCGCGGAATCGGCAAACAAAGAGAGGGGCAGGAGTTCGAAAGTTCCAGTCACTGTAGAATAGAGAAAAAGGAAATCCCGTTGCGAACCACCGCCGCGCAATCCGGTATGCTCGTCCCGCGCGTCACGAGCGAGCGCACGCGTTCGAATCTTAATCGAGCGCGGTAATACGACTGATTCGAACGAGCGGGTCAGGTGGTGATGAGCAGTAGGGGCGAAGAACGTGGAGGAAAAGAAGAAGGCGGCATCGGCGAGCGGCGCTGTATACGAACACATACGCATACACATCCACAGCTTCAGACGAGTCTGTCACAGACGCGTCAGCGCGTAATTAGAGCTAACTTTATATACATATATATATATATATATATATATATATATATATATATATATATACATGACTTGGAAAAGTTGTAATTTTCGCACAAAGCACAAACTAGTCCGAGCTGCAGTCTGCCGAGTTACATTTAAGAAAGTTCGCGACTCTTTGCCCCCGCACCTCCGTCGCACGTTACCGACGAACGCCGCCGAGGCTCGGGCTAAACACGTACTTGCGAGGTGCACGCGCCGCTACCTCCGTTGGCTTCTTAGCCTTCGCGAGCCCCCCCCCCCCGCTCCTCGCCCCTTCTCTAAATCCTCGGTCGTCTTCGGCTTATCGCCATCTTGAAAACAGAACGCGACGTCGAGCTGCCGTTCTATAACTGAATATTTAAGTTTCTCAGCGGATAGATCGAAAATCCCCGCCCCCCGCCCCATTTATCCGTTAATTCGTATCCCGCGCGCCGCGAGCTTTCGTCGACGCTCGCGAGAGCTCTCTTCGTATTATAGATCAGCGATTCGAAGCGATTCGGTGAAAATTTTCGAAAGCATACGAATCCCGCTTCGGGAGCGACGAGCGCGGGAACATTCGCTACGGCCGTCGGGATTTTTCGAGCTTGAGTGAAGAAAGAGACTGGGACGTTGGTGGGCGAGAAAAGCATCGCTGAATTATTTCTGCTCCCTTTGAACGGAAATTTCGGCCTGGATGCTCGCTGGCAGTGGACTGTGCACACTGCCCAGAAAAGACTCCTAGTCGTTTAGTTTTTCTCTTGTTCCGCGGCTTCTTATTTTCCTTTGGCATCTTCTTCTGGTTCGTCCTCTGCGTTCTATTTTTCCGTTCCCTTTCATCCTTAAGTGCGACGGTGCGGCGAGCACCCAAAAATGGCAGGGCGTCCAGAATTCCACTGCTTATGTATAGTCCGTTCAAGCAGCGCCAATGTAGCAACCACGAGGTGCAGCATGGTGGGCAGAAAACTCTCTTTACTCATACGATACATTTTTAGTCGTATAAAAATCTAGTAGGGAGAAACATATTAGTTTATATGTCCTAACTGTGTTTATCTCTCTTTCTTAGAATTGGTGCACAAGTAAACATTTATGTATAATACTCTATGAAATTTTTGCTGATATTGGAACTTTTTCCAAGAATTGTAATTATTTTCATAAACTTCTGAACAAGAACACTGCTGAGTTATTGTAATAAATTATATATAAAAATTGAACAATCCTTTATTCTCCGCCATCTGCATTATATATTATAGATTTTATTTAGTCGTCAGTGCTACGTACTAAAATTTATGCTTATATAAGTTTTTGTTGAATTTTTAGATCAACATAAAAATTATAAAGAACGAATGAGTATAACAGCAAAGTAAACGAAGTAACCTCAAATACGTTACTTTATGAATAAGGATTACGTATTCAGCATTTTCAGTTTTTTATCGGTTAGCTGCATTTTGGGAATTATCCATGAATTTATTTTATGTTTGGCTTAATATATTTCTTACTTATTACAAAAAAACTTCCTGATTTTTGCGTTATGAATTTTATCAAAGAATAAAATTACTAATATTAAATCATCGATATATGCTAATGACGTACAAACTTCGTATGTATGCTTGGAAATATTTATACTAATTTATTCATTTTAAAGATGGGTAGCCAGCCATGTTCACGTACTTAAAAAACCAATCTGAACTAATTTTTATATTTAAAAGAAATCAATAATATTCATAATGACGCCGATGAGCAAACTTCAATAGAAACAAATTTCCTTTTTATGACCCAAAACTAAAAGTCGCGACTTTAATCTAATTTTGGGACTCCCAAGCTATAAATAAAGTTCCACGTGTCAGTGTGTAAGTTAGATCACCTGGTAACATTTACCTTACGACGTTGCTTTGGCAATTGTGAATGTAGGCGCTCCCTATTTACGGGATGGTAACAAAATTGCGATTTCAATATTGCAATAGAGCCACGAGGCCCATCCTTAGGTGATCTTTGTGCCTGAAGAAACGATTTATATTTGCCATTGTGCATGCACTTAATAGCTGCGCCTTCAACCACTTCACAGAAAAACGAAATCGATTAAAAGAATACCATATGCAACTAGTGTCAGAGTTTTATTTGTGTAAGAATCAGTCTCGCTAGATTCAAAACGACAGGTTTATGTTTGCTGTTCTGCCCCCCCCCCCCCCACGGAACTTACACCACGCGGTTCCTTCTGATAATATATGCCTCGCGATTTAAAATGAAAATTCACTCGTGTGTTCCAAGTTCATCTAGTGAAAAACAGTTCCATACATACACTAGTTATTAAATATACTAAGACTGCAAAATATATTGATCTATATTTGGTAGGTATTATATTATATAACATAACAAGAACTGTTGGATAAGTTAATTAAAATAAAGGACGTCTTAGTTTATTATTCGTAGTAGTTTGAAAGTTCAAATTTAATAGTTTCTGCAGAACTCAATCATAGAAATCCATATAATTAAACATCAGTTTATTGAAGATAACAGCACTCTTAATATCAAATTATTTTTTTTATTAATTTATTTATTTACAGTCGCATCCCCATGTAGGTATTAGCGACTTAATATGAAATATAATTTCCAATTGATAATGCGAACTTTTACTCTTTCTTAGAATATGCATAATACTTATAATTATTTAGCCTCTAAGAAATAAAGTTAGCACTCTTAATTATTTAATTCATCTATAGAAAGACGATTAAATATGATGATTGCAATCTAATGGAATATATAAGTATATATACATACATATATATTCTCCTTATAACGATCACTCGACCGCTTCGCAAGCTTACTTTCCAATCTTGTTTACACTATACGCAATAAACAATTAAGTCCTCTGGATTCGATTCGCGATGAAATTTTTAAACCCCCCACCCCTCACACAAGGTCACGTATCCTTGGCAGAGATCGATCAATTGAAAATTTTCTTTATGCCTCATTCTCTGTCTCTACTCTTCTCTGTTCTCTCTCTCTCTTTTCTTCTCTTTCTCTCTCTCGCTCTCCATCTCTTGAGCGCGCTCGCGAATAATTTATGCGTCTCTCGCGTTGAAAACCGACTATGGTCCCATTATCGATTCCCACCGATCCCTCGCCAAATATAATACTCGTGGCCGCTTCTACATCCTCTCTTTCGTTCTCTCTCTCTCTCTCTCTCTCTCTCTCTCTCTCTCATCTTCTTCTACTTTCGTGGTTGCAATAGTACAGCGGCGAACAGAAAGAGGAGGAGCAGCTCTCCGCTGAGAAACGGCCTTCTAAATTATTTCCGCGGTCCGCAAGAAAATACGGCACGAGCCAATATTCTGCTATTATACACAGTGTAGTGTGTGTGTGTGTGTGTGTGTGTGTGTGTGTGTGTGTGTGTGTGTATAGCGCTTATTTGCATTCGTATTTTTGGTCTACTTTCGAACCTCCTAAAAGTTAAGCACTGGTAAATATAGATTTCTGTTTTCTAAACAATGACTATATAAGGATAATGTTTGTATAACCACTCTGAATTTTCAAAACAAGTTTCAGATAGGCATTTTCTTACTATTAAACTTATCCTCATTGACGCTGATATTAAAAAATTTTGCATACAAATTAATAATTATTGATTACTTTTTAAAAGCTAATACTTAAATAGCGAAATCTTATAAGCCCGTGGATTGCAATGATTTGTTTACTGTGAAATTTCGATAAAAAACTATTTCGGCATATTTTCGAATTATATAAGGAAGAACAAAACGCAAGCATTGAAATATATTTCATCATGATGAAATATACGTTGGCAAAAGCAATATTTGCAAATAATAAAACTCTAAGCTTTCTAAAGGCCGGGCGGGAAATTCTGCACAGTGTACAGAATATCAATTTCAATTTTGTTTATTTTTCCCGTTGCAATACCGACATTTTACGGTCGGTCTTTTGTCAAATAGGAGAGCTACGGAAAACAAATAAAAAATTTGCAGAATCAGTAAAAAAGAACCGTGATCAATCAAAGGTTTATTTGGTCTATTAAAGAATGACGTATAAAAAATTTCTCCCCATATCCATCATTGTACCGATATACATAGGTGCGCTTAAGCAATGTTTTTTTTATATAAATAAATCCAATTACTTTGGAATGCACGGGATAAGAAACTTGTTTCTATCTTCTTGATTATTTTGATTGACAATTGACTTTCATCATTATTAAAGCCATAAAATCGATTACCACGCTAGAGTAACATTTATGTCGCAAAATATGACTCAAATTTATTTCACTTTATGTTCAAGATATTATGATAAAACTTCAAAATTCCAAAGTTTCTTTCGGACGTTGAAGGTAGATAGATCACATTTTAAACGTTCTTTGCAAAATATGTTCTCATATATTTTCCAGAAATTGTTATTGAATATTTTATTCAGCTCGTGCAGATGATAGAAATTTGATAGTGCTAAAAAACGTTTTGATTTGTCAAGGCCGTTAAGTTTAAGTTAATTATGTATTTGCCAAATAAATTTCATACGATTAACAACTGTTGGTGCATCAGTCTATCTGCTAAGTTACTATAAAATGAAATCTATAAGATTGTAATAGATAAAATAGAACATTGATAAACCTAAATTTAGCACTCAATAAAAAAATGATCCGAGTTTTTTATAAACTAGTTCGTCAGCCATTAAAAATTAATTGACGGTCTATCACCATATGCAACATTGTACGTGAGACTAGAGTCATGTCAACCATAAAAATTCCTTTCACCGAATCAACTGGTTCCGTCAAAACAACTTTATTATCCTGCTATCCCAGAACTGCGACAGCAGAATGCTTTTTTCATTGACCTTCCTCCGTACAGAAGCATCTCTCAATCAGGTGACTATCGACAGCAGCATGCGCAGTGCGGAGGTTTTGACAAATTTCAGAAAAAGATTTGCATGGGAGCAACTGACGTTCATAATCGACAACATTACCGAGCTGCAAATGCCTTGAATCGCTTTACAAGCATAACAAATACAATTATTTACTAATACGAAGAGATGACAGATGTTACGGACGAATTAATAGCTAGGTCAAGGAAAAGCTAATAGGAAATGCAATCCCATTGGATCCATGTATTCGTCACGAAAAATGCAAGATTACAAGAGCTACATGATTCATATTAACTTTTTACATTTAAATCTCCTCTACATATAATTTATTTGCTTACTAAAGAAATGAGAAAGATATAGAAACAGAGGGAAAAGTATTGGAAAGAAGCAAAATACAGCCGGACACTGCCAAAGCGAGAAGAAAGATCGATTGTGCGGTCCGATGACGTAGTTTTCAATTAGCCGCTCGTCTACTCGCGTACGAGTCGATACCAATTATAAGCCTTCTAACCTACTTTCGACAGAGACTCGGCGGTCCCTTCTGTTTTTGTTTTGCCACCGGTTCACGCCACATTTTTATCCCTTTCTCCCTCTGTCTCTTTCCCGCTCTTTATTTTCCACTCTCACCGCGGACGAAAGGAATTACTTGTTGATCATTTTAGTTTTGCAGCTCGGCTTATCCGGCTCGTTTACAAAGTGTAAAAACGACGGAAGCTGACGGGGGTGGGTTCAGGTAGTAGCGACGGCGGAGAGGCAGCGGGCGGAATTAGCATTGTGCGCGGAGGTAAGTTTTAAAAAATTGCAGCGTCACCCGCGTGCGAGGGTATTAATTATGCCGTTTCGCAATTATAATTTACGACTCCGCCTCTCTTTGTTAGACTGCGCCGAAGAAAAAAGTGGGATACAGCGCGGAAGAAATATAAGAGGACTTAGCGAGGGAGGAGGCGAGAGAGAGAGAGAGAGAGAGGAGGGAGCGAAGAAACGAGTTCACCCGGGATCATGCTGTAATTGCTTCGTCTAACTGTTCGAGGAAGAAATGAACTTTTCAAAGAGATTTCGATTTAATTAATTTTCAATCCCGTTTCGGGTGAGTGAAGTGTTATAAGATTCGCATTCGATGCGATTCCGAAATTCTTAAGCCGATTACGATCTATATTATAATAGCGCCAGCAGTGTCGATTCGGTAATAGAAATTATACGTCGGAAATTAAGACATAAGTACCGAATTTGATTTTGTCCATTTTTTATCAGATGTTATAATTAAAAACTGCACTTACTATTAATATTGAGTTTTATATATTATCTGTTGATGATTAGATTGTTTTGTTGGTAGTAAAATTGCTGTCAGCCAAATACAAAAATTAATCTTAATATTATATCTGTCGACCTGCTACTCGATTTCATCAATTCAATTCAACACATGTGCATTAAATGCTATACTATATATTAATCTGAATTGAGGAGCTATTTTAAAAAGAATCTTTTATAAAAATTCCACATTTCATCATTTTTAAAAAAATTCTTCTTATGGGAATGTAAATACTACTAAAAATAAAAAAATTATTTACTTTAATTAAAAATTAAAAATAAAATAATTTATGTTCTATGATAATTCTTGAAGATGAACCGGAGCGGTTCGAAACGTGAGACATTAAAAGTAAGTTTAAATTGAAAATGGGCGGGGCGTACAGGTTGTCCTTTACTAACATACACTCTAGATTATTTTATTTTTAATTTTTAATTAATATTAATTTTTATTTTATCTTTAGTAGTATGTCGATTTCAGATTCTACGAAAGTAATTATGAACTAGAACAGTTTGACTGTCATTATATTACCATAGTATATTATTGTATAAATACTTTAAGACCATTAAAAATATTTACTAATTTAATTCAGAATAGTCCACATAAGTCCACAAAAGATATTAAACTTTCAGAATTTTCATTATATCAATATATAACATACTACAAATTTTAATTACAAATTTAAATTCGTTTTACAGCTTATTATAAATATATCTTAAATTAAATTGTCAACAATTAAAGTAAATATTCGCAAATAACGAAACAACAGTCACATACGTAGCACTCAACGTTGATGATTCAATTACCAACAATCAATGTTTCCCAGTCCCTGATTAGCTGGTTTTCCTGATCATTGTATACTCGATCTCTTTCAAAACAGTCGCACCACGAGACATTTTAAACCGACGGTCGCATGTCGAGAGAGCCAAGGAACAGGAAAAGACAAGGCTCCCGAGGGGATTCGTTTGCCCACATCCAACTTTTCGAAGAAGATTCAGCTTTAGCTGGTGGTTTGTTGATGTTCCCCGCCACGACATCTTCATGGAGGAGGATGCGAAGGGTCGAGTCGTTTCTTCTCTATTTCTCTCCCTCCCTCCCTCCCTCCCTCTTTATTGCATTGCACAGCAGTGGTAGACTAACGAGCGACAGAAGAATGCGGTTAATTGAATCCCCTGCTGTACTAACGAATCCCGAACTTATTCTTTCCTTCTTTCTCCCTCGCCCATCGTCGGACATCTTTTTCCCTCATTCTAACCATCCCATAGACGTACTCGCACTCAATCGACCTTTCGTTCGCCGTTTTGCCCTGCTGCCTTCCATTTTATCGGACCGAAAAAAGATTCAGAAAGAAGGAGAGAAGGCACATCCCTGGCCACATTGAGGAAAATGGATGTATGTACACTCTGAGATATACAGTAGAAATGCCATACATTTTGTGAAGCGCATGCAGTATAACGATACTGCTGTTTATTCCTTTCAATGGTGTATAGAAGCTGTAATTTTCATGGGGAAAACATATAATGTGCTGGTTTTCGTAATTTATCTCAGAAATGTAAAAAATTGGAAACTATATTTGAAACAAACACTGTAGATCTCATCAAAATACGTTTTTTTGTTTTATGGCGATTTTCTCTAGAAGAAACAGAATTCCGGAGAAAAATCGAACAGCTCCATGTCGAGACCCTCGGGGGTTCCCGGAGGCATCGGTGGCCATGTGGCCTAATTCTCTTCATACTTACTTATGCAATTGATTCCAGAAACTATGCTTGCATTAACAAAATACACTGAACATAAAAGATATATTTTAATCATATCGACAATATTGTTTTGAAAGATTTTTTTTAAATCTTGGGATTTTTAATACTTAGATAAATTCGGAAAAAACCTTTCTTTTATGGTTCTCATTTATGATATTCGTTCAAAAAATTTAATTTCATCCAAAAGTTCCTACGATATTGCTAAATGCTCTTATAAAAAATACCAGCGTACGAATTTTCAGCAAAGTTGCTGCAGAGAATGAGTGGTTTTCCTAAATCAATTCTTTTGAGCTATCTGGTACATCTTCTACACTATTAAATCATGCTTAACATCACACTAACTTTAACCCAAACTATAATAGCGGACTATTTGGCTAAACTTTTTTTCATCCGGTTCTTCGTTCAATTTAAATACATGAAGCAGCGGCTTTGGATAAATATTAAATGCCATACGATAGTTCATTATCTTTGCTTCGTCGGTTTATAACGAAGTAAATAAAGAAGCGAGAATTCTAAATTAGGAAAGATTTCCTGTAAAATTCTTCGAACATCTCTGGTTCTTCATTAAACACACCCTAGAAAACTTTTCATTTCCCCGTTTCCCGCACGGGCAAATAAGGTTCGTTCACTTTCAGAAGATTCAGGAGAGAGAGAGAGAGAGAGAGAGAGAGAGAGAGAGAGAGAGAGAGGGAAAGACAGAGAGATAGAGAGAGAGTGTGAGAGAGGGAGATAAAACGGACCATTACAGTCGGAGGACACACCCGAGAGCAAGTATGCAATAGTTGAACAATGAGAGCGCAAAAAGAGCTCCGCTTGGCGCGAGCGTTACTATTGGAATAGTCAAGCTCCTGCGATAGCCCTGGTGTACATACGCCACTACGCCACCAGCGCATATAGATGAAACCAGATATCACGAAATCAAATACATAAAGATAGACAGACTGATAGACAGAGAAAGTAAAAGAGAGAGAGAGTGTGTGTGAGAGAGAGCATGAGAGAGTCAAATGGAGATATAGATGAGAACGGGGACAGCGGAGGATCTGGAAAATTTGCCATCGGCGCCGAAGCGAATGCATATTTTACGGAGACCAGCGTCTTTCATTGGCAAGGTACGCATACGCACATAGAGAAAACTACATGACGGAAAGTCTCGTGCTGTTACGAGCATCCCGACGTAGTACACCGCGCGACTTCCGTACTGTCGTCTGTCAGGAGAAGGGGATTAAAATCGAGCGGTTGCTTAACAGCAACGGCCGAAGGTTGAACCGGTTGAAAGTCTGGGTCAAGTTAGGAATTTTCGAAGAGAATAGTCACGTGGCTATACGAATGTCTGCATACAGATTTTTCATCATATATCTAAGCTATAAGCCACGTCTTGCTTGACGAATCAATTTTAACACACTTTATTGTATATGTAATGCTATTTTGAATTCTGGTGCGTTTATTCAACTAATTTTCTAAGGTGGAATAATAATTAAAAACTGTTGGTAAATTTTACGAAAGTCTCAGTATAATATTCTGTTATTATATATTATCGATCGTTTCAATGATTTGCCGGGTATACTGGAGATTATACAAAGATGCTTAGAAAAATAAAATATCTTGCTGTGAAATAAGCCTTTCGTTTTACGGGTATAAAATTATCATTTTAGGCGAATTTATTAAAGAAAAATATATTAGTAAATCGAGGCTTCTAGTTTACACTCTTATTACGATATAGTATTTTATGCAACGTGGGCGTAAAAAAAGTACGCATCCGTGGCATCTATAGTATTTTATAGTACGCTGGGTGAGAATTTTTACTGCGCCGTAATACGAATTCTAAAGTAGTATTTTACGTCTTGAAAACAGGGTATAAAACTTGAATTTTACACCCGTAATACTATAAACTACTATTCTTATTTAATCATGTTTCACCGAATGCAGAATGAATTTTCAATTGATTTAATACTATTTATAATGGCAGAAAAAATGTGCAAGAGAAAGATTTCATTTAAATAATAAGGATAAAAATATTAATTTTCAATTCATAAAAATTATCAATTTTCTTATTGAGTATGTCCATGTAATTGCGCTAAACGTTATTAATATAATTAGTAAACAATGGCACCTAAATAACATTGGAAAAGAATAAAGTTACTCTTAGATGTAGACCTTAACGTTTAGATACCTTCAAATACTTATAGTTGATCAATATTTATGAATTCCTAGTTATGCAAATACAGTCTCCCTTGGCCCCGACTGAACAATTAACATATATACTATACAGTACAGGAAATCGCCTTCCGCGCTTTCTTCGGCCGCAAAACGGTCCGTTTTGCATCAGTTTCACAGCTGCTCGCATATCTACGCCTCTAAGTAAGTAGAACGTATAGGGGGCAAATTGAATTTTGACGGAAAGGAAATGGTAAGAAATGTCATTTTTTGAAGGAACAAAGATTCGCCTTCATTTTTCGACACAAGGCTCAAGGTTATTTGTGAGAATAGCTACCATATTCAAATTGCCACGCAAGTATTAAAATTTCAGGAACTCGCCCCCCTTACCCTCGCCATCACTGCCAACGGAAGAATTTCGTCTTTCGCCTTTATGCGTCGGGAATCACGATCGCGATCTGGCACTGTTATATATATATATATAAATATAAATATATATATATATATATATATATATATATATATATATAGAGAGAGAGAGAGAGAGAGAGAGAGAGAGAGAGAGAGAGAGAGAGAAAGCGAGCCCTGACGATTTTACATTCAAAGCTTGCGAAAGATTGGCCTCGGACCGGCTGCGAGATTTATTTTCTGCTTTTTCATGGGGAAGGGTAAAGATGCATGAATAGAAACGTAAGGAATCGGATAAAATGATTGTTTCATCGTTCTAAAGATGAAAATAAGGGGGGTGGATTTGTTATATTGACAAACACATTATAATACATAGTATATAATTTGTATTGGTTTGCTTGAAAACTTCATTTGCACGCAAATATAAATAATGAAATAAATATATGCATTTCGCTTCAAAGGATTTATCATTCTATAACACATTCTATAACATCATAATGTTTGCATAAGTTTTTTTTTATCACCTTTAAATATTATTAAACAAACACACACACACACACACATATATATATATATATATATATATATATATATATATGAATTATATTAAATGTCAACGCCTGCATCTGTACATGAAAATTTATTTTATATAATAATTAAAATATAATATAATATATAAATAAAATATAAAATATAATATAAAAAATAAAAATATAATATATTTTCATCGAAAAATTCCATTTAATTTTTTTCTCTCAGATTTTAGGTTAAATTATAGCACCAAAGTATGTCAAAACAAAGATGATACAATAGCTTAATAAAGGTATTTATTCTTCAAGAGCATTTGAAGAGATGCACAAAGCCAATGTCCGTTAAAAACCAACTGGAGCTGTGACATTGTCGAAACAAAATATTTATTTACCACTTTACGTTAGTGTGTTTGTAAAAGACAGAGTTTATTTGAAAAAGTGTATACGAACTATAAAGATATACAAAATCATCCCATCGAACGTCGCGACGTCTAAGCAGTATATCAAGAAAAACGACCGATAAATTGCGAATAAAGGAGACCCAGCGGATCTTGATAGACGAGGCGAGATAAGCGGGCTCCACCATTAAAGCCTCGAGGGTAGAGAATGAGGATGCTTATTTGAATGTTTAAGTGCGTCGTTAAGGTCATAGAATGTTACTGGCTAATGCTAAGAATCTTTCACAGTAGAGTTTTTGTTGCTGATTTTTTATTAGTATTTTAAATTTTTAATTCCATGATTTAAATTGATATTCTAGAATTTTATTGTAGTTGCATCGAAACTTTAATGTTTACTTTAAATCAATAAATCTAGTTTATATAATAAACTTGGATGTACTAGTACTTTTTTTTTATTTGATATTGCGTTTATATTTAATTTAATAACCCAAATCTATTCATGAAATTGATATTTAATTTTTTATTTTCTTTCTTTAATATAGTTTTTTTCAGTTTAAGGTATTAATACAACAGGGAAAAAGCCTTGAAAATAAAAACTAATTTTATCCTTTTCATAGGAATTGGTAAATAAAATTATTTTTCGTCTGACGTACCCGTGACGATCGTTATTCAAAGCACCATATGTGGACTGTAATATCATCATCAACTAAAATGTGTAAAGAATAACATGTATAAAAAGTCAATAAAATAATGATGTATTGCATGCTATCGTATATATAAGCAGAGTATTAAGATTAGATCTATTGGGAAATGACTCCTCTTACCATTCACTATAAAATAGCACTCTCATCTTTGTTAGTTTGAACGTTAAGGCAAACGCAAGTACCGTGCGAGAATACGTACTGAATCATAATCTCTGAAACGACGACCGATTAAATGAGATTAAATTGTGAAGCTAAGGTAAAAAGTATAGCTGCATTACCATTAAATAAATTCAGCGCCGTTATCCAGTTTAATACATAAATATTGAGTTTATATGGCCAAAGTGTGTACCCACATAGTTTAAGTACACACCCTACTTATAGTTAAAAACATTTTGGCAAGTAAAAGTTTCGCTTCCAATTAACTCTCTGTGTACAAAGCAAACTCGCATAGATAATTCAGGAGATGGCTAGGTGTCACCGATATGCTAGAGCAGTGCGGGACTCAAACAGAGTAATATAACGTAATTATAAACTGTCCCTGTTTTGTTGAATTAAGATAATTTTTATTCATTTTTCATTGCTTGCAATGTTCCATTATTTTGTTATATTTATTAATTAGAAAGATATTTCGATAATTACAAATTGATCTACTTTTTCATTTCCCCAATTGGGGTCCACATTACTGCGAGAGACGGAGGTTCTTTTCCAGCGAGCAATGACTTAAAAATCTGCTTCAGCCACAGCGCAGTAAGAGACTCGCCATTGTACGTGTTTAACAAGGATTTCAGACTCTTTTTCAATCTACTATATCACTTATTATACTCTCAACTAAAGGATCTTTTCAGACTGATTATAGCACTTGTATGGCAGAAATATAAGCAGTTCTCGAGTACATAGAGTATAATACTAATGCTTCTAGTTACATAAAATATTTGTAAGAATACATATGCCCACTGCCACCGCTTCGAGTAAAAGCTTTTTCTAAATTATCTATTAAGTAATGCAGTTTATCGTGTAATAAGTATGAAAATTTTAAAATGACTAAGTAAGAAATTAAAATATTTCGATTTGCACTTCAGACTTGAATTATTTTGTTTACTGTGTTTTTAATGTGGAATAATTGATGGATCAAAATTAGTTTCTAAATAAGAATCGATTAAATAATCGACATAACTTGCTATTTCCAAATAAAAAATGCACAATGCAAAAATTTATGAGTAAGTATTCAATATCTACGATATAAAAATACTCAAAAAAAAAGAAGAAACACATATTATTGAAATATCAAAGGTTTTTTACCGCTTTGTCTTCCATCTGTTATTTATAATGTACGGAACGGTAAAAAGAGGCGTATACATGTCCTCACTCCCAGGGAATCAAAAGAAAATTGCCTCCAACGATGGCCTTCTGCTATGTCTCTCTGTCTCTCTCTCTCTCTCTCTCTCTCTCTCTCTCTCTCTCTCTCTCTCTCTCTCTCTCTCTCTTTTACTCTACGTATAGCGCACGGATATGCAAAATTTATCAAGGTGCATCGGACGTGCTGAAGCGCCCCGCCTCCTAAGAAGCTGGAGCGAATAATCCTCATAGGCACCCCGTGAAAATGGATGGCTATTACCGACCCCTGTATATACCCATAACCCTGGACTTCAATAAGTAAACAAAGGACCGTTTGCTGAGAACCGAGCCGAGGCGAACGCGCTTATTAGCATAAATGCCACGCGGATGTCCAGAAATACGTTGCGTCATTTGCGCTGGAACTCAACGGGTTTTAGATTATATATATATATATATATATATATATATATATATATATATATATATATATATATATATATCTAACCTTATATATATATATATATATATATATATATATATATATATATATATATTTATATCTATACAAAGGGCACCCGTAATAATACATACAGAGATGCAAGAGAAATGACGCGGAGGAAATAAAGAGAGAACGCGAGAGATAAGGAGTGAGAAACTTAGTTCTCGTGACCGATGACTTTGCCGCGTCATCTTGTTAAAGCCCCTACACTCCCTCTCATGTACAATATGAGAGGGTTAGAGGGAGCTGGGGGGAGAGAGATGGTTTCGTCGCACGGGCTCGGAGAAAGAGGCAAGCACAACGGGAACGACTTCATTGTGCAGCCGATTCTTCTTGCGCCCCTTTCGACACCGCTGTTTGCTCTTACGCCCCCCCCCTCTTTCCCGTTAATATAGCTCAAACGGGGCAGTCGCTTTAACTTTTAAGCAACGCAAGCTCCCGAGTAGCAGAGCTTTACCACCCCCAGTCTCACCCAGACTCTGCCCAGCTACTACGGTACTTTTGCGAAGCGCGACAGCTCGCGATGCATCGCGTGTATTAAAGGATAAGGAGGCAGGCGCTGAATCCTTTATATTTTCACATTCTCTACGATTCTTTATACCGTTTTCCTCTTTCTATATTTTTCTTCTTGCCCTCTCTCTCTCTCTCTCTCTTTTATTTATGCCTCTAATTTACAAGTTATTATTTCCTGTCTATAATTTACATTTTATTTACGAAAGAAATTTTTCAATATGATAATTTCTATTTATATTATATTAATATTTATATTATATAATATACGTTGATGTGTGTATAGTGTAAATTCGTGCTACCACTTTTACTATTCTGTGCTTTCCTTGGAATTGCTTGTTGCGTTATTCTTCGTATCCATAATTTTTTTATTTAATTAGCTATTTGTTTGTAATATACCATAGAGACATACACTCACTTTTAAATCTAAAGACGATTATGCAGAGAGATTTCCCATGGCCGATTAATAAAGTTACTTTCAATTAATATATTTTTTCTATCTCTAGATCGCTTTCTTTCACTCACTTTCCCGTACTTTTGATTGGAATGGTGGTTCACGATAAGTTGAAGCAAGACGCAAGGCTATGGAGAAAAGTTCCAATTTTGATTCCTGTTTTTACTCGTTTATAGAAATTAATGAAATCGTGCACACTAATTAATTTGCTTTGAGAGAGGGAATATATAGAGAGAGCCAATCGGATAAAGAACAGTAGAGAACTATTTGAGTTGTCCTAATTAGTTGTAGAAGAGAAGTTGAAAGAAAGTCGAGAATATTTGGTTCTACTGTATGTTGTAGGTTCTAGAGTATTCGGATTTTTAATAAAAATTACTGATCTCAACCTATGATGTTTAATAAGTTCATAACTTAATAAGTTAATTAATTGTACTATTATTAATTTTATGGTGTTTTTTTTATATTACATCACATTATAATCTTTATATAATATATTTCAGTTTCTCTTTAGATTTTTAAATTAATGATGAATATTAATGTTTATTATTAAGAACAAACAAGTTATGCCTATAAAATAATGAGATTTCTGACATAAAATATTTTATTTTGATATTATATATCATCTGCATTATAAACCCCACCTCTATCTATACATTGCTCTATGCAAATCTTCCGTTGTTCGAAATAGTGCCAAAGTCTTTTTCTGCCAGTTACTTCAGTTCGCGCGTCACATTTCTCACGGATTCAGCAGACTCAAATCGTCTTCCTTTTAATGTAAATTTTATCTTAGAAAAGAGATAGAAGACGCACGGTGCAATATCTGGCGAATAAGGTGGCTAGTTTAACACTGGGATATTGTTTACTTGGCTCGAAACCTCTCGACGAACAATGCGGAGTAAGTCATCGTATTGTATTGATGAAAATAAATAAATTTCTTCTTATTTTTTCACGATGTTCAGGAAGAATTCAATGTAGTAATGTTGCTTAACAATTTGATATTTAGGAATCAAGTGCAGATATACAATCCCATGAATATTGACATAAATAATTATCACTACTTTGAATTTTGATTTATTTATTTTCATATTTTTTCTCTTGGTGAATTAGATTAGATTTGTCACATATTATTATTAATTAGTAGACCTAGATTTATCACATATTATTATCCATTGCAAAAAAATTTGCGTCGTTTTTGATTGCATAAAAAGTTCTAATAATAATATTTTTGCGAGTCTCTTTTCTTTCAGATTTAAGAATTTTAGGCACCAATTTTGCATGCACTTTTCGCATGTTAAAATTTTCATGTAATATTTCCACATACATTCTCTATTTCTTTCTATAGATTTAGCAATCCCAGAAATACTTAAGCGACGATTAGATTGAACAAGATTACCAACTATTCCGATATTTTCATCTGCTCTCACGTGGAAGGGCGACCCAGGCGTGAACATCTTCGCCCTTTTCTCGGCCATCTTGAAAATACTTTAACAATTCAAATATACGTGATCGCGATTACATTCAATGATTTTTCTACAAACATAGAATACATTTCCATCGAAAGAGCAGTTTACAGGTTAAACAACTGACAGTAATTAACTTTCGGCTCATGTGTACTTCTTTTGTAGCAGCGACACTGCCATTACTGAATAGCCCCACCTTGTATTTAATAATTATAAGAAAAAACTTGTTTAATACATTTATTATCAGCTGCAAAAAGTTTCCATATAAAATATTTTTGTTCATATAAATAACCAAATATTAGAAAAATCTATAAAAATATCAAGATTTGACATTAGTATTATTTGTCATGAAATATATGCATGCAAATATACCTTTGAACTATCTTCAACAATAAACTATCAATAATGATGGTTTTCAGGAAATTTATACTACCGATATAAATAGAAAGCCGTACGCCAGTTCTCCTTTTCGGATAGTCAATTTTGCTAAAAAAAAGGAGCGGAAAATGGAAAGCGAAGAAAAAAACAGGAGAGCGTTCTGTCGACGCGTCTCTGATGCGCAGCATTATATAAGAAGGGAAGGCCTTTTCGTCGGGGAGCAAAGCTTGCGATAACGAAGAATGCGAACAAATGATCAAAAGAGTCGAGCCGGAGGCACGGGAGGGAATAGTAGCGGTGAAGTGGGGGACGCAAATTTAAAAAGGAAAGCTATGTGTATATATGGGTATGATGAACGGAGAAGAGGTTGGGAGGGGGTAGAGCGAGCAAGAGAGGTATAGAGAGAGAGAAAGAGAGAGAGAGAGAGAGAGAGAGAGAGAGAGAGAGAGAGAGAGAGAATAATGCAACGGAACAAAAGAAAGAGAAGTACAAGAAACGTAATGAAAGAAATGAGGGTAAGACGAGAGGGAAATTTGATTTATCCACTTTTTCTGCTTCTGGTGCTGCTCAGTTTGTTACAGATGTAAAAAGTGCATCTTTACATAATGGATATTAAATAATAAGAAATTTCGAATGTCATAATTACGAAAATGGAAATAATTTTTAGAACTTTGAAAAAACAAATTATCAGATTCTGGAATTTGTCACGGAGAATAAAAGATATAAATTTGTATTATGAAAGAATATAATTTTATATTTTCGCATAATTAATTAACGATGAATCAAAGGACTATAATGCAATTATTCTCCTATTACTGTCACATTTCTTTATTAGAAATTATACGCTATTCGAGTGGCGCCGTATAATTTCAACTTTTATAAGAAAGATGTACGCGTAATTGAACTACGGGCTCTGTCTTGAATGAAATCCCCTTTCTAAATGAATTTTAACAAGATAGAAATAGAACAATAGCCCCCCGCGTTACACTCTAATTGAACTCTTTCTTTGCAGACGAATTTTCAACCAAATCCGCCCCATCATCCCAGCCAATCCCTTAAATAAAGGAACCACTACTACACTTCAATATGGCCTCCTACCGGGATCCATGAAACGGAAGCCAGGATCGCTCTCGTTTTCAACTTTAATAACAATAAACGCAATCGACGTTAAAGAATCTCGGTTGTCCTGGATCGCTACGCGTGAAATTTAAAATTCAAACGTGCTTTCTCCCCTCTACCTCCCTCTCCCGCACGCAGGCTCCCGTGTGCGGTGCTTCGCAGAGAGGAAGAAAGATGAGGGTTCTAAAAAGAAAGAGGAAAAAATCGACACCTCGCATCTTACTGCTCTAAGACGCGGTGGCGCAAAGGTGATTACGTCATTGAGCGAAGGGGAAAGAGAGAGAGAGAGAGAGAGAGAGAGAGAGAGAGAGAGATAGGGAAAGAGATGACTGCTGTGGCCAAGGGAAAGAAAGAGGTAGAGAGGGATATGACGAGATGACGAGAGGGTCGTAAAGCAAAAAACGTAGAGTATATATATATATATATATATATATATATATATATATATATACGTGCATCGCGAGCGACGCAGCTGCAAAGAAATCTCTCGCGAAAACGCCTCTCTATACTCATCCTCCTTCCTTCCCTGTAGCTCGTATTTCCTACACGGGCGCTTGTATGCCTGATGTCCGGATGACTTTATACCTGGCTAGCTACCGTGCTTCATTTTGTGTGGATGTGTGTGTGTGTGTATGTGTGTGTGTGTGTATTACGGAAGATTTTACGAGTACCGCAGAACCTTTTCTTCGCACGCACACCGACACGTGACTGCTTCTTCATCTTTTAGCGCTTCTTTCGTGCTACACAGCTACGCTCTCCATCCCCCCCATCCCTCTCCCTCAATCTTTCTCTCTCTCTCTCTCTCTCTCTCTCTCTCTCTCGCTCTCTCTCCAACCCTCTCGCTACTTTTTCGTCAGCGTCTCAGCCCCCACCTCTTCCACCCACCCGCGGCCTCTCACGCTTCGCTGAGTTTCGCGAGGTAAAGCAGATCTCGCCACCCTCTCCGCCCGCGACGTAACGGTTTCATCGCCTGCCGCGACGGGCGCGGTAATATTGACGTCTCGAGGATATGCGGAAGCTCGCGCGTTGCATCGGGATATGGGATTTCGGTCCCCAACCCTTCACCGTTCTGCCACCCTACCCCGTACCTGTGCTTATTTCCTTTACACCGCCAAGGACGCGCTCGGGCGTAAAATAAATGGAGGACGCGCCAGAGAGAAGGAGAGAGAGATATGAATAATGCGCAATCGATATATGAGGTGGCGGGATCCCGAATGGCGCCTCTTTGGTTTATAGGGGCGAATAACAGGGAACATGATGGTTTGGAAGTGTTGGTATTATGGTCGTTGTATACCGGCATGATACTTTGGTCTTTAAGAAGAAAAGTCATTTTATGAACGGTTTAATACAGTGAAAAAGTGTTAATCGTATAAGCTCGTAGGGTAAAAACGTTAGCTCAATAAGTCTCGGACCTGACACATAAATTAATTTACTCGATTTAATTAAATCGAACGATCTCATTACATCAAAATTGAAGGTTTGGCTGAAGACTTAGAACGGTAATTTTTATAAAGAAACTTTCGTTTAAAATTAAAAAATCTGGATGTGTTCCGCCGATAAAACTTTTTTAAGTGAAAAAAAACGATTGGAACAAAGTATTGGTTTGATGAGTATAATATTCAAACTTTGCTCAATCAACAGAGACGTTTAAACTGGTAGATTGACTGTAAATTCCTTCGAACATATATACATGATCAATAACATAACACTAGCATAGTTGGAATTCAGCGGCTGTTGCAGAAAACATTAAAATAGTCCATAAAATTATATTGTTCGATTGTAAATTGAAATTGCGCGAAATAGATATATATCTCTATATATCACTTTATAGAAAAATGAAATGTATTCACCATTTTTTAGGAACATTTGTCAATGAGAAAGCCGTATGTGAAGTGGCTACCGTGTTCGCTCAAAGTCCATACAAAACTGTAAAAACCCATTTACATAAACTAAACTTCTTACATCATTTTGTAACAATGAATTGTGGATCTCTCGATATATGTCAGAATAAAAAAGAAATCAACAAAGCAATAAAGAGCAACTTGTAAAATCCGTTGAAAATTCAAGATTACGACTTCCATATTTTAAGATGCGCATGAAATTTTGTACGTCGATTATCCTAAGAGCGGCAAAACCATCAACAATCAACCTTACATGGCATTATTCAATCGGTGAAATGAAGAAATAAAGAAACAGGTTGAAATCTAAAAGGAATCAATACTTTTTAAAATAAATAGAAACACGCATAAAAACGTAGGGAAATTGAATTTGTGATTTAGTCCGTCTTCACCTGTTGCATCTACCAAATCTGGCAAATGGTTATTACTAGCTGTTTGCTTACCTGAAAACCGTGACACAATTTTTGAAATTTGAAGTTTTCGAAAGCAGAATAATTTTTACATAAAAATTAGAGGATTGCTGCCTTGAAAGTATCAGTCTTCAAGGATGGTATCTTAGTTCAAGAGGATCATGGTATTCTCAAAAGTTGGTAGATGAGTCGAGTTCTGAATTTATGAAGAGATGCCGTATATATTATAGAGATATATGTAGAAAAATTATACCCAATAGATGCTATTGTATAAGAAAAATTATCTAACACTTTTATTAAAAGCATATCTTTAACAAAATGATTATATTTTACCTTGCAATTTAATTATTGCAATTGAAAATTTCTTTTTTTTAAATAGCAATATATTTTTCTGATAAAAAAGACATTTTCCTTACAGAAATCCGTCGTAATATTTTCTCTTTGAAATTTTACCTTTTCAATTAAAATAAATTATCATTGATGAACTACCATAAATTGCTCCGAAACAGTTTTCATATAATAAAGGTTTAAACGTGTATATAACAGTGTATAAAGGTTCGAACGTGTATATAACAGTGTATAAATCATCGTGTAAAAATATATTAATATAAAAATAGCTTTATTTGAAGGAAATGATAAGCATTCGACCAATTTCGGACAGCTCTGCTTGTCGTATACGAAGCGTTGGGATTACGATCTAAACGACGAAGCTCGATACTATATATATAATGGTCTGCATAATCGCTTATCCGATTCCCGGCGATCTCCCGCCTGATCCCAAGAAAAGCGCTCGCCTCCCTCGCCCAGTCTAAACGCCTTAACGGTTTAAACGAACAATGGGAGAAAACTCGAAAGTTGACCGGAAACCCGTCAATGGAACTTTCCGGCGGTTCGCCAAAATATAAAAAACGGTCTTCTAATAAAAGAAGCAGGCATTTACAGGCCGGCCTCGCGACCACTCTGTCCCTCGGCCATAAGAAACGGGCCGACTGGGAAAAAAAGGAGGTCGCGCTCTCGCCACCCGCGAGCGTGTGTATAATTGAAAAGTTTAACAAACACGCGAGACCCCCCGCCCAGCCGCGCCGGCTCCTTACGTTGAACTTAGCGAAAACAAGCTCTATATAAAGCAACTTTATGAATAATGCATGTCGTGGAACCGTGGGTGCCGGGGTGAGGGGGGTGGGAGCGAAAACGCTTTCGAGACTCCGAGAGGAACTCTCCTATACACACCTGTGTGTGCTTACCGACGGGAGAGGCGGGAGCCGCAGCCGCACGCCGCCTCTCGCCCGAGAGAGTGCGTGTGTATTTGTGTCATGAAGGTTTTGGTCTCTCTCTCTCTCTCTCTCTCTCTCTCTCTCTCTCTCTCTCTCTCTCTCTATCTCTCACTCTTCCTCACTGCGCAAGGCGCACTCCTATTATACGTATACGTATAGCACATTACACGTCCACGAAGAAAGAAGGGCGCGGAATTGGTTTATGGGACAAAGTTCGCCGAGCGGGGGTCGCGCGATTCGCCAGAGAGGAAATGCACCGTTGGCACTTATACATAAATATACATACATACGCGCGCAACTCGGCAAATCGCGGTTTTCTACTGGATTGCGGGGACCGCGATTGGATGATCGATGGGTGGATGAATTTATTTTTCTGCCAGCCGACGCCGCCGCCGTGCAGGATTCATTCCTGGCTCTTCTCATTGTTTGTGAAAAACTACGAGCCAATAATGTATTGTAATCGCAAGCCCTTCACACGGTTCGATCGTACTAAATAAGTCGAGGCTATAAGCATCGTCGAGCCGTTAAGCCGTTTTTAGCAAATTGGCCAATCTCATTTTTCAACGAACACGTTTAATACATATGTAAAGTCCAGTACGCTACTTCCATGAAATATCTAATTCAAATTCTTTAAGATTTTACATATAAATGTCCAATTTATCGATTTTATCACAAATTATGTTTAATAATTGTAAATGGTTGTTTTTAAATTCGCAATAATAGTTCAAATGGCTTTTAAAGAGAAGGGAGATATGCATGATCAGTTTCCTGACATCAATAACAATGCTAATGAATTAAACATAAATATGCTAAGCATAACGTGATAAATTTATTCAAAATTTTGTAATAATTACATATCCATCGCTGTTCCGTGTATTATAATGGAAATTACATATAAATTTGCACATCATAATGATGTATTAATAAAATTAGAAACAAAAGAGATTATAATCTTGTTGATAAAGTAATTATATTAAATACATGAGGTAGGCAGTTTTAAAAAAATTCAAAGTTTGTTATCAAATTATTATACTTTTTCAGTAACTTTTCCTACAAATTTATCTCCGTGTAGGTTGCTAAATTTTAATAAATACCCAATCATAATGTAGAGAATCAAGGTTGTGATATCGAGTATATCCAGGAACAAAGGATGATACATTTCAAGATCATTAGCTGGCATAGAAATTTTCAAGTAACTCTTCTATATCGTATACACGACCAAACTCGTTCACCTGAATATGAAAAAACGGAAGACGAGCGCGATTCTCAAATCTATCTATCTAAAAGACCTATTATAATTACTCAATGTAATACTTACATAATAATATCTAATAACAAAATTAAGAACGATCTGAATTACACATCGAACGATTCTCTTTTATCATCTATAATAATTCAATCGTAGATTTAGGAAGATAAAAAGTGTTTTTAAGGATTCCGAAGACTCACGCCTAGAACGTCCTAATGAGTTCACAATTTCAAAATGCCTTATCGAAAAATTCATAAAACGATGATAGAGAACCATGGATTAAAAATTAGTAAGGTAGTTGTCTATACGTAATATTTAATATAAAAATTTTTTACTGACTTTTGCTCAAAAAACGTTTCCAACGAAAATTTCGCACTAAAAAAGAGGAAACTCCAGCAGATATTTGTTTCGATTTATAACTATGATGAAACTTTATGATTTATCACGACACTTTTGAAAGTAAAAAATAATTGAGAAAATAGATTGATCCTGTGAAATAAATTCCAAAGAAGGCAATAAGCATAAAGTTATGTTATGACTGTATCTTAAAATACAAAATGATTTATCTATATTGACTACTCGAAGAAGTATAAAACTATCGGTGGTCAATATTACGAAAAGTTACTACAAAAATTAAAGAACGAAATAAAAAATTAAACAAAATAAAATTTTATTTGATCAAGACAATAAAGAAACTCATTCATCGATCGTCTTCATGGCCAAGATCAAGGAATTCCTGATCACATTAGTTAACTATTCACAATGTTCACCAGCTACGCTCCTCAAAATTTATTAATCTTATGGAAATCAAGAAAAAAAGTTTTTTTTAGCAGATGGGCAACTTTTCACGCCATTCACATACATCATGATCGCGAATAATAATAATAATTACAAGTCTATATAATAAACGTTTCAGACGATAATTAATTGAACAAGTCAATATTACAAATTTTTTCATTTGGATGATCATCATTTGTAAAGAGAAACAAAATTTATTTCTTGAGGTTTTTCCTCTGTTTTAAGAGACGTATGCGAAAAGTTCTATACGGAAATCACTGTAAAAAATTTGAATTGAATCACTACTGTCTCCGAGAGTTAATCACGTATTCGAAGAGTCATCCCATCTTCACATCTCCTCCATCGGATTGAATTTATGAAATACTTCGTCCCAGCCATTGCTACCCACACCACCCGCCTACCGAGGAGGTATTCCATTTGTCCGACGTATTTACAAGCGGCGATGAATCACCGCGCTCGGATCCCCGGTGCGCCCGAGCGGCTTCTTGAAAAAGACACGCCGGGGCGATTCCTCCGCGCTCGAGAGACGCGCGGGTAAGGGAGGGGTGGAAGGGATGAACGGAGGGAGGATGTCTTAGTTCCCTCGAACGGAGGTGAAATACCGCGAGGGCCGCGAGGGATATACCGGCTGTACGGACTAATCTGCGCTCCGCGCGATACCGCAATCGCGCACTGCACACGTTTCGCGGGTGAAGGGGGTAGGAAGTAAGCTCCGGTGTCCCGCTCGAGAGAGCTCCGGAGGGTATTTCGGTTTTGCCCTCAGCCCTCTGTCTCTCTCTCTCTCTCTCTCTCTCTCTTTCTCGCGCTTCCCGTCTCGTTTTATCTCCTTCCTCCTATCTCTCTTATCCTCTCTCTCTCTCTCTCTCTCTCTCTTTCTCTCTGTCGTCCTCGCCTTACTCCTTCTTAGTTTTCGTTATCAATTTCACAGATCCCCAAGTCGTACGTTTTTCATTGTGGATACGTTTGTAACTGGATTCTTACGCGCGACGTCCTGCATTTGTACAGAGAAAGTGGCTCATTCCATCCGACGTATTGCCTTGATAGTTCCTGGGTTTTTTCAGTTAATGGGATATATGTATACGCATAGCGATAGAATCTTTTTTAATTTATTGTCGCATTGATACTTTGCAAAAATTTTAAATTATCCTAATATCGATTCGAATAAAAATGATACAAAGTGTAATAAGTATGCACGCATGAATCAAGAGGTAAATAAAAAAATGTCGATCGAGAATGAAATTTTAAAAAGTAATAAGACAGGAAATGAACTAATCTTTGTTTTTGAAAATATTTTCCGAATAGCTGGAAAGTCCGAAAAATCACTGCGTCCTGACTCGGCTCCATTTTGCAAAATGCAATAGAACGAAAGAAAAAAAAAATAATCGTCAGATAATCACCGCTCGATTACTCCATATTTATTGTACTGCTATGGACTCGAAAATACAAAATCTTAAGGAATTTGCGTTCGCAATCGTTATTTCCATATAATTGCGATCGAAGAACCAGTCGGATATTACACAGTACGGCGTCCATATGTCCGATCGTATACTCCATTATCTGAAATTTATTTGCGCGCAGTCGAAAGCTACTTCTCCTCCCACTCCTATGCCACCTATCTCACCGATTTCGATATTTGTACCTACCCCTCTCTCTCTCTCTCTCTCTCTCTCTCTCCCCCTCCCGCTGTTGTCCACGTATCCAATTACAGCGCGGCAGGTGCGAGAGTGCGAGTGCCGCTTTCCCGCTCCTGAGTTTGCACACGATCGAAGAGGGGGAGGAGGAGGTTGCGGACGACACCGGCGATATCGAAATTGGCTATAAGCCTTGGTACGCCTGCTCGAATTGGCTTTAATCGTGCTTTATATTCAATTACCGCCGTAACGGAGAGGGAGATAGAGAGAAATCCGCTTCCGAATACAGGACCATGATTCACTCCAACGACGTGAGTATTCTTTGCTGGTTTGTACAGACGGGACGAATGTTATATGTATCTACAGTTCTCTCTCTCTGTTACACGCGACTAGGCTACTCCGTATACGTATGTGAGATTCATCTAGTTCTCTGTTTCTTACTCTGTACCCGTATAGTTTTCGAAATCGGAGTTTCGAAGCATTTTTAGGAAGGTCGCGCCATCCACTCGCTGAAAACAGAAACTTTTCGATCGATCGTTCAATTTTGCGAGAAGTTTTCTGCGGAAATTTCACTCTTTTTCTGTAAGCTACGGATAAAAGTTGTGGAACTCGTTGAAGGCGGAGTACGCTGCGTATATCAGTGATGCAGAAGTGACGGTTAGACCGAGACGTATCGTCCTTCGTCGAAGAAAAATTATAGATTTGACGTAGTAAGTTTTTGGGTGATGGTCCATATCATCCTGGTATTTTCTCACTGATACTTTCGAACGGCGTATCGTAAATGGCATGTTTTCAAATTTTTACATATTTAATACATGTATTTTTTTAATTTTGCATATTATGCAAATTTGAAAGTATTGCAATCTTCAAATAATGACTGCTTTCCCATTTAGTATGTATTAAGTAAGAAAAGTAATAAAGTAATTTACTAACAAAATTATTTATACGCGCTTGTGTATAAATAATGATAAAACTCATGTCCAATACTAACTTCAGAATTTCCCTCTGTTTTTTAACAATGACGTATGTGATATGTTATGCAGCGGCGAAAAATCTATTTTATCTGTCAAAGTTATCCATAAGTTTATATGCAAAACTTTTTACGGTGAAAATTTCGAAATTCTTGCCAACAAATAACTTAATTTAAAGAAAAATGCATTTGATGCTTATCGTTTGCTCTCAGCAACATACCCGAAATATGCTCTAGAGGTTAGAGTACATCAAAGGAGGTGTATTCGTATCAAAAGACCTGATTTTGATATTAAAAATAAAAAGCGTCTGGGTCAGCCAAAAACGGCTTGAGGATGAAGTATTGGATACATTCCTCGATGAAGATTCATATCAAACGCAAGAAGAATTTGTATCATTGGAAGTGTCAGGCGAAACTATTTTCAAGCCATTTCCAAGTGTCTAAAATTACTGGGGCTTATCCAAAAGCTTGGAAATTGGTTTCCCCACAAACTGACGCTAGAAAATGTCAAAAATTATCTTTTGATTTAATTCTCAGCGTATAAAAGTCCGTTTGCATCGAATTATTATTAAATATGAACAGTGAATTCATTACAATTATCTTGGGTTTTGCCCAATAAACGAGAACCATCACAGCTAAAGCGCCGAATCCATGTAAATATGCCAATACTGTATTTAGTCAAATTAGAAGGGTATGGTTCTCTTATGAATCGATTAACGTTTAACGTTCAGAAGGAAAGATCAGATACGAGACATTGATTTTCCATTGTGACAATTCTCACCCACACATTCATTATTGTATTAAAAAATCTTGTATTGAAATACAGCTGAAAAACTTCTGTTTCATCCGCCTAGCCCTTGTCCCTTCTGACTAGCACTTGTTTAGCCAAATGTAGGAATCACCAGAGTACTCGAAAATTCACTTGAAGATATTAATAATCGGCCTGATTCGGACCTGGCCATAACCATCATTCCAAAATTGCTGGAATTGTGAGCAAAGGCCAAAGTTAACGATGGACAATATTTTTAATCATGTATTTCTTTATTTGTTTATTAAGTTCTAATTTTCATCTAAAATACGACCTTTTTAACTCACTAATGTAATATCACTAATGCAATTGCAAAATTATCTATTGATCCAACAATGACAGTATTTAATGTTACACATATGAAGAGAATAGAAATCCATATGTAATATTGAATGTGCGATCAATTCTTTTCACATCTGAATAAAAAAAATCCTACTGATATTTTTGTTAGTGATATGTAATTACTAAGTGATGCAAGTTGTTGGATTGTTATTAATTATTTTACGATAACCGAAATAAAAACAAGATCCAATGGGGCCCTGATATTTGCAATCGAAACCTCAAGCGAGGGCTCGACATCGAAAGGCCAGAATTAGCTCCCTTCTCGCGGCCCCGCTCCCGACATAAGTTCCGCCGGCAAACAGCCTCGGACCACGTACACGAACGTCTCGCGGCATGTCTATGTATACGTTTGAATGAGCGTATCTTCCATCCACACCCGGCCGCCCGATACGTTTAAACTCATAACGAGTTGCCGGATTACTTTCCTTATAACAGGTGGCTGAGACACACGGCTGCGTTGCGGGGCGGCGAGCGGGGAATTTCTCTTGTCATTATATTCCCCAGAACGCTTTAAATGCCCCCCCCCTGAACTTCTATAATAGCCGTTGCTTGGCACAATGTCGTCAGTTCGACTTAAGTTTCCGGCTTGCAGTTTCGCCTCGGCACGTATGCATATCGGCATCGTCCAAATGCAGCAACTCTCAACTTATTCCTTGGAATAGCGTTTGTCGGCTCTTCTGGAGGGGGGGGGGCTACAATATGCCTTAGCAAAATTATTACTTTAGCTAATATATTAACGGTTTAACGAATATTTGTTAATAATAATGTTATTCGCATTGAAATATATGTTAAATACGACAAAGCCAAAATTAGTTCGAATTGATTTTCGAGCTAATGTATAAACGCGTACGTACCAATATATGTTAATACAGCGTATGTAGTTATAATAGATTAATAATGCCTATATTTAGGATAATACACATGCGTAATTAATACGCACGAACGATTACTATATTGGAGGATATTTTGAAAAAGCGAAACACATTCAATTATATCCAATAGCCGATGCGACGCGTATACGCGCACGTGAATAGATCATGATACGATAATTTATTAATAGCATAATGATAATAATTGGTGAATTATTCATTCCCAGAAATAGATTAGCGAGAAATTGTAGTAACAGAATAAAGTATGTCGAATTTAATGCGAATCAACGTTATCAGGCCTACGCCGACGACCTCTAATGCGAAAGCTTTCTAAAAATGACACAGTCAGGTTTTCGAAAGACAATAAACGAAGTTCCTTAGTCTAGAATTAGGATAAAATAACTTTATCCTTCTTCGTCTTCCAATGAGTAGAAGTCGATAAAATACTAGTATCCCTGAGTGTATATATACTCATGTGCAAGATAGATCACAACTGATCGTACTGATGGAGGTGTGCATCAGAATCAATCCGTCCATCGGTATACTCACTAGCAGTTTCGTCGAATTGATCCGCTTCTCTCCGACGGAGCGAGGGAAAAGCGAAAACTAGCGAGGCAGAAAAGTGCTCGATAAAATCGACTTCTTTTTATAATGTTTATTGCCAAGAAGAAGGAAAAAGGATTAAAAATACGAGCGATATGCCGAATCGAACGAGTAAACTATGCATGTACGTGCGAATGCTGAATAAAGTGCAGGCCCAAGCGAAGACCGAAATGACTCGGAACTCCGCTATTTACATTATTTCGAAATTCTTTATAACGAAATTATAACGTAAATAAATTTGCTTGTGAAATTAGAAAACTGTGCTTGACAAGATTGAATTTTTAGAAATCAGAATTTCCCTTTGAAATTCAAGCTTTCCAAGAGTAAAATAAATATTCTAACGTTAAAAAAATTCGATCACTATAAAGCAGGTACAAGAAAACTCAAACAATCCATTTCAAAATCATGTATTTGCTGATACATGACTTAATCGGTGGAAACATGTGTACATATATGTTTTTCCAATATATATATATATAAACATCACTTTCAACAAACCCAGTACTTTTTGAAATAATAAGACAAGAAAATTCATTTCAAGCATCCAATCGACGCTGAAGTATCACATAATTCAAAGCATTTTCAATTTACTATCTTATCAAATTTCGAAGATAAACCGTTTAAGTACCTGCGTAGAAATAAACTCTAATTCTAAATGTATATTTTTAGTTACATATATTAGAATGTAAAAGCATTTATGTATAATAGATGCATATATAATAGATTTTCAAAGAATTTTTCACCCAAAGCTATCGGTCGAAGGCTCTTCAAATAAAATGAAAAAAGAAAAAGCAAAATAGACAGAAACGCTCAGCTGGCAGCCAAAGTTATGAAACTAGAGAGTGAGAAAGAGAGAGAGAGAGACGGATCGAGAAAAGATATCTGAAAAGGACGTAAAAATAGAGAGGAAAACCATTTACCTATACGTCCTGTGGACATACCAAGAAAACAGAAAGAGTAAAGAAGAGACAGGGAGATAAGAACAAAGAGAGGAAAAGTCAGAAATGGAGAGACGCGAGAGCAGCGAGAGACAACTATTATAGCGTAGAAGCGCGCTATGCTTTCTATATTTGTTAGACGAAAACAGGGAAAGAGAGAGAGAGAGAGAGAGAGAGAGAGAGAGAGAGAGAGAGAGCGTATGCGGACAATGCAACGACGGCGGGCGCAGTATAGCCTTCCCTCCTCCCGTCTTCTACCTTCTTTGGCGCGCCGGCCTCGGCAGATTGGCCCCGCTCCACTAGAGAATCTCTCGCTAACACGTGCAGCAATCCGGGCATAGAGCACCTTCCCCCTTCCCCTCAGCGCCCCTCTCTATCTCCATTTCTTACATTTTCGCCCACGATCGTTCCGGATCGTTCCGCCACTGATATTTTCCATCGCAGCTATATAATTCCCTGCCGACTCCCCCTCGCTTATATGCTATACGCACCCTTGCCAGTCGTGTATGCACAGATCCGCAGTTCATAGCTGTACACACGCGAGCATTCACAAACACATAACGAAGCGGCGCGCGCGTTTCCCAGATTCGCTGGAACGTTGCCTTCACGAGTATAGGCCTGTTTTCTCGACCCCACCCCTTTTATTCCTCCCTATCTCTCTCCCTCTCTCGCTATCTCTGCCCCTCCCCTCTCTCTTCTACCATCTTTCCGCTCGGCGGTGCGAAACTCTATATTATGAGAGTGGAAGGAAAAGAGAAGAAGGCTAAAGTGGCCTCGATCCACGCTGAGGATGTGCGTTCGAGCGATGGCTCTCGGGTGCGAAACAAGAACTTAAACATAAGATGACGACAGTTAGACGGGAAAAAAAGAACGAGGAAAGCTTCGTCTATTTTAAGACGGTCGAAGATTGGTATCGATCTATCGCGCTTTAATAATAATAAAAATAATAACAAAGTAGTGAGCACCACTCATGCTGCTGATGGATCAAGCTTCATTTTTTTATAGGTTAAATACTTTGTTTATTTATTCATCTCTATGATATACTGTTACTACTGAAATTTAATATAGTTATATTTTTCAATTACATGGTGTAAGGAGAAGCTAGTGGTCATGGTGTGCATCCAGATTGGCCGACGTAAGTTAGCCCTCTGAATTTTTAACATAAGCTCTAACATGCTCAAATTATGGTGCTTTTAGTACTGATAATGTAGTGCCACAACTATAAGTAAACTGGATATACTGTGCTGTCTGCGCTGGTCTGAGGATTTTTACGAAGAAACTTTCCCATACTGGGGGCGAATTCGAGAAAAGAATGACATTTCATGGAAGAAAGCTATAGTGAATCTCTCCTTGGAAATTCCTAGTTTCTCAGTTATTATTTAACGATATTCGGCTTTTCTCATTCCCCTTGGCATCGGGTTTAGTCGCGTATCTACACCGCCACAGCGCTAAAACTTCTATTGCAGAGAGGAGAGAGGGTGATTAACTATATCGGATTGAAAATAAAACATTACCCTAACCGAATCCTAGCGTGACTTTACACGTAAAATACTCTTAATTTAGCATCGCGATTTGTTTGACGCTTGTTCAGCTAGACAGACGACTCATTGCTAGAATCTTTCAATTCGGCGATTCCGTAGGCTTTTGTTAAAAATTTAAAATATATTCACCGGCACTCGTTTGTGCATAATACGTCTTTAGACTTTCGAACATTTCTCACTGACGCATATGTATATACATACGCAGTAAATCTGTGTTGGCAGATTTTGTTTCCCATTGATCTTTAGATCTATTCATTCGTGTTGGAATTCTCTCCCTCCCTTGGAATTCTCCGTTCTCTTGGACATATAGATTTCTCAAGGAATCTCATCCATCTGACTTTATAGTTGTAGACTTCTATTGATTCTCGAAAGTAAGAATAATTTGATCATAGACAGATGAATTTTAAGCATTTTTTCAAATACAACGCATATATGTGCAACACGATATATTTCGCGAATTGCAGTAAATAAGAAAAAAAAACCTTTAATGGCGTAATTTACAGGAGTTGTAATTGAGTACTTTCGGGTGGAGGAGCAAACTCGTGAAGTTTAAGAGAAAAAGTTCCAGTAAAAATTGCAATACGTTGCTGTAATTGCTGCGCAGACTGCCGAAACTAAAAAGAAGATTTTTTTTGGTACAGAAATTGCTGCAGTAGTATTTCCCGTAAATTTTCAGCGTGGAATTTTATTTGTTTTAATTATTATTTCTTATTTTATTACTAAACCGTGTTATAATATTTATGATCTGCATTCTCGCAAGATAAACCTTTTTGAAATTCTACTGAAATGAAAGACTGCGTAATTAAATTTCTATCGAATGAAAACTTCTACGCCTGAATAAGAGATTTTCGATAATTCTCGACCATTTATATCGGCAATGAATCAAATATTTTCCAATCTTCCAATCAACATATCGATACGATCGGGCCACTTTCATAAATAATGCAGTTGGTCCGAGATTGCTGCGGCTCAACAGCTAAAGATTAAGCAAATTCTCGGATTCGGCTTTTAATTGAAGCTCCCCCCCTCTCTCTCTCCCTCTCTCCCTCTCCATCACCTCCCTCTCTATCTCTCTCTCTCTCTCGCTCTCCCTCTCTCTCTCCATCTCGCTCACTCTCTCTCTCTCTCTCTCTGTCTCTCTCTCTCTCTTTTTCGCACAGCGAGTTTCAGCAACAACGCACATCAAATGGTGAAACTGAGAAATTACGCTGTGCTCGTGTATTTTATCGCTTTGAAGTTAAGAAACACACACCCTACGTACGTGATATAAGGTCGAAAAGTCTGTACTAATTGTCGGTTTGATAGGGCTGAAAATGAGTTTAAACAAAAATCATTGATCGCACTCGACGTTCCGAGGTTCCGATGGAATTATGTAAATTATCGGATGGTCTGGCTGTCTAATCGATTCTTTATAAAATCTTAGGTATATTGTGAAAAATATGATCTATTATCTTCGCATAACACGTACAAATTGCACGCACCCAATCACTTCAATATCTATATATTTTGAATAATTCACTAAATATTCTTTTGAATATATTTGAGCGTATTTTAAAATTATATATCGATAACATCCTTGTCCTAAACATCATTCTGCCAATTTATCTGTTTTCTTTTTTTTATTGAAGTCAATAATCTTTATCTTTTTGTAGGCTTCTATTAAAAGAAAATTATCATGTTTTTTCTTTGGAATTTGCGATACTAGTGCAATGCTCTGATCAAACAGAAAAGAAAAAAGATAGATAACTACAAATAGAATATGGACATTACTAAAAGCATTAAGTAATGTAGTACATGAATAAATTAAGCAAAAGTTTGATAAAAAAATTTAATAACTGTTTTTTTACATTTGTTAAAATATTTTATTTCTTGTTGAATAAAGAAAAACTAGTTACCAGAGCATTAACCGAATTAAAAAAATTTGATTTATTTTTCTGATAATAACGAGTTCGAAAAAAGTGATGCGTTACAGATACATGAGTTCTTCTTGACAGCTTAAGATACAATAAGGGACTATATTGTCCAGCTAAAGCCTGTTCGCATATCTCACTAAAGATCGTTCGTGTAAGAAAGCGTTCTCATAAAAAAAGCACGGGAGAGAAAGAGGCAGAAACAGAGAGTGAGAGAGAAAGAGAGAGAAAGAGAAAGAGAGAAAGAGAGAGCTGTTGTAGATTGGTGCATATTTCCTTTTGGTCCAACTTTATTCACAAAGCTTAGACTAAGAAAGAGTCAAATAATTAATCGGTTTTGATGGCAAAGAGAAAAAAAGAAAAGCGTATGTTACATCTGCGAGCAGCTATTAGCTATTAGCTATTAATTCATGATAAAAGCATGCTTATTTAAATATTGTATAGTCGAGGTCACTTTTTATAGGATATATACTAAAAATAATATGAATACGTGATAATTTTAATTTAAAAAATTAATCAAACTTTATGCTTTCAGCACATTTTATAATCTTCATCACATTTAAACATTTTTATGGAATGTATATACCGAAAAATGTAAATGCGAAATTACCAATAAAATATAAGCCTCTTTCTCGCCGCTATCGGCAAAAATAAAATATTTGTTTCCCATCGCCTCGCGTCTCTCTTGCTCGCAAAAAAAGCATTTATATAGTTAGTTCACCTTCGGAAAATTAAACGATTAGCCAGCCATTATTTTCGCCGGGGAATCGCGCCCGGCCTGAAATGTTTATGCTTCCCATTACCGGGCAACTTTCGATCCAAACGTGTGTTTGGCCGGGCGGCATTAAAGTACCGGTACGTGCCCCAACGGCACCCCATTACTTCCGCGCGCCTTTAAATAATTTTGTGCTTCGTTATAAGGAGTATACAAAATTACTTTCCCCTCGCCTGCGTCTCGCCCCTCGCACACTCCCAGTCATTATTACCCTGCATTTGTTCGAATAGATCGGAGAAGATGGAGGGGGAGAGATAGGTGAAGATACCGCAGGGAGAAAATTAAGATAACGGAAATTTTTCTTCCACCGGTTCGAGAGAGCACGTTCAGCAAAGAATTCCGATAGCCTGCGGGCGGGGAAGTGCAGCGGGAGAAGGCGAGGTGGCATAATTAATAGAGGTGCGATTGCAGATAGAAAAGACGCAAGGAGCAGCGGGGGGTGGGGAGCAGGCGACGTAGAGGTGGACGAGTCGAAATGGCGGTGGGAGGGGGTAAAAGCTTCGATTCGCTCCCTCCGAACGAGCGAACTGGATAATTAATAGCTCGGTTATTAAAACTCGTTACTCCTTCTCGTTATGCCCTGTCTCGTTATGTCCTGACTTCTTCCGCGCCCTCTCTCTCTCTCTCTCTCTCTCTCTCTCTCTCTCTCTCGCTCTCTCTCTCCGTCTCTCTCCCTTTTTACAATTTTTTTTCTTTTGAACGAAAAAAAAAAGAAAATTCAGGATTGTTTTTTCCCATTCACGAGGCATTATCTTCATATTTGAATCCAGATTATTGAACACCGCTACACATATTGTAACTTTCATGAGATTAAATTATTGCGATTCGGCGATCAGACGGACTGATATGCGTTTTTGTGTTTCATTGATGTTTAATAGTTTCGTGAGCTTTTGCAATCTTCGAGAATTTTCGAAAAATGTTATAAAAATGTGATTATCGTCTTTCTTTAAACAATACGAAACAATGTAATACAAATCATAAATTTAACTATTGAGCATTAATATTGTCAAAATTAGTGTAGTCGTACATTATTAGGTCTGACAAAATATACCACTTTACTACTTGTAGCCTATTGATATCAATATAAGTTTATCCATGTTTAAATTTAAAACAACGTTATATTTATCTATTTACTCATTTACCTATGTACTTAAGATTTTATAGAATATTTTTACTGAAACTTAAACATACGACAAGCTCAATGTCCACCATCAAAGAATAGAATCTAGTATGTACTCTTTTCTGTGTTTATGAAAAATTCCATATAAAGGAAATCGACACACGAATGTATTTTTATTAAATTAACTCTGAATATAAGGGAATATATACTGGATATATGTATATATATATATATATCCAGTATATACTCGCAATGTTACTATTGTACCAAATCACCTCATTCAAATAATCGGGTAATTTTTTATTAGTAAAAACATTAATATATTATACTAAAACGAGTGGCATTTTCGTTCTGATTATTCATACTCTTTATAAATGAATAATTTAATATAAATATCTAGCTTTCAGTAAAGTAAGTTGATACTAAAATTATACCAAATTCAATAGGTGACGCGTATCGATATCGTAAATGGGTCATTTAATTAAAGCGTCTAATTAAATATTATAGTGACTTACATTTTATTATCTGTTTTACAAATCAAATGAAGATGACTCTCCTAATGAAATACCAGTCGGTGTTTATACATTAAACAAAGGAAATCCCTGTTCAACTGTTCGGGTGAAACGGCGATATATCACGGATAAAATATAGAAATGAATATAAAGATCGGCCCCGAACAAAATTATTTGGCAAACGTGCTTAACGGATAAATAGAACAGATATTTGTAAAAGCGTTAATTAACAATAAATTCCAGGTATATCAGACAGCCATGAAATGTCAGCTCCTCCCCCAACAAATGGAGCTGGTGGAAGGAGAAAAGGTTCATAAAAATTAATTTTATCTCTATTGCAATGAATCTCGTTCGCGATGACGATTACAAATTATAAGTGCAAATATATATATATATATATATATATATATATATATATATATATATGCGTTTCGGTTGATCGGGCGCGTTAGTTCATCTGTCTCAATGAAGGAACGATGGTGCTTGTTGCGGCGGACGGGGAGGGGGTGAGAGGAAAATATAGGAAGAGAGCACATGAATGACTTCTGGACAACAGTACGATTAAATTGGCCATGGGAGTAAGTAGGAAAGAGAAAGAGAAAAACGTCGACGATAGCTTGTACGTCTAGTTAACGACGTCCTGGTATTGTTTGTTCCTCTCTCACTCTCTCTTACGCTCTTGGAGGCGTGATTATCTGCTTTGTATGCGCCCGTAATTGCGGCGATATTTTTTTCTTAATTAAATTGTTATTAGCCACCGAGAATTTACGAGCGCTCAACAGGTATTGTAGGGCCGCCTGTACCGCCTCATCCTACTAAAGTTTTTTTTACTTATTCAGCTGTATATATAATAAGTTTCTAGATGAATAAGTCTCGCAAAGTATCGAAAGCTATTAGTTTCAATTCTTCTGGCATAAACATGGGAGAGAATCCGATAATGCATTTGCGGTCTCGACTGATTGGGATTTGAGCTAATTTCTCAATAAAATTTTTTAAATTATGAATTTCATATTTTAAATAAAAAATTACGAATTTGTATCACGAAATATCTCTGAAGATTTGTCTCAATATTTTTGATTTGAACTTATTTATAAAAGAAAATTATATAAAGATTTAATGAATATTATATTTTTTATATCTCCAAGTTTATTGAATCACTGTTTCTTGTCTGCTCAAGTATGATAATTGTGACAAAAACGACTGTGACAAATTTCCAATTGCCAGTACCTTCCGAGAGACAAGTCATGTTATCATTACAAAATTATAATTAAATTAATATTCTAGCAAATAATAATATCCGAAATTATGTTTTTCATGTGTAGTGCAATTTTTCTCAATTAAACCATATAATATGTTATGTCTAGTAAATAAGTACAAAACTGTATATCATTAATAATTACTGCTCAATTAATCTAAATTCATGATCAATAATAATTAGCTCGATATCTCCGCAAAGCTCTAATTTATAGTCGTTAGGCCGAATTTATTTAATCATAGCTTAAACAATATTTATCGCAACTGAGGAATGAGAAAGAAGATCGAGGAATAAGCTGATACTATGAATAATTTGTAACCTGTTCAAAGACCTCTGTAGCGCGAATTTATCCACAAACGTTATAGTGAAGATCGGTGCATTTACCTATGATAGATATTTGCCCTCCTAGTTTTGTAGATAGAGGGAGTGATAGCGTCATTATGAAAAAATTCAGGTTGATTATAGCGAAATTAGTCGGCTTCGTTCTGAACATTGAATAAACGAGAGAAGCCTTTTACCTTGATACTCTTTTTTCATCCCCTCGCCGGTCACCCTCTTCCTGATCTCGTTTTTCATATTTGGTTATATGGATGGGGAATCTCGAGAAAAGTCGAGGAAAAGCTGTAAAAAAGATGGAGGGGAATATAGGTAAAAGACAGAGATGGATAAAGGAAGGAGATAAGAGACTGAGATGCGGTTGGGCAACGGAGGGTGAGGAGGAGACGGCGAAGGGGGTAACGGAAAGGAAGACAACGAAGTTTGCCGAAGTCGCCAATGGATTTTACTGCGCGGTGAAATTAGGTTTGCTCCCGCAAACTCACTGCGCCTGAGGTGAGATAAGGAATCTTTCGCTCTCTCTTTCTCTCTCCCCCCTCTCCGCCCTCTCTCCCCCCTCTCCACCCTCTCTCTCTCTCTCTCTCTCTCTCTCTCTCTCTATAGATTTTTTTTCAGCCTGTCTGATTCGTTTTCTTTTCTCCCTTCGCGTCTCGGACCTTCTGTTTCATTCTTTCTCTTGAATATGATACTTCTGTTTTTCATAAACTAAAAGCCAGAATTCAAGTAAATTTTTCCCATCTTTCTAAATCCTTCTCCTCTTCCAATTTTCTTTTTTGCTGCTTATCCTTCTTTCATTCCCCATTAGCATCATTATCTTTCTGTTAGCTCTAAGCCAATAAAAACACGACTGTAGTAAAGCACTAATAAAGTATTAAAAAGGCTATAATTTTGTTTAGTTTGAAATAAGGTAAGATTAATTATGATACAATTGATGAAATTGTGAAATTCTTCATAAGTTGATTAATCATAAATACGAAACTAATATCGAATAATCTTATTTAAGCTACAAAAATTTTTACTTTTTTAAGTTAAAATTTTAATCATTTACAAAATTTATTTGAAATAGAAAAAAAAATGCAAAATATTCAAGCCAGACTGAGCATGAACAGAAGTATTCTTTCACTTATTATTTATTGTTAAATACCTTTCTCAATATATTATTCTCAATAATTTACGTACATTAAGGTATAGCGTCAAGGATTATCAGCATGAACTGTAGTCTGCATCTATGAGACTACAATCGTTGCGTCGATAGTGATCTGTACATTTTGATCAAAGTGTGCAAAACAGATGATTCTTCCACGGTCATAGTTTTGAAATATGAGCGAATTGACGCAGAACGTGGGAGAACATAGAGGATGGCCTCTTGATACCTCCTAGCCAAAAAAAATATTTATAAGAACAAATTACGTATGAAAATAAGAATGCTGTAATCGAAAATCGGAATCTTATATATTTACTATTCTCACGTTTGACAACTGGATCATTATAGTTGACTGTACATGCTTTTAGAAATTTGAATCTGTCCGTAAATTCATCTCCATATCAATAAAAATTTAATTATGTTACTGAATTTTTTAGAATCAATACTAAATGTAGCTATACAATTATTCAAAGTATGAACATATATAGAAAACTGTTAATTGAAAACATTCGTATTTAAACAGTGCTTATCTTTTGTCGTCCGTCTTATAGATTGCCACCGACAGATTAATTAAAACACGGATGAAAATACGACTTTTGCGCAAGACGTTAAAAAAAGAATATTATGATTTATAATAAATTATCGTTTTTTGTTTTGTTTCGAGTGATATACCTTGTCCTTTCATTAATAATGTTTGTCTTGTCTTATACATCAGTGTTGAACTATTGAGATAAAAAATTAATTGGAAGGAAAAATCAGTGATAATTAATTGACCATAAAAAATAGACTTCAATCTGTAATCTCCAATCCAACTCTGCCTCTTGATTTTCTTGGTAATGAGGACTGGCCGTCATTACATTAGTCGATATATCGATCAACCGTTTCATTCAGCGAAACAACCCGGATTTCGAACTAGGAAACGGCCAAGGAAACAATAGAAATTTTTTCCACCCTTAATCGACTCTAACATGTTCGTATATATATAGTTCTAAAGGCTGGGTCACGACAAGCTCTTTACGTAAAGCGATAGACCGTGGCGGCAAGACAAGAGGGAGAAGCTCACATATTCCAAGAGAGGCCGTTCCAATAAAAGCCCCATATGTACATTACGGTCAGTATAACGCCAGCAGTGTGTGTACCATCCTATTCTCCACTCGGTTTGTGTACCGCTCTGTCGCTATCTCTCTCTCTCTCTCTCTCTCTCTCTCTCTCTCTCTCTCTCTCTCTCTCTCTCTCTCTCTCTCTCTCTCTTCCTCTCTCTTACTCTCACTTTCTCTCCCACTTGAATTCGCGCGCTCTTGTGTCGGATATGTCACAAATACTCGCACACTAACGCTGTTTGACAGAAGCTATGGGTGTGGGATAGAGAGGGAGAGAGAGACAAAGAGAGATAGACGTTAGAACACTGTCTTATGTGCGTTGTCTACACATGCATATATATATATATATATATATATATATATATATATATGTATATATACTATGCTGCGAGATGTTTGACCATTTGGAGAGGAGCCAATACCTCTATTACATTCTGTCTAATATCCAGGGCTGCTCTTGGCTGTATCGCGAAACAGAAGCTCATATTTGCCGGGACGCAATCGCGTCTCTCTTTACGTACTCTGAGACTCCGATAGACAGAGAAGTAGAGAATGTATGTATCGGGAAGAGAGAGAGAGAGGAGAGAGAGAGAGAGAGAGAGGAGAGAGGAGAGAGAGAGAGAGAGAGAGAGAGAGAGTAAAAGAGACTACATACGGGCGCGAGTCCACGTCTATGGCTATAAAGCCCGGAGTACAGCATATAGGAGGAAGCGATGCGGTAGTTCCTTGCCGCAGGCTATAATTGTCAGTGCATGTGAAAAGACAAAGACGGTAGAATAGGGATTGAGAAAGAGAGAGAGAGAGAGAGAGAAAGAGAGAGAGAGGGAGGCAAAGAGTAGGCGGATGGAAATAAAGAGATATAAAGACACATAGGAAGCCTCGAGCGCAACTTGATTTTTCTAGAAAAATTTTAAGGGCAAGGAGGAGGAGATACGAGGAACACAACAACAATGATGACGAGGACGAGGACGATGGGAGAAATTTTCCGCTGAATTTTGCGTATCTGTCTGAACGGGATCGAATGTGATGCGGGGAGCTCGAGAGCAATTCCTTTTATATCCCGGTCTTTTATCGGAATATTTTCGGTGGCAGCGGAAAACGGATCGTGTAGCGTCGATTCAAAAACCGGAAGAGAAATACAGCGCGGCAACGTTGTAACTTCGTTTCAACGAATTTGTAGATCATCGGGAATAATTGATTAATATAAAGTTTGCTTAATATGAGCATCTGTGTGAGAATATTTTTATCCTGTTGCTGAACTATGTAATTGAACTATTTTAAGAGTGATCAAAATACTCGAAAATTAGAATGACTACAAAAAATATAATAACAGTTGATTACTGAAAGAAACTATTAAGTTGGGCTTTTAAATTAATAAATATTTTTGTCGGTCTTACAGTCTTTATAATATAATATAGTTATATTAAAATAATGTCAGTCAGACTGTCCTTGTTTATGACCACCCCCATAGAATCTGAAATAAAACTTATTACTACAATAAATTATATCAGATAACTAAAAATAAAAATAAAATAAAATTAATAGTAAAATAAAATAAAAATAAAAATAAAAATACAATAATAAGTAAAATAAAAAATAATAAAAGTACTTATTCTATGTTAGTAAAGAATAACCTGACTGCCCCCACCACCTTAAATTTAGGATTACTTTACATTAGCCCAGGTAAATTAGTCGTAAACTATTGATTTCAATAATATATGCAAGACCAAAATTTGAAAATTCTAATTTATATGTATTGTTTTTTATTGTTTCAATTTATTTTTTCAATTGCATTTATAAATTTTTCGCGTGTGAAATATGATTTTTATTAATTATCCAAAAAAAATATATGCTTTAAATAATAAAATTTTAAACAAAAAATTTGTCGGTTAACTTTGAGCATGTAATTTATAGTGAGATTTATACAGAAGAATAAGAAAAGCGATCTGTACGGCTTGGTAGTGAAGAGGCTAAAAGAACCGAATATTCGGGAAGTGTTCCTTTGCGATAAGAACGAAATAAATCCCGTGTATTAGATTTCTTTACTTAACTGCTTAATTAGAGATAGAACAAAGTTAAGCTAGTCATGTCTTGGCATTCTAAAATACTGTGTAATATAACTGATGAGTAAGAAAGAACCTTAGCTGTAAATCACAAAATTTCTTGAAATTAATTTATTTAAAATTGCCTACTTACATAACATGGAAATCTTGCTTACATTGCAACAATACTAACAATTTAACAAATTCTGTGCAATTACTGCACATTATTCAATTCTATACGTATACATTTTACTTATATATGTATATTCCTATTTATTTGTGTATTACTAACTTATTTATTGGTTTAATTTATATTCTTTTACTTACGGTCTTTTACTTAACGCTAATGATATCTTTTTACGATGTTTTTTTATGAACAGACTACGTCTACAGCAACAATAAGCGTGAATTACTTTTGTGACGTTACGTGCACTAACAATACTTATGGTAAATATTGAAACTGGTTTTGAAGGGACGAATTCGAACGTAGACAAATGCACATCCATTGATTATTCGATCCAACAGAAATACATAACTTTTAATATAAGAAAACAAAAAGCCCCAGGGCAACAAAGGACGCGACAATCCAGGTGACCAGGGGGCCAAAACGAATTATTTACACGCAATATTGTTACGTTCGACGCTACGCGAAGAGCGCCGCGGTCGAGCCGCCGTGATTTAATGTAATATCCCGGGACGCCACGGGTGAAAATGCGCGGTCTATCGCCCCGCCGCTGTTTTAAAGTACCCCTCTCCCCTCGCCCTTCGCGCCACGTCCATCCCATTATCTCGTTCGTATCGGATTTTAATGGAAAATTTCGATCGGGCCAGCGCCGCGCTCGCCTTTTAGCGGAAAAAGCCCCGTGTCGAGCGAGCGCTCGCGACCGCTAACGGCGGCGGCGGGGATTTCGTATTTTCATCTAAAACCCGCGTCGGGTGGTGTCCGTCGGAGGGGACGGTGGAAGCGGCAGCCGCGGGCCTGCGCCGGTCGCTCGGCCGCTCTCTGCTCCTCGTCGCCCCGTCGAGAAATTTCCGTCGCGCTCGACAATTTATATACGTATCGGCGTAGTTTCGCGGCCGGGCCGCGGGATAATGAATATTCAAATCGTCGAGAAGGTGGGCGGCACGACTTGTACTCCTCCCCTCCCCTCCCGTTTAATCGCCGTCAAAGACGCGCCTTAATATTATTCGCCAATTAAGTCTGCGGCAGGGCTCGAGTGGCTGCCTGCCTCGCCCGCCATCTCGAGCAGAAAAACTGCGCGAGGGGCACTTGGCTCGATAGAGGAAAAAGTCGCAGCGTATAGACAAAGTTTTTATAAAGCGGCGTTACAGCGGTCGTTCGAGAACACGTGCTCGCGGGCCAGCAGAAGGGTTGAGGGCGGGCTTCGATGAAAGTTAGCGAACTCTCCCAGCCCCTCTCCCCCTCGAGGAGCCAGACCATGCATCGAGGGATCTTCGCGCGCCCAAGCTGCCCGCGGGATTAGATTATCGACGGGCCCGAGGGTTCGGCGGGAAGATCAGTCGCTTGTTGCGTTTTGTAAGGGTGTTAGCGTAGCGGCCATAAGCGTCTGTTCACGGTTTAGATTCACGGTTTACGCGAGGATGGACGGGGGATAATCGGTATATAGTATAGCGCACGATTTCATTGTATATTGTGGCCATACGGGGCGAACGAAAGCATTCGCGTGGCCATGGAATCGTCTCTGGTTGAGATTTTTAAAGAATAAAAGGTATCGATCTCAGCGGGTCAAAAATAATATTCTTAATTAATTTTTCTCGATATGTTAATGATTATGAGCGCTTTTCGAGGATACTTTTATTGAGAAGGTTAAAAAATAATATAAATTATAAATTACGTACCACTGAAATTCGAGAATCAGACAAATGTTCAGAGAATGTATTGGTTTTATTAAATATACATTATTTTACATTATGTTCAAGAAATTTTTTTACAATTAATAGTGTTTTGATTAATATAATTTGTATTTTCTTCTTATACCTCTCATAATTCGTTACAATTAATTGCCCTACATAACGTGATATGTAAACATAAACTATATATATTTAGAGTATACAAAACATGCAAGCAGTAAAAACATAAATTGTGCAAAGAATCTAGGCAGTTAAAATAGATATTCCTCTTATTAGATAGATCTTCTCTGTAGATGTGATGCTCTTATACTTATATATGAATCAACGAATGCTTAGACACGTGACTACGTGCAAGATAAAATCTATATGCCGCCATCTGATATTAAATGGACTTATGCATTCCTTACATTTTCCCGCAACATACTATATTATACGCGTACATAAAATAGACCAATTTATTATCAATTTTAAGATAAGATCGACCCCAATGCTACTCTACTATACCAAAACGATATTCTGTGAAAATTTGGTTCTAATCGAATAAGCAGTTAAGATTTGTATATTACTATTCAAACGAACGATGACTCTTTATTATATTGTGAAAGATGTCGATAGCGCATGTATAAATGAATTATTTACCTTTTAAGATAGTTTACTCGCGAACGAAATACGAGAGGAAAGTTAAAAATTAACATTCACAGCAGTGGCGAACTTTATTTTATGCCATGCTAAAAACATGATTTTAAGGTTAGATTTATGTTAAAGTTGAATTAACTTATTCATTGAAATGCTTATAGAATATTGAAAAAGCCATCCATATTTAACGAGTCAACGCAGTGAAAGACAAATTTAAATAACATTACTTGAAAATTCATTATGAGCATTGTAAAATAAATAAAATTTCTGAACAATGCTTAATGCTAGAATTGCATTTACCAAAGGATTAACGAACTGCGTACGATCGCGAACGAGCAAGAACAATAATTGCAAATAAGCCTTCGGAAACGCCGGCGTCAGTTATTATATTTTAATAACTTCGAATTGTTCGGTTATATACAGCCGGGAGTGTTGGTGAAGGGAGGAGGGTGGTGAGCGCGAAAAAAAGAGAAGAGGTGAAAGAGACTCTGGCGGTAAGTATTAAAAATAAATATAATTAAGTTTAAAGAGAGAGCTCGCAGAAAATAAAATGTGCGGTATTCATTATACAGAACGAATTGCGCGACGGGCGAGGGGAGGGGGGAGGCGGGAATCATGACAATGGCAAGAAAGAAGAGCTTGACCCAAATTTTGATCCTCTGTCTTTTAATGAAAGCCCGGATCGCGGACTAACTCCAAATGCAGTTTATGCAGTTACGCGGGACCGAGAGAGAAAGAGAGAGAGAGAGAGGGAGAGAGAGAGGGGGGGGAGGGAGAGAGAGGAAGAGAGAGAGAGAGAGAGAGAAAGATAGAGATGGGAGGGTTGGAGGAAAAAAATTTCCTTATATTTACCTTCGAGATAAGTTAGTTTCCCCACTTCGACGTCAATTCGCAAAGACTTCCCCGATTTCTAATCAGAAAGTTTTAATCGAAAATCTTCGACGCAATACGTCTGATTAATGTTAAAATTGTTGCGACTCGAACGCCTGTCGGGGGCGCGCCAGCCGAATGCTTACAAAGTCGACTAGCTGTATATCGCGAGGGAACTACACGTTCAGCAAATTTCTTAAAGAACAACAGTAATTTCGTTAGATAAGATTAGTAAATTGCAAAGAAATAAAGATTATGGAGATCTTCGAAAAAGTTTCTGCGAATACATCGAGGAAAGTACATGTCGAGACGAGCAAAATTCCATTTTCCTCGTAAATTAATAAAAACATTTTATTTTGTCTTTTTTTCATTTGGTAATAACATCTGATGCGTACGAACGTAAACTGTTTACCCGACATCCTCAATGGCCAGGATTTAAAGAGTGCACCCGTGAATAATTAATCAGCGATGCGCTTTCATAATTTACATTAAAACTTGGTTAAATTTTCAACTTAATCGTTATAAAGTCCAAATTCCATTTCTGTTCTCGTTTTGAAAAATACCCACTCTCCGACTTCCTTTCTTATCTTAACCTGCTTTCTTCCCCTCTTCTCGTATGCTATTATGTAAGTACAGGCTTTATTTTCTTCCACATAAAAGGAGCGTGCATAAAAAGAATGCGTAAAAATATAGTAAAAAAAAATAATGCATAAGAATATAGAACTAACAAGACTTTATTAAATTTATTCTTGTAAATGAATGCAAAATTTCATTTAGTTTTACTTAAATAGACGTCTCGGAGGAATCATTAGATTATTTTAAATGAAACGTTCAATTTAAATGTTTAATTAAACATATAATTTGATTCTTTCAATCCTGGGGTTATACATTATATGTCAGTTTTGAGGTTTTAATTGAAAGTAATTAATGTTAAATTTCAAACATTTTTAATAATAGTCTAATATTTTAAATTTTATGAATACAAATGCATTAATCTGATGTTAATATTTTTAATACCTTATTTCCTATGATAAGAAATAAATTAAATCAGTATATAAGATTTGCTTAGCTTTTCTCTGCTTTTTTAAATAATGAAATACTCCAATGTAATTACGCAATCTTAATGTCAATCAAGATTGATTCGGTTAGTTTTTCGTGCCAATTCCAATTAATGTTAGCTCGAAGATATTTTAAGGCACATGTCGAGCCAGCCAGCAAATTGATACTATTTTTGATATTGATTCTATTTATGTATTAATAATTGCAGTCAATAGTTGATTAAAATTAGAGCTCTCAGCGGAAATGAAATCAAGATATATGATTCCAAAGTTCGAGACGGCAATACGGAATCATTGTTGCAATTTGAATTACTACATGTCTCAATCTTAATAAAATTCTAAAAATGATAACATTGAACTTATAGTCTTTATTCAGGCCCCTCGTTCCTGCGGCACCAGGTACAACAATCTAAATGTCTGTTATAAAAAATGACGCAAGGTAAATCTAGCCATCACTGAGAGAGAGAGAGAGAGAGAGAACAAAAATTGATTTCAACAAAACATTATCTAAACGAGATATGTATTAACGTATTTTATAAATTTATTTTTCGCGATTATAACAGCCCAGCCATCTCCTAGAACCCGTAAGCGTTGGTTCTCTTTCCGCCCGGGCTAGCGTACGTATTTTCCAAAGACGCATTAAGAACTATTAATATAACCGTTTACAAACATAAAGGCACTCAATTCCCGCCATCGAGAATCCGAACGACCCGTTCGACCATGAATATCGGACGCGCGCGCCTAAGCTAATCGCGTTCGCTTATTCTCCGATTGGCGGTGATACGATGAACATATTCTATTATTCGTGTGAAATCCCGCGTATGTATATATATATATAAAGCAATATCCATACACTTTCTCAATTGCATAGCGATATAGTAACAGCGCATTGTAAAGAATGATAGAGTGTATCCTATATGTTTAGTTTGAGCGATCAATGATTTACAGTGTATGTGTGTATGTGTGTGTTATGTAACATAGTGCTCAAACTGAAATTTATGGATCTGTCAATAATATAGGCAGATCCGTAGTATATAATACACAGTAACTGAATATAACATTGTTGTTATATGCTCTGAAACATGTATAAATTAAATATTTCTTCCGCTCCCGGTGAAATGTCTCCAAATACATTTTTTTCGCGTTTCCTCGTTTATGGCTCGAGCTTTTGTTAGTAAATTATTGACAACTCCGAGATACGATTTACGGCGAAAATTGTTCGGGATGTTGAAACATACGTAAATCGGAAAAATAAAAAAGTTACTACTAATATATATATATATTATAATTGGACTCTTTAATACGATATATATATATATATATATATATATATATATATATATATATATATACTTATATACAATATAATTATAAAATATAACGATATGTATAACCGAGAAGACGCAAATCGCGAAATTCGCATAGCCATAATACAAAATATGAATTTACACCATTCGAAACATCGCGCACGGAACTTCTAAAACGAAATTCGAAGTATCTGGGAAAGTTGCAGGGCTTTTGTGGCTCTCGATGCTCATCTCGCGAGGGGCCAGCGCCGCAGATATACTTCATGAAAGTTGGAAGAGAACATCTTCTCATTTATGAAAATTTATCTCTTGGCGGATGATCTACGCGAAAAATGTTGGGATAGACAGGCCGCGGGATCCGAATAAAAGTTACGTTTCCATCTTTCATATATATATTATATACATGAAGTCGAGGCAAATTTCATTTCTAAATCGTCATTTTTTAAAATTATTTGGCTTATTTTGTCGGCTTTGAATTATTTAATATCGAATAATAATATCATTTTGAAAATAATCGATGAGCTGGTCATTGAAATTGACATCTGTGTCGAAATTGAATCGTGACCGCATCTATAACTACAGAGTAGAGCCATTAAAAAGAGAAATTGACCCTTCAACATCTATTTTAGGTATCCATTTTAATACCTGTTGCAGAAAATTAACCAGTCAGTTATGAAAACTGATAGTTCATGTATATATTTAAAAATATTACGATGTTTCTATGTAATACTGTATTTTGAAATTTGCACTATAATATTTATAAAATTCTTAAAATCTTGCATAATATTATCTTGTATTTTTTTAATTCTCGTTTATTATCGATTTAAGCAAAGTAATTTATTTTACATCAAAATAATAACAAAAAAACGTGTAACAACACGGAACGTACAATTATGCAATTTTAAGATTGTGTCTACAACGAAAAAGCAGAATTTTAATAACTAAAACATATTAGCCTACTTGCTGATTACATGAAAGGAAATCGCGGAAGCAAATCGGTCTATTAAACATGCATTTTATTCTATCTTTCTAATGAAATTATCATGTTATGTGGTTAACAACCCAACTAAAATATTCTTATGACTTTGTAAATAATTAAAATAATTTCATTTGCTTTAAAAAAAAATACACAGTTTTCTTGCTTCTATAGAAAATTTTTCTTTTAAGTTGTTGTTTAATCTTTCTTAATTAAAGTTCAGGAAGTAGCAGTAAGTTTATAAAACAAACAGAAGGATAACGTTGCAGTGAACACAATGGATATGTTTGTTTTTCAGATGTCCACGCTCGGCTGTTTTTCGAACGTGCGTTTTTTCGCTATAACTAAAGTTTACTCAATCTCGGACATTCGAACATGAAAAAATTGTAGTAAAAATTTATGCAGGACATTTATTCTTAGCTCTGTATAAGAATCCACCTTGAATAAGTGCATAGCGCAAATTATTAAATTATTTCACATTTATATAAATATGAAAGTTATTTCTCTTAATATATGCCACTTTATTGACTCTAATGTTTACAAATTGCCTCTAAGAAAAATGGCAAAAGCATGTATTTCACTTAAAATAACTTAATTTATAATTCTAAAACTTAGTTTTAGTTTGAGTAAAAACAATTTTTTTATCGAATTTTTTTTCCGAATTTCCAGTTTGTTAAACTTTCCATTATCGAATATAAGACATAAACACGCATTAATCGTGGAAATGAGTAAAAAACATAAAATATCCTAGCTAAGGTTAATAATTTACAAGCGACTGAATTGCAAATTGTTATCAGTAACAATTTTCTTGTTTTTTCCCTTAAATTAATAACGCTTTATATTCACTTATAAGTTAGTGATTGACGAGGCGTAATTTCTAGACAGCGTTTTTTGACCAAATCTCTCTAGTACATTGCAAAAATATGCTAAAATTGGGATTTTTAAGAAAAGATTCAAATCAAAACATTAGGTTACTTTCAAATGAAAATCAAGTTTTGTAATTGGAAATTACGTTTCTAGAAAATTTCAACGATAGCATCGGAAAACGAGACCTCTGTGAGTAGTATAATACAGTGTCCCAATTTCTTCTCAAGAGAATTTCAAATTAGTACAGAGTAAAAAGACAATCATAATTGCAGGGGTATCTTGGTTAATTATTTAAACTGATATGTATGCATAAAGAGTAATCCCATAAAATTGTGTAATCCCCTATATCGTCGTCGAAACAATATTAATATAAAAAGAGCAGTACATCGGTAGATTCGCACACCTACGTATGAATTTATCGCTCGCCTTTAATTTCGCTCCTCGATTCCTCCTCTTGTATATATACGACCGCGTCGGCTGCTCTGGAAATCCCGACCGGCCGAACCACCCCGCAATTTCATCTATCAAAAGTTCGTCAACCTAGTCAGCGGCTCAGTGCGTCGGCTACGGGGCTCCTCTGACCCCTACACAGACGCACATGCACACATGCACGCACGCACACACACTCACACACACGCACACACACACACACACACACACACACACACACACACACACACACACACACACACACGGGGATCCAACTCTCCCCCCCCCGCGTTCCTCGCTAACATCCTCGCGGATTTTAGCACTACGCCAGCCCTCTATAAACGCGTCCCTCTGTCTACGCGAGCGCGCGCCCGCACACGAAGGATGCCGCCCCCCTTGTAGAGCTAGCGTTGAGAACGGGTTGGTGGAGAGGTTCACGGCAAAGAGAGACTCCTGTTTACCCGAGATATTCGGGTCGGCATACGATAGTGGGCTTAGCAAACTATCGTAAATCGTCCCCGGCGCCGGACGCGCGTTTACCTCATCCACCTGCGGCGAGCGATTTGCCCCATCGGGGGAGAACGCTTCCACCCCCTCCCTCCTCACTCTTCCCGTGAAAGTATTATAGGAGAAGCGTGTAATCTTCCCCGGAATCGATGCATCCACTTAGTCCCTCCATATATATATATATATATATATATATATATATATATATATATATATCGCGAAGATGCGCGTGCCTAATGTATATATGCACACGCTCTTGAGGGACCGAAAGCGCGACGCAAGGGGGCGTGGGATGAGGGACATTTTCACGAGATGAAGAGTTGGGAAGACAGAGAAAGAGAGAGAGAGAGAGAGAGAGAGAGAGAGAGAGAGAGAGAGAGAGAGAGAGAGAGAGAGATCAAGCAAAAGGAGATGAAGCGAGACTATAATCTTTACGTTGCACGCTAGCAAACAGGCCGAAATGATAAACAAACTGGGGGAGGAGCGCACTTCGTTTTAAGGGGTTTCTCAATCCCCTCCCGTCGTTCCTTCGTCTCTTACCCTTTCGACTTCCTCATATACTCGGCGGAGCTTCGGATTATCCGCTGGGCTTTACCTCGACTCGACCGGTCAGAGATTCCTAGGATGACCCAGAGTGAAAGGCAGGAAGAGAGCGAGAGAGAGAGAGAGAGAGAGAGGCGCGGCGGAGGGGAGCGGTTACTGTACGAAGCTGAGACGTAATTGGCCGTTGAAGTGCATACGTAAATTTTTTATGGACACTTCAGTTCTACTTAAGAGTAGCTGGACGAAATTCCCCGCTGAATATGAGAGACGGGAATTTTGAAAATGAACTACGAATATCTACTTTACGAGGCAAATTTTTCAAGATTAACAATGCTCTGCAAGAATTGAACTCGCGATATTTGTAAATAATCTTTTTTAATATTATTTATATTTCAAACTATATTCTTTATCGTGTGTGTATATATCTAGGTCAGTTTCAATTGGCTTCTACAATAGCTGAGTTAGTATTATTTATTCCTTTTGTGTATTTGTTTTTTATTTACATTATTGAACAGGCTAAAATTTCTTCCGAATGTATATAAAAATTTCAAATATAAATCTAAAAATATATCATTTCAACGACACAAGTTATAATGAAAGACTGAGTGAAAAGATGAGCTTCGTTATGATGTAAAATGATGTAAAATCATTGCCCAGCAATCTAAACCGAAATATTAACAAAGCACATTTTTCCAAATTTACATAATTTATTTCAACATTTGTTGAATATTAAAACTCTGTAAGAAACCAATCCTGATTTCAATCAGGATCAAGTATAAATTGCACAAGGTATTGTAGTTTTTTCCATCCTATAACGGGTTTCGTTAGATTCTTAAATTCTTCACATGCTCATACTGAATACGCTACTAATAAACTAAAGCCGATGTACGGAATTTAAATATAACGATATATGCACAAGAGTATAGACGCATGTGTATATAAAAATAAAGTAACTTCATCTACACAGTACAATTGAACCCCTCATGCAAACCACAACAGGAGGACATAATTGTAAAAACTGATATGTTTTTAAAAATTTCTTAAATATTTATTTATTAATCATTTCAATAAAAATTAATAAAAAATTGTCAAAAGAATGCTTATATAATTAACCTTATGTATCACAACCTCACAGTTTCGTATCAGTCAAGATTAACTGAATCAACTTGCCTAAAGTTCAAAAAAGGCTCAGATTATATGACTGATGGATTAACGTCCAATAAAAACATCATTCAATAGTTATTTTTTTACGAAATCACTTGCAAATTTTTTGGAAATATGATCTTTTTTTAGTAGGTGGTATGAAAACAGTTGCAGGGATATTCACGAAATTTTACGAAGGATGAAAAATAAATTAAGAGTATAATAAACTAGAATGATAAATGAACATATTCGAAGGTACAACATTTTTTTATTTATCAATTTTCAAAAACATGTGAATGGATTACAAACTTCATTCGTAAACAGGATCGAAGTTTAAAAAATTTTCTGTTTCTGTTATCCCTCCCTACCTGCGAAGTAAACAATTCAAACTGAGAAGCCCTAAGATAGTTTGAGAGCATTCAGTTTAATATTCATGTTTGATATCTACCAGTTTTTCTACGGAATCCTGCATTTGGTTTGCTAAAGACCCAGTCTACCTACGCTCTGGTTTTATCAGAGCTACAAACTATCTTTCGACGCCCAAATTTCAATCATTGACAGAGATGATTACAAAATTGCACATTGTATTGTCCTCTAAATGAGTGAAATTCAGAAATATTCTTTATATATCTATAATTACTTAAGTACGTATTAATGTTCAGATTTTTTAAGCTCTATTAAATTAAAATCATCCACTTTTTATATCAAGATCCACTGACATAATAATAGATAAATAAAAAAATAATTCATAAAAATATAAAAAGAGAAAATCAGTATCGACTATAATAAATAAAATTTGTTTATGAATATAATGTGTAAATAAAAAGTTGAAAGTAATTTAGAAAGAATAAAATTGATATTTTTTGAAAATAATATTTTTTATTTCTGACATGAAATTTGTGAATAATGATTTTCTATTGTAAAAGTGATATATCTGATTCTAAATATAAAGATATTTAATAATAACGATGTGGTTAAAAGCAAAATGACGAACGTCGTTTAAATTTTATTTTAAATTTTATATTTTGAACAACCCCAAAAAGAAAAAGTTAAAAGTTTAATCTTATGGAATTTTAACGAGTTCGTACAAAAAGACTGTGATGCAAGATTTTTTTTTAGTTTTAATGAATTATTTATAATTTTAACATGGAACGGTTTTAAATCATATATCGACATCGTGAAATATAAAAAAAAAAAAGAAAAGAGAGAAATCGACGCAGAGAACTGCGACGTTTTACAGTGGAATGGAAAAATCCTATTACCGAAATAAAAATCCGAGGATAAAAATTTTTTATTTATATCATTACTGCGCTTCGTGCAATAAAGGATAAATGGCGCGATTCTGATTCTTTATCAAGAATCCCATTTTGTAAAAGCAATTTTAAGCTGGATGATATCACTTTCACTGCCGCTAATCCTTGCCAATTAGCTGTTTTTTCGGCCGACTAGTAAAGACAGCAATGTCCAAAAAAAAAAAAAAAATCTCTCGTCATAATTGTACGGTTGCCTATTGCTGTTAAGCTTTTTGAAACAACTCTCTCGAGCTTGGAGCGAAAGGGAAAATAATTTCTAAAACGTTTACACGCAGTATGAGTTGGTAAGTTCACCCTATTATTCTTTTTCTCGTTTGGTGTATCCTTCTTTTTTTGCAAAAATATAATTTTTAATACGAAATTAAGAAGGCATATCAAAATAAATATATCCGAGTTTTCGAAAGAGGAAAAAAATATGGCCAGAAAGCGAAGGAGGTTGTATAAGCATAAACTAAGGACTCGTTGATTTAGCTTCAAGAACGGGCATTTTCTATCCGCCTGGCCCTGTTGCGTATGGTTTGCAGAGCGCTAAAAGAAAACGAGGCGCAAAGCGAACAAGTGTTAGTTCGTGTTGAACAAATACTGCGAAAGTATCTAAATACAGAAAATCAGCACGACAACCTATACCGCCGATCTCTCGGATTTTTGTTGCGCAGCTGCAAGCTCAACTTTCATGACGCTTAGACATCGTCGATGCGATATCGGGGGAGGTTCAATTGATCGCTCGTCGTCTTGTTTTCTTTTTTGTTTTTCCCTTTTGTTCTCCTTATTTTAGACAATATACGTATATGATGTAGTAGTCGAGTTACAAAAATAGCGGGATCGCGAACCGAGGAATCCACGAGCGGGGATTTGGAAAACTTACGTCGTACATCCAGCCATTTCGGTCCGAGAAGAGAAATAGTCGCGCGCACCTCGTTGTCTTCGGAATATCAGGGGGTCGATCGAGAAAACTGATCTGTGTACATAAATAATATACATATATATATATATATATATATATATATATATATATTCGTATATATGCGTGTGTGTGTGTGTTGTGTATGCGTGTGCGTATGTATACACACGAGAATAATATTGTTAAGCAAGAAAGCGGAAAAAGCATTTGAATTTTGAAGAGATGTTTTCTCCAAATATTATTCCATGGAACATTTTATCTGTTAATATATTTCATTCGTGTATGGTTTTACAAACCATTTATCACGTTTATACATCAGTGATTAAACCAATTTCTAATTCTTAAGTTAATTATAATTAAATTATTTATTTCTTAAACGGATTTATATATTAATTAATTTACACATTTTATATTTCACATGTAGAAAAGTAAGTAAAGGTGCTTATGCTTGTGTACTTTTGCGCATTATTAGAATTATAAATTTTAAAAAGCCCCTTTATTAATTTGTCCCTTTATTTATTTGTCATTTCAAAAATTAAATTAATAAGTATCTTGTATAATACAAAAATTTAATGGCACTGATTTTTATATAATAATATGAATGAAAATAATAACCTATTAAATCTCTGTTAAATTCAAAATTGTAGGTAAGCGCACCATCTCACACAAGGGCTACTTAAAAAGTCCTTAGTATAACCCGGATCTAAAGATGCAGATGTTTTCCTAGCTCTCTCTCTCTCTCTCTCTCTCTCTCTCTCTCTCTCTCTCTCTCTCTCTCTCTCTCTCTTTCGCTCTCTCCCTTCCGCCTACCCCAGCCCAGTCTCCCGTTTTAACGAGCAATGAGCTAATTAAAAGCTCGGGAGCGAGATGCTTTTTTTATATGCAAAATGCCGGAGAGTTGAAAATACAGCGTTGCGACTAAATTCACGATTCGGGAAGAAAGTTGAAAGGGGCGCACGGGTAAACTTTTAATCGTATATATATACACGTTTTCGCATATAAATAAAAAGAAAGTGCCGGAATGATAAGAGGCACATCGTTGGCATTTGCGCGATGGGAAAAAGTTTCTCTTTACTGTAAGAATCGTTAATTCGCAGTAATACTTTTCTCTCTCCTTCTCTCGCCCTCACTCTCGTATTCTCTCTCCTGTAATTTAAGGCCGAGACAGATAAAATTCGCGAATTTATAACAGTTCTGGGTCTAAACTAAGTTCCTTGGCACAATCTCTACGAACAGCTTGAGCAAATGTAAAATTTCTGACGTTTATCGCCTCGGGAGAGGAACATGCGCGCTTTTGTCCACATATACCAAAACCAACCTCTGTATGTACGTACCGCTCCCGTTAACTTCAAAAGACGTGCCGCATCTCCTCGGCAACTCCCCCGAGCCCTCGACTGTCGAAAGACAAACTCAATTCTCTCCCCGCACACCCCTCCCGCCCTAGCTATCCCCCGCGAGGCGGTCTTAATTAGATTATAGACGGACAATTACCGGCCGCCTCTATAACTCCTCGAACGTCGCGTTTACCCTCGCGCCACGCGTAATTGCCTCCCCGCTTATTGTACTCATATATATATATATATATATATATATATATATATATATATATATATATATATACAATCGCTCAAACGGATCGCCGATCGTTCGTTACCTGCTCTCGCGTACGAAGGCGCGCCGGCAACGGATGCACGCCCTCGCCGCCCGAGATGTACGTGTGTATGTTCTATATTACTCGAGTCATCGCGAACTCTGTAATATGATTAACGGTTTCGCCCCGACTCACGGCTTCCGATGTAATTAGAGGAGCGGAGGGGCGGGGGGAGGCGTGCAGATTATTCCAGAGCTGTAACGCACATTCTGGCGGGAAACGCGTCTTAAGATACGGAGGGATGTACGGTCTTCGATAAAGCCGAACGAGAGTCGGAAATGTCATTCGACGAGCCTCGCGTACGTATCGAAATTTGATTGTCGCAGAGTCTCGCGACGGCGCGTAAAACGCAACAGCATAAGTTGCTGATGCCGCTTTCGCTGCCGAATCAACTTACTTGTAAATCTTTGCCTAAGCTTATAATGGTTCGTAAACTGCCAACTATATGACAATCGTCGCACTAATACGATAATGGTCGAGGGAATATTGTGCGCGAAAATCAACGCGTATTTTGCGCGATTGCAGATGGTTTTTGCATCCCGTGACAATGCTAATCGGTTAATCAGCAGGCTTTTCGGCTTAATTCGGCCAGGGAAGACCAGGCAGATGGGAAAAACGGACAAAGATTTTTGTTACAAAGCCACTAATAAATTAACGAAATAAATAACTTTTTAATAATTTCAATGTAATTTTAAAGAATTCAAATAAAAGTCGGACTAAAGTTATTGGTTAGAAATGAAGATTTTCACTTCAACTAATCGAAAGTTATTTATTCTTCATTCCATGCGACGCGCATTGGAACGCCGACCGAGTTCACGAATTATGCATTACTTTCTATCTTGAAACGATTCGCGCAAATGCTCGTTGGCAGACTTTGGTCATATAAGATGCAAAGTTAATTAATAAATATGACAACTCTATACGAATCTGGCGACTGTTGTCTTTCCGCCTGTTTCTGAGGACAACGAGTGCTTGCTTCTCAGACCCCTTAAAAAACCCGCACATACGATAGGGTCACACAGACTAGCGTGTCCAGAATTTACGCGATACCGCGTCACGCTCCGAACGCGCGCGCAGTCCCGCGTTAATTTCTCTAATGAGCTCTCTCGGGCGATTGTTTCGTCGCGGCCAGGTGCGCGCTTCCTGCGACAAATAATACTGTTCGCAGCTACCGGTGGAAAATTGCACGGCTTGCGATAAATTTCAAGAAACCGAAAGAAAGGCAAACACCCCTCTGTGGCGTACGAACGGAACTTTCGGAAGGTTCGGCTCGGTTGTGGTTATGCTCTCGAATTACGAAGGTAGTAAAAACAATAAAAATTGCCAGCTAAACTATTAGACATTTTGGGTGGGGTAGCACAGCACTTTTAATTTTAAATATTAATTTTTTCTTCTTCTTTTTTTGGAGTTTCGACAGCTATGGGAAGTCTGACGTGAGATACTTAACAGTAAATATTGATGTGAAAAAATCAGCAAAGAATTTCAGAAGTAGTTTTCATTGTTGTCAGACGGTTTAAAAGAATGCACTGATTCAAAATAAAGTAGATCTGTCAAATGTTGACTCTGTGTTAAGAAAAAATTTGCTGTATGGTAAATATATGAAAATTGTCATTATAATTCTATGGCAATTTCTACGCAAAGAAGAATTATATGCGCGAGAGTAAACGATTCATCTACGTTTATTGATACATCAATTTATGTGTAAAGGTGTTATCGTTAAATATATAGCTTACAAACTGATAGCCATAAAGGAATTTAATGAAAAATTCAGTTTCGAATTCTTATCTTCGTCTATAAATTTAACTTTCGTCAGTGTGGTATAAGTGTAATATCAGTAATTTTTCTGAATTGTCCCTTTTTCACCCAGCAATTAACTGAATCCCATGCGCATCCAAACACTTTTAAAGAATGGGTTACTACTTGTATGGGTTGCTGTCATAGTCGAGTCCCCGATAACTTTCTCGAGTATACGAATAAAGGAGAAAACATTCGAGTTCTCGAATTAGAAGAGATTGATATGTCTCCAATCCCAGATAGAACGATGATTCGATGATTTCGAACTGGCAATCGCGCACGCGAGAAGTAAACTTGCCAATCGAACTCTAGGAACCTCCGACACATATGCCGCGTATAAAGTTTGGCCAGCGAGCCAATATAGAGCTGAGAGGCAGGCATCGCCGAGTACTCGAGCAGACCTAATCACCGGGATTTATCGACTTATCGCGCCGCCGAGTTCGGCCTCTATTAATACGGAGTACGTATTTGATCGAGGAGTAGTTAATAGAAACGCCCTCAAACCATCGATCCTCGTAGCATTACGGAATTTGTTGTTTTTTCCCCCTGTTCACGTGGATTCCTGTGTAGGCATAGGATGAGCTAGACGCTACCCGGGGCGGCGGGCTATAGTTCAGCCGCGATCGGCCCTCGTTGCTTCCGCGCCCCGTTCGAGCGCTCGGCAATTTGTACAGCTCGGCGTTGCGCAGATTTTATTGTTACGCAAGCTTTGCGCGAGATTTACGATTGTTTTCCGAATGTTTTTGGACGATGTAAAAAAGCAACAAAAAAAAAACAAACAGAAACAAAAAGACGCGAAAATAGGAAAAAACGAAATACCGATGCTCCCGCTATTCGATTGGAGCGAGCGTATTTTAAAGAATTAAGGTCACTCACTATCGTGATGTATGAACAAAGTGCGATTCGCATGGAAACAGGCAATTCGGATGGCACGAGGCGGGGGGGGGGGCTAGTCCTATTAGTTTCGATACATTCTTCCTCAGTTTCGCTAGTATAGTGGGATTTGATCGCAATACGCGAGATTGCAAAATGTCTGCATTGAAAATTATTAGTCTTATCGTTTAGTATAAATTGACGCTGGCGTGTATTTAAATATTATAATGTTTTATGCTCATTACGATTTCATTGAAAATAATGAATGCATTAGAAAAGGCATTATGATTTCAACCCAGATTAATATATTTATCTTTGACAAAGGTAAATAACAAAGATCCGTTTACGATTCATTCGTTCATTCATTCGTTCGTTCCTTTTCTATAGGATACTGCTAGAGCCGGCACTTCGAAATTCCAAAGTAAAGTTTGTGGCTAAAATGGTTTAAAAGCACGTGCAATATATTGGAAATGTGCATGTATAAAATTAATATTCTTTACTTTTTCAGTTAATTTTAAAAAATACGAGTAAATAGTATACAATATAATTAATAGTTTGAACACTAAGTTGCGATCCGGAAAAGGAAAATAAACTGAAAATAATTATTCGTCATCAGCATAATTGTATTAAACGATTTTTTCAATGATTTCAAGTTCAAGACATTAAATTATTACATTATTTAATATTCTAAATATCTCCTTAATCGCTTCGACGTATCTGATCCAAAATCGACTGGTGGCCCAATAATCGTTCAATTAACAGGATCGACTGAAACGGCCTCGCCAAACCGAGGAACCGAGCGGCGCCAACGATTCAACTCCGCGAAGCCCGCGATTCGTGAAAGCTCAACGCCCCCTCCCCCAGCCCATCCGCGTCCTGCGCCGAGGAGTAATATTCGGCCCACCGCCCCGGCAACGAGTTAAAAGCGTAGAGAGGGCTCGGTGCGTCTCTACAATTTCCAAAATTCGCGGTGGACGGCGGAGGGGGATAGAGGTGGTTGCGGCAGGGAAAGGGAGGAAGAGGTCGCCCGTCGCCATTTTGCGGGAGCCTCATTGGGTCGGCATCGATCGTGGTGAGAGGAAGGGGAAGGGGCGGGCAAATGCCGCGGCGTCTCTTTCTGCAGTACGTGTGTGCGTGTGTGTGTGTGTGTGTGTGAGCATATATGTATTGTATGTATAATGTTATATACGTTTGCGGCTTAATATGCGCGGAGGAAATATGTGTCGCACGCAAGGCCCGGGGCGGCGCATATTAGGGATGGATCGATCGTACACGGAACGCGTGGCATATGTATCCGAGGGCGAGGGAGAAAGAGAATGAGAGAGAGAGAGAGAGAGAGAGAGAGAGAGAGAGAGAGACAGAATAAAAGATAGAGAAAGGGATTTTTATGCGGGCAACGGGTGTAAGTCTTTGTTTGCAAGACTTGGAATTTCCAATTATCCTTGAAAAATTGTTGAATGTTTTGTCACTAATGAGAGGCTAAAGGGGAAAATACAGCATATAGCTGATTTATGCCTTACGCACAATTGAGGCACAACTTTAGAGAATTATATATTTGACACGAGTTCAAAAATTTTCAAATCACTGTAAAGGATGTAATTAGTCTTGGTAACGCCGTATGAATATATAATAGTCAGCGTTTCAATTCTAATTAGTCAGATCAGTCAGAGATTACAATTATGATTTAAACATGCGCAGCCAAAAGAGCATTGTTGAATTAATTTATTTAACTTTATCTGAATTTCAACTATGACTAAAACTAGTAAAGGTATAGATTATTATTGTTGTTATTTTTATTATTTTTATTATTATTATCGTTACTGGATTCAACGATATAAATCGATAGAAACGAAGTGACGCAGATGCTAATACTGATCTCAGCTGCTTAGAGATGACTTGTCCTTCTGGATCCGATTGCACACTTCACGGAAGGTAGTTAAGAAGCTCGGAGGTCTATAGCTATCCAAATTTCAACAGTTTTACTCGAGGCACCTATGTTATATACATCGTCACTGACTTACACGCACGCACGAGCATATACACGCATACACGTATATATTGATCAATACCATATATATCCTTTTACTGTTAAATACCTAGATAATTATTTGCATTATTTTATCATTAGTTCCTCAGATCTCTAATAGCTTACCGTTTACTATACGTTTATCCCAGTTTGATAAACCAAACTCCCTCGATGCGACTTTAAGTAGCGCGCTAGATTTGGTTCGAATCCCCTCCCGTCCCGTCGCACGGCCACCCCAAACTTAGCAGCCGTTACTGCTCCGCTCGTGGGCGGCACGCGTCGACAACGCGGGCCCGAGCGACGAGCGCGCGTGCGTCCGCGCGGGTCTATAGGAAAGAAAAGGGGTCGATCATCTGGACCCTGGTGAGTCGGGCTTCTATGCAAATTGCATTTTACGCGCCTGCGGCCTGTACCTACTTTAGCATTCGGCCCGCGATATGCCATCCCCTCCTCTCGTCCTTCTAGCCCGCGTCGTATACAAGCATACACACACACGCGCGCGCGTGCGCAGAGTCACGATGTATTTCTAGCGTACTTCGTAGCGAAGAATAAGTTGAAAAAAGAAGAGAGGGAGAGAGAGAGAGAGAGAGAGCGAGACAAATAGTGCTCTGAATTCCACTGATAGAGAGCATGGAGCCATATTTTTCTCTGCTTCTAATAGAAAATTATTTACAATCCATTATCTCTATCTTAGGGTATTGTTTTTGTACGACATAAGATACAGTAAATCTATATAGAGTGAACCAATTTTTCGGCATGAATAATCTTCAGTAAAAGTTTTGGCTAAAGTTCCAGAAAATCGGTACCCGAAGAATCGTATAGAAAACAGTAATTTTACGTATTTTAAGATACACTGAATAAGAATATTACATTCCAAATTGAAGTAAAGTCAGCAAAAGTTTCAAATAAAAATTGTAGAATTCAGTAAATTATATATTTTATGTTTAAAGTAAAGGGCTTATCCTGGATATTATTTTTTCCCAAAAAAATAGAAATTCGATAGTTTAATGAAATCTATAACATCCATTTGAAAAGTTTTCCTTAGCATTCAAAACCGTTAGTTGACTTTTTTATGAATTTTTTATAGTTCTCAACACCAAAATCCTCTTTGGGACGATTCCCGCTATGATTATTTGTAAACATGAAAAATTCCATATAGATCAATTTTCGTGGTAGGTCTTTTCAGACCTACATAAAAAATTATAAATAAATGCGATCGTATAAGACCGTTTTATACCAATAAAAAGTAGAATGATTTCGTGTATATGTATAATTCACGCAGTTGTGAATTCTAAAATAAATATAATCTGATAACACTTTCTATTCAGCCAAGTTTAATAGTGACTATAACTATTTTTTGTTCCCGAAATCATAAAAAAAAATTTTTCTTTCTCAGCTGTATAAAAAATCGATATAAACATTAAAGTTGATTTTTCTTATTTAATAGAAAAAAATATATAAATTGAGTCAGTTGAACTCACTCGCGCTTTTCAAATCATTTGTACTTTCGTATAAGCGTACGTACTGTATAAAAAGCAAAGAATCTGAATTCTTACCCCATCGAAGGTATCCCAGTAATTAATTTTATCATAAAAACTTCGCCCTTTTTATACCAACGCAAACGTTAAAATATTTTTTACGTCTTAATAATAAAAGTTAAGAGCTTTGTACGCTGGAAGCTCGATATATATATATATATATATATATATATATATATATATATATATATATCTTTATATATCGCAAAATGTTTCACGTAGAACTACGTTAGAAAAACGATATTTTGTACCCCTGTCCAGAACTGGATTTATATGCGCTGTCGCCCTTTTTAATTGCGTAATATAAAAGCTTTTTTTTCTACCTGATATTTACAGAAGAGAGTACATAAAAAGTGTACCCTTCTCGCTGCGCGCCGGCCGACCGCGCTGCTCCGCTCCTCTGCGGTCGTTATTTTCAATATAAATACTTCGAGGTAAATAAATCACGGTCGGCCGGGCTGAATTTCCAAAGTTAAAATAAACCCGATTAAATGCCGTACGAGCGCGCATGCGCGAATAGAATATATTATGTGATCTTTTCCATACTTACAATGCCGTGGAACTTCTGAATTTATCTGGACTTACCTGAAACAGTAAGAAAAACCATATATTAAAAATTCAGATTTATAAGAAAATCAATATAGATAATTAGATATACATGCAGAGTAATTTCTTCAAATTAGAAAGTGAATATTCACTCTTAGAGAGTGAATAGTAAAATTTGCATCTTGTACATGAAGGAAAAGAATTTCTTATTTACATCATTACAGTCATAAATTCAAAAGAAAGAAAATGCACCACCGATTAAATTGACTTTCGAAAAATGATAAATGCGTCAGGACGCCTATGATTCAGTTTACATTTTATTATATGTGTGGTGGAAATATTGGGAAGAGGAGTAGGTTCTCGAAAAAATGATTTTTATATGTTTTATTAATTTTATTGTTCGTACGGTGTCTCACAACAGTAACAGAAAAAATCCCAGCTGCTGCTCGCCACTCGGCCTTTTAAAGCCCACACTCTCTCCCCCCGTCGCTACAGAGTGGGGAGAGCGGTGAAATTTTCGATCGAATCACAGAAATATTAGCGCGCGCATTTTGCGATCGCGCTCTTCTTGCTCGCCGCTAGAGCGCGGTAAAGTTTCGGCCCTATGATATGCATTATCGAAACCGCGCTCTATTCCCCCGCCTCGACGAAGCAGCCAAGTTTTTCGCCCTATCACCTGCGGCCATTGTCGCGCGCACTATCGAAGCCGCGCTCTGCAGGTCTACTTTGACGAAGACGAGGCGGGAAGTTTCCCTATTCCGCGCAAAGGCGAATAGCGCGCGCTCTCTTTCGCGGACAGCGTATTCTTTTTATTGTTCGCAGTGGCGAAAAGGCAAGGTGGTTCTGAGTCAAATTTATCTAGTTCCCCCTCTCCTTTTTTTTCGTGTCTCTCTCGACCTCTCGCGCACGTTACTACTCACTGCCAAGCATTCTCGGGGGTCCCCGCGCACACCTTACGTCTCAAACGCGGAAGTTAGACTTCCTAGAGAGTACATTGTGCCATCAGAAAACCACTGTGTTTTCAATACATTTGGCTACACGTGTACGTAGGCCTCCGTACACGCGAGTTGGTAACGGCACGAGGCAGAACTACCCGTTTTACCCTTTTTTTACCATATATATGATCGAAATATTCATGAAAGTTTCTTTCCTTGCATTTTCACCTTACAATCTTTCTTTACAGGTTGGTTATTTGATACACGGAGCTTTATGAATTTAACGTAATCAGAACGCAATTCAAACGAAACATATCGACGAAAATGTAAACGAAACATAACAACCTATTTTTTGTATGATTACACGCGAATATAATATATATATATATATATATATATATATATATATATATATATATATCTTATTTGGGAGACGCATATAGTTAACTTGTATGAAAATTAACTTCTATAAAATCAAAAAATTAACTTGTATAAATCTGTAGGAATAACGATATAATTTTATTAAACAACAAATTTGTATTCGGCGCGTATTAAGAAACAATCCGTTACAATATGTTTGTAAAATTGATAGGAACCGCTATTTATAAATACACAATATACAAAACAGCCCATTGCCACCTGTTGGTGAATACTCAATGTCAAACTTATGCTTTCATCCTTTTATCACTCGTGATTCCAACCAACATTTACGATATAGTCTCGTTTTTGAAGCTCGAAAATACTGAAATTAAGTGCAAGTCCACTCTCTACTCCCTTTATAGATTTTACAGAGAAAACGCATTAAATTAAAAAACACGTCATTTAAAATGACCAGCTCTATTCAACAATTCAAATCCAAAAACCATCAGACAGCGCTGCAAGTACAGATAATAGTCTCCATTCTTTCGAGCTTTCAACAATATGAATTTCCGGAATTTCGTATACACATGTATATAAATGCGACCGCGCAACCATGCTCGCGACTTATCATCCCGCGCATTATCGAATCAGCCCTTTCTATGTCTGAACCTGCCGCTCGACACATATTCGCATCACCTATACATACAAGCATACATACATACATAGATATATATATAATACAAAGCGCTCGTGCTTTACGATCACACGCGAGTAACGCGACTGCAAAAAAGTACGAGGTTATTTTCTCCCCTCACTAACATACCCTTACTCTCTCTCTCTCTCTCTCTCTCTCTCTCTCTCTCTCTCTCTCTCTCTCTCTCTCTTTCTCTCTCGCTTGGACTGGCTCGCGGCTAATGAAATTCAAATTTTCTTTATCGCCGGCGAGATAACGAGCCGGTCGCCCCCCGCGGCTCTATAAAGCCGCGGCACGGGACCGCTCGCGCTCCGAGCACCAGGCAGAAAAGTTGCCAGAGCGTAAAAGTGAATTCAGAAATTCACCGAGGGCCCTCCATTCAACGCGGCTGCAGAAGGCTTGTAATTATTATACTATGGATATTTTTTTGCGCGCGTGTTTAGATTTCGGCTCGGGTTGGAGAGGCCGGAGAGAGAGAGAGAGAAAGAGAGAGAGGAAACTTCGGCTTTTACCGCATTTGAACGACCGAAGAACAAAAAATTGTATTATCTTTGCTATTTTTACATATATACGTAATATCTTTGTTATATGTATGCAACAGCAATGGACAAAAACATTTACGGCGTGCATTCAGAAACCTTTTTATTTTCGACAAAGATAACCGTGGTTGCGCCACGTTTCCCTCGATGTGATATTTTAATTTTTATATTCATATGATATTTTTAGAAGAATAAATACTGAATATTTTTATCTGTAGAATTATTCAGCTTTCAGTTGAAAATGCGAACTCTGATAACCGAATCTGACATATAATATATAAATATATAAATATATATATATATATATATATATATATATATATATATATATTCGTTTATTAAATAGCATTGTAATAAAGAAAATATCGGAAAAGTCGAATGCACTCCTTTTTCCATTTTGTTTATGTTTATATACATGCTTTCACCAGGTACAAGCAAAATACTATAGATTCCAAAAGGAAAATTTTTATTAGCTAAAGATATAAAGAAAAGGATGGATAGGGTCATGTAAAATAAATACAATACTGTACAGAATATACTGCTTAGAATTGCAACATACACGTTGTAAAATTAAAAATCTTCGATGAGACAAGTACTTCGAAATATTTTATAAGTAATACATTGTCTTTTATTATTCTCAGTGCACTGTTGTCTATACTGACATACTTAATTTGTACTTATGGAATATTGTGGTAATATCGTGAATCTATAAAAAGAAAGTAAATAAAATTAGCGAAGATTAGATTAGAAGATTCGAAGTTGAATACTTTATAATGTTAGATCGGGAATTAGAAATCGATCGCGGATTAGTTCAGTCAACTCCGACAAATTAACTTATAAATACTATATAGGTGCTAGAAATGGCAATCGTCTAACCAATAGGCAAGTTATATAAGTTAGAGAAAAATTATTTAGCATTTATTCGGCTGCATGTCTACTTGTGGCGGCCATTGCTGAGTTATAAAAATAGAAAATTGGAAGGATAGCTTAATGCATATATCGGTTCTAAGTCGGAATTCAGCATCGTTATTCAGACATAAATATATTTATTTATTCTACCTATCTAAAAGAAGACAATATAGTTGCCCGCCAACTCACCTAAAACGGCTGTATACCATACGTTTTTCCAATATTCCAATCTAATTAGCGGCGATCAAGCAGCATCACCGCATCGCGAGCTCGATTGCCGTCCGTTTTTCAAAACCATCACGCAGCGGAAGCAAAAAATCGACAAGAAGCTCTTGACAAACCGCCCTCCGTTACCACCACCGCCACCTGCCGGGTCATTATCAAAATCTCATAAATCCGCGCGCCGGGAAAGCGCGAGCTGAAAAAAGAGGTGGTGCGGAGGATCAGGAGGGGTGGAGCTGAGGGCGAAGAGGAAGCAGAGCGCGGAAAAGCATAATGTAGCACGCGGCGCTCGCGACTCGGTAACGAAAGCGCCCATCCATCAAAACCGGGACGAGTAATCGAGCGGCCCTCTCGCGCGGGCCGAAATGAACCCGGCGGCGGGGAAAAGTGGGTGGAGGGGGGTGGGGTACAGGAGGTTGGGGAGGAGGTCGCTTATCAATCAAAACCGGAGCGAGCGCGGGTCGATTTGTCGCCCTCGGGAGTGGAGGGGGCAAGCGCGGAGGTGGCCGCTCCGTGCGTCGGATAATCGCTCGTAACTTCTCGCGCGCGCATGAATCGTTCTCTCGATTTTCATGGATGGCTCGTAAAAAATACCGAAGAGACAGAGAGAGAGAGAGAGAGAGAGAGAGAGAGAATGTATGTGTTGAGTCTGTGTGTGAATCGTAGGGCCAGTGGAAGATATATCTGTGGCACGGGTACGTAGGGTCAGGAGGAAGGCCTCGACGTGTCTCGGTATTATGGCCACTAGCAAGAACCACCCGAGACGAGGAGATTCCGCGAGAACGGAGGAAATAGAAACGCCATTGCTTGTGTGTGTGTGTGCGCGCGCGCGCGCGCGCGTGTGTGTGTATTTAACCTAAAGTATACACACATCCACAAATATGTATATAGATATATATATATGTATATATATATATATATATATATATATATATATATATATATATATATATATGGCGAACGACTTATAGCGTGGTAAAAGGGCGTGAGCGATTTAATTTTTTTCTTATTTTTTTATATATACACTATACTTTTATGGGGAATTGCTCGAGAGCTGCGTGTGTAAAAGCGGGCGTGAAAATAGAGCCGTCCCTATAAGTAATGGCTTTGTTGATAATAAAAAAAATGGATGCCTTCGCTTATTTTCCTGCTTTTCAGTGGGCTGTGGGGCATTTTTTTCTGCTGTGCCATGCAGTTGCGCAAAAAATTAAATTAACATTTGTTGACTTGATCCTTATACTTATTTGGTCTGTTGATAATATTAATATACGTTATCGACCATCTAGGAATATAATGTTAAAATGCATCTGCATACAATTTTGTTAGTTAATATAATAACAAAGTTATTTTGTGATAGTTCCGAATGAATTATAATCGATTAGCAGAAGTTTATGAAATAAATTAATTTTTAAGATAATATATAATTATTACATATTCAGCTACGAAATAGGCTGGATCAAGACATTAATTGGCTATTATTTATGTTAATTGAAAAATTATGAATAAAGAAGATACGATTTCTTATTTGTATTACAAAGCAATAGAACGGAAATTTGAAGAACAAAAATCTAACGCCGTGTAAGCGTTTTTAAAAGACCCAAAAATCAATACGAATAAAACGTCTTGAAGGAATTTTAAAAGTAAATATTATAAAGGGAGAGTATAATAATTGTAGAAAATGCTCCGCGGGCCAAGAGATTTTATTCGCTGACGTTACATTATTCATGCTATTACGAAAGGAGAGCAGCGGAGATGGGAAAACAACCCTCGTAAAGTTTTCCGCCTTTCTTAGAAATTTATAAGCCGAGCAGAAACTTACTCTAAATAGTAATGTTGACGATTCTGTATAATTACTTCTAAAACTTTAGCGAGCATATAAATTTCGCAGAGAATTTCTATAAACAGTGTAGATAATGTAAGTAAATGAATCGAGTATTTTACATTTAAATTCTACCGTGTTTTTTACAGTGATTGTAGAGAATAAATATGTAAAATCAATCACAAACATTTATTGAGCAACGTTACGATCTGTAAAGAATTATCTACGCATATAGACCTAAATGAAAGTTATTGCTGTTTTCATTTAATATTATATCTGTATTAAATAGAACGTCTTAATAATTTCCAAGGCACGGCGTAAACCTTTTCCTTTTATCTATAAAGTACCGTCCGAAGTGAATTTACGAAGGTAATAAAATCAGAGCTCTTTCTTTATCAGAAAGGCAGTGCAACAACTAATTAATAATTCTCGGTTGATAATAAATTTTTTATGTGTGTATAGTATTTGCCGAAATTATATTGAGAAGGTGGATTTCATATGAGAATCTTTCTATATATAGTCGATCGGTGTCGGTGTTTGAATTTATGTGGATGATATATACGTACGCATATATATATATAGAAGCGGCGCAAATTCGTTTTTACAACCTATAATGATTTATTCCACGTTATACCGTCAAAACGTCCCATTGCTACATGTACATCACGTGCGTCCTAACCCCCCCCCCCCGCGAACGATCGCTAACATCGCCTGAACCCCCCTCCCCTATACAACGAACCGTACAGCGGCAGCACCAGTGACGACGACTCGATCCCCTAATTAGCCACATCGGCATATTGTACGTATTTTCACGAGTCACGGTCTGATGAGAGCCACTCCTCCTACCCATCTCCCGCCGTTCCTCATCATAAAACGCCGAGGGATATAACAAGGCCCCTCTCTCACCGAGCCAATCATCGTGTTCGCCGCAAAAACAAAAGAAGTACAAGAAAGCTTCGTAAAATACGAACTCTCGGAGAAATGGGAGATTCGGAGGGAGCAAGTGAGAGAGAGAGAGAGAGAGAGAGAGAGAGTTAAGAATAAGTCAGCCAATCGGTACACTGTACCGAAAAAAATTCCTAATTACGAGGATAATAATCCACGTGCTGCGCGGAGTCGCGGCGGTGACTAGACCTGGCGGCAAAGCAGCAGCGTGGGCATGGAAACAAGAGCAAGTCTGTTTATACAAATATATATATATATATATATATATATATATATATATATATATATATATGATTGCGCCAAGGCAAGAACTAGCTTCAGCAAGTATAATCCGGGGGTCCCCTCGCTAAGAAGAAAGAGACAAACGCGCCCCATTGATATCGGATCGGAGATGTCGAGTGTGGGGGGGAGGAAACAAACACTTTCTCGGACTTTCGCCCTGAGAAACGCGGAGAGAATTGGTAAAAGAGGCAGAGAGAGAGGAGGAAAGAAAGGAGAAAAAAGGGAATATGAGGAGAAGGAGAAGAGCTGGAAAAGAAACTATCGCGATGAAGAGGGGGGTCAGTCGTGAGATAAACTATGGGAAAGTGTTTTCTATATTATACGTTATGAAAAGCGCTAACTCGTATAAACGACGATGTGGAGTCTCGTTTAAGCAAGGGCAGTAATTGTATCTGCAAAATCGTAAATCTTAGACGGATACGTTAAATTAGCTCTTTTATTGGCGTTGAAACGAAACTGGATACAGTGATACTGTATTACTGAATAATCTACGGAGATTATTTATGCTGGTGTCGATAATACCAATGACTAATATTGCTGACGGTCGTAAAAATACAATCATAGAATCTTATGTAAAAATTGTAGCTATGAAATCTGATAATTTAAGTGAATAAACAGAACAAAAGTGTCAAACATCTAATTTTCTAGAAAGCAATAAATAATACTGTTAAAGAACAATTTAATTATTTTGTTCGAGAAAGAATGAAGCTCTAAGACTTGTGTAAAAATTATAAAGTTCCAACTTCCATATAAAATCTCTTTCCATATTAAAAAAAAAAAGAGTGATGAACAGATATATATTTTCGCGTTTTTGTGTTCCGTGTTTCCAGACTTTTAATCTGAAATTCAGTAACTAGATACCATGCACATACATATGTATGTATCACAAATCTCGAAAAAATCTTTGCGCGTCATGGTCGCGAATGGATTTTGTAAATAATTATCTCGACCGCCACGGACATGTTTTACTCCATAACTTTCTCAGACAGTGTCAAACGTTTAAAAAAAAAGAGCGAACCTAAAATTCACGTGAAATTTATGGTGAAAAGAGAAAATTGGGAATGCGAAGAAGATAAACATATATAGAATATAGCCAGGGAACGAAACCAAAGAGCTGGAGGATAGGGGTGGATAAAAAATGAGCGATGCACGAGGGTCGGGGGCAGCCTTTAAATTCGAAGACTTCGCGAGTTTGCTTCGGCATAGTTTCGCGACTGTTACGATATACATATATATAGGATGAGCGGTGCACCAACCGTCACCCTTCCCCTCCTCACCCCACCCAAACAGAGCCATCGATCGGACCGGACGCGGAACGCCGCGAGAGATTTGTCGTTCGCGCGGGCTATATAAGCTCGGCCCTTCGTAACCACCCTCCCCCCTCTATCCCTCTTTTCTTACTTTTCTGTCGCTCGGCTTTCTCGCCTTACGGTTCGTCAACCCTTCCTATCCCCGCCCGCCTTTCCACTTTCTATCCGTGTGAAATTACCTTTTCGCTAGCGGCCGCAACGCGCGCCTCAAAAAGGTAAAGAGGACGGATTCCGAGATCGATCGATGTGACTTTTATTCTAGCGCTCACTGCGCTTTTGCTCAACCTTGCATCTGCCCTCCCCTCGCTCTCCCATTCTCTCTATGTCAATTTCTCAGACCACGTATTAGCGTACACATGGTCAGAGAAATAGGGATTTTTTGCAATATCTTTTACAAATTCTTTACAAAAAGCTTGCGGTATTTAGTATGTAAGCATGACCGTTTTCCATTCTAATATAATTATAGTAGAGTATTTAGTTCTTGCTAAGGTTCAAGGCAAGTTGAATATCCTAAAACTAGGATATGATTCCGTTTTTATCACTACGATTTACTAAAGACGAAATATCTACATTTGGATATTTCGTTTGGATAATGTACAGAATATAAATCATATTACTGTTCTTTTAATGGAAAAGAAAATTATAATCTGCATTAATTTTATTCTTCTTAAACATACTCCAAATGAATACATTGTTACATTACGTTTGAACCAACTTTCGAATCACTACTTCTACAGACTTTGACGCAATTCCAAAACATACGTTTTGATTGCAGCATTCGTTTTCTCTTATGAAGAAAATCATCTTTGCCATTTATTTTTAATATGCGGGCATAAAAAGGGTATTAAAAATCAAATTTGGAGCCTTTATAATACGCAATACATCAATTTTATATTTCAAATAAACATGCGTTACATTGTTTCACTCAGGATAAGCTCGCATTATCGTTAGGAAGTATGATAGACCTGTTTTCTGGCTTTTTTAGTATCCCTCTAAAGCTTTTTTGTGGCGAATCAAACTATTTTTTGCCTCATTTGCGAGGAGATTATTATTTACTTTTTCTAGATAAATATTTATGTAATATATTGTTAACACTTTTCATGCTTAAACCCAAAGGTGGGATTTTCTGGGTTGGTCATTTACGGGCTAAAAATTGATGATCTTGTCTCTCTCGACTTGAGATTTATCGATTTGGGGTCATTTACTAGGATTTATACCTTTGAAGTTAAAAGCTCGAGGTCTCAAAACATTGGATTTTATGGGCTAGGGGTACGGAGCTTAGGGTTCATAAGCTAGGAGTTCATGGATTAGGGTTCATGGGCTTGACGTTTACAGTCTTAGATATCACAAGAGGATAGGATTTGACAGTTGTGTTTCTTTGGCTAGGAGGTTCATGAACTTCAAATTTACGGGTCTATGGTACATGACTTTGCTGTTCTTGTAAACTTGGAACGAATGGCTCCGTGAAATGGGGTTTATGGGTTCATTAATTTGTTTTGACTTTGAGCTTGATTAGTCCAAATTTATAGACTTTGGTTCGCCATCTAGATTTCACGAGCTTCGGGTTTCGGCCTTAATATTTATTGTTTAATAGTACTAATCAGTTGATCAGTTAGTCTAAGTAATCGAAGAGTGTGCATTTTATAATAATAAATGAATATTACTTTGTTAATCGCCCGCATTCCGAAATATAATATTCTTTATATTTACTATCACATTCTATTACATTTGCTCGATCTCGAGCTGAGTAAAATTATCTTGTAGTCCGCAATTTATTTTCTGGTAACGATTTCAGATTTTCACTAGACAATTCTTATTTATTTATGTGAAAACTGTGTTATTTTTATTTCATGATGTATAACTATTCGTTACTCACCCCGATCCTGTCTAGAACATCCCAAGCGGGGAAACTACCTTCCATTGTAGACTCAATTGAGTTAAAAAACAATGTTGATGGCGCAGCTTGAGTATTGTCAAATTTCGTTATTCACGTCGAAATGATATCCAATACGATATTTTAATCAGGTTACTAATAGCATCAAATCATAATATTAAATGATTATTTACAGAAATATTTCATTTTAAAAAATATTATTTTAAAATTATTTCTCAACGGCTGAATTGCTTATTATGCAATATGCAATCTAGCTAGCATGTTGTTTATCTTAAAAATATCCAACTCGCTCAACAAGAATATAATAATGAAATTTTAGATTCCAGGGTGCAACAATGAAATAACCTGGAAGTATAAAAAAATTAGTTATTACAGGATCTCTCTTGAATATTTTAAAAATTCAAATGTACAGCTTGTAAATAAAATTTTAATAACATCTTTAACATTTTTTAAACTAGGTCGAGCAGGAACTTTTTTTTAATGTGAGTGAAAAACTATAATAAAAGACTATTTACAATTAGTGAAATTAAAAACGAAGAATTGATTGGCATGGCTGAATTTGAAAACGCATTGGGTAAAAACTAATCTATTTGTTTTAGAATGAGCTATAAAAAGAAAGGAAAATTCTGTATTCGTAACAAAAATGTAAAATCGACTACAATTTAAAAAAAATCTATGCTTCGTCGACATTTATTCCAAATAAATAACATTTCGGATAAATCCATTAGTTCAATTAATATAAACGGTATTTATTAAGATTATAAAGATAACGAACAAATACTTAAGTAAAAAATTTATTCAAATTTATATGGGCAATGTGTACAGGAAGCAAAAACACTTGGTGTCAGTTATTGCTTAATATAAATATAGATATATTCGCAAAACCAGCTAGAAACGTCTGAAAGTTTTGTGAATTTTTTCAGTGAAAACACACATAATTGTCGAAAAAAGGAGAAAAGTAAGGAGGTTAATAGTTTAGGAAAATGAAAGAAGCGGGAAAAGAACGGCCAACACGAGCAGTAATAAATAAACAGAAGAGGAAAGGAGAACTGAAAATACGAGGTCAAAAAAACTCGACAAGTGTTCCCTCCTCTAAAAATTCTAAACAGCCCCACCTCTTCCTACCTCTGCCCCTTTTGCAAACTTTGCCTGCTGTATATATATACATATATATATATATATATATATATATATATATATATATATATATATATATAAGCGCGGGAAGGAGAGAAGTAGGAGAGATGGAGAACGAGATAAAGAAAAAAAGAATGCAGAAAACGGAGGGCGCGGGTTGGCCGTTAGCGCGGGATCAGCCGTCTACCCGTAATGAGCGTAAATCTCGCGGGCTCGCGCGGGAGCCTATCTCTCTCTCTCTCTCTCCCTCTCTCTCTCTCTCTCTCTCTTTCTCTCTCCCTCTCTCACACTCTCTTTCCCTTTTTATCCTCGCTTTTTCCCTCGCCTCCCTTCTCGGCTCTCGGAGGAAAACGTGTTAACGTATGCCCGTGTACCCACGCGACGACGCAGCATAGGCGAGGGCGCAATAGAGAGAAAGAGAAGGAGGTAGCAAATGAAGACAAGAAGCAAGGGGGGGTAGGATTCACCCTTAAGCGGAGGCCGTCGCCCAGGAGATTTCCAGACCTTACATCTGTCCTTGTCCTTCTCCTCGCTCGCCAGCTTTTTTCCACCTCTCCCCTTATTCCTACCTAGTACTCAACGAGACTCGAGCGCTAAAAACCATCGTCGGCCGATGCGTCTAACTATAATATAACGAGCGATTCCGAAGCGAGGCTATTCGAATCGCTACTCATTAGGCTTCGACTATCATTGCTCCAACTTATCTCCTCTGACTTTATTTTTATTCATTAAAAGTTTGATTGCTTTGTATTGTCAGTTGTTAATATTTGTACAATCGACTGTGGAAATCCTATTGACAATTTAAATCTAATATGCGCTACTCGCAGTGGAGAGCCTAACTATAAAATACCGTCGATATGAATATGCATTAAGTATGCAAAAGTATTGCTTACATTATTAATATTTCAGATTTTTTTAAACATTTGTAAAAAAATAATTCACTAAACGAACAAAAAATAAAGCCTAAAATGTATCATAATGGATTAAAAAGTGTTAAAGGTGCATCATGTAATGTTCTTCACATCATCGAAAGGATTTTGCTAAGGAAACTACTGTAATTAAGAACGTATTCTCATTTCATAGAACTATTAATACTAATTGAAGTTTTTTACAGTATTCCTGCAATTGAAAGTGCTAAAATTCTAAGGTAATTTTAATATACTATTGAAATGGCGCCAAATTACAAAGAGAGAAAGGAAATAATAAAAATTTAGTCTGATAAGAAAATACATATATTACAATTATAAAAGAAACAAATCTATTTAAAAATTTGATTTTTTCTTTAATTTCTTTTTTTATTCAATTTTGTGATTAATTTAAATAGAAACGCTGTCCAAATAATACGGTGCAATCTGTGTGTCAATGTCTATCATATCATATGCCGTCAACGAATCCAAATTCTTAATTGCAAGGTTGTTCGTACATACATACATCGTGGGCGTTACTCTGCATTTTATACGTGCTTCGTTTTACGTTGCGGAAGACGGCGATGCGAAAACGCTGAGCGATAATTTCGAAGTTCGAGCAGGAAGCAGTAAAGGGTAAACGCACATGGCGAGCTGTGCAAGCGATTGACTTCGTCTAGTCAATTGTGAATCTTTGAAAATCTATTTATGCGTTGCGTGCTACGTGCTGCGTCCACGAAAGGACTATTGGCTATCGCGCCTGGTGTGCGCACTGTCCGATCATCTTTCATACTGTCACGTAGTGTCAGAGCACCGCACTAAGGGCGGTGCCTACTATGAGAAACCTCATAACTGCACAATCGAGGACGTCAATCACACAGACATAATCCCTGACTATTTATTTCAAATTCTTGAGAAAAGAGCTTGGCGTTATTTCATCAGTACTAGTCAAGTAATGATGGATATAATTAGTGTATTATAGCAATAAGTTAGATCAATAAATAATATTTATTATATTCAAAATTGTTCTTAACAGTCGACATAAGTAACTAACAACTATTTTCATCGAATCTTACAGCCGAATAACAATATATATTTATAATTAAGGAATTAAATAATGACGGTCAGACTGTCCTTGTTTATAGTCACCCAGAATCACCTAGAATCTAAAATGTAAATACAAATTAATCTAAATACTATTGTTAGCAAAGAACAATCTGACTGCCCCTATCACCATTGTATATACTGGCTGTCGTCCTTGTTTTTGTATATGCTTCGTTGAAACGAAAATCTAGTAACAAAATTCTATATGCCCCTTCCCCCCTTTTTCCCTTTATATTATTTACGCGATCAAAATATTTATATTAAAAATAATTATCCACAATTTCTAAAAAACGTTTAAGCCGTGCTATTCAAAACAGTTATTAGTAACAATCATTAACTCTATATAGACCGTTATTTAATTTTATGCTAAGGGCAGTGAGATTGACCTTTACTAACAGCAGTATTTAAACTAATTTACATTTCAGATTCTACGGACGTAATTATAAGCAAGCACAGATTGACTGATATTATTTAATTATTTAATTATAAATATATTATATTATTCGACTATAAGACCGATGACAATATTTTTAGATTAATTTTTTGGTGTAAATTTAGATTTTAAACTTCATATTAGACGATGGGCTTTGCCTATCTATCTACAGCGACTTTTTTACTGCCGTCAGCTATTTATTAATAATAATTATAATAAATTAAACTTTTGTGTTATTATCGTAAATTTTGCATATTATTTTAGCTTAGCACAATTTCTCTTCTAGCTCCTTATTTAATCGATTCAGAATAAAATAATGTAATTAGTTGAGAACATAATATAAGCCACGAAATAAATTTAAATGCACCGATAATTAAATGGAGTCTAAATATTGTTTAGTGTAATTCATTACTCGATGAAACTCGATTCGTAAATCCAATTTGTTTCTGTACAAAAATGAGAGTGGACGAGACTTTTATATGTGCATAACATTTCCAGTATTAGTGATTCTAAAAGTTATTAAAGAGCAACATCTCAAAACATCTTAATTAAAATCTGTATGGTTTATACAGAAAATTCCAAATAATGTAAGCCTATTGCGTTTTAAAAGAAAGTTATTAATACTCGTCGAGTGAAAAATCTAAAATTATACAGGATACTATAGTTGCAGATGACCTACATGCCAAATCAATCAATTCTACACTTTATAAATTTATACCTATTTTTAAAAAATTCTACTTATTATTGATGGATAATTACGTATACAGGCAGTTTTCAACTTTTACAGTCGTGATTCATATCTCAACTCGATAAACAAAAAAAGCAAAAATCTGTACGCGAAAATCGAGTACATGCTGTTGTAAGATTGCGCTCAATTTCACGCTCGTAGTCAATAAAGCGCTCATTTGCGAATGAAGGAGACGACAGATTTACAAAATCGGTCAAGGTTGGGAGTGTAAGCGAATTAAAAATCGTAAAGGGGCTAAATTCATACCTCTATTGTATATAAACTTTACGAAAATGCGGATTTAAAAATAATGCAAAAGAGTGCCCTACTTCAAGTAATGCATTTGAACTTTTAATTAGTAATTAGAGAGTAGATTTTTCATTTTCATTTCAATGCACACGACCGAGTTCAAATTGTTTGTACTATGAAGAAAATTCTTAAATCATATGAATTAAAATTTGGTATTATAAAATTCGAATCTACATTGCTTATACATATGTTGAGTTTCAATATTTTATGATTTTTTTCCTTCTATATTTAATATATAGCAATGATTCTGCATAAAATGATCAGTCCACAACGTAGTTCAATCTAATTTTATTAGCTTCATTATTTTTGTTCAATAGTACAACGTTCAACAATTTCTAGAACAATCCTACTTTTGGTTCTCCTAATGCATACGCGTGTAATAAAAATTTCTGCGTTATAACTTTTGATTCACATATAAATTTTTCATTTTTATATCGACTATTTAGGTCGCCGCTAAAACAGCGCATACGTTTCATATAACATATATATCCTGCCACACGCATATGTAAAGGAAGCATAGCGAGCCGAGCAATTTTTCCGCCAAAGTGCCGGTGATTCGAATCCATCCGCGTGCCTTTAAGTTAAACGCTTTCAGTCGCTTTCGACGCGCGCAACTATAGGCGAATCTATACCTGTACTATTGCAGTCGTATACAAATAAAATTCCCATAGAGGCGCGACAGCGGCGGCGCCCGCTCTCCGTTTTAATTTCCTCTACAACGTCGTTTAACGACGCACGCTGCACATCGGCGCTCTATCGCACCATCGCTTTTATACGGGCGATCGCGCGTAGAGACACGAGCCATCCCTCCCCGTCCCCGACCACGCCAACCTTGTACCCACCCCCCCCCCCTCTGCCCCCGAGATCGCGCTGACGCGGAATCGAGATCGCCGGGGCATAACCGCCGCGAAGCTCCTGTTTCTTAAAGGCCCTGCCAACCGACCGTCGACCCCACCTCGCCGTATTTAGGCGAAATGTTCCGGGGCATTTTCCGGGCGTATAGGCTTCTGCAATATTCATGCGCCAGGGCACTTGTATACTATATATAGTATGTCTAAATAGGAAAATACACAATCCCCATTAACGAGGTTAACGTTTGCGCGCGCGAGACTGTAGAGCGCGGCGCGCTCCTCGATGAATGGATCCTTAAAATTTTTAATAGACCGGCAGTGCTCGTGCTGGAGAGGGGCTCGGCAGGGGACTGGGGAAGTTACGAGGGGGAGCTAAGTGCGAGCAGTACAGGTATGCATATATATATATATATATATATATATATATATATATATATATAGCGGGGAATCGCGAGGGGAAATTCCGGGAGTGGATCTTTAGGTATTTACCGGGGCGCTGCTTTTAAGGACTTTGGATGCGCGCTCCTATTTTAGCCGACGAAATATTGATTTAGCCATATAGCTAAAAGATATTTATTAATTTTGTCTGAATTTTTGTCTGAAATGGTTTTCATTTCCGAGGGTTCGCTCGAATAAATGAGACAAATTAATGCCAGATCCTACAATTAAATTAAAGGTCCCTGGAACAAGATCACAGATCCCCCGAATTAGATCTCGGATACGATACCTCTGAGTCTGTAGGAAATCTGCCAAGATCTCTCTGGTGGTGGAGACACTGCGTTCACTCGTGCATGCGCAAAAGCATCCTCTAAAGTTCCAAAATCTTCCAAATCGACGAAGACGAGCTTAGATCCCAGTTACGATTGTATGTTCCGATCACTTGATCGTTCTAGTACGTCACCGGTGAGCCTTCCTTCCATAATTCCAATGTTTCGAGGTTATGTTTTAAAATCATTATCTAATAATTAGTTATCTTCGCATATCATTAGTTATCTTGGATATTGTTCAAACGCAAAACTCACCAAATCGAGCTACATAAATCATATCAATATACACTCTAGGGTTGGAGTTTGTTAAGGAAAATTTTTGGCAGGAAAAGTAATGAAGAAATTCAGGTCGAGAAGTAGAAAGTATGTTTGAAATATGAGCCGGGCTACAAAAGTATCTAGCTTAAGAAAACGTTAAAGATGCAGTTGCAGAAGAACGTTGTAATTAACGAGCTTAAAAAGTCCAAGAAACAAAGAGAAGCAGAGCGCCAAGTGTAAGACAGTGACGCAGTGCTGAGCTGAAAGAGCGATGTTTGAAATAATATGAAAAAGATAAAACAATACAAAAAGCCAAGGGCGAAAAGTGTGAACGGACAAGAAACACTTAGTCCCGAGTTAAAGAATTTGCAAAAGCAGAGTTGGAAGAGGCCGGAGATAAAAGAGAGGACGAAAAAAAAACATACCGCGAGAAAATTTATCTCAAAGCGTCGCGGTGGAGATGAATAGAGCGGGCGGTTAAGAAAAAATTATGCGATAACTGCAGTAAGACGAGGCGGGATGCTTAATGAGAAAACGATAGGGAGCGCGAGAGATAATTTTGTGGGATCGAGGGCGTTAAGCGAGGGACATAAGGGACCGCGGAATGACAAAAGTAAGCAGAGCTCGTAAAAAGAATAAAGGAAAGGACGCGGTGTATATAAATGCGGCGATGCGCAGCGAGATTTTTTTATTCTTTCCTGTTTTCTTTTCTTTTTCATTTTTAGAAAACGCCTCTATTCCGCTTTGTATATTAGTCTTATTCTTTTAACGAGCTGCCAAAGTTTTTACGACTCGCTTCATGAAGTTTACACGTATTTTCAAGTTTTTTCATTTCCTAAACATTGTGCTTTTTTGCCGTTTCTCCATGCCTCTGAATAAAGTTTGTGCGTTGCGCACTTTGATTCAAATCTGAAAAAATATTAAGAATGCTAGGCGATCCAGATCTGAAATAAACGGTGCCTAGCTTGTAAGATAAAAATTTCATACAATGTTTGTTTATTGAGTCGGATAAATTTCCAAATATACTGAAAACAGCAGTAAATATGCATACCCTTTATTTATATATTTAATTTATTTTGTTCGCTCCTTTAGTTTAATAAATTTTTCTTTCGCAAAGAATCTTAAATAGCTGGTTAAATATTTCCATTAATTATGGTCAGAGTATTAATATTATTAATAAGATATATGTTTTCTTTTGATATTATTATCAATGTTTTTGTTACTTAATGCCGTATTCCTTTGTCAAAAATAAACAAGAATTATAACCACATTTAAAAGACTAATTCACATTTACAATACGACTTGAAATATAGAATAAAACTGATTAATTTTTCAAAATTATCATTCAAAAAATGCTTCTAATGATAAATATACCAGTACAGTGATTACAATAAGTTACAACGTCGCACATTTAAAGTTGGAACGAACGGCTACAGTGCAAGAATTTAACTTAAATGTAGTCGTAAAAAATGTTACTAAACAGGAGGTTGGCAAGTAGCTTCTTGCATACTGTAAAACTTTTCCAAAATTTTTATATACGAACAATGATTTTTTTAAGCTAAAAATTTATCTAAGATCTATTATCCGGAGTATTTGCTGCCGCACCACAATAAAAATAACCTCTAGACCTTTAACCTTTAGATCTATATCTATACGAAATAATCGAAGGTTAAATCGTTCATTGTAGTACTGAATGTAATTTTAAATATCGATAAATTTCCATGTATATTTTAATGAAGAAATTTCTGTTATGTCAGTATTCGGGATTCCAAAGGGGAAGTTCTTTGTTTCACGGAAATGGAAAATGTAAAAGCATTAATTAAAATTAATGATATTTTTATTGATCAAAGCTTTCTGCTAAAACATAGCAAACGTATAGTCAAAGAGAACGAAATGTACATATAGGGGCAAGTTTTTCTTCAACAAAACTGAAGAGGTATATTTATCACGAAGCATACATATAGAGTTCCTTAGAAACAGGACTGGAACTATTGAAAAAAAGGAAACTTAAATACGCGTTGCCAGAAATTTCACGATAAAAATACACGGTCGCGAGCCAAGAATCGAATTATTTGGTGGCGGAAACTAAATGAAAATCGAAGCCGCAATCTGCTTTAATTAAAATTTTAAGAGTTATTGGCTTTGATCCTCGGAAAATTCAGCGGGAAATTCGCGCCTCAGTCGCTAGTGGGGTCCTATTGGCCCTATAAATTTTTACTTATTTTTCCCGCAATATTGATCTTATCCGGAAGGCTCTCAAGTTAAAATAGCCCCGGGAAAAGTTGAAAGGAGAAAATATGTGCGGGTTCTGAAAAATGGAGATAAACTGGCGCCCGCGTTGGAAGTATCTGCTAGACTTTCCTAATAAATGTAACAATATATATATATATATATAGGTTATGTAAAAGTACTTTGGAATTAGTTTGATCAAAGTTGCGATTTGCGATTTATGATGCAAATTACAATTTTGTTAAGCAATGGATATTAATTTGTACGATTAAATATTAAGTACTTTGTTAAGTGTCCACTGACTAGATTATTCATTCATGATGAAGATACATAGGACGTAGTTTATTAAGTATGGAAAATTAAATGCAAACGACAGCATCCCATATGAATAAATAATTAATCGAACGGCAGCTCAAAGTTAATTTTACGTCACTATGTGTATTTTACGAGTTAATCTATAAATATGTAATATCGTAATTGCCACACGGTAAATATGAAAAAGATCGTAATAAAACCACAATCTCGAAACGAAGCGTTCATGAGGAAGAGAACTATTGCAATTAACAAATCGCCCGTCGAAATTCTTTTATCGAGGCAAGCCTCTCTCGCACACCCGTCCAAACGTTTCGCGATGTCCGTATCGGGGCCAAATTACAGCCGTTCAACCCTTTGCCCACCGGGGCGCGAGCTCGGATTCCCCGCGGGGCCGTGGCGGCCTGCGCTCCGCACGTAACCCTCTCGGGTGAACCGCGCTGGCCGGATGATAATTTGCGCCTCACCGACGAGGAGCGGGGCATACTTGTTCAAGACTCGTCGTTCGTCGCTCGTCGATATTGCGCGGAAGCCGCCTCGTAGCCTAAATCACACCGGAGCGATGATTGGTATCTCGCAGTGCGTAGCCGAACCGAATGCCAGAGTCGATGAGGAGACAATGTTTGACACTATTGAATCTATAACACTTACTTAATTACCCATTTAAATTAATAATATTAATTTCTCGTTTAAAATATAACTATCAACTTTATAAAATAAGAACTCTATTGTGAAGAAAAACTTGCCTCTTCAAAGTATAGAATCAGATCTGGGCTATGAAGAAGCGATTTCACAATCAGAATCATCGCTTTTTTCTAAACCTGCTGCTTGACTTTTTTGTTGCTAGCGATAATAAATGTTACAAAATAATACAAAGTAAAATATAAAAATCATGTGGAAAACTATATAATACATATATTCCTGTTTTGAATAAGATAATTATTTATTACTCTTTGACGTAGGTATTTAAGGAGAATGTATACCTTAATACGCTAAATCAGGCGATATTAGTGACCAACTTGGTAGAGCAGCTGTGCCTTCTTTTTCAATAAATTTCAAAACTAAATAAAAACACGAAAAAGAAATTAAAAAAGCAATTTTGTTTCCATTGCTTTCGTATTAACATAATGTTATCGTTACTTTCAACAATTTCTCATTTAAATTTAAAATATCCGAGAGTCTCCGTTCGAAAAGAAAGTTGAGACAAACTGGATCCTCAGCTCGCCGAATATAACGCGCACGCGCCGAAGTTATGCATGAAGTTTCAGATGTATACACAACCACTGTGTAATAAGGCGCGCCTGGCCTCGCCCGACATGCATCTACTTGCATCCGCTCCGCCCATTCTTGTGTTTTTGAATATTTTATCGGGCCGGCATTATGGAAGCTCGCCTGGAAATGTCAACCTTACTCGTAATTACGGTAACATCCGTGTGAAATGTTTTAATTCCAGCATTGTTTAGGAATTATCGTCTACAGAGGGATAGTGGCCCCGTCAGAAGATTTATAACCTAGCTTACCGTGATTATAGATTTTCAATTCGTTCCTTTTTGTTCTTAGCATAAATTATAAATATTAACATTATTACTCAGATATAAATGTAGGCGTATCGCTGTAGTTTAATTTAATATAGAAAGGCCAGTTTTATTAGATCTGAAGCTCAAGCTACAAGTAACGAAGATTTCATGTAATTGGTCTTAAAATAATGAAAGTATTTCAGATTAATAGTTGTATTAAATAATTCAATGAGAAAACTGTCGCTGGAGTTTTTCTCTTCTGATCCTTTTATCGAACAGAAAATCTAATTAAACGCTAGAAACTATTATAACTTGCCATTTCTGATCAATGAAAACTTTTCTACAGAAAGTAACGGAATTGCAGACGAAATACTCAGCCATCGATGCGTGAGTTTCGATCATTGTCGATGATTATGTTTAAATTTCCGTTGTTATTATTATCTACAGCTCTCGGCAAAACAACAGGACAACATCGATGTCGATCCAGGAATGCGAAACGGCACTCCGAAGACGCAACCTTATCCTAGTGTATCCCGCGTACATTCTCGTTAACCACGCGACCCTCCTTCGGCTTCCGGAAGGGATATTTCAAGAATAGCGTACGTATAGAATTCAGGCGAAACAAAAGCCGGCCACCCCCCGAACAGCACCACCTTCTAAGCCCCGAGAACTGCTCGGTCTTTATTTATCCTCCAGCGTCGTTTAGTCCCTTCTCTAATATAACCTCGACCCTCCCCCCTCCCAGACTCCTCTCACCGCCCTTCCGACGTCGACGACGACGTCGCTGTACCGGGGACGATTTTACGAGTGCGCGCGGGTTCGGTGGTTGCCGAGTTCCGGATGATCCCGTAAAACGTTCCCCGCTGGTTCGTCCGACCTGACTTGCACAGTGCCGGCATCGACGGCAGAGAAGCTGCGGATCGAGACGGGTCGGGCGGGAAGTCGAGTGCAAAGCGAGCTTTACGACCCCGCGGAAACCTGAAAATCACTTCTGTGCAGCGCGCTGAGCTGGGCAGGCAGGGTGCGCGGACTCTTTCCGTGAGGACTGCCGCCCCTCCCCGGGATGCCGAGAGGGCGCGTTTTAACGATATCAGGGCTCGGGGAAGGGCGAAATTTATGTGGGACCGGGAAGAAAATTATAGACGAGGATGTTTAAGAACGCCGGCGCGATAGGGAGAGCGCGTCCTAGGGGCTGATATATACAGGGGCGCTCTTTGCCCGGGGCCATGCTTTTTGAAGAAAAGCAAACTGTGTACATGGAAAAGCTATACTAGAAAGCTATACTTTCATTTATATTGAAGTATAAAATTTTCGGCTGAGCAAATTTTCATATAATAGATATTAAGTAAAAGCCAAATTTGGTTGACTATTTACGATGCTGATAAATTGAGAAGAAAAAATTATTTCCTACCATACCTATAGTCCTCCTAGCCGTCTGTTCAGTTTAATTAAATAGATAGTCGGTTTTTACTTTTTATTCCATCTGCTTATATTTAAGGTATTATTTCGGCAACTTCATAATTATAAGATTTATTTAAATAAGTATAAAACTTAAGAAATTTTTGAATCTTGATTGATAAGAAATTATGGTATTCAAAATCGCAATTAGACTGTAGTTTGATCAAATTAAACAATTTAATCAATTTAATCGATTTAATTTTTGAAATAAAAATTTTTACAGCTTTTGATAATCCATCTCCATTATGTTATCAAAAATGTTTAATAATTAAACAACAAAAAAGAATGTTTCTTTCATATTTCATAAACCTTTTTTCTTATAATATTGTGTTATTAATAATTCCTATTTCAATTTATTTTTAAAATTAATCTTTATGATGAATGACGTTAATTGACTCTATCTACAACTTCCATACATACTCCGCCATTAAAACTAGTCTCTTACAATAAGAAAATGTTGTATACAATATTTTTGACAAATCTTTGCAGACTAGACTAATTCGAGAATTGTCTTGTACCTAAAGTTGTCATGCAATAGACTTTCTTAATAACGCTCGAGCTATTCAAAAATCCATGTCTCTAGATATTTCAAAGATTCGAAGAATAATCAGCATCCCGACTAAAAGCACAAAAATTGTAAAAATTATAAGAAGATATGTATAACTTTCTTAAGCTTCATTCGGAAAAAAATACCGAGTTACGAAATATAATCGCCACCTGTACACTTTTCCTTTGCGCTGATACGCGTATCCGGAAAAAATGGCGCTAGGTGCAGGGGCGGATGGAGGGGAGCGAGATATTTTATTTGACTGCCTGTCGCGCGGTAATTGAAATGCACCGCCTCGCTCGCACGCCTCCCCCCCCCCCCCGCCGTACGCGCTCGGCTGCGCGGCGTGACTCGGATAATGTCCGGGACTTTAATATCGCCGTTCCCGGATCGCGATATAACTCAGCGCCGGGAGGCGCTCTAGTTTATTTCGTCTCGCTTTGCAGCCGGCCTTATAAGAACTGCTGCGGGGTGGAGTGGAGGTGGCGGGGGGGAGGGGGGGGGGAAATCTCGGCGTCTTATGAGATAAGGAGGAGGGCTCGCTACCCGGGCTGTGAGAGGGGATCTCGCGCTTACGTACTTCCTCGCGTGCCGTGGTAATTGCTTACGTCGGTCACGCGTTCGCAATATCTCTGTATTGTCATTGTCGGGAATTTGTTGACGGCATAAACTTCTCGATGATATGGAGAATTCTGGTTCTTTTAAGACCTATAAAATGAGAATCGAAGTATTTTTGTTCGGTGATAATTAAATCGATTGGAAAAATCTTAGTTTGTTGCTAAATTTTATAACGGTTATTTAAAGTAGATACATTAGATTATTTTGATTAATGTATTCAAGTACTATTTCTGATATCTAACCAAAAAAATATATAATTTAGTTTAGGATTTCAAAACCTTGTCTATCATATTTTTATCTCGAAAAGAACAGGTAATATAATCGTAGCGATCAAACAGTACAGTATATAGAAATAATAGTGTAATCATACGATTCATAGATTTCACTAATAAATTGCACAGCTTTACACAACAACAATTAGTATCCTTACATGTATAAGAAGCATCTTTAAGTATATACGTCGGAATATTTCTTAATTTCGTTGATATCGTTAAAAATCGTACAGCGATGAGTCGTCACATTTGAATGACTGATTGGGTCTAGTGTGATTAACGCTCCCTCATTCCCTTGCTGATAGAAACATTTTCTATATCAAATAAATATTTACTTGTTTTGTATCAAGTAAAACACTTTCCTAAATTAAGAAAATATTCACTAGATTTAAGACGACGTGGTTTGATTTAAGTGGACTCTTCTTGCATCAAGAAAATTCCTCCTTCGTTTAAGAAGATACTTTGTCGATTTAAGAAAATAATTGACTTGACACAAAACAAGAAAATATTTACTTGATAACAGACGTGTTTTTTGCAATGCAAGCTATAATAATATGCTTATCACTAGAGCTACAATGAACTTTACAGGTACAATAAATTTACTTGTTTTCCGTGCGAGGAATCAAATCTGTTTCTTCATGACGACAACACTCTCGTACATTTTGTACTTAAAATATTGGTGATTTAAATTATATCATTCAAGGTACAATACTATAAATCTGGCTGAGCGGTGTTCATGATCAAAATCTGAAGTTAAAAAAATATTAGCTCAAATGAAATTTCTAAAAAACTTTATGGTCAATTACGATTGGTTTTTTTAACACCAGCAATAATCAGAGAATTTCCAGTAATTACAATTACGTACACGCAATAATTCATTTCCTCTACCGTTGGATTACGACTTGCGATGCTTATTCTGCGCATCTCTTCACCCATTCTGCGATGGCATTGCTTCTGCATCGCGAGTGCTCGCGTATCTCGTTAAGATGCAAGGCTTTGCGTCGATGGGATAGCTCTGAGTAATTAATTTAGTGAAGAAGATATTCAGTCTATGTCAAGGTATCAGCTCAAAGTCCCATATTATCATCACATATCTTCGCCTTTTAAAAATTTGTTTATGATTTGGAAACTTTCTACGATTTTGTCCAATTTATTTACAGCAAAAATTTTGAATTAAGAATTCTATTTCATTACAAAAAATTGACATTTTCAAGACATGTACACTAAGATCATTGATTAAATATAACATAAAACAAAAAAAAGTTTTTGATTATTCTTTAATGCTCTATATGATCCTGAGAAACATGAGAGAAATAAAAGTCACTTTCCATCGATTCATAAACTGTAAAAAAAATTAAATTACAGAACTGTAAGATGCACACTCGTTAAAAATCATTAAACGCATTCGATTCGTTAGTCAATATTTTTTTCAACCAAAATATGACCGCTTATAAAAAGAAACATTCAAGAACCCATAATGGCAGTAGTGAATACCAAAGTAATGGTCTCTTTCGATTAATGTTATATCCAAGTATCGTTAATTTCAGCTACAGAAAAATTGGGATTTATATTATATAAAATCTTGAAATTCACAATACAACTTAATTAAGTTAATTAAATCATATAATGTATCATAATAAATTCATATTATATGTTCCATATTGCTTTTAGTATTAATCATAAAAGTAATGTTTTTTTGTAATTGTTTGTTTACATTTTTGACACTTTAATGTCACTTTAATGCTTCATAAATTTATTAAATTTTGATATCAATAGGGGTAAAAAAATGATAAAAGATGAAAGAAGACTCTCTCTCTCTCTCTTTCTGTCTCTCTCCGTCTCTCTCTGTTTCTCTCTCTGTCTCTCTCTATCCCTCTCTGTGGAGAACTGTATAGATCTAGGCGCAATACATACAAGAGAGCGCAACTATATATGCACCAACAGTATAAAGACGCCACAGAGCAAAAAATCCTCGAACGGGCTCGAGAAAAATAGCGTGCAATTGGTACTTCGGACGAAGAAACGAAGTCGGGAGCTTGGCTCCCGCCTGCCAAGAGGCGCGATAGAAAGAAAATACGAGGAGACGGCCATAAATTATGGATAAGATGACACCCACTGCGGAAACTGCCGTCCAACTTAATTTTCAAAATCGCGAGAAAAACAAACCTGCGCGTAAACATGCGCCCTGGCTCGCCGATATTAATGTGCCAAATATATCGTGAATCGAGCTCGCGGCGCGTGAAAAAATTACAAAAACTCTAGGGACTTCGAAGCACCGGAGGGGCTAATATACCGAGGGACCGTCTAACATAGAGACCTCTGCAGAGTCCCTTTTTCTCCAGGCTGTGAGTTACCCCCCCCCCCACAGTTACCCCCCACTTGCCACGGGAAGTATCGTAAGATCGAGGAGCCTCTCATTTTTTCCGCTTGTAGGGCGTCAGGTTTTATAAACCGAGTCGTTGCCGCGGCGACTAACCGCCGAGACACGGGGATCCGCAACGGACGACGTCGATCTAAAACGCGCGCGGGCTACCGCCTCCGATGGTGGCCCTTAATTCGTCGCCGCATCCTATACACGTAGGATACACATACTCGTACACGCAGAGCCGTGGCGCGGCGAGAGGAGAAGTAACCGCGAAGGAAGTGAAATAATACCGCCCCCTCTCTCAACCGCCCTCTCTCAAAGTTCTCCCTGTCTCGGGATCTTCTCCTCCCTCTTTTCCCCCGATGCGACCCCAGCTTCTTGCTTAACTCGCAGTCGAGAATCAGGGCTGAACGTGCAAGAAGAACGGCCGGCTCGCCGCGCGTGGATAAGGGGCAAAGAGTAAAGAGAGCGGGAGCCGCGAGCTCGCGATCGGGAAGAGAAATCGTCCTCGGAGGAGTATGTGTCAAGAAGGGGAAGGAGAGGGGCGAGAGGGCGCTTCCTCTCACGGACCGAGCGACCCGCGGAAACTTTATTTGACTTGTCTCCGTGTGCCCCTGGCCCGCTCTTCTTCGCCGTACTATATCCTCCGTCGATCGACGTATCGAATCAGACTGCTTAACTTAAATAAGTTTTCCCGCCGGGCGATCTATCCCCCTCTCTTTCTCTTTCGGTTCAGAACCATGGTAAATATATACATATATATATATATATATATATATATATATATATATATATATATATTACCTACAAGAAAGCTTTCGCGACGGTGAACGGGGTCGAGGCCGCGATTGCTTATATCGCCGATTCCCGCGCGCATCAGCTCCGGACCGATCGGTAAGATTCTCAGTGAACTGATTGTGCGCCACGCCCCGAGCGGATTCTTGCGTTTGATTAAAGGCTCCGCGTTACCTTGACTTCATGAGGTGAGGGGGGAGGCAGGAAAATTTATTAGTATATCTCCGTCTCCCGTCGTCGGGCTTGATTGCGACGTGACGCCGAGATTTTCTTCTGCGACGCGAATGCCCGCAATTTTGGTATCGAGCGTCCGTAGTACAAGCGCTTTGATCTCCGGTTCCCTGGAATTCAAGGTACGGTCTGCGTTTTCGATTCGTCGTTGTGATTAAAGAGATATTAACAGCAATGATGGAAAATTGATAAGTTTGGCGTTAATGGAAAATGGAATAAACAAAATTTGTTATTTTAGTATGATTATTAATGCAAACTTTCTTATTTTGGCTGGTAATTAAATTTATATTTGACAAATGCATTGAATTAATGCAAAGTCAATGCGACTTCATATCCTGTTCAAACATAATGAGCTAAAAATAGAAGAAACATTAAAGCTGTTAATAAATAAATATATCCTTAACCATTTTTATATCTATACAGGCAAATTCACTCTGTAATATACTTTGGTACTGTCTTGAATGTCAAAACTGCAGCTGGTTAAAATATAAAATCGTTATAAAGTCGTTAGAATATAAAGTCCTTAAAACATAAAATCGTTACTAAACTATCGAGTGTTTGTATTATTTTGTTTGAATATAAATCAAATAAAAGTAACATAAACATATAATACACGTTAAGCACGTGGTCTAGAATTGCCTCCCTTTTAATTCAATACTTTCGACAAAAATTTTTTTTTGACTTGAGAGTTCTATTCACAAAAGAAAACGAAAGATCTTCCGTTCCGATAAGAATCGTACAATAATAGGAATATTGAAAAATGTATAACGTAACAATAATGCAATACCTGAATATGCATTATGTATTTTAAGATGAAAGCTTTTGTTTCAACTGAGAAATAGATTATTCAGGAAATATGGATAAGCTTCCATTTGTACGAAACATTAAATCTTCTTAATAAAAGAGTTTTCGAATAAAGCTTTTATTTCCGTACATATGTTCTTTTTGAAAATATCTACTTTTCAAAGTCATTACAATAATTCTTTCAACTTCGTGAAATAACTCTCGCGAATGGAGAATTTTTCATGTGCTTTCGGGGATAAAATTTTTAGCCTCCGCTCATGAAAAACTAACCAACAGATTGTAAAGCGTATGTAGTATTTACAAGCATTCATTATGTGATTCGCTTTTCCCAATAAGAGGGTTATGAAAATGAAAGATTTACGGTTTACGTTGTTAAATCTCTTTCCTATGTGAAAAACGAAAATTTATTTACAAAACATAGTAAAAAAGTTAATACTCATAATATGCATGCTCTCAACCATAAGAAAAATTATTTAAAAAAATTCTTAGTACTAACGGTGTGAACTGGAAATAAAAATAATCGAATAGTTGTACAAAATACTTGCATTCGAACATTGCAGTATTAAGTTTATAATCACAGCGAAATTAAATTACTAGATTATTTTGAGATTTCAGCGAATAAATAATGAATCAGTTTAATTACCGCGACTAGGATAAGTTGAACAAGTTAAAAATCAGCTTTCACAATAGTATCAAATTATATTTTTCACTGCGAGTGGTAAAAAATATCTTTTCAGTCTATATAAATTTGATGATAATTCTAACCAATATATTAAAAAATAATTTGCTCAACGCTAGCTTTAAATCTAAGTAGTCCTTATAGAGATAGAATAATAGTCAATTGTTTAAAATAATAATATACAATTTTATTTGTTTTACCGCCGTCTGAAAACTATTAGCTACATAGAGTTTCGATTAGAGCTACTACAAATCGTATGGAATGGAGAAAGCAGTTTAGATATTCAAGTTTCATGCCAATATCTTCTTATAATGAAGTACGATGAAAGTAAGAACTTATGTGTATCTAAAAGATATTATACTAATAAGAATAAATATCAGATTAATTGCAGTTACTAAACACTTGGTTAAATTTATTTAATAATTAAAATTACCCGTGTGTACTACCTATACATAAATAATAATACGATTAGATTGAATTTGATGTGCAACAAAAGGAAGTGTTATTCTTTATTCTCTTTTAGAATAGTATTTTAAGAATATTAAATTATAAGATTTTTCGTGCTGTATACGTGGAAAGAATTAGTTTTAAAAGTCAAAGAGGATACAGCATTTTCTATTCTCTGTTCTAGTATTAAATTTTTTCTATAACTTTATTCTAAATTATTTATAAAAAACTGTCATAAGTAAAGGATTTACGAAGCAATATTATTTCAAAAGCTAGTAAAAAAGTATCATAAATGTCAATTAATTATCAACAGACAATATAAAATCTTAAACAGCTTTGCCCGTACGCCTGCTTGATCGTTGATATATTCTGTTTCGTTCTAATACCGAAACTATATCACCTCTCCAGATACTCAAACGAATTTAGCATTCATTCCCAATGCAAATCTAAACTATGAACCACTTCGATATTAAATAAAAATTTAGTGTTCAAGTTTTCGCATGTTTGCCCACCTGCAGTTTACAACCTTTGCATGAAATGGTAACTTATTCATTTAAAGGCGAATACAATGGTTATTTTAAATAAAGGGCTTTTATTTAAAAAAGCAAAAATGGAAAATCCGATATTTATAATTCAAATGTATTTATACGTTAAGAGCAGTGTAGAGATAGTAAAACATTGTTGTTTAATGTTTCCGTGACCTACATTTAGATAGATAAAGCGCAAATATTTTGATTTAAAATAGGAAAACACCGTGCGCTTCATGTGTCCCGGTATTATGAGGGAAAAATAAGGAACAACATCAATTCTGTTTTATCAATTTCAAGATCTCAATGATATTTTTTAAAACACCCATATTCACAGCTGAAATTCGCGTAATTTTTCTGTCAATCCGGAGTCATGTGTTTGATATTTGATATTTATATATTAATTGTCTACATGTCTTATTCAGTAATTTTTTTTCTTCATTATATTTGAATGTAATGTTATTATTAGTTTTGATTTAATAGATGATTATAACGTAATCTTACTTAGTGAGCGCGTAAAATTAATTTAATTAATTAAATTAAATCTTTGAAATAAGCATAAACATAAATCAAGATATGCTGTTTTACTTCTTGCTGAGTAAATCGTCTTATTTAAAATATTTCTCTTGGATTTGTTTTAGTAAATCTAATTAATTAAGCAACTTGAATTTTAGGTCGAAAATTATATTATTTTGTTATTTTATAATAATAATGTAATTGTTAAAAAAAAACGTTAATAGTATTCTAAAGTCTGCATTTTCACTCCTTAAATAGTTTTTTTGCTACAATGAACTACAATGAATTCTACAATTATTTCAGAAGCCTTTTTATTCTTTCTTTCGGCAATAATATCCATACCCTACTATATATATCACCCTTACTCGTTCTAAAGATAGTATCACAAGAACATAATTGTTGCATCTGTTTCATTGACGGTTCCTTTTATACCGTTTACGCGCACTACCTACGTAATCAGTAAGCGACAAGGAAGTGAGGATCCTCAGTATGTCCACGATTCTTTACCAAGAACGATTACCATTTAGTCCAATGTTTTCGGCTGTTTAGTCCATGTTTTAAAATTGCCAACTGGATGAATGCTCTGTCTTTCATGTGCCTTTTTATAATACGACGTTTCATGAAGTTGTTTGTCCCTCATACATTAACGCGGTTAAGAAGCGGAGACATATCAATCGGCGTAGATCTAACCTTTTAGATCTAACGTTTTATTACCTCCCTCTATCATTTTTCCTATTTGCATCTTCCGCTGATTCTTGACATTCATATATATTTCGCTTTCAATATTGCATCTTCCATTTCCATTAGGAATTAATTCTTCTGAGTGAATGCATATATGTACACATGTGTGTACGTGCAGGCAGTCTCATATCTATAGCGAGCGAGCGCTGCTCTGTGCGAACTTCAACAGCCACTGAAATGAATTTATTTAGAATTTCATATTATTAAATATTAATAATAAATTTATGATTTTTCATATCTAAAAGCAGCGTAATTTGCACAAATACTTTTTATTGCAATCCTGCATTCCTGCATTCACAGATTTTTTTCCAAGCCATTCTAGCCGACTCTGCTTGGTAATGAAACATAGTAGATAGAGACCACTAGAAGAGCGAGGAAACAGAGGACCACTCCGTCGAAACTTTGGCTCTGGGTATATTTGAGTAGCACACAGACTCCGTTTCATGAATAAATTCCCCACTAATTTCACTATACTTTTACCTTTACGTAATTTTCGTTAATTAAGTTTTCGACAAGCTTCTAAATGTAATAATACAATGATTTATATAAATATATGTATGGAATGTAATATGTTGTATTATTTTCTCATATGTATTATTAAGCGAATAAAGCTACAAGCTCGACTCCGGAGCATCGTGACCCAAATAAATTGGATATTTCTCAATGTAATGTCATATAAGAGATCGTCTAATCATCGATGTGTACGTACGGTGGGCAGTAGCAAGAAAAGAGAGAATGGAAAATGAGAAAAAAATAAGGAGTAAGAAAAAAGACCGCGTCTACCGTGGAGTTTAGTTGGGTAAAGGTAAAGGATAGAAAATAAAGAGTCTGTGAAGAACTCCAAAGTTCTATAAAAATATATTAAAGCGCTTTCCAGCGTATACCCTAGCTGCGTTAGAAATCACTGCTCGTTTTCTCTTTTGCTCCATCACCTCCCTGCGTTTAAACTAGAGTCAAGGATAGGGATTCCTTACTCACACATATACATACCAAATTATTATCAACTATTCCCTTAGATATCTAGTAAATTTCTAGCATTTATGATACGCATTTTAGCACTTCAGGATAACCGATTATCCATGAAAACATCGAGAAAATTTCTCCATTTTATACATATTTTAATACATATTAAAAGTAGCATTGCACACTGAAGAATAAAGACCAATCATGTTCTACCATGTCATATCAATAATCTCAAATTGAATCGAAAAATCATTATTTTCATATAAGAGATAAAGACTTGTCAGAAAACTCGATAAAGAGAGGTTATGAATGAAAATCTATAACAAATCCATGATTTTATAGTTATTCTTAAATGCATATATATCATAGAAATGTCCCAAAGAAAGGAAATAAAAATCATACAACATGAAGTGAATAGAAGTAAAAAATCACAACCAAGCTACCCGGAAGATATAGTTTATTATTATGCACATCATTTGTAAGCCTCGATGAAAATTAAACACTTATTCAAAAAATTAAATACTAAATAAAGCAATGAGCTTAATAAGGAATGACTTACCGTAAGATCCTCCAATCTACAACGATGCTGCTGATTACGTTTAGTACAGTACTCAGTGAAAAATGAACGCAATACTATCACAGATATAATGGTTTGTCTTCAGTATCGTCAAGTCAATAGTCAAGTATTAATAGCATATATATAATATATTCAAATATCAGTAGATGAAATATCATATGTATATTTAGCAATCACGGTTCAGCTGAACAACATATTTGAGCAACTTTTTCTTCATATAAGCATGTATATATTTCTTCAATTTAATAGTCATACAATTTTAGAATTACGAAATAAAAACCGGTTTTGGTCAAATCATCAAATAATAGGCGCTTTTTAAAAATAAATTGGTAACTTCATGAATACAATAAAGACGATAAATAAACATCTAAAGTGTCATAAGATTTGCATTTTCTGATGAATATATCTAGCAAATTTAACTTCCGGTAAATTCATAAAACAGAACGTCCAAATGAGATTCTGACCCTGTCAATCTTTAGTATATTTATTAATATATCATCGTATTGAATATTCATTTAAAAATATAATATAAAGGTTAATCTATATTTAGATTGCAGGATCTGAAAAGCCAGTTTAAGCTTACCTCTCAAAATAAAAAAAACAATAAGGCTTCCAAACAATTTAGTTCTTTTCAGACTTAAAACGAAATAAATTTATGGTCTAAGAAGAATATTTTATGTTTTTATTAGATAAGTTGTTAATTGAAAATCTTTCGGATCAATAATTATTTGAATTTTATACTGAGAACAAATCAAATAATAAAGAATCATTAGTTTTCATCATAATTTTATCATAAGAAGGTGATTTCATTTAATCAAATTTAACTTCACAAATTACTAAAAGCGAATGATTAAATACATTTTTAAAAACTGTTTAAGGGGAATTTATAAGAATATAATAAAATGATACGATACATTTATCGCAATAAAAATACAAACTTAATGGCTATTTCAATTAAATATTAAATATTTCAAAAATCTTAAAATTATAGTTGTAGTTCATTACTGTAAAAAATGTTTACAGAGTCACAATTCTTAAACATATGCACTTTTCACAATCAGAAGTTTATATATGAAGATATTTTGAATTTCTTACAGCTTATATAAGTGCATGTTCCATAGTAAATTCCTTGAAGTACCTAAAATTGTGCTTAAAAATAAAATGAACCTATTGAAACTCCTAATAATACAATAAGAATCTCAATTACATCTACGGCTTCCACAGTAATTCGAGTTCTTTAATTGTAGTTCCCTCGAATTTAAGCGAAATTTTCCTTATCAACCGTCCTAGAAAATTCCACCTGGCAAAAGGATAAGACGCGAGGAACGAGAGAACAAAGATAAAATCCCGTTTCTTTACGCAAAAAAAGAAGAAGGAAAATAAATAAAACTCGTTTCGGAAGGATGCGGCCCCGAATGAGGGAGAAGCTGCAAAACTGCAAAAGCGCCGGCGAGTTGATAATTAAAAAGCGCGGTGCTCGCAGATAGCAGCGCTGAGAATGTACGTAAGGTTTTTCTTTTTCGCGTTTATTTCTGGACCAAAGGAAAAAGCGGCCACACTACTCTCCGCTCTGCAATGCTTTAAAATATTCATATCGCGCGCTGACGCCCTTGTTTTCCAGAATCCCGTATATATATATATATATATAGTTCGTTCCGTGTATTTAAAGCGGAATTCTCGTCCATGTTTCGATATCGTCCCCTGATTTAGTTGTATTTATGTATATGTTTTATGTATATGTTATATATATTTCCCTGATTGTACTCTCCTCCAAATCTGGAAACTTGAAAAAGAACATGTCAATTGCAGCTGCCATTCGGACATAAGAATTTTGCTATAATCTGCGACGAAATTTTAAAATTTGCGTCGGTTACTTCAATGCTTACTACATTTCTGCGGCAATCGGAAAATACTTAGACTTAGAAATGCTATTATCGCTTCTAGATTATTCGGATATGATGTACGGGATATTTGTAGAAAGCTTTAAAACTCTGAGAAAATTGTGCGTGAGCTCGGATGCATGCCTTAGATATAGACATCAGTGACCGAAATTGATTGCGGACAAAAACTAAGTCATAAAAGTCCAGTTCTTATCCCTAGTATTGGAACTTATATTAACTCGGTGACTCTCGAACGCGGAAAATTATAACCGATAAGAATACGCATATTCTTACTCAACAAATATCAAATTATTTCGAGATATTAAGCGTTTTTAATAAACGAGTCCTTTGTAATTTTAGAAGTACTGATACATGTAATTATGTGATTATAGAAGTAAATAATAAAAATTCATACACAGAATACTTGAATATGAAATAGAAAACCGAAATTTCTTTGTAGAACTTGTTTCCATTACTATATCGAAAACGTTATACAATATTCAAAAATCTAGTTGGATTACTCAATCGGAAAGCTAAATACATGATTCGCTATAAAATGACTGAAAGAGCAAGGTCGACTTTTTATTGTATTAATTATTTCACCAGCTGAAGTTTTTGAAAAAGTAGAAATACTTAGATTAAACTTTTCTAGGCAGACAAAAACATGTCACGGATCTCTGATTTTCATGTGCTCTGTTATCAATTTTGTCTTAGACTTAAGCACTGTCAATTGTCCCTTTTTATCAATTTACTGGCTTCATTTTATTAATAATATATCAATTATCGTTGGTAAAAGCCATTTCTCCAGTAATTTAAGGTAAAGTAAAATGTAGTTCTAACAGTTGGAGATGGATAAGAGATTAAAGCAACTCAAAGAGGAGAAGTGGACAAAACAGAAACTTTATTCTATTATAAACATTTTTCGTTTCAATGGTACAAATCAAATTACAGAAATAAAACTTTATTGTATTTAAGTTCAACGGTTGACAAAAAGAATCACAAAGATATAATTTAATAAGAATTGTCATAGTCTGACACCGATTACTATGCGATCATTACGAAACGAGAAAAAAAGGCGTTATATTTCCTTTGTATTTTTACGATGAAAAAACATAATAATAATAAATATTATAAAGTAATAAATATTATAAAGTTTCAGTTCATGCATAAATCTGCAATTAGCTTAAATGTGCACTGAACATTATGACTGACGTAATTTCATAATAACACGGCCACTATAACTTGACATAAATCTGAATTTATTATTTACTTCTTTATAAAAACTCGCGGAACTCGCCGTACTTTTCAACTCGCTGATATATAATATTAATTAACTGGCTACATTGCGCCCACGGTAAAACCCGATTACTTGGTAATTTATTAGCATAATCTGTCAGCTGTCGTGGGGCTCGATTATAAGGCTCAATCGATATTCCGACATGCATCACTGGCCAACAAGGCTCAATCGTCATACCTATATTAATTCATACAGTGTCGCGCATGGAAAAGTTTAATGTCGTTTCTCAAATATTTTTGAGTCGTGTGTCTGTTCATATATGCATAGACACGTGCGCGGCGCGCGCGCACACACATTCGAAGAAAACAAGTACACCTGACAGACCTCATCACAACTTGCCCAAAATATGGTTTTTCGAAAATAAAATAATTACCTCTAGAGTGTTTTAGAAAAAGAAATAAAAAAAATTATTTGATCGATGCGTCAATTTTTTACAGACTGCTTCGTAAATATTAAATGTAAAAACAAGTAAATAATCAATAAAAACAGAAATTGCGGATATCGATTTTAAATGATGATCGTTTTAATACGATTAGAAAAGTGAAAAGATAATAACCAAAAAAGACAATAACCAAAACGTGGAGAAATTGACAAGGAACACACTGATGTGACACACTGTTCGAAACTTAAAAAAACTTCTTGTTTAATGATTTTTGTCAATAATGCATCTACACATGAAAACATGATACTTTTATTTAATATACTTCAAATATATACCGCAATGAGCTTTTCGCGTTTATTAATTATTTCCTCTCCCCGTGCGTGACCGCAGCGCCACCAAATAATGAAAGTGAAAATGAAACCAAGAACGAAACACCCAATGAATCTATGTTCTATTCACTTAGAAATATGTATGATCTATAAAAAAATATTACACGAAAAGAGATGTTATATGTGGTTCTGAGCTTGTCATGAAATTATTATAGTATTCTTTCCTTGAGTAGGTTTAATGTTAAAAATTTTCATTAATCTGCATGATTTTTACAAAATTGCACAATTTCTCAATAACACAAAAATAGAATCGATTCTTATTTACGTGCATATTTTTCAATTATTTTTGCTTGCATTACGTTCAATTCTGAGTAATGTAATAAATGAAGCAATCTAAGAGTAAAATAATTTGTAAACAGATATCAATTCCCACTTTCAAATTTTAGCTGTAATTTAAAACAGAACATTTTTACATATCTTAAGTAAGTAATCGAATCTTAAGTAATCGAATACATCACCCCCATTCTTAGATACACTTAATACATGATTTATTATATGATTATATTATATGATTTCTTTGTAATAATACAATAATAGTTTCAAGACAGCTAAGGTTAATTGTAAAGTTACTCTTCAATTAATTTCTAATATTTTTTATATTTACCTACTATTTATTAAATTTATTAAACTAGTTTATTAAACTTATTTCCATGAGTACGATTCAAGCAAAAATTATTGAACTATATATGAAATAGAATTCATGCTGTTTTGCATGCCTTTGCTGAATAAATTGACCCGTCTATAATTTAGAATGGTTTTAATTGTTTTCTGGAAAGCCTTATTCCCTAAATATTTTCGAAATTCAAAGATTATACGCGCGTTTTTCTGCCTATATGCATGCTATAATAAGTAAGAATTTAAATCGCGAACTCGTCGCGGTTACGCTACATATATCAAATAACTATTTGACTAAATCGCTCATTTTTATCTCACCCTCTTCATTACGGGTATGAACGCGATCCAATGCAGATATGGACGAAATACCAAGCAGTGCGCGAAAACTCTCTCCTGAAACGCATCAGAGTATCCTTGAATAATTTTCGCGCGCGAAAAGTAATGGTGGGAGCATTCATATATATATATATATATATATATATATAATATAGAGGGTGCGCACATCAGTTCGCGAACAAAAGATATGAGGCGTAAAGAATGCAGGGGAGCGGAACTAATTCCGAGGGGAGAAATTCGGGTCGCGAGACGACTTAGACGGGCCGAAGGAGGAGTAAAAATGTCACTGTCGGTGCTGTTAAACCCATCTCCCTCCCCTCCCCAGACACTGCCTACCGGTGTGGAAGTGAGCCGTACGCTGGTATTGGTAGGGGGTCTGGGCTACAAAAACAGCGCAGACGGAAAAAGAAATTCCAAGAGAGCCAAAAAGCAAGAGAGCGAGGTAGAGAGAGAGAGAGAGAGAGGAACAGAGTCGGAAGAAGTCTTTCTTCACACGACGAGTTTTCCGACACTTGACCTCTTCATCCCCTGTAGTTTCCCTTTTTTGTTGTTGTCTCCGCCCCTCTTCCCTCTTTCCTTTTTTTTCTCTCTTGTTGTTAGAAGGAGAGTTACGTGGCCGAGGAGAGATAGGCGAAACGAAAAGTCTTGCCCTGCGCACCGGCGCTATAGATGTACGTATGACTTTCGTGCCCACTCCGTCTTTCAGTGGGATATGTGCGATGGAAAATGAGCCAGGACTGTTTTTCCTTGGCTTGTTAATTACAATACTGTAATCGAATCATGTTTCATTCGGAAATCGAGTTTTTTCAAAATATCAATCCGTCAATAAGCGTAGCTGCTTTCAGAAAAAAGTATAAAATATTTAATAATGGTTAAGGAAAAAATCTCACTCTAGTTTTTCAAATTTACTTTATACGTTATAAGATTTAGAATAAGCTAATCCAATGAAATTAATTTAATAAAGACAATTCCACGAAGTAAGTATATGTGCAAGCACTATAAAACACCTGCAATAAAGAAAATACAATCGGCTAATCCAGTCCTATATATTCGCCTTTCCCAATAAACGGTCTCCCAGTGAATCTAATGCCCGGCGAAGCCTTACAAATGATAAGATTAAGAGCGCGAAGAATCAAGGCAGGGCTCGACCGCGAATCGACAGAGCAGGCGAATAAAAGAAAAAGAAAAATTAAAGGCACGGGAAGCGGGCGCATCGGGTGCAACCGCAGCAGAGCAGTGTAGCTTCGCCGAGGATGAGGGCGAGGCGAGAAAGCACGGGGTGGAGGGGCTAGAGGTTCATTTTTACTTGTCGGACAACGACGAAGGCGCCGCGGGGGCCATTTCGGAATTCCCTCTTCTCAACCGCGCCGGCACTCGCGCACGGAGTTTATCCGAATATTTTAATTCGGCTAAATGCAAATTTGCCTTTTCTTCCTATTCTTTCTCTCGCTCTAGCTCTCTCTCTCTCTCTCTCTCTCTCTCTCTCTCTCTCTCTCTCTCTCTCTCTCTCTCTCTCTCTCTCACTCTCACTCGCTCTCTGAATGTCCTTCAGACAAGATAAAAAAAAGAGTAGAGGAGGTGTGGCCGTATTCCCCCAGACTAATGAAGTCTACTACTGCGAAGCGTCTCGTGAAATTGACTTCCAGACCGACCGGTAATGGCGTCGCTCTCGGAATATTTATTTTGCTGTGTAGAGGTTCGCAGAGAATTAGATCAGAGGTCGTTAAATGTAGTCCCGCTATTCTAACAGCACAAAAATATTTCATAAATATTCCATTTCTTAACGAAATACTTCTGCAATAATTGAAAAAATATTGTAAAAAAATTTCCTTGGAAAAAATTTTGAAACGTTATTTATAGATATTATATAATAATGCTTCTACAATGTTTTGAGTATCGTATTGAACTAGTTCATGAACATTCCGAACATTAAAAATTTGCTTTAAAAAATTTATGGAACATTTAATAATATTGTTATGAAATAGATTTTTATGAAAACGAAGGTATTTCTTTATAAACGAACGAATAATAAATTTTGTCTTTACAAATCAAAGACTCACAGCCTTGTCACAACATTGTTGTTAGTGCACATCTTCCTTCCACAAAGGAGCCTTACATTTTTAGAAGTTGACTTTCTCGATCACATATCATGATGGAACCACGCAAAATCTATTAAGCATTCGAAAAGGAATTTTTCGTATAAAGCAAAAACCTTTTATATAAATATTTATGAATATAAAATGTCATAATTTATGTTGTCATAGTAAAAATAATATTTTTCAAAAATAGTTTTCGTATGTTTCAAAAGATTTTAAGTGACATATTAAGATAAAATTTTAAAAAATGTTCTCTTATAATATATTTTGAAACTATACATAATACTATGAATAAAATAATAATGTAAATCACAATATGTTTAAAAATTTTGTATTGATATACTTACATTAACTATGCATTAGCTAACGCAAGAGCTTTGCTATGCGAATAGGCGAATATAAATCTTATAATGAAGACTGAATAGTCGACCTGGATTTAATCTAGTTTCATAATGTTAAATCGGTAAATTAAATTTTCTCCAATTTATTGGCTCAAAGTTTGCCAGTATATGTATTAAATTGTCTTTTAGCTTCTGCATTAATATAATTCCAAAATATGAATAAAATTAAGAAATTGTCTCTTTTTTGTTTGTGTATTACTTAATGAACTTTCTTTTCAATCATAATAGCGTATCGACGATTGTCGCTGACTAGAGGCGCTGAAAATTATAAATATCGAACGTCGCCGAATTCGTCAGTATTCTAATCACGTCCAACGCGGCGTCGACCAATAAAATCTTCATCTGAAATACTAGAGTAATAATGGCGCCGCGATCAAGTCCTTGGAAACGGAAGAGAAAAAAGAACACTCCACTCGCTGCAAATTCACATTCCACCGTGAAATTGCGCGTGATAGTCTATGCGAACTACCACGGGAGTATTTGGTGGAAAAAAGTGTGTGCGGCCAAAAAAAAAACGAATATCTCGGCTGGCGGGCGTTTCGCACGCAAGAAATACACCGCGGAATGTGGAGAAAACGAGAGAGAGAGAGAGAGAGAGAGAGAGAGAGTGCGATCGATGAATCCCACCGACTCTTCATCGTGCAGTGTACGTTGTTCGACACGTCGATGAACAGAGAGAAGTATATATGAAAGAAAGCGTCGGAGGTATTTGAAGGTGGAGGAGGAAAAGAGGATCTTTTGCATTGGGAATTTTGGTAATAGCTCGCAAAAACGCGCGTGGGTTAATAAGAGACAGTAACACAGGTGCCTAGAATTAAACGTCGAATTATTGAGCGGTAAATATGCCATATTGGCGAGATTGGACGAGTGCAATATTAAGTTTGAAATGATTATTAGTGGTTCACGTATGCTTTACCGTATAAATGAAAATTCAAAGTAAGCGAAATTCCAAGTAAGCCAAATTCCACAGCTCATTTTAACTGCTGCAAAGATTGCAAGCAAAGATTACAAAGCTGTAGATAACAAAGAAATTCTTGTAAAACCGTGGGAAAAATTTTGATTTACTAAGATATAGTGCGGATTATATACGTAATCACAGATAATTCTTTCACCAGCTTTATTTTTCCTCACCAAGAACAAACATATAAATTCAATAGATTCAAACCGCAATTAATAATGATTCCATAAAATAGGTCAGCTTCTCTCATTCCTCGATCATGCCCCTAGTGATTGCCGTTCTCATCGGAATACAGACAGAGAGAGAGAGAGAGAGAGAGAGAGAGAGAGAGAGAGAGAGAGCGGGAGATCACGCCGTAGTGTCTGGGAGAGGTGGAGGGGGGGTGCGGAGGCTTAGTTCCACGGTGCAGGGCGCGATTCAGGCAGCTAATATAATCACCGCGGCAGCTCGAAAGCGACCGGTAGTTCGCTAATGAGCGAGCTTTAAACGGAACTTGGCCAAGGAGCGGGGAGTGCCCGAGGTTCGAGCGGAGCTGCGGTGCTGTTATACCGCAGCACCGGACTATACATCTGTAGAAGGGGGAAGAAAAGGCGAGGTGGGAGGCGCAAGTAAGAACGTCGGCAGATGGAGGGGAGTTGGAACACATGCACACCACATAACAGTACTTTGCCCCTATCGCGACGTCGAAATCTCGGTCGCAACGGGTCGCGCGATGCCGCAAGTACGAGAAGGGTAGGGACGGGGGAGGTCAAGAAGATCGCTGCCCCTTCTACCGCCCTCTATCCTCCCCTTGCACTTGCTGCGGATGCAGGGCCGAGGCTATCTGCCCGGGGATGCGCGCAAGCTGCCCGGGTAATAGAACGCCTGCATGTAGATCACTCCGTCGGGTGAGCAGCGACTAGGGCGGGCAGGGTGGCGGGAATTAACTCGCCCGACGGCCGAAAAATTGGATAAGAGCAATTAACTGCGCGGCTTCCGATCGCCGCGAATCGATCGGCCGAGAGCCGTCGCGCGACGCTTCAATGGGCAGGTAGGTAGTGGATCGAATTTAAATTCCGTGATTTCTCGTTAATATACTTCGATTACTTGAATATCACTATAGAACTGATACGAAAGAGTAATAAGATTTTTATGAAATTGAATGAATTGGATAGCTTATGATACAAAGGTTAAAGGGGTATCAAACAGTTATTGGTGAAATTAATTAAATGCTCGTTCTACGCAGTTGATAAAAAATAGTAGACGGTAAAATATACCCGTAATGACACATATAACGTAATTGATTCCACTTATTACGTAAAAACGATGGAGAATGTAGTTTTGAAAAAAATATTTCTTAAACAATTCATAATTTTAAAGCACATTATTTTGTTAATATTTATAAAATTAGAAACTTTGGTAAACTTCTAGCATATTTTCATGATCTAAATTATTTAAATAAATTATTTACTTTATTTCTTAATCTAGAAACAAAGATAAGAATAGCCACAAAAGAATCTAAGAAATATACAGAATTGAAAGAATAATTCAGAGAATGATCAAAACGGAGTAAAGAAAGGAAGACAGGATAACTGAGAAACAGCAAGAGATGTAGTGAGTGAGAAAGGAAAGGTAAGAGCAGGCCAAATAAAGGAGGTCGTGAGAGGATTAAAGAAGAAGAAAGCTGTGGACCTAGGCGGGAGACTGAGTGAATCATGGCTATACTGCTGAGAGGACATTTCAAATAAGTTGATCTGTATAATGTTATAGGTGACGCTTGGGACCAGAATAATATATCATAGAATTGGAAAAGTGCGACAGTGATTCCGTTGTATTAAAAGGGCGGAACGTCCAGCTATTCTTACTACATCTTATTATTTAACACAGAGTTAGTAAGACATTTTTGTGGAAGCACCAGGAGGTTTCCCAAAGGGAAGATAGACAATTTATAAGATTTTTATATTGAAGCATATTTTATAGCTAGCGAACGATGAAGATTGATGAAAGAATAACTTTTGTTGGCCTCCAAGTAACAATTCACAGAGTGGAGAAAGAGGGAAGATAAATTCTGTAGGGTGGAAGTCGGGGATACGCTATCTATCTAAAAACAGTGCCTTAAAATATATATTGAGGTTAGATTTCTGAACATCAACTTATGCAATTTCTAGGGAAATCCAAACATTGAAAATGTAAAATACGTTGGATGATGGAGCTATAAAATTTTTACGAAGCTGAAATAAGATAGTGAAAAACAAATAAGTCACAAATTATTGCAAATAAAAAGGAGCAGTATCTAAATCGTCTGAGCGTAAATTATTCAAAATAATAGCCTGTAAGAAATTTAAAATGAGAACGATAAAAAAGTATAGATATAGGAAATCAACTACTAATAGGACAAAGTATTTACATAAGTATAAGTATGTTCTTGAAAAATTGAATAGTTATTTAAAGAAGATGAGACATTTGATTAAAACTTGATGTGATTGCGAGAATCAATTGCGGCAATTATGAAAATTGTAAAAAAGATAAAAAAAAGGCTATAGAATGAAAAGCTTTGAACATTAACGGAAAGTATATTTGAGATAGATTGCGATCGCAAGAACAGCGGATGATTGCATTTCTGTATGAACACACCGATCGGAATTCGGCGTGTACGACGTACTCGTGTAAGAGCGATGCCGCTATTCGGTGCACCTGCTGCTTTGGAAAACTACTTACACTGATAGACATTTTATCGGTACGGCAGAAATACTCGTAATCCGTAATTATTGATCACACTTTTCCGATAAATTCGAAGATTTGAGACCTGCGCAGACTGAGACGTGCGCATTAAATGGATTTAGTCGCCATTACGTGAGTTTGATGATCTAATCAACGAAGAGAGATGACTATAGAAGAACACCTCTTATGGAAGGTTTTTATGCAAAAATGCGATAACAAATTTCTTCGTCTGGATTCGCAAGATGTCATTGGCATTATAGTTTGAAAGATAATCGTGTAGAAATAAAAAAAGTTCTATTTTACTATACAAATTTATCAATGTTACCGTAATTTATCAATATTATAGTCCTGAAATTCCTCTCAGAAATAATAAATACATTTCTTATCTTTGCAATGGTTCAGGGAATTATTGTTGTGCCATCGAATCACATGAATCAACTTTCGACTATGGGAAATATTCTGTAATTCTATAAGTCTATATGTTTGTGGGTATACAATGTATAGGAGATAAACGATGTAAATTCGTATTTTGGGGAAATGCAAGAGCCTAAGACAATCATTGCAGGCCTGTTCTGCACAACTCATCTACACCCGCATAGCTATAATATACTAATTCATAGTACATAACATAATACACGGAAATTCACTTTATCAGCTATATATTTTAAATTATACAGTGCGCATGTAATCATACTCAGTGCAGTATGTATGTGAGCTTAGAAAGGGTAGTTCGATATGCAATCAAAGGCTTCGTATAATATTGCCAAGTAAATATACATATTAAATGGGATAATATGTTTATATGCATAGAAGTTGTAATACATTACGTTTGTAATACAAAAAGTCCGTGCTATGCCAATTCAGCGGAAGTTAACAAATCATAAATATTATAAAAAAAGGACGCTATTTTTTTTTCTCATAATGGACATTATATTACTTTGATCAAAAAAATACAAGCTAAATTTAGATTTATCGCCGGTAAAAGATCTTTTTATTCGATCGATTCGGCAATCTAAACAAAAATCACGAGCGTTTTAAGAGAGTACGTATATCAAAAATTCCCGACTATATATAAATCAGAGCCATACCGCGTTTCCTTACAGTCAAGAATCCTTCGCCGCCATTTTCGACGCGCACGCGTCACGCACACACACACACACACACACACACGCAGACACACGTGCGCGCGTGCGCGGCCGCGTGCTCGCACATACGAAGACACAAAAACACATACACGCGAGCACGCGGACAACGACAGTGGGCGTCGACGCGGCCAATTTCGCTGCCTTTATGTACGGATATTTATGGGCGAAATACCTTCCTACCAGCCCCTCTTAGAGGCTGGTATTACGATTTACGAGGCTCGGGAAAGGATGGGAGGAGGAAATGAGAGGGCATCAAGTGGAAAAGAGAGAAACGAGGAGGGGAAGAGAAGCGAGAGGGAAGATAGAGCTGCGGGAGAATACAATTTTTTGTTGTTGTTGTTTGGATTCGTCCGAGCGACTTGCAGCTCGGTGCGCGCGTAAAAATGGACGATTCGTCGATAGTTGTTTGCTCGTTCTTCTTTTTTTTCTCTATATAGTTTTCCCATTATTGCTTGACTTTGATGCCTCGAAATTCGCATATGTACTGTAATGTTTTATGCGTGTGTGTGTGTGTGTGTGTGTGTGTGTGCGCGTGTCTACGAGGGAGTCGAACGCGCGTAAATATGTACGAGCACGGAAATGAATCGCACGATTAATTAAAAGCGAACGAGCGCCCGCTAATTATGCTTTTGTTCGTGATGAAAGTTTGATTCATTAGTTTGATGTTTATTGTCGGGTCGGGGCAAAAAAGGGGTCGGGATAGTAATTAACGACAGACCGGATACGGAAAATTGGTTAGATAAAAATTTATCGCCGTATAGGCGAGAGGCTGTGAGCTGTATATATAAGAATATATGACCAGACATTATTTTATCCTCGCCAACGTGCGGGCCGTCCACCCAAAAAAATGTTCCTTACAGCGAAGTAGCCGACTGAATTGTCTCATAGACTTGGAAAATTTTTCACAATAAATATTTATTAGTTGTCGCAAATCATAATCCCAAGGTAAATTCGTAGAAAATTGAATTTAAACAACGTTTGCAATGAACTGTTTGGATTTTCTTTTCTGATGTTACATTATTAGTTTTTAGATATATGTTTAACTATCATCGTATGTAATAAAGATTTTTTCAGTGTGTATTCATAAAGCCCTGGGAGATTATTATATGAGAAAGTTACATACACGACCAACACATAAATATAATATATAAAAGATCTCTAAATCAGTCGAAGATATCCGTTTTGTCGTCTCGATACCGTACAAGCTATTCGTGCAAGTCACATGTCGGAGCAAAAATTTATGACCAATTGAATGACATCGGGAATGAGCAGTTGCAAAAATATGGCGACAAAGCGAGACGGTGCGGAGAGAATGGACAGCGGCTGACGCGGTGACAGAAATCGAGCGACACGCGAGCTGGCGAGGTGGTGTAGGCAGAACGACGAGGCACATCAATGATTAGCCCGCGCGCATTACCTCTGACAAATCAACGATCCCCTCCGCATCTGCCGCTTACGTAACGCCGACGCGTACGCGCTCTCGCGGCACCGCATTAAGATATTCGCTTTAATCAGTTCCGCTTTAACGGCGCGCCCCGATGCGGATAGCCAATGACGGCTCCAAGGCGCGCATTACGTAATTGCATAGCCCGCCCCGGCAAGGCGGCGAGCACGATAAATCTCGGTAGGTATATCATATGTGTGTGTGTGTGTGTGTGTATAGATATAGAGCGTAAATTCTGCCGGTGACGCGAATCCAGCTTCTAAAATCTAGGAAAGTGACACTTTTCGTTCTTTTATGGTTATTAACACTCTCTTAAAATGTGACTTTGATGATCCCTTTATGCGCGCAAATCTACAAAAGTTAAAAACAATTTCTTATTTACACAAATCTAATATAATTAATTCTTCTATTTTGGCTTTACTAGTTTGATCAAGTTAATAATTTAATCAATTGTTAAAAATACTACATATAAAATCCGTATGAAATTTCTATGACAATACGATAGATTAAAGAGGTGGTAGCATCTAAGTCGATTTCATCGAAGGGGTACGAATTCAAAGTCCTCGATGACTAAAAGGACGTGAATGATGAATAAACTATGCTCTGAATTATATGTAATCGACCACTCGTATTTATGCAGGTGTCTGTTAAAAGGAACACGTCGCCGTTTAGTGGGAAAACACTATATCGAATTTTCGCTCTCAGCTTTTACGGAGAAGAGCGCATCAAATTATCTTTTATACCAGAGAGCGATATTTTTCAGTCTCAGAATGACTGACGTTAAATCTGAAGAATTCTTTAGCGATGTCACCAATTTTTTATAATCACTCTTTTAAAAAGTGAATTTTTCGCTCCCAGGTTCTTGCAAATATTTTTTAAAGGAACTTTAGGAAATTTCCGGCAACGGTGTGAGAGGCGCCTTCGAATTTCCGCCATCGCGAGGCCGCTCGGTGAACTTAAGTCGAGCCGCCCCAATTATTGGCGTCGTTGGTTGTTGCACACTCGTATAGCAACCCTGGAGAAACTCCTGTTTCTGCCCTCCCCAGGTGATAGAATGAAAATTACGGAAAAACGTCGGGCGCAGAACGTCAGCTTCGTCTTCCGCAAAGTCGACTAAATACAGAGAGAGAGAGAGAGAGAGCAAGACAGAAAAGGTGACTTTGGTCGCAGCAGAGCGGCTCTAAGCTCCCACTCTTGGCTTCGATCGTATCCGCGAGAGAGACGCGTGCAAAGGCGGCGGAATTAAAGGAGAGGACATTTTCCCGTCCCAGATTCTATAATACGCACGCTTTGCCGGTTGGTAAATTTCAGAGAGAGAGAGAGAGAGAGAGAGAGAGAGAGGCAGACAGAGAGAGACAGACAGTGAGAGAGAGGGAGACACAGAGGGAGAGGGAGAGAAGGACAGAGAGAGACAGACAAAGAGGGAGAGAGAGAGAGAGAGAGAGAGAGAGAGAGAGAGAGAGAGAGAGAGAGTCTCTGTGCGCGAGCGATACCCGCGCACTCGTATTTGAGGAAATATACGGGTATTACTCCGCAAACACTTGCGCTACTACGCCGGCCAATTACAGAAAGTCGACTTTGTGGTAAAGCTCCACTGAATTCATAGATACCGATCGCTTAGGATAATCTTCTGTATCTAAATAATAAATTTTAATTGCTCAGCTTTTTCCGTACAAACTTATCAATTGGTTGTATGAAATATTAACAATTTAATCGCCTATCTTATGCCAGAAAACAAATTTCATATGTACATTTTTACAACTGTATTCGAATAGACCGTCAAATTTTTATGCTTGTTTGCAGGTAAAATAAATTTTTCTGTACTTTGGAAGTTTATCAACTCATAATTATAAATGTAAAGTAATACTTCGTGAAAAGAAAGAAAACTGATAATTTACCTCTTTATTTTATGAAATAGTTTTATTGTTAAATTTTGACTTCATATTATTGTTATTGTTATATATATATATATATATATATATATATATATATATATATATGCTATATTTTTCAATATGTGCTAATACTAATGCTATATATTTCATATAAATAATTCCGTAATTATTTAAAAATGAACTTTCGTAATGAAATTCCTAAATGAAATAAAATACCAAGACATTGCTTTTACTCTAATCTGCCTTGGCACTCCATTGCAAGTTGTAAATGTGTAAAGGCATTACGCTCATAATGTTATGAAACATCATTATCAAACTTCAATTCAATATTCGATAGAGTGCAAAACCAATTTCGTAGTTCTTAAAGCAATATTACATATTCAGTATTTATATTACTATCAGTACAATCAATATAGAAAGCTATTACAAAATAACGTAAAGAAATCAGTAAAATTGGCCTCCGCGAGTCATTGATTTCATTCCCGAGCGAAATAATTGTCTTGGAGCTTATCGGAAAAATAATAATCGAAAAATGAGTCGATCGACGAGAATAAGTATGCTATGCAAGAAAAGATGCTTTCGTTATTTTCGCGTCGACATGATCGTGCTCGCACGGGTCATTTTACCTCGTTGTCCCTTGATTTTTCACAACGACGCGGTCCGGGCCGGTTTTGCCCTACACCCAAAGATCGAATAACAAGGGGAAAGAAAATTTAGTTATAGTTCAATTTTGACAATCGATTAGTTGCAACTTATCGTAATACTGAAACTCTTATTAGCCTACGGCACCATCTCCTCAGCTAGAGAAAAATTGTAATGATGTTTTTGAGTAAACTGTTTATTTGGATTTTTTGAATTATTTAATTTATTATTCGGTATTTAATAAAATGAATTCTGGAAAATTCAAAATTATTAGTAACGGCATACCTAAGATACGAATTCTTTCTGAACGAAACCATTTCTATTCAATTTATTTATCTCAACAATAATCTATAATAAAATGTATGAAGATTGCTTAAACGTATTAAAATAGGAAGTGTTAACGTATTATAATAAGTATTATATATATATTATTTGAGACAGTCATGAAGATTTTAAAATGAAATATTAAATCAGCACGGTGCTTGAAGAATGCACAATCTAGTACTAGCATAAATTCCGAACCAGATGCGCACCGTCTAACCCAACCCAGCAACCACCTACTTGAAAGAAAATATGTTCCTTCTTTTTTGAACTTATAAATCAAGCCTTCAATGTTTCAAATTAATAAAATTATATATATATATATATATATATATATATATATATATATATAGACAGAGAGAGAGAGAGAGAGAGAGAGAGAGAGAGAGAGAGAGGGGGGGGGGTTGAATATCTTCAACCATCTTCAAAATTTATGCTCTCCTAAATGTCGCTTGTCCTCCATGTGAATTCTGTTGTGAATAATCTCTGAGGACCGATGTAAATGGATTGGTTAATATTCAATACCAAATCGTAGATACCTACTCTGTAGTACTATAGGGACCGATCTTGAAACATGTTGTTTAAAACGTAAATTAGTCGAGAATGCGACTCACTGTATAAGACGTTGCTAATAATGCCTGAGAGACAGCTTTGTCCAATACTACAAATTATCGTTCTAAAAATAGGCGTTGTTTAACAGGTATCGACAAGTCCGTTTCAAAAAAACAAAGTCAAATTTCAAGGGGTTGCGCTGCACCGACCGAATAATCCCGCCCCGCCATCGTGTCTCTTAAACAGCGCAGTGCGTGGGAGGGAAAGGGGCTATAGCGACAACAGCGATAATTCGCGCCAGGCGCATATATATCCAAAACAGAAGCAAGCCCGGCGGTTGGATCCTTGGCACGGAGCAGGGGGGATTGGTAGCGGGATGGTTTAGGATGACGCATTAATTTTGCCAAGTAATTAAAGTCAGGCGCCCCCGGCTATACGGATGTACGCTCGCGCCACCCCCTCCACCCCACTCTCGAGATCCGAGAAAACTTTCTTTCGCCCGCGTTGCGCCTGATTAAAAGGTACTTTATCTCGCCCGACCAGCCCCCCCCCCGCCACCAAGTCGGTGTTGTCGTCGTCGTAGTCTTCGACTTCGTTTCGTCGCGGCTCCAGAGCGATACAGGCCGAGACAGCGGGGGGAGAGAAAGAGGGATAGAGAGAAAGAGAGAGGGAGAAAGAGATGGGGGAGGGACGAGAAGCCCCGGCGAAACTGGCGCTTTTATAAGGGATGCGTACAATTTTTAATTACCGATGCGGCGCGCGCGTTAAAGGCGGAAATTTAAGGCGGAACTCGATTGCTCTGGGGGCGACGAGCGGCGCAAGGTGTTAGCTCAGTAGCGGCTTTATCTTATAGGTACTTATATACATAGATACATATATCTGTATATAGCGAGGAGCTCCGTTTTTCTTATCCGGTGACACAAGAAAGAAGAATAAAAATAAGAGGTAAAACTAAAGTATACGAGAAACTGAAGACTTAGGCCGAGAGAAATAAATGGAGTTTTATGTAAACGATTAATTGTTTATGATAGTACGAAGGTACGATATGTACAGAGTAGTTTTTAAGTAGATGTACCGTTTGACCATTATAGAGCATAGGAGGGTTTTCGATTTTGTAACAACCGCTATTTTTATATTATATGGTCTCTTTCATGAAACAACCTCCGCAATAGAAAATCCGACGGATATAGGGCTTTTTTTAACCGACGCGTATTGGACGATTCGCACATTTTTTTTCCTTGAAAATTGCGATTTCAAGCCACAAATGCGCAAACGGGCAGTCGAATTATTCGACTGGGTTCAAACTCGCATTGAGCACGGGTCGCATCTGTTCATATGTCTTCCGTTTCAGTCAAGTGTTTTCAACGATACCATATCGAACGCTTCGTTTACATACATCGCAACTGAATTCGTTTACGATCGTTCTTGTCCCCAAATATAATTCGAAAAGAATATTGATTTTTTTGTTGGCAGATTAAACGAATGCCGTAGAGTCGGGCGTGAATAGGAGACACAGAATATCACAAATTAAATTACTAACAATTAAAAGCAACGTTTCGCTAAAAAAATAGAAAAAAATATGTATTTACAGTTTGTGGCAATGAAATAATTCGAAAATTTCGAGCTCAATACTACGACGAGTTGGTAATGGAATTATGTTCATCCAGAAGTTTATGACTAATCGCTCATAAAGCAGTTGCAGTTCCGCCGTAACGATAACGTTGCATATATATATTGCAGAAAAGGAATAGTCGAACGTAACAGTTGTAATTAACAGCTCAAGTATCAATTATTCATATTTTAGTGCGCCATTTCATACGCGTATAACTCTCGCCAAATCCAGATTCTGGTAATTTATGGAGCTATCGAGGCCGCAAAAACGGGGGTAATCCCTTCCTATACCCGAAGGCTTATAAATCAAAATCTCGCGTATCTTACCGCCGACAAAATAAAGAAGACTAAAATAAAAAACAAACAATAAAAAAAGAGAACAGAAGAGAAAATAAAAAAATAAAGAAAACTTCGCCTCTTTTGTAACATCGTGTACGCCCTTGTGTCGCGTGGAGAAAAACGAAGAAGCCCGAGATAGATAAGGAAAAAGAATATCGACGCAATAACGACCTCTCGGCCTCCATCTCCTGTATCTCCTATATATTTATAATCTATATATAATCTACGAGGTATTTCCCTCGCGATACTGCTAAGCCGAATGCAATTGCCCGGTCTTGCGCGTATATATATATATATATATGTGTGTGTATATATATATGTATATATATATATATATATATATATATATAGTACGAGAGCACATACGAAATACAAAACCAGATCGATCCTTTGACGATAGGAGCGAACCGAAATTGGGCTTCCGTGATAATATCGCCTCCCCTGCCGACTTCTTCCCCCACTCCATCCTCGCCACGTCGTCGAACACGGACCGAGCTGCGCTGCGAAACTCGCGCCCATACGAGGTTGCCTCCGTTGCAATATAACGCGGGCGAGCCGGGTGCATTTTTCACGAGGATAAAGCCGGCGACGGACGACGAGGCCGGTAGGAGGGGCGAGGGGCGGGAGAAGGCGCTCCAGCCCGCGTCCGCCCGCTTAAAACCGATTATTTATCACGGTGGAAGATTAAAGGCTCGGTAAAGGAGGGGTGGTGGCGGAGAGGCGAGAGAAGGGGAGGGGGCAGCTAGCGCAGGAAGCCCGGGCATTGCGCTGAAAAGATAATGCGATTTTTGTGGGATAGTGGCGAACACGTGCCCCTCCCCCCTGGCCCACGTTCCTTTCCCTATTGGAGAATTTTTTGAGTTCGAGGTCTCGGTAAAGCGGGTTTTACCGCTACGGGCCCGCCGGTTTTACGCGAATTCGATGACTCTCTCATTCTCGAAAGAATTTAAATGTAGAAGAAAATGCATAATGGGAGATTTTCGAGCGGAAACAGTGCGCTAAGAATGAATGAATGAAGAATGGCGGGTTAGGATCGAGGTTTTGCAGAATTAGACAGGATGAGTTGATAGGAAAGCTTGGTCGTATAGTTGATCGGAAACTAGCAGTGGACTGATTGATGATTGATTGATTTTCAAATCTATAAATAGATCGTAATATCAATGTCGTATGCTGCAGATCCACGACGATGTTAGATCAACTAAATGATTCTTGACACTGATAACGAAGGTTCAAAGAAGGAAATCATATCGTTTAGCTGCCAATAGAAATTATAAGTATTTGTCTGAGTATATGCGCAATTAATGATACTAGAAATTAGAAATACTGTCCAAGTTAGAAAATAAAATCAAACTTTCACTAGATTTCACTAGAATAACCTTACTTTTTCAAACCTACCAATCATTTGATAAAATATAATTAATATATTATATAGAAAACATATTATTATTGATAAATTTATTTAGTTTTTTATAAACAAGGAAATATCAACAAGTAATTAAGTAAATTAATCTTCATTTACATATTAACTTTAATTTGATATATTAAAGATTTTTCGTCTTTCCCGAAAGAGTAAAGGTTCAATAACTGCATAGCTACCTCGAGCTGTTCTATCATTAATCCAAAATTTTGTAGTTACAAATTTTGTAGTTACAAAGAGTAAAGATTCAATAACTGCATAGCTACCTCGAGCTGCTTCATCATTAATCCGAAATTTTGTAGTCCCTCGAACAATCTAATCCTCCATCTGAAATGGGAACGAACTGGCGACGATAAAACGCACCGGGTCCTCCCTCCCTGACGTTGCCATTGAGAACAACGGCGTTACTGCTATATAAACGAGCCACGTTCGAGCAGGAAGTGCCGTTAACGCTTTTCTCCCCATCAGGAACCCGTCGGATGGAGTTGGGCGGTGGGCGGTCTTTTTAAAATTTTTCTCAGTCACCCGACCCAATTCAGCAAAAGGCGAACAATTTAATTTTAACGAGGGCTCCGCCATAACCGTCTCCGTTCATGACGCCGATGACTGTTAAGCGCGCGCGCGTGTAATGCGCTTCCGCTTCTAACGTGCCAAACGCAAAAAATAACTCCCCCCCCCCAACCACTGCTCCTCTCTCTTCTCATCTTTCGCCAATGTACGTATATCGATAATACAGGGGTAAACCTAACCTTTAGCTCGACGCGAGTTCATTCGTGCGCGGGCGCGCGTGCGCGCGATAATTCGATACCCCGGTCGCTCGAGTCGTTCGGATGCTAATGCAAAGTGTCCGTGGTACGGACGAGCGTAGCGAAGCTTCGCAGAGGAAGAGGGAGCGGATTGAGAGGTGAGCACGAAGGGGTGAGAAAAAAAACGGAAGCGAGTAATTAAGCGGAGAAGCAATGAAGGGGAAAAATTAGATTACGCGTTCAGTCGGTGGTAAAAAATTATTCGATCGAAATTAAGGGATATACATGTGATGTAAGATATATATGTATCGATTTTAATTCTAATTGAGATTCATATATATATATATATATATATATATATATATATATATATATATATATATATATCAGAGAGAGACAGAGAGAGAGAGAGAGAGAGAGAGAGAGAGAGAGAGAAATATTATTAAAAACTTGTTATTACGGCGTATATAGTATGAACTCGCCGAGTGGCGCATTTATTTGCGAGAAATGAAAGTAAAATGAGCGACCAAGAGCAGTAATTATCCATTTCTGAATTTTTTATATTTTTCGTACCTGTGAAGCACGTGTTGTTTTCGGTCACTTCGACGTATTTATATACGAATGCAAACGTGGATATGATCATTTGGATGACCTGACTTCACTGTCATGATAATTATGCATTTGTTTAGAAAAAGACTCTAAAATCGATAAAAATATTTATTAGTTTACTTTGTACTAGTTAACGCAAATACCTATTAAAATAACATTCTTTGATTTATCGATATCTTGAGTAAATAATAAATTACAATTTCATGTACTATATAGAAAAGATACTTTTACAGATACTTTGACTCATTCAGTCATCAACATTAAACTAATTGCATTTCGATCTTGAGAATCTTTATATCGACGAAGTAAATTTATGAAAACATCTATCTACAAATCATGATTATGACGGTTGTATTATTGACAGGCGGATTCTTAATTTCAACTCTTACAAAACGTTCCTGTACTGTTCCAGAAAAGAATAAAGCACTTTATAACCTTAATAAATAAGAAAATTTGCCATTACTTAAGATACCTAAATAAAAGTTTATAAAAGTACTTTAGGCTCACTTTGAAATAAGAAGAAAGAAAAACATTTTCTCAAGCATAAAAGTATAGTCCATGAAATATTATGCAAGACAGATATTAGACAAAATAGTTGCTCTATTTTGAAACGCATTGGCAAACATTTACAATCAGTAAAATATAATAAAAAACACTTTGGATATTGTCAATATAATTTAAATAATCAGTTAAATCAGAAATTGTTACAGAGTATTAAAAGATCATTCTAAAGGCAAAAGGCTAAATTGACTATAAATTGTTGAAATAATGATGACATTAAAAAGAAATCAATATGTAAAGAATGATATAATCGCACTTCTAATATAATTACACGATTGGATTTTATTATTATAAGAACTTTGTTACTTTTTCAATTCACAGCATATATTACTTTTTGAAAATGGCTTGATAAACGAAACAGCTGTCCAAGAATAAAATTTATAAATTGTGCAAGTGTCTTACTTTAATTAGTTATCTTACTCCTTAAATATTTTCTACTAAATACTCAGTGAGTGTATAATCAATTTTATATGTAAGTGAGATTTTTAATTTCGTTGTTAATTTCATTTCTGTACCTAATAATATCATTTGAAAACGAATATTTTATAACAACCTCTTTTCGTAAGCAGAATTATTATTATGATAACTACGCACAAAGGAATGTTCCACATTGCTAGCTTTTCACGTTCCTTTCACGCATTTTCCAACTAAAATTGAGATTTAAAATATTATAATTTAAAATGTACGACGTTCAAAAGTATTTATAAGTTCAAATTTTTGTTTCGAGTAAGATTTATCTAACATTTCCTTTCCTTATAAATCTTGCTTGATTCTTGTTCGTAATTTAGTAAATAACTCATATTTTTTCGAAACGTTTTAAACCAAAAAGTGAAGTGTCTTTTCTTTTTTTCATATAATGCTTGAAGCATAAAGTACTGTAATATGATTAAAAACTAGAGTTTTCTTAAATTTCAATCATTAAAACGAATGAACCCCACCAAAGTCCGATGTTCTTCTCAAACTGAGAAAAGAGGAAGAAGAAGAAGAAGAAAGAAAAAATCAACTCGGGCACTCAGCACGGCTAAACAGAAAATGCACAATCTCGAGCTCACACGAGTGGAAAATTAGCAAGCTCGGCGTAGCCAGACCCATTTTCCGTATATAACGCATTAGTAAAATTCCTGGCCCACGTTTAGAAAGGCGGCGGTGCGGTACAAAGGGAGCCAGCCCGCGCGCACGACTATATAATTTCAAACTAATTCCGGTTTCGCGAGCTTTCAGCCCTCGCGAGGAGGGATTAATAAAACGAACGCGCCGCGGCGGGAGACGCGCTCGGCGGTTGATGCGGTGTGGCAAACGAGGCCGGAAAAGCGCATTCTCCCCTCCCCCCAGGTACCGGGAACGCGCGTCGCCATTGTCCCTCCCCGACATCTGCCTCGTCAGCGCCAGACAATCAAGCTGGTGAAACGACCACCGTAGGCGGCGGGGTTGCGGGGAGGTGGGAGGGAGGGTGGTCGCCTCGTCACCCCTCCGCCCCTCCCTCGCGAGCGTGCGCACAAACGTTCGCAAATAATTGGCGCTGGGCTAGTCTCGGTACGCGTACAGCGGGTACGGAGCCAGCTCCGCTCAACCTCCCAACACTTTTCGCCGCGATAAATCATGGTAATAGTAAGGATGCGCTCGATTATGCATACGACCCTCTTTTTTCTTAAGCGAGCCCTCGCTCGATCCGTTCGCGAGCTCTTGGCATATATCCGAGAATTACTCAGAGTTCGGAAGGCGAGCGGCACTGCGTGACCGCCGTGCGCGTCTGCTCCGAGTGGGCAATAAACAGCATAGTTTCGACCAGTTATGTGAGGCTGAACTGGATGGGCCATCGCGTTAAAAGCTAGCTAAATTAATAATTCGAGATACTCGACATTAGTCAAGTTCTTATTGGAAGAATTTCAAATTTTTAAAACTGGCTATTTTTCATGATTAGTGTTTTAAATAAATATTGTACGTTCGCGTTTGTATGGATGCACTACAAATTGATACAGACTCTCCGCTCGAAAGACAATCTAACATTCCATCGTATTATTGACATCGAAACAACCCTAGAATCGAATACGGTGTTATGGAGGGATTAAGGCATTGCGTTAAAATGTCAAATCTTCAAACAAGAATTAATATCATAATTTTTCATTGTAATATATATTACATACGCGTACCTATCTTATATGTGCATAATAAAATTATTTTCTATAAATGAAAAAGTTGTACTCAATATAAATAAATAACGGTTCGAAAAATAAAAATATGAATAAATAAATATTTTTCATTGGTCTTACAATCCAATCAAATCAGTCGAAAATAATACTTAACAATATCAATACATATCTACACCAACATTAATACATCAACACAAAAAATAATAAAAATAAAAATAAAAATTAAATTAAAAATTATAATGACAGTCAAACTGTCCTTGTATACAGTCACCCCCGTAATCCTCATCATCAGGGACCTGATCAGGAGCCGTGGCGAGCTCGAAACGTTGGAGTGGTCTTCAATTAGGTAAGGGTGTTGGAGACAGTCAGACTGCACTTTACAAACAAAATTTTTTCAGCTAATATTTTATTTTCAGATTAGTCTACGGGGGTGAATGTAAACAAGGACAGTCTAACTGTCATTATAATTTTAATTTAATTTTTAATTTAATTTTTATTTTTATTTTTATTATTTTTGTGTATTGATGTATTAATGTATATATATATATATGTATTGATATTGTTAGGTATTGTTTTCAATTGATTTGATTGGACTGTAAGACCAATGAAAAATATTTATTAATTTGTATATAAGCAGTCGACAAAAGTACAATTAAAGTAAAATAAACATATGATTCAAATAATTTTAATTATCGATGTTGTCTAATCAATTTTCGGCTCAATAATTACGAAGTATAAAATAGTTTTCGAAATTTCAAAATGACAATTCCTATCTGTCAGACAAGGAAATTGGAAGTAATGTAATTATGTGTAAAATGTCTCAAGAATTTTGAAAGAAAAATTCTCAGAATAGGATTAGGTAAAAAAAATTGATTGAATTAATTTCTCTCTTCCAACTATTTCAAATTATAGGTAAACATTAAAAAAATTTAGTAAATACAGTTGGATAAAACTGATGGTAATTTTATCGTCAATATACTAAAAAATTTTTATGAATAATCAAATTTTCAATGATTCCAAATTTTTTAATGTAACAGAATACGCTAGAAAACAATGGCATATATTTAAACTAAAATTTTACTATCCTGGAGTTGCTGTCAATCCAACGAGCATGACTATGTAAAAAATATTATTTCAAATCTTTTCAGGACTTTATCATATTGAATATGTGTATATTCTTAACAACACTAAGATACAATTTTATTCGACGGTATATTTTCCTATATTACTCGTTTGAAAAATCATACAGTACGCAGCTATTGGAACGTGAGCCTTAATCAACAGTTTTAATTCTATAAAAGCAACTCGAACCGGAGAGCATCTCGCTCGGCGCGTCGCTCAATAGAAAAACAATCAAACGGCAGTAAATCCAAAAGCGCGACTAACACGATAAATGATTCAAGCTATTGGCACGCCCGGCTAAAAGTTCCCGACACCCTCGCAACACGTCACATCAAATTTTCAAGCACTCGCCACCTCCTCATCGCCAACCTCCCTACCCCCCCTCCCGCCGCTCCCGCTCGTTCCGGGCGCCCGCAAGAAACTCCAACGATGTAACAGCGCCGCGCCGGCAAGTGAGCGCGAGGCGACGCGCCAGCGCCGCGCCTTTACCGCTAAAATCCGGCGGGAGTGGCGCGGCGGCAACTATTATATTACGGTGACAACGCGCGCTAGACCACGCGAAGATCGCTCTCGGCTAAGTCTAAATTCCGGTCCTAATAGAAACTGCGAGCGAGCGAGGCCTCGGCAGACTTCGCCGGCAATTGCAAAGTTCTCCTTACCTCCGCCCGTCTTCACCCCCTCCCCCGCGGCCGTCTAGTACCAACCACTCGCTGGAGGGGACTTTAATCGCTTCGCGAATTATTTCACCCCTCGGCCTCCTCCGCCGACTTTCCCCCCTCTTTTTGCAGTCGCTGCGTCGTCGCGTGACGGGTCGAAATATTTTTCGCACGACCACCCGCGCCGCGTGCGATTCGGAAGCTCGCGTGAAGTTATCCCGAGGCGCCCGCCCCCTCCACACACGTACAATGCATACGGCAAGCGTGCTTGGCCGCATACACCTTTCGATCACGTTTGTGCGTTCTCTTTTATACGCTGTACGAGAGGGTCGTCGGGTATATATATATATACGAAAAGTAGTATGGAGTGGCTTAAGTCACGAGCTAATAAGTATAAGGCTTCCGTGTGTAATTCGAGCGCAGATTAAATTTCTTTAATAGTCGCTAATCACGTCGATGTGCCTCGGCCTCCCGTGGCTTTTTATCAGCTTTGCATACATTTACAGCAGGTGGGGCGAATATATTTTTCAGTTTTATTATTAATTCTGGAACGATGAAAATTGATAAATTCTAATTCCATGTAGACATTTTGACATTTACAGTTATAATTTAATTAACTTTTAATTCGCACGTGTACAATATGTTTTACAGGTTTTTTTTGTTGCGGAAAGCGGAGATTCCGTTCAAAAACGCCACTTACCAAACATGGATACGAAAAGTATCATCTTCAATCGCCAACGCTCCATGCAAAAGAAAAGAGAGACAATAAGTAATTAAACTAATTATATTATCACTAAATATATTATCGCAAAATATTCTAACGCAATATGTTTACAGTGCTATTTCTGTCATTTTCTTTTAATCTATATCGATTATACGTGACCAAATTGTCGAATGGTTCGGTTCATTTATATAGTATACATTCAACGATTCTGGTTCATGGTGCTTCTTAAAGAATAATTTATAGTCTTCTAAATCTCCATAATAAATGACAATTTCTAAATTGTGTAACGAAAACCTACACATATTTTAAGTAATTTTAAGTAATTACACTTGTCTCAGTCGTAATTTATAAAGAAATTGCCTCTTGTGCCACTTTTTAACTAAAAGTGATTCATATTTTTAGTGAAAACAGTTAACTTAACTAAGATACAGCTTTCTTCTGTATTGTCAAATTGGGATCTAAATATCTTTTCAATAGTTGCAATTGCCTCTTTTCTCAGGAGAATGCCTTCCTAATGTATTTTTGGAACGATAAATAATTTTCAGAGCTTTTGTAAGTACAGGAACAATTTCTTTTAATTCGGATGTCTGAAACTTACATCCGTTCATTTGGGACATATGGTGAAGAGTATTAATCGACGCGAGATCATATGCGCTGTGATCGACCTCATTGCTATTATTCGCCGACGACTGCGACACGAACGAACTCGTTCCATCGAGGTCGTTGACAAGGGGAAGGGGAGGACACGCGATTAGAATAAGAATTTTTTTGATAGTCAGTTTTCGAATTCAACCGAGGTGATCGAAGGGCTCGTGATAACAGCGTCATCCCGCGGACGTGTATAAAATCTCGTACGAATCAATATAACGCTCAGAATTTATTATGGTATCGTGAGGTGTATTTCTTTGACAACATGTCAAACGTAGCATGATTCCCCGGATGCCGTTAAAATTCAGGCGAATCCGCCAAGGAGTAATTCGGCTCAATTTACTCTCTGTCTCTCTCTTTCAGACGCATACATAAACACATATATGTTCACATACACGCACACGCGCACGCGCACTACACAACTAGGCAAAAGCACAGATAACGCACAGGCACACACAAACCTAAATCACTGAGATCAGAGAATATGAACGTGACACAACATACGAATCTTACAGAAACTGCACTACTGTATATTCCAGTCTCGACAAAAGATACGGTATTATCATTTATAACTAATCCAGCACTACTAAGCTATCCAAAGCTACTCTAGCCCACTTCTTCGCACTCGCTCCCTGCCTACATCACACCGTCGAACCATCTCTGATCTCTATCCCCCAGCCCCTTAGTTGACGTAACACCCCGTTCACAATCGGCAAACAGCGCCTTGCTACAACCCCATCCCCCCGCTCTCCATCCACCGCGACGTGCGTGTCCTCGCACATTTGTTCCCAGTCCCGGGCGCGATGCGCATACATCCGTCAAAGCGACCGATAAGTGGGGTATAAGGGACGGTGCAGGGCTACTCTCGTCTGCGCATATTCATGCGGGATAGGCCGCGGCCCGTGAAAGCCTTAAGGTAACATCCGCGCGTTTTCGCGAGTCGCCCCCCCTCCCGCGCGTCAACGGCGATCGAAATCGATGTACTATATATACATGTAGGAGCGTGTACGCGGCGTTGACGGGCGATACTCAGCGGCTCGAGGGCGATGGCGGAGGTGGGGGGGGGGCGATAGGTCGCTGTAACACGTCGACATGCACGGACATACACCTGGGATTAACCGTCGCGTCGTCGGCCGGGGCTGTATGCATTTGCGTAGGGCGGTGGCGTTAACCCAGAATAGAGTGACTCACGAATGTTACGAATATCTAGGCTGGCAACGGATTTTATCATTACTTTTCTCTTCTTTTCCTTCGCTCCCTTCGCATAGACGGAGCGTAGTTAATGGCTTATAAGATATCGGCGAGGAGGGGAGGCCAGAGGGATTACAAAAATACGTTTTTCCATCGATGGTAAAATACAGAGAAGGGGCAGGCAGATCCGCTTCGCTGGAAATCGGATGTTCACTTCTACCTCGACCCTCGGTCGTCTTTTTCGTCGCTTGCACGACATCCCCTACTCTCTCTTTTTTTCTTTTATGTTTCAAAGTTTTTTTTTACCGGAAAAAGGGAATAAAAAGTAAAACCCACCGCTTCGATTGTGCTGTAAATCTTCTTACCCGTCAGTGTGAGTCGTGCAGGGAGCTGCATACCTGAGATTTTTATAAGTGGCATACGAAGATTTACAACAAAATATATAATAATCACAGAAATTTTATATGTGCAATTGATATTTGAATCAAAACACTTTTACTTTTGTCAATGTAAAATATTAACTTTGAATTGTAATTGTGAAAAAGTATACACGAAGAATAATAATGAAAAAATTTACACTTCTCTGTTTATACACTGAAAAACATTGTCTAGTAAAGTTGATAATACTACTCAGTAACTTGATCACAGACTGTAAAAATTTGAAAAATGCAAACTTACCATTAATCAACAATTTCTCATTATTTTTCACGAAATTCCTTAAAATTTTTGCTAGAATATTTTAACTAGAAAGAATGATAGTGAAGCCGTATCACAAAATTCATTTAAATTCAGTAGGATAGTGATTGTTGTTTTCCTAATAAGATCTCGAAACTTAAATATAAAAGGTTTATCTCATTTTCTTCGAACTTTTTAATACATTTGAATAAAATTTAAATAAATAATTATTGGAATATTTCTGAATTCTTCTATTAACTACGTATATATATATATATATATATATATATATATATATATATATATATACTTAGTTTAATTTTAATATTGCAGCTAAAGTTGATCAAATTAATTTTTAGTATTATTGCGAAAAATAATATATAAAATAATATAAAAAAATAATATTAAAATAATATATTATATATAATTTTTTAAATATTTGACCACTTATATTATGGTAATAAATATTATATTATTATCTATTATATCCTTTGCCACCTAATGATGACATTAGATTCTCTATTGGAATTAACTAATGATGTCGAAAATATTATTAATATATAAGGCCGAAATTTCGAAAATGTTATGATTATATAAGGCCGAAATTTCATTGGCCTTTCAACTTACATATATTGGTCACTGTACACAGTGGAATATTGTATATCTGGTATAGATGGGTGCAATCTAATCTGCTGCTTATTTTTATATTATAATTAATATCGGCTGTATAAAAAACAATGTGACTATAGTTTTTATCAATGCATAATAAGGTTCTTTCTTAAGTCGGTATTTGAAGTATTAGCAAAAAATATTTTATTTGTTACAATATAACAAAATATTTGCCAATTTTACACGTATTCATAGTTTCATTTTCGTACCAAGTCTATATTCAATCTACTAGTAAACTACGAATAAATTTTTAAACTCGTTAAAGTTCGCCGTAATAGCGTAACGCGCAAGCTGGCAGAGCTCCGACATCTTTTATAGGCAATCCAGGCTTAATGGGGGAAAATTATAATAAAGCAATTCGAGCTCTCTCTCTCTCTCTCTCTCTCCCTCTACACCTCGGCGCGCGAATGATGCCGCGTCCATTCCGCTCATCCGATATAATAAAGCATCAAATTTTAACGCTGCGTCCGCTCGACGGGACAAGGACGATGGCGCTCTCGAGTGAAAATGAATTATTGTTTGTCGAGCGCACCGCGGCGCGCGCTACGCGTCAAAATTTCATCTTTGACGGGCGACGATCGCTTACGATCATCTTGGAGAGAACCCCCGCTCTCGTAATTTACATGGAAATCAATTCGCATTTTTAACTATATGCATACACAGCCCGCCGCAGTGTCGCCGCTGACGTCCTTAACGAGGTCGGGTCGCGCGACCGCTTTTTATCAACGTCGTCGAGACGCCCGCGCTCCTCCCCTCATTCCCGCTCTCTCTCTCTCTCTCTCTCTCTCTCTCTCTCTCTCTATATATATATATATATATATATATATATATATATATATATATTTCCGTCTTTCAATTTAACCCATCATGCAGAAGGAGAAAAAATGACGAAAGAGACGCGCGTCGCGCGAGTTGCCGGGTGCGACGAGGAATCGAAGATAACAAATCTCCGCCTCCTACAGCTCAGCGCGGGTCGTTCTGCTGCGTCCACTTTTAAGGAAGCTGGGGAAAACAAAAAAAAAGCAAATCAACGTCGTTAAGATGCCACTAGGACATCGATGGCTCGTGGAAGGCGGTTCTGACGAAGTTGGGAATGATGGGCACGGGCGAGAGAATGAGGAGAGGCGTGGGAGAGCGGATGAAAAATTGCCAACTAGAGGTGCTAATTACCGTCCTTCGGTCGGGGGGGGGGCGGCAGGCGCGGCGTCGAGAATCTCGTCGGGGAAGAACTTAAGGCTGATTCATTTTTCGCGATGTTGATGGGAGGAGGTGAAAGGCGGGAGGGAAAAACGACGAGAGGTCCGCCTTAATCCCGACTTCAATGATTAACCTCTTCGGCGGCGAGAGTGGAGAGGAAATTCAATTGACAATATAATTCCGAGAGTTATGAATAAATTTCTGGTATGTCCGTTTTTTATTCCTCTCCGCAAAAAAAATCAATTCAAGAGTTGCGAATATTCCTCCCTCCGATATAGATAATTGAATAATAAATGTTGTTTATGCGTTCAATGTAATAAATTCGCGCAGTTTACAGCGAAAGATGGTATACCGATTGAAAAATTAAATATAGTATATGATTATTATATTTTATGAATAAAAATGTTAATACCCTAATGATATGCAGATTTTGAATTATTAATGTGCATTTCTTAAAATAATTGGATATATTACATTTTTATCATTGAGATCATACGCTTGAAATATTATACGTCCATAATTTGTTTTCTAAAAACATAACTGTTGACTTTTCTGGTGTCATATATATATATATATATATATATATATATATATATATATATATATATATATATAAGTTGTGTATATATATATATATATATATATATATATATATATGTATATATATACGTATATATTTATCTTTAAGCACACTTCAATTATCCTGTTCAAAAATTAAAATTCACTTCTGACAGAGGCAAGCTTTCCTCAATATTTAAAATACAACCAAATCAATAACTTGTTATAAAAATATACGATAATTTCCGACATTTTCGACTATTCCCTTACTGACCCTATATATGAGAAACAGGAATATTTGCCTTATCCACGTGCCTCCCGTTCTTTTTTCTCCCTACTTACCCCTGACGCTCCCTTTCTACCCCTTCACTATTCACTTCGAGTATACACATATACATATATGTATATATATATATATATATATATATATATATAGCTATAATGAGTTGGTATATATATATATATATATATATATATATATATATATATATACCAACTCATTATAGCTATAAGCCGTGAATCCATATAATACATTAGAAATCGCAATTTATTTACAACGCCTGAACAGAAGTGGCGCGGGCGCGGCCTCGAGCTCTATATACTGATTTGAATCTGGAATACTGTTCTAACGTACACGCGTGTAAAATACAAAGGTCACGCAGCGTCAGGTTTATATACAGGTATACGCAATGTAGTTAATAAGTTGGCTCACTTCGAAATTCATAACAGAAACAATGACCATTGAATCAGCGACGTTCAGTTCAATTCACCCCGTTCGACAGAGTCACATGGGTATTCAATAAACCCATAAATAGTTTAACTCATACGGTATGCGTAAATGATTCGATTAATTATTATAGGTCTATACGGTGTATTATAGAACAGCGATGTATCGATAAATTTTCCGCACTTCCTTAGCGTGAAACTTGTATATTTAATTGTCTCGTGAAAGAAAAGGACCGCGATTAAAGCTTATTGAATAACAAAAATCACAAACTCGCAATAAAATAAAGATAAATCGATCCATAATCTATACTGTCGATCCATGGAAAATATATTCATCAATTGATGTTGCTGCTTGCTAGCTAAAATATGTAAATACAATAAACACCTCGTCGTTTTTTTATTTGACTAGATCTTTCATCCCATTATTATTCGTAAAAACTGTTTTAAATAACAAATAGGCATTTAATCTAGGTACGTAACTGGTGGGTTACGAATTTTTATGTCTTGTCACTACTTTTCAAACATTCTTTCTCTTATTTAAATGTAATATTGTACTTTCAAAATTTATTTAAAAAATTAGAATAAATAGACTTGGTATACAACTTGGTATATGGTAATTACTTGGAAATATAAAGGAAGACGACTGTATCTTTGTTTCGACTAGTTTGATCGAGGTTGAATCATGATCAAAATACGATTTGAAATAGAATGTTGATGCTTTAGAATTGGTAAAACATAATAACTAAAAGTACAAAATATTCGAGTTTTATTGTAATAAAGACTACTTTACTGAAACATTCCTAGTTAAATTTTTATAAAATTCTGAGCTAAAATTTAAGAAATTTAGATATATAATTATATTTTTTTAACCGAATGAAAAAAATTAAGGATTTTTTGTTGTTCTGTTATTATACTTAAATTTTTCAACTACAGCAGAATATTCGTTCTCAGGTTACCCTTCGCTCCTGAATTTTGTTTTTGTTAAGGGGTCGCTCGTCCGAGTCGTATATAAGATAAGAATTGACCAGTTGTTTACCGTGTAGTGCACACAGTAATATAGCTTTTAATTATATTTGAACAAATTTCGATTACTTTGATGATTACAAATGCTCAGCAATTCCTAATGCACCGCATAATTCATATAGAATTATAATTTCTATATAAGTTCCAAAATCAATATATATTAATTAACCTCTTATTAATAAGTCTAATGCACTGTTTTTATTTCTCGTATTCTAATTTCTCTGAAGCACATTGAATATCTAATGGCTCTGTAGGAAAAGAGTATTTGTAGAAACGGAAATTATCGAAATGAAATAATGTTGAACGTGGATGTGTGTGTGTGTGTGTGTGTGTGTGTGTGTTTTAGGTGGGTGGGTTGGTGGGTGTATGTGTATCCTAGATGAATGAGTACAAGTCGCGATTGATTCCAATGTTATATCGAATATAATAATGAGAAGGAAATTTGTATTATTTTCAATTTATCAACCACTTTTGAGTTGCCCGCGAACACATTTAATCGTGATTGTTATTAGACTCTAGTAACAATTTCGTAAATATGAATCTAATTCGAAAAGTCCTGATTTGAATCTCATAAGAAGATATTATTATTAAATAGCGACAAATCGTTCAATTAATTAATGTTACTTACTAGTTCTTTCAAGAATTTACCAAATAATTAATTACTAATAAACTTAAAACCTAATTTTTATAATTGTATTAATTCATGTTGATAACAATTCTACTTATGCAATAAGTTCAGAAAACGTAAGTATTTTAAGTTAAAAGAAAAAATTATTCTAATAATCTTTTCAATTAAAAAAACTCTCTAGATATAGAAATTATACTGGTTTCTGATTAGATAAAAAGCTTACATAATTGTAATAAGTACAATCCGAAACATTTTTATTTGTGGGATTACTAAAACACAAATATTACCAACTTTTAACATCTCTTCGATCGATCGGATATAACACAATCATTTCCTCAACGAAATGTGTCAAGAGACGAGTAAAATTCCGCGATCAATTAATTTCAGGAATTTTCGAAAAAAAAACCCTTTATTTACTCCAGTCATCATCAGCAGTATTATTATATACCTATAGTTAAAAATGGATCATAATAAATTCCTCTTCAGGAATGGCGTTGCGAGTGGCGCGTTTGTTGCCGGATGCTTTTTCTCTCGCTTCGTATATATATATATATATATATATATATATATATATATATATATATATATATATATATATATATATCTGTATTCCATGCGACGCTGAACGAAAGTTAATTCCAGCATTTAATTATATACCAAACGCGTGCGAGCGTTATAATAAACCTCACCCCCTTTCTCAAACGTCACCGGCTCAGCGATAGCAGGCGTATTAACGGCGATCAAGCTCTAGCAATTTAAAATCAAAATCGCTTATTAAATAGCCCGATCGCTGGGGCTCGCATTAAACTTAAATTATATGTGTATATGTATATATATATATATATATATATATATATATATATATATATATATGTATGTATAGTTTCGTTACAGATCAATTCGGGTATTACTAACCATTAATGAGAAGGACGACGACGAGAATGCTGAACCAACGCCTCGTTGTGCCGTGTGCAGTCATTTTTCTCCTATCCTAGGTAATTATTTCCTGTCGCATAATAGTCCCCGCTTGACGATGCAATGAGACGCACTCCGCCCTAGAATCAGACGTAATATTCCTTGTTATCTTATTATTGTCACTTCCAAATTAGGAGATCGAAGAAGTATAGAATGAGATAAATCGATTTTTTTCATAATATGTATTTAATATATATGTATTGTGTGTGCATCTGCGTGTGTCTTTGCCTGTGCCTGTGTGTGCGTGCGTGCGCGCGTGTGTGTGTGTGTGGTGTGTGTGTGTGTGTGTGTGTGTGTGTGTGTGGTGTGTGTGTGTGTGTGTGTGAGAGTATTTTTATATATTTATATACCTATGATACGTATGTACTTTTGATACCCGGTAATTAATTCTTGATTAATTATTAAAATCTTGGAATAGAAAGCTCTCAAAAAAACAGTAGACACACATGTATATAGGGCGTTTATGATTGCAATAATATAAATAATGCAATTGTTGTCCGATAGTTAATCATTTACGTACGGAAATATTAAATTGCGCGCATATACTGAAATAAAACTCAACAATATTAGTATAGATTTTTCGATTTAATTCATCATTCCAAAAATTAATTCAAAAATTAAAAATGAATTATTCATCGTAAATCACGTATACCGCGAGTGCATGAAAGTATTTATTTCACTTTGAGACATTGTTTCCAGAGTACTGTCGATATTTTTATTTTCATGAAATATGTGTATTATTCGACATCTGCCGACTGCATATTTTGTCCTTTTTCTGCAATATTTATATAATACTTCATCATACACAGGGCATCAGAAATATATTTTACAGGCTAAAATAAATATTCATTTTTGCCTACGTAGCGATTCATTTTTACCACCATTGATGGAATTTTTTAATTTGGCAAAAAAATTCTGAATTTCCAAAATCAGAGCATCGAATCATAAATATAATGTCCTCGAGTTCGTGGAAAAGGTAATTTCGTCGAAAATTATTAAATCAAAAAATTATTGGAACTGCTCGAAATTAAATTGAAGATCCGACTAGACCAATGTAATTTCTTTCCTTTTTAAAAAACGTAAAATTCATCCGCGGATTTCCGAATATTTTAACGATCTCCCATCGGTCAAATGAAACGAACGTTAATTAATACAGCCTCTTTCCTTCTGTCCGCCATAACGCGCGCATCCGAGCGAGCGTCTCATAGGGCACGGGCGCACCACATTCGTCATCCGAAACGATCAACGTCACATTATAAATAGTTTCGCAAACACCCCCGGCTGACGATGCGCGCGCGAACCTCTTCACGGAAGAATAACAATCGCGAGCGATAAATCAACGAAATGTGTATATGTGCGGGGAGGGTTTTGGCACTGGGGGAGGGAAGGAGGGGAGCAGACGCCGAGTTGAATAACGGCGAAGGAGGTCCGAGGCGCAAAAAGGAGCCTCGAATAAACGTCGAGGCTGCGAGGAGTGTATGGGAGTATGCGCCGACAGCGCCACCCCAGCCCCGTTCAGCGATCCGTAAACAAAATCTATTTGAAAGGAGGAGGTCTCAGCAAACATCGACTCGTCACCCCCCTCCCTTCCCACTCCACCTGGTGCCTTTGCAAAAGGTCACCACACAGATTAATATTCCCCGGCTATGTGTGTATAAGCGGGGGCGGAAGAGTGACGCGCCGGAAAATATTATGTCCGCGCAAAGAGACTCCGCGCCCGCCACTCCGCGGAAACGGAGGCCGCCTCGTTCATTTATTTAAAATCGCGCGGGACGGGCTCGCGTCAAGCTGCGTGACGGTCTTATGCGCGCTCCGTCTCTCTTTCTGTCCCACGTCTCTCTTGGCCGCGATAATAAATAGATAGATGTGGAGAGAGACAGAGCTCGCGGCGTCATCATCGGCATTAGAGAGGCATCGCGAGCGCTTAAACGCGGCCTCGAGGCATCACCCACGCGGCTATTGAGCAAACAAGCACGCCACTTGTCTTTGAACTTTATCTTTATTCATTCTTTTTTCTTGTAGCAGAGATGAGAGGGGTGGGACTGCCTTTAGTTAACGGACAAGAAGCGCGGCGAGATTCCGTGAGAACTATATCGTAAATTTTCCAGGAAAACTTCAATATTTATAAGTATAAAACGGAGAATTAGCGAGAGAGAGAGAGAGAGAGAGAGAGAGAGAGAGAGAGAGAGAGAGAGAGAAAGAGAACGAGAGCGAAAGCGTTACTTCCAGATTGGGTATTTTGTTTAGCGCAGCCTGGCTCAAAAGGAGAGGAGGCGAGACTTTGGCAGGAGACCTTTATTGCGTTAAGAATTTTCTCGTATACATGAAGAGGCGCGAGGGCTGATATAATCCCGAAGGCAATAAGAAAGAGAGAGAGAGAGAGAGAGAGAGAGAGAGAGGAGGAGGAGTGAAGCAGGAGCTCCGGGATCGAGCGCGCGCGCTCCGGGGATATTATGTACGCGCGGAAAGAAAATTTTAGATCGAAAAAAGGGTCATTTGAATGCTTGCCAGCGGTCGGATAACTCCAATATTTACCTTATGAGCCCGGGAGTTTTATCGCGTCGAAGCCGCCGCAACCACGCGGGTGGGTCAGGAATAATAAAGGTTTATTGGAACAGGGGCTGAAGGAGATTTTTAAAAGTATAATTTTCGGAAGAATTTATTAATTTCTGTCCTCCAATTTATTCTCGATCCCTTTTTTTATGAGCGAAATTAGCAAAAAAATAAATAAATAAATCAAAAATACGTGAATTAATAATGTTTGAACGCATTAACGGAAATAAAGGATCGACACATATTACGAAATTTTAATAAAAACTGTAAAATTAATGAGGAAAATGTTAATGTTAATTTTAATTGAGACGGATTCTAAGGATTCCATTAGAAAAATTAGAAACGACTCGCGAAGGTGATATATAGATTATTTTTTTCTAATATTTTACGTGTATGCATTTGTTTGGAGCATTATTATCACTAAAATTTAGGTCATCTGTACATAATTCGGAGCCTCTGATTTCATCCCAGAAAAGAATCGTATACGCTTTTATAAATTTAAAATTAAATAAAATCCGATTTTCGATATGGCTATTGTTAGATTTTACAAATTTGATAGTGCGTTATATAAAAAATTAACTATTAACATACTACCACTATAATTAGATTAAATTGTTCAATTTTATGTTCTTAAAAAGTATAAAAATATTTATTAATAACTAGAAAAAGCTAAGGTATTATTTTCAACGCGTATAACTTTGATTAAACGTATTCCCACTGGAGTAAAAGCCTAGTAAATGTTAAAATTATATTTACCAAATAAATAAGGCCTGACGTTCATCAAAGTGATAAGTAATCAATATTTACAGATTTACCAAAATCATCAACAAGATGTCAAAAAAAATCCTTCGCATAACGGAAATTGCAAATATAATTACAAATTATTGGAAACAAACACCCTCGTTTATATAAAAGCTGTTACGTTTGTAGGTCACCAGCCATAGTAGCAGCATACTTCTACCTATCTGTATCATTAATGAAAAAATTCTTTTCCCCGATATGTGTTCCGAATTCAACATTCAAAGTACATTTTCAGTTATATTTGAACGATCATTTCGTATCAGTATAAAATAATGTCCTTGAGACGTTAAAAGATCTTCGTACCTATTCCATTCAATAATTCAAAATTGAACATATGAATTGCAAGAGGCCACGATCGAATTGAACATTACTAAATTAGTCTGATGAAAATCAACAGCCGGCAGTGTTTCAAGGTAATTCAATTTGAAACTGATTGAAAATGGCGATTGACATATGTAACTTTCCAGACAGATTACATCAATGACTAACTTATAATTAAAATAATTTCCAACGAAGGTCCAAAATTCTTCTTTGATAATTTATTTGAAAAAGAAGAACATTGTCTTTTTAAAGACCTTTATAATCCCATTGAGCCAGCTCTGTTACGCCGATCGTGTATTAATCTTTAATAGGATTTATGCCCAATTAAATTGCATATACGATCGACTGCCGCCATCGAAATCTCGTCGAAGGGACGGAAAACTGGTCGAACCTCCGACCCATTTCAATTTCACGCCCGTGCATTAATTGGAAAGAGGAGGAACGGCAGAGGACACGATGAAGAGTCCGCGGTTATATTGAGCGAGCTTTATTTATGAATTAATCGAAAGGCGATAAATCACGAGAGAGGTATTAATCGTGATTAAATCTGTTTTTGAAAGTGGGCGGGTTCTCGCAGATGGGATTGATTGAATTAATTGGAATTAATGAAAATCGAGGTGTAGAAATGTAACGAGGTTGGTTTCAGCAGCTGCAATAACAGCGCCATACGTCACTGTATACCAGGTATCTGATTCTTATACTCAACTTTTTTCCAAGTATTCCTGATTCTTATCTTGAAATGCAATGAAGGTGCACCAAGACAATACCGACTATCACTGGGAGAGCTTAATATCATAAGAATCCTTACAGCTCTATATAAATGCAGCATGGTTTTCTCATAATATAAAAAAACGAGATGAAAAATCATAAAAAAAATTTTTGATGAGCTGTTGTGTTTTTGAACTGTTTTGCATCAGTGTGTATATCAATAACCGATGATAATGTCGTATTCAAAATATCATCTCGACTGCAGTGCAAACTCATTCGAATCTACATGATCTTTTGAATCGGACAATGAAAAAAACTTATCCATCGAGGGTCTTCTTTACGCTCAATCAGCTAATAGAAGTTTTTATCAACCATTAGTCAGAATAAGCCATAAAAACTAAAAATAGCACAGAGTGGAAACGAGCAGCATAAATACTGGCCGAATTTTTGCGATCAATGTGTAAAATGTAGCCATGTGCCGTTATGTTATCATCAAACATCTGTAATTTTAATTTCTCGACCAAACCTGAAAAAAAAACTTTCCCAGAGGAATTTTGCTTACTATAATAATGATTGTTGTCGAAAAATGTGATAAAACAGTATTGATGATGGATTTTACGCTTTCACATATTTCCAATACAATTTTCCATAATATCTTTGATCGCCTATACTCTTTCAATAAATTTGTAAGAATTATTCATAGTTTTCATGTCATATTCATAATTAGTTGTCAATGAGAGGCAATCATCTCAGTACTCGTAGACATCCAAATACAAAACTCAGTCAGTCAAAAATATTTACGATAATTTAATATTGATTCAAGTTTGCATGGGAAAAACTTACAGTAACTTAGTGAAAAACCTGAACATGCTGAATAGTACCCTACTATATAATATAAGTCTATATATGTACTAAAGAAATATTCAAAATGGGGGATTTCTCCCATTAGTCAAGTACAGCACAATATTGCTGGACGAACTAATATTTTAGAAACATAACGAAGCATGTACTATATATATATATATATATATATATATATATATATATATATATATGCAGCAACAATACGAACACCACTTCATTTCTCCTTCTCTTGATTATAATCCCCCGTCAACGCGCGTCTGCTACTCATTCCCCATTTTTTTCTCTCGCGTACATATAAGACACAATAGAGCGGCGAGAGCCGCGGGTGGTTTCAAGACGGCGCGCGGCGCGCGGGACGCGAGGTTGTCAAAATGCTCTCTCGCGCACCGCGCGCGGTGGCAGTACGGCCACCGACCCCCACTCCCAACCCCCTTCCCTCGCCCACCCACTCACGAACCGTGAGCGAGATATTCTCCGACTGCAATATATATATATATATAATACACACGTCACGAACGTGCCTTCTCTTCTTTCCGACGCGCTGCGAGCGAACGAGCCGCGCACTGTATAATACACGTCGCTCGAGCACGCCGAGGACTGATGCTCCATTAAGATTATTTGCAGGGGGTCGGCGGCGGGGGCTTCTATATATTTTTCATCCAAAGAGGTGGGTGAATTCATTGTTGCAGTTTCATTTTTAGAGAAGTGGCGAAATGTCTAGGGGGCGGGAGGGACGGTCGATGGTGGTTTGCGCGCGATTTCCTTCGTTCGAAAAAAGTTATAGTATTTCTGTATATGTAGCTGCGAACGCGTAACTTAAACGCTTAGTTTTCCAAACCGGATTTTCCGGGGATCCTCTAACGATTGAATCCACTGTGAATGTATAAAAATTCTCTCAAAGCTAAAAGTCGGCCAGTTAATTTAAGTGAGCACTGTAAAGAATCGATGACTTGTTTTTAACCAATAATTGTTAGAAATGCGTAGAAAAGGGTGGCACTTCTAACAGTTCGTCGAATTGCAATCACCTTATAAACAAGTGGTCTGGTTCAGACGAGCCGCATTCGTTTTTTTACAAGCATTTTGAACTGCTCTCAATCTGAAATTTAATCTAAAATTTATAATAAAATTGAGGTCAAAGTTCAAATTCAAACCGATTTACAAAGGTTTTTAAATATAATTGAGTTAATAATGAAAATTCTTATAATTGGATATTCATACTGAAAAGTACAAAAAAATCGTTGCGAGTAGTATATAAATAGCATCCAAGACGAAATTTAAAAATATATTTATTTTTTTAACTTAGCCAAAAAAAACTTCTGTTGTAATTGTAAAAATGTATTGAACATTACGAAATAAGTACGAAAAGGTGTGTCATTTTCTTCGCTATCCTGTATAATAAAGTAAATTGAAATACGTACATTTTATAGTAACCCTTTATTACGTCAAATAAATCTCATATTATATTCAAATAAATCAATTCGGTGCATTTTTATTTTTTTTTCTTATTAAAAAAATTGTTAATCGATGGAAATACTTAAATTACCTAAATTAAATCTTTTAAATTAACAATTACAAATTTAATTTATAGTTTAATATGTGCATACACATTTTTTTAAGTATATACAATCCTACTATAGAGTACTTTAACATTTATAAAATGAAAGAATTAATCTACATACAGATGAATTGTTGTATATAATCAATTTATTACAAATACATATATTTACATAATATACACTTTATCTAAGAACATAAAAATGATAAGCTAAGTCAGGAATGAATGTAGCAACATTATCTTCTTTTATGAATTTTAGTCCAAGACTAATACTTTTTATTAATCTATGAGTGCTAAAGAAATTGCTGTATAAATAAGTATACTTTTTTCATGTTCTGTAAGCACCTGTCAATAAAAAGATAGATTGAAGCGAAAAAACATACATAAACTCAGAATTTAACAAATAAAGCTAAATTCGTCGACAGCACTTACGTGAAAAAAGTGTGAAATACCAGAATACCAATAATAGTAACCCGCGTGTGTCCTTAAATACACTCCATCTAACCCGTACAAATGAATACAAAACAAAGAGCTAGCCAAGAAAAACTTTACCCGACAAAGCCCTCTTACGATCGAAACTTCTTCACTTCCTCTCACCCCCCTCGTCCCACAAGGGGGGGGGGCGACAGGCGCAACACGGTTTTACGAAACCTCAAATATATATGAGCGAGTGTGTGTGTGTGTGTAGAGAGAAGAGAGAGAGAGAGAGAGAGAGAGAGAGAGAGAGAGAAATATATTCGCGCACGTAACAGGAGCACTTGAAACGTGCCCTCTTCGGCCATTACCCGAGACCTCTAGAAAGAAATGGAGAAAGGGCGAAGGAGAAGAGAGGGAGAGGAAAAAAATGGCACGTCGTCACCGTCGTCGTCTTCGTCACCGCTCCTCGCAACTTTAATAAAGGGCTATACGAGGCGAGGGAGCGGTGGCGCGGCGCCGCTCTCCGGTTCCAGGTTAGGGAGAGGGGCATGGGGCGGGAGTGGAACCGGGCCCGGGGAGCAGAAATAAAGAATGTTAAGGGGAAAACAGGGACGGGGAGCGAGGAGGGTGTCAAAAGGAAAGGAGAGCACAGTGCCGCCTCGCACATCATCGACGAGTGAGATGAAAAGCATATATAATCTATACCGGTTCGAGGCTGCGTATCGAAGGACTACTCTTTCTCTTTCTCTCTCTCTCTCTCTCTCTCTCTATATATATATATATATATACGTGCGAATAATGCACGCCGCGGTACGGCGTTTAAGAAAATGACATAACCGGGATGTATAGAAGAGTATATATATGCACACATGGCAACGCGTAACGTTACGCTATATTTTCCAGTTCGACTGCACATCTAGATATGTGTGTGTGTGTGTTTGTGTGTGTTATGTTTGTATGACTACCCCCGTACGATCTCTCTCGCATTATATGCGTACGCGTGAACGCCCCGCGCGTGCTAACGTATTGTATTGTATACCCATATATGAATTGATGCGCGGAGGATGGGAGGGGGCGAGTAAACGCAATGCAGTCAAGTACAAAAAAAAACAACCGAAGGCTCGTATTTATAGAGGGAGTCTTTTTAATTGTTTTTCTTCCCCCCGCCCGTCTATTATATATCGACCGGTTTCTTTATGGAAGTGCCGAGGAAGATGGTAGTCGGAGGGGGTTGAAGAGTAGGTTGTAAAGCGAATGCGATTGGCTCTTGTGTAACGGGAACATCGTGAGACGACAGATTTTCACATTTATTACGACCGATGCGGTATGTTCGTTCGAGTAATATTCGAGCCTCGTTGCTCACAGATGTGAAATCTCGCATTTCATACACGCATGCATACATACATACATAAATAGACACACACACACACATACACACACATATTTATTTATTTATTTATAGCTGCTGACCATTTATTTTGCTACGAACAAAATTAGCCAGATTCGATAAAATCTATAAGGAATATGTATGCGTCTTTTGCGAAAATCGAGAAATTTCGACAAATTATCTATCCTTCAGCCCCCTCCCCGAATTCCCCCGATTCTCGAACCCAAGATTTTTCTCCCCCGCGGCGGTATTTCAAAAGCTCGTAAAATATACGTTATGCCCCCCCTCGGCGTCCCTATATACATCCTCTATATACCTCTTCGTACGGCTTGTCTTTCGGGCTTTTTCGTTTACCTCGCGACACGCTCGGCCCGGGCGAAAAATGAGAGTGGAACTAGATTGAGTCCTCGTTTGCTTTAAAGAAAATTCCGTGTGGCCAAGTACGGGGCTATATCCATAACGATATAGTCCGTTCTTTGTGTATGTGTGTGTGTATGTGTGTGTGTGTTCCTCGCAGCCCGCACGAAAAGCTCCGAGTAGACAGGCAGGGAGGCAGAAAAGCTCGCCTGTAAAATACGAAACATAATACACGTCTCTCGCTCAAAGGTTGGATGATTGGTCTTTGGATTTTTACCAGTTTACCTCCGGTCCGTGCAGCGATACGTTTAACGCTGGTTTATATTTATGTACATTATATTGATCGAGTACAAAGATAAATGCATCTATTTTTTTTTGTCAAATGTACTTTGATCAAAATATCAAATTAATTTAAGAATCGTTTAATCCGTAACTGTAGCACCTTTTTTAAATTATAACAATCATTCTAGTTATATAAGCTGCAACGATTTATATTTTTCCTCTTATATTCCATTGGTTTATATCATGTATGACTAATTCATTCTCGACTTTAATTATAATGAAATTCATAAATGGGGGCGTATCGTACAAGGGGCACAGCTTTGTCGATTATTTTCAAACGGGATTTCAAGAGCGTTGATTTAAAAGGAAATCAAGACATTAAAGTATTATCGGAAATTGAATAATCCCATTATTCCTTTACTACGAAATTTCTTTTTAAAAGATTTACATTATATTATTTGGGTTATTTAATCTCGACTTTTTTCAAAATTAAACGACCCACCTTTTTTTAGCAGTGTTGTTAATAGATTCCGTTTTGTTATTTACAATTATAGCAAAATACAATTTATAATTATTAAGCTTAATCTTTGCAAAAAAAATACACAATATTATTTTTTATCGTGACTTTAATTAAGATTCAACGCCATAAGAGGGTTAAAAATGTTCTCCGCTATTTTATAATTCTATTCATTAATAAATCGATCCTTTATTAATTCTCTCTGCAAAAGTGTTTAAGGCATTAGTGTTAATTTTTACAGGAACAAGAAACACTTTCATGCTATGTAAAATTGTTTCGTAAAGCGTATGGCGTTAAGTAATTGTCGCATTCTCTCTTCGAGGTAAAATTGTTTCCCAGTATGAAATAGAGGTTAGGGTGTTGATTCTTGCTCAAAATATGTGGATTAAACCTTCAGTTGTAATCGACAGAATCGAAATACAGCCCTTAATGGAGAATCACGAACTCCGAAACTATCAGCCTCAGATTCTGTCCCATTTTACACGTCCCTTGCGTACAAAATTCCAACACACATATATATATAATATGTATGTATGTTTGGGTATATGTGGCTGTAGGTAAGTGTATATACACGTAACAAATCAGGGTGAAGAGGGGTGCCAATCGACAGCACCGAAGGGGAATCTTGCCTTGACACGATATTTACACTCCGCTTCTGTCGTTGATGAAGCAAACCCCCCCCCCCCCGCCAGTCCAGTCGGAAGAATCTTCGAACGTAGATGCGGAGAGCGCGCACGTTCTTGCCGGGGCCATGTGCAAGTACTATTATAATCTCCCTTCTGCGAGCCGCGTCTGTAAACCTACCTATGCATAAGTGTAATTCACCGAGTTAATGGGATTTGCACGGTGTGTACACGGGCAAGGCATTCAAAATGATTCGCGTATTTCTTAACGGCTCTGTCTCTAACCTTTTAAGGGTAAATGTTATTCACTGACGATACGACTAGAGGTACTCGCGTGCCGATACAATGGTAAATTTTATTCCAGGCATTATCTATGTCATTAACATTAATGACAAATCAAATGATGACATCGGACTATGAAGTCAAATTAATTTGATGGAAAGTTTGTTTTTCTAATTGTATTTGAAAAATCGCAAATTTTACCTTCAAATATGATTAAAAAATTATCCTTAGAAATGTCCTTCAAGGTTGTTCAAAGGCCAATTTACATTAGATTTATTCACTTTTCATCAGATCCACTATACTGCATTACATTCAATCATACTACGAAGAGATAAAATTCATTCTGAAGACTAGGTTACGGAAGCTAAAAAAGTACGTATCTAAAATTTTCCTTATTTTACTCATATACCAAGTTTCATTTAATTTGGTATGCTACATCTAGATCGATTTACTCGAGTGCAAAATTGTAGGATACGCCATTTTCTGATAGAACGTTAGCGATGAGATAACTCAACTTGTTGCCTGTCGAGCTGGTTTTTATCTTCAGATGATACACAGCAGATAATTCGTGAAGCTTTCAAATGATGTAAAAATAGGAAACTAGCGATTAATTTTTGAACATCTTATTCTCTAAACTCAAGAAAGCGTGAAAGGAGAAAGTTCTTGCTCCGTAGATGATTCAAAATAATAATCGTTGGAAAATTAATAAACTCTTTTGGACAATAAATGATGAAAAAATTGCAGTTAATGGCACTTATTTTGAAAGAGATCCAAATTTGGTACGAAAATATTTATTAATAAAAGTGTTGTAACTAAACTTTTAGTTTCGTATCCCTTCGATATTTTTCAATATATACATATGTTCGTTAAAACTTTCTAGCTTAAAATGTTGCTCTTTTTTCGATTCCAATACGACAACTAAGGTTTTCATTTTAAAAAATTTCTCCGCGTACGCAGTGTATTCAAATTAATTAAACTAAAGTACCGATTTTGTGTGTAATAAAGTATCATATATGTTATACATCATATACGCATATCTTCTAAATGAAAGAGCACGTTAGACTATCACAACTACGCACAGTTTCAGAGATAATCATAATTCCCTCGCACAATCCCGACCAAATTCCACGGCCAAATCAGTCATCCATATGTCGCGGCCTCTCCTCGTCAGTTATATTTGCATTATCTAAATTTCAAGAAGCGATGAATCACTTTTAAAGGAATCATATTTCATATTTTAGACCAGTATAAGAAATGCGACACTCCAACTGCATGTAACGAATATATCAATTCTAGTCCACTGAACACAATTAGAAAAAGTACGAAATATTTATCAATGATACAAAGAAATACTGATTAATAATGATTTTTCTATCTCTCGGAATAGGAAAGTTTCTATTATCTATAACTTTCGAGCTTAGGTATATAAAATTAATATGAAACATTAACCTGCGTGTGCAATAGAGTGCTTCATAAAAAAAATCTAAATACTTTCTGTGTCATACTTTCTGTGTCATACCTTTTTTCAACTTGAAAATTTGAAGCGAAATTTTTAATGCGAAATTATGTAATAATTTCTTCATTTTCTTAGAAAGATATACAATTATATATTTGATTATTACATATTATATGTGATACGTATACGAAGGAACTTAATTGCCCTCCTCCGAAAAAATCGAAAATTGAATTGAATTAATTTCGAAAATCGAATTGTTTTTTAAAGCGCCTCCAAAAATTGAGCTGAGAGGACTCAAACTTAGACCATAGAACAACCGGCCCTTAATGATAGTCCAACAAAATGATATCATTACCATCTCTCTCAAAACACTGCAAATCTTTCAAATTATAATGATTTTATATTATTATGATTTTATTATAATTATAATAACAAATTTTGTAGCGAAACGTTGAACAGATGTAATATAAAAACACATACTTTAGCTCACTTATAAACACTAACAACCTGCAGAAAATAATAAAAAAGCAACATCAAAGATGACCTAAAACTAAAGAGAGAGAGAGAGAGAGAGAGAGAGAGAGAGAGAGAGAGAAGGATCGACAAGGGAGAGAGGGAGGGGAGTATTTTGAAAAGATGCGATACGATATATATATAAGTACCGATAAAATCTGTCTCTTAAATTTTTCATAACGATGCTAAATCTCAGTCTCCCACTATCTCTCTCTCTCTCTCTCTCTCTCTCTCTCTCTCTCTCTCTCTCTCTCTCTCTCTCTCTCTCTCTGTCTCTCTTTCTGTATCTCTTTCCCTTCCTCCACTATAGATCCGTGCTTAGATTTAACGACGTCGAAGACTCAGCAGCAAGTAATGGTGGGGAAAGAGTTTTCGAATTTCAATGCATGTATAGATATCGCCGAGGATGCAGTGCAAGTTTCTAGTGAAAGGTTGCAGTTCTAGAAAACTCAGGGAAATGAAAAGACATGATAGGATATATATATATATATATATATATATATATATATATATATATATATATACAACGGAATGAAACACGTTTGCGCAGTTACAGCTTCAATTGAAGAACCTAATGGTGGAAAAAATGAAGAAACACTTTTTTCTTTCATTAAGAAGTACGCCGAATAATAGCTGTATAACACTTTTTGATACGTATACTACTTTAATCTTATGGAAAATTACATCATATATTCTGTACTATAAGTTCTTTAAATTTGTCTTATCCAGATTTCATATATTTTTCATTCAAATTGAAATAGCGTAAAAGCGACGACGAACATTAATATTAGTTGCCAAAACTCTATAACATTTACTGAAATAGACACAATCAAAACATCAGTGTATGCTAATCTATAAATATATGCATACAATGAAGTAAATATTTATTAATAAAATACAATGTAAAATCATGGATGTAAATCGCTACGAGAAAAAAAAGATTTTACAAAAATTCTATAAAATAATGAAGTTCAATGATTCTAGTTTATATAACGATATTTAAAATTTAAAATTCAATATAATATAATCAGCAGTCGATAATTTATTATGGCTAATGTTATTAAAAACGAATACCAATCAAATAAATTGTATTGCCGAACAATTTTAAAACTGGTCCGGGCTCTCGTCAAATCGACGATCATTCCTCGATTGATCCGCGACCGCGAGGCAAAATCTATATTTCCGCGAGCTATAGCCGCATAACTTACACGCACTCGACGGATTTTTTTCCAGATAGTGCGTCTCTATAGTTTCAGCATCAAAGAGTTTTTTTTTTTGTTGGTTTACCTTCACTTGTTTCGTTGCTGACTGTGCAGCCCAATCAACATATATATATATCATATATGTGTGTGCGCGCACGTGTGTGTGTGTGTGTGTGTGTGTAACTTTGGGCGCACGCTCCGTGCACATAACAAGAATATTACGAATATATGCAAGTACCATATATAACAAAGAGATACGAGCGCGCACGGTCGAGGATCCGCTGTACCGGCGCGTTCCAATTTTTACCTCCTCCCCCTTCTGCCACCCTAGACGCGTCTGAAATGTTTCTACTTTTGTAAACCACGGGTTTCTCCGCGGCGTCAGCGTGGGCCGTGCACGGCATTTTTAGTTGTTGTGAGTGCGATTGTCAGTACTGTGCAACATTCGCGATGTACGGCGAAATAAAATAGCTCCGTTAGAAACGTCTCTGAGCTTCACACGACAGATTTTACCAATCCTAATATTATTCTGCACATTAATTACCGTTAATTATTCGTTAGGTAAAAGAACTGGCTGCATCGTTGGTTTCTGGGAATAGACCCTGTCGTGCTAACTTCAGGCGAACGTAGGTTATACATACAAAATTGACAATAAATTATAAATTATTCATTCTATTTTCTTCATTCATTAAAACTTCCTTTTCGATTTTCACTGTAGGATAAAATTCCAGCAGATGTTATCGGCAAATTATTCACCTGGTCGCATTTATTTCAAATTATATTCTAATAGTCTTCCAATGACTGTCATATTAACTTAAGCTGAAATTACGCAAAACATAGCGTTTTCTCAGAAACTAATAGGGCAGCAGATTTTTGTATTTAACAAATATTTAAGGGATAAAAAACGGTAATTAATGTGCGTAATGATATTAAGGTTGATGAATGTTATATGTTGCTGAGTTCTGGGACGTGCATGAGGACCAACTTCGGAAACAGCAACATATAATCCCTAATTCTGACCAGTACATATTGTGGAATACTGCAGCAAAGATCTAATTAAAGATGAATAGGCAACCTGAACTCAAAGATTGAAACAGCGCTTAAGCCAGAACGTGATTTTGGTCTTCAAATAGGGCGCTTAAAGTATCTCTTCTAACACTTTTCACAATGTTATTTTAATATAATTCGTGCCAGCGTTTCAGGATATATATTTAGAATACTAATATATTTAGAAATATACAGTTACGGGAGCAAAGTAAAAAGTGGACCGACCGGCTGCTGGACACACCGGAATCTACGTAAAACGAAAAAAGAACAAATGTATAATTTTAAGTCTGGCCTATCGTTTATTATCAATGAACAAACATACATTGAATAATACAAAACTTTTCTATTATTCAAACAATATAGACATATGCTTTTACATATACATAGATGGTAGACAAATATAGACAAAATTCTTATTATTCGCTACGAATTGGGTAGAGCGGTCCTATAACATAATGATATAATGGTGTAGTCTGTTCGACAAACGAGTTTTTTCAATTTCTGTGTTATTTCAGAATATTCTTGATTTCTTTTTGTATATATCGACCTCTTCACAGTACTACCTATTCTAGGCACAGAGCTTGAATACCTTCATATATCTTCGTTGAATAGAGAAAACACTGCTGGCTCTTCCTCCCTCACTCTCTCTTCATCTCTCTCTCTCTCTCTCTCTTCTCTCTCTCTCTCTCTCTCTCTCTCTCTCCTCTCTCTCTCTTCTCTCTCTCTCTCTCTCTCTCTCTCTCTCTCTCTCTCTCTCTCTCTCTCTCTCTCTTCTCTCTCTCTCTCTCTCATTCTCTCTCTCTCTTTCTCTTTCTCTCTCATTCTGTCTCTCTCTCTCTCTCTGAAATTAATAATTTAACTCTGAAATTCGGATCTAATAATCTCAAAAAGTATGGATATGATGTTACAGTATCCCAAACAGATCGGTTTTCTGAGTGTCTGTTATTGTGCAATATTGCTGCTGCTTTTTTGCATATCATCCGTTCGCTGCTCATTATTCAAATGGATTTCACATAATTCTAATTTAGCAATCAAATAAGAAATAAGCTAAGTGAATATAACGTGTCACTTAATTCCAGTTAAACGGTGCATTTAATAAAATTACAGGTAAAAATTCTCAATTAAACTTCTCAAATCTCGCTGCAAGACTATGATAAATCGCCCAACGTTCAATATAATTTCAATTCGTGCATGCATCCAATATAACTCTAAGCCACGATATTATGTATGTATAATAGAACATTGCTTAACGGCTACGGAAAGGCTTTATTTACGAAACAAGAGGTTTACGACCCAAGACGGAGCCGAGGATTGTAACGAGGTTCGTAAAGAAGCCTTTTCGTACTATGTAAGGATTATATTTTTCCTCGTGAATCAAGCGGCAAAGGTGCGAATTGTCGGTTAGAGTAAGCAAAAATTATTAAAATTCCACAATCAAAAAGTTATTTACTTTTCTATAATTGTAATTTATAATTAATTTTGTGTATTTTACCAAAACATTATATTTTCTTCTAAAAAACTAAAAATAAAGTCTAAAGCAAATCGACAAATATCAGTATAGATCGTTAATTGAATGAATGATTAATTTTATCTGTTTGTTAATTAGCGACGAAAACTTAGTATTCTCTCCGAATGTCCAACGTAAAATTCGATTTTTTTCTCATCGATTAAGACTCATTTGCGAAGTTAATCGATGATCATGCATTTTTAATTATAGATAGAATATTTACTTTTATAAATATAAATATATTATAATTTATATAAATATATTATAATTATATATTTTATATTTATATTTATATTTACTTTTATAATATTTACTTTTATAACTTTTACCCTTCCAGTATTGATAAACAAGAATAATTATATTTACTTCTCACTACACTATGCATTCGAAGATAATATACGTAGATAGCTTTCACGATCATCCTTTGTGTAAACTAGTAAAGATGCAGTTGATAAAGATAGATACAAGCATGCTACAAGTATTAAAAGCCAAGTTTATCCCATCTCAAATGACGTCAAATTAATAGCAGAACTTTGCAAAGTTATATAAAATAAATTAAACTATTTTATTGTTGCTGGTACAGGTATTTTAAAATGTTTTAGTTTTTTCTTTATGCATATATGCTCGCGTGATATCGAGCTCACTAATCAAATATGGATTAAATACTATAAATAGTATTTAATACAGATACATATTAAAAGCGAGATAATTAAATAACTAGTGCACAATTAACGCACTTTGAGCAAGATAAATAGTAAGATTACGGTTAACAAACAAGACCTTATAACTGTTAAACCGGACTCCGCAAATATTGCTACAACAAAGTAACATTACAACTACTATAGCCAATTAGAGAGTCCATTCGATCATTAGATGAAATAAATCGCGGAACGAAATAAAGCGTAGCAGAGAAAAATGTCGCAAGTTAACAGACTAAGCAAGAATGAAAATGAAAAATTTAAATATGAGGAAGGGAAAGAGAGATAGCAGTTCTGAAAAATCTCGCCAGCACAAACCACAATAATAAAAAGAGACTTGGATAAAATATTGATTTATTTGAGATTATATTTTAATAAAACTAACATACAGTGGAATTGCACTCAATTTAAAAAACTTATCGAAACAAAATTATTTTAAACGTTTGACTTTAGTACATGTAATTTTTCATTAATATTATCTTGTACGTTAACATCAATTATAATAAGCCTCTTCTAAGATTTTGAATAAGAATGAGAGGGATCGATATATGTAAAAGGCAAAGCGATGTTGTAAAATAACACAAACACATAAAATAAGTGCTATGTCGGGCTGACTATATTGTCATATCCATACATTTTGAGATCGTTCGATTCGAAATCGAGGGTGAAATTACGAAGTTTATACGCGGAAAGGGTCGACATAAACTATGAAATCTTATGTTTAGCAGCTATTCTTATCAGCTTGAATTTTAAATCAACGTGGAAAAGAGTGCTTTATATACCGATACCTTTTCTTGCAAGCAATAGATAATGTCACATAACAAAACAAAAGACTAAAATCATATAACAAACTAAAGCATCGTACGTTACATTAAAGTCGCCGAAATTTTATCATTGCAACAAAGGAAGGACCTCGAACGGAAGGAAAAAGTAAAAACATCAAAATTTGGCCACAAAACAAAGGAACGAAATTCAATTTTTTCCCCGCACCACCGCACCGAAAATAGTGGGGAGGAGCGAGAGAAAAGAAAAGAACGAGCAGCACTTTCCCTGTGCGACAAAGACTAGAACGAGATTCGCTTTATATATACGTATATATATATATATATATATATATATATATATATATATATATATGAAAAAAAGCTTTTCAATACTCGCGCGCGATTACACATTTCGGACGCGGCTTGTGGGGTTGTGGCGAGGGGAGACGACACGGTGGGCAAAAGGAAAAAAGCGACAAATACCGCTGACGCGAGCGAGTTGACGGGTGAAGAGGGGAATGGATATTTCCCGTGTATATAGATCCAAACATATATATATATATATATATATATATATATATACGAACGCGCCCGCGGAGGGCTTGGATTTTTTGGCAGCCAGCCCGTGTTTTGCAAAAAATTTCAAAAAGAATATCTCGCGGCGCGAGCCCCCTATATATATATATATATATATATATATATATATATATATATATATATATATACCGTTTGTATATTGTACATCATTTCTGGCAACCCCTCCATCCTCTTCACCTCCCATTCCTTCCGTCACGGTATGACAGCCTACCTTTCTCTATATTGTTTCGCGCCCTCTCGCGGCTCCTCCTCCCCAAAACCATGATTCGTTGTGCAAAACAACGCGGCGCGTTGTTGATACAATGGACGTGCTAATACATGGAGCACGAGCAATGGAGAGAGGTGACAATCGAGCGCACCTGATTAGAATCAAAGATCGAGAACAAAATGTCCAGGTATCTGCGAGTCTTTAGACTTCGCACACACACACACACACACACGTATCCGTCGCTTTTTCTTTTTCTGAGATTTTCACGAGCGCTTGCCGCGCAGAAGCATCGCCCCGCCCCTCTTGTCTCCCGACCGCATTTTTCACGATGAATTGCACGCTCGCGAAGTGATTGACTATTGTGCAGCGCCTGCGCCGCTTGCGCAGGGGATCGAGCGCGCGAAGGTGAGGAATTCTGTACTCGTGGGCTTTTTCAAGGAGGAGGGGGATGGGGCGGGGGAGTGGATGCTATGGCTGTCGCGAGAAAAGTGCATGCAAGGATGTGTGAATTTATTATTCTGGGGCTGAGAATTTTCCAGAGTAGAAATTCAAAGTGGCCGATATTGAGAGGCTTTTCAAGTTCGAAAAAGAAATCGTCGATTAGATTCTTTAATTTTGCGATATTACACTTTAAAATTTCACTAAACTTAGAACACTAAGCAAAGAAAACCTAAAAAGCTACATTATATATTGATTGAGATCAGTCGAATAATGAACATTAATTGACTATGTTTCCAAAAATCTGTAAATCTGTTTACGAATTCGACTTAGTATTCAACTTTATTAATGAATCCACTAATAGGAGCAGGGTATATTAATATAACTCTACTTATTGCGCTCTGTTAAAATCCCTCTCTCTCTCTCTCTCTCTCTCTCTCTCTCTCTCGATATATATATATATATATATATATATATATATATATATATATATATAGAAAATGTTACTTGGCTTAAAGCCCAAGAGCTAAAGATTATTATTATATTTTAATGATATTACTCTCAAACGCAGTTTCACTTAGTACAGGCTTTTTCAACCTAAGAGTTCACAATTAAGGTCAAGTAATAAAGCTGAAAACTCCTCAAATATTTTATTCTGCGCAAACTTTGCTTTTAATTCTAAAATTGGAACTTAATTATGGCAATCGGATGGGAAAAATATGTTTCTTACATTAATAACGATATGCTACAATGTTTCATATAACTTTATTAGTTTTCAATAATCGATCGATCGATACAGTTTCTGAAATATCTAAGCTTTACTAGAATATCTAACCAAAATTTTAATCCTTTTCTAAAGCACCAACTTGTAAGAAGTATATCCGTAAAAAAATAGTATTTATTTCGTTGTATAGAAATCTCAGAAATTATTTGATTGTATGTGGTCACAATACCTGTTTGGTGTATATATATAATTCTATGCCGTGCCAGAATATTATAAAACTTGTCAGTTTTATTAGATTTGTTTTGCAACAGAATAATATTTACAATTCTAGTAGCGGCAAAGCTGTCCTTGTTTACGGAGTGTAAATTTTTTTGTCTGCCGTATTGAGATAATTTTATAACCCAATCTACCCGCGTATTATTCAAGAAGATACGTCTCCTTGCCCGTTATATAATCAAAATATTCTCAAAATAGGTAGTAAGAAAATTTTTTCATATATTATGAGTACAAGAAAAATAATTTTATATTCTTTACGATTCTCGAAAAAAATTCTTGTAAAACCCCTATTTTTAAATTTATTAAGGGCAAAGAACATCTTAATTATTGTTATAGAATAACTTTGAAAAAAGGTAAAAAAGCATGAAGAGTATGTTCCGGTAACAAAGGAAAATTTAATAAAAATCGAACCGAGGACAAATTACTATATCAATTATATCAATGAATTAAAACACTAATGCCTAAAACTGCGAAAAGAAATAGATGAATCAATATACAGATTAATGAACAAGATACATGTACTGGTTAAAGATATAAAATATATTTTTATTCCTCTACATTTATACATATAGGTACATATTTAAGTAAAGCATAGACCAGTATAGTAACCGATTTAAATTTTATCTAGAAAATCTTTACCGAGAATAATAAAGAATATTATATGATTTTTCGAGCACCTCGGTATCTCCCTCCAAATATAAACCCCTATTTCTCTATACTGCAGAATACAAGTAAAAAACCAAGTAAAGTTACCTGTTTGATAAAAAAATCGGTTCTTTTCAGACGCATCGCGAAAAAAGAAAACATATCCGTATATTTACTCCATCGTAAAATAGATGAAGCAATTAGCGTTTTCAAGGAAAATCTGCAGGTCATGTGAAAATTTTATTTGACATCAAAAGTATTATTTTTTATGCATTATATTATCCCGTACGACCTTCGAGAAGTTCGCGTAGTACCTTCGATAAAATGCTTTTGCACTAAGCCTAATAAGAAAATCGTAGCTTCTGTCTAATTAAGGAAATTACTGAATCAAAGCTAAATAAAATAATATAATAATCAATAAAATAAATTTTTTTACCGTGACCACGAGTCGAGTATTTTAACTTTTAGCTTACTTTCACGCGTAAATGAAGCTTATAAATTATTATTGTTGTATGAAGTAGCTTTATAACTAAAGAATTTTTAAGGTAAATCAATTTTTTTTATTAATATAATTCAACATGTTAATATTATGCATTATCAAATTATTTAATAATAACTAGTAAATTTCTATGTTATGTTAAACTTAAAAATTTCATGATTATTCTGGTATTTATAGCTAAAAGTTGAAAATTTAAATCAAGTTTATTTTATAATTTTCTTCATTACAAACATTCATAAGGAAATTTTTTAATTTGTGATATTAAACTTCAAGCTCCAATTGTTTTGCAAATCATAAAGCTGTGTTCCAATATACAGATTATTCCTGCGTATTTCTAAATAAACAAATATTTTTAATAATGAAATTGACGCTAATATTAAAAATGTCTTCTAAACTAGGAAATAAATGATCTATTTTTATAAAAAAAGCAACAAAATACAGTGAATTCGTTTTTAAACATCTCTTTCTATCTGGTTTTTAAATAATATTTGTCAATTTTCGATTTGAAGTTCCGTAGACGTGCAAGAGCCTTCTCTCGCTTGCGCGGCAATCGGAAAAAGTCTGTCCGTCCTCGCGAGCTTTTAATTCTCGTAAGTCTTCCGCAATCATAATCCGCGGAAGATTTAGCCGCTGTAATCCAATTTTCGCGGATAATTGATTCCCGCGGCCGGGATATTACGAGACCAACCCTCCCTCCCCACATGAAACAGAGTAGTCCATATCCGCCGCCGAAGGCTTCGACGCACTGATCCAGTATCCGCTGACACCCGACGAAATTTCGCGACGCTGAGACGTGTAAAATACCTGGACAGAGACCCGTTAATAACAGGAAAAGCTCATATCGAGATAAACCAATAAGCTACATGGGAACCTTCTCTTATATATACATATATACATATATATATATATATATATATATATATATATATATATATACGCTGGAACGTGACTACGCCTCTGTGCGTTATTGTGAGGTGATTTTTTGGATGTTTTCCATTCTTCGGTCGAAGAACCAAGACAAGAAATTGACAAGAACCACTTAGTTGCGCTTAATTCTGCTTTATACACCATTTCCTGTATAAATTTGGTTTGTCTAATGGAGAGGATTAGATAGAAATGTAAAAATTTTACATCGTCAGAGCCATGTAAGATTTACCGCTTTCTCAAATTTCCGATCCGCCCCTGCCATACCGTTAGAATTTTACTCCATGGCTACAGAATATTCCGAGGCTTCGATACGAAATATGTGAGTCCTACATTCTCTCCGACTTTATTGAGCATATAAAGATATATATATATATATATATATATATATATATATATATATTACTCATCACCAATCGAAATTAGTGATCAATAGGGGATCCAAATAGGGGACTCAATACTCGCTAAATAGAATTTCTATAGTGGGCAAGATGCTCTTGGAAAGAAGAAAAAAAGTTCCAGCATTTCTCATGGGTCGAATAACATATTTATTGGTTTATTCCTTAAGATGTGACAAGATTCTTCCTGCAATGGATTTCTTAGAAAAGCGCACACAGAGATTTTTTGAATCTCTTTTCACATTTTTCAAACTCAAAAATGGAGAGGAGATAACGCGCGAAATATGCGCGAGAGAAAATTCCATTTGTACAAGAATATGTCGGATTGAATCGGATTTGAATTTTTAAAATCCGTTCTAAATTGTGGCAAATATACGTTATGCAAATATATAACAGAGAGCATTTGTTTGGTTTTTCATGAATACATTTTAGCTTCGATCAATTTAACGCGAGCGTTCCTCCGGCATTTTCTACGTCTTTCTTTTTGCCCGGTACGGATAACGGAAGAACGCAGAAAATCCAAGGGGAATGTGGAAAACGTATTTAATTCCAAAATTGTAGAGTCCGTGCTATAACGCTGTATATGCGATTAAAAAATTTCGCACCACTCGTTAAATGCGCTATCTAAGGTAGGGGAGAAAAATATAAATAAACAGGTTATCTATAATTGGAGCCGAATGTATTTAAATTTAAATTTCAGCCACAGCGGAGCAAAAAAGAAAATGCAATAAAAACGACCCGTTAAAGCGCTCTCATTAGCAAAAGCGCCGCGCGCTCAGTTTTTATTTTACAAGCTAGACGAAGCGTGCCGGGGTAGCGCCCCGATTATATACCTATCTTTGATTTTTCTCTAATTTTCGCGCCGGGGCGTCGGTCGTCGGTCGTGCGATAACGCGTCCCCGCGTGCGCGCGCTTAATTGCGCGAGAGAAGGGGGCGGAGGTGCGGCGGGAAAAACGTGAAAAAGCTCGAAAGATCGAAGGCGGAGAGAAAAACGCGCTGAGCTTTACTGAAGTTGTGTGTATATATATATATGTATATATACATACAATCACCCAAAAAAAAAACTTTATCCCACGAATAACGACACACGGTATTCAGCAAGGCTCGGAGGGCGTTCTCGCTCCGTTTACGTTCGTCGGACTCTCATACGTCGATCGCTCCTCGCGGCGAGACGTTGGCGAGCGGTGGCGAGCGGCGGCGAACGGCGGCGTGGGGTCGAGGCCTCGTTACATGAATTTATGGAAATTTTATCGAGCGCTGACGCCTTCAGAGAGAGGAGAGAAAACAAGGAGAGCGGGAACAAAACGTTGTAATTGCAAAATAGAAATTTCCAATAGTAAGCAGTAAACAGGCCGGGGAAAAAAACAACGACGACGAATTTTTCATTAGCGGTATCAAATGTCGGAATTGCGGCTGCATCGAGGGAGAAAAAAGCCTGGCTTCGGTTAGCAACGTAAAGCCGTAAAAAACATTAGTCGTTCTACTTGTTAACATTAATACGCGTGAAATTGTCGATATCGTTACATAAACTGAGGCTTTGCATTGAGTTATTATAAGTAGATCACAATGGTTTAATGTAACAAAAAGAAACAGGAAAATAATGGAATCATAATAATATCATTGAAATGTGTAATTGCGAACGTTATTCTGATAAAGGTGTATAAATGCGCGTAAAGGATAATGCATTACTGAATTCTATCCATTGCTATTCTGTTTTGCACGTATTTCTCTTGGACTTAAGTATATAAAAGTAAATTACAAAGTTTTCAATACCTGTGATCATATAGAAAAGGATTTTAACAAGAACAAGTTCCGGAGGCATTTCCAGTTGTCAATAAACACTGTCAATATAAATTAGAAACAGAACTGTAAAAATATCTTGTTATACAATTGTCAGTTCAAATAATTTCGATCTGTAACGATTTAAAACATTGTCCCTTTCAATATCGGAATAAATATTCTGGTACACACGAACTAGTGTTTTTTTCACATACAAAAGTCACTATAAACAAACTAATAACAGTGCCAACAAAGCAGCTTTTTAATCAGGATTTAAATTTTCGTCTTCGATAAAACGTAAAATTTTATAGAAATAACTCGAGTGTCGACATTTTTTCAAAAGAATTGAATATAAACTCTTCGCGCTTATCAAATTAGAGCCGTATGCAATTTCACCGTATCAATAAAGAGCGTATAAATATTTTATTGCCTGACCCACTACGAAAGAAGTAGGACGATTTTTATGTGAAACAATTTTCTTCCCATCTAACGTATAATATTTGCCCGGCGAGCCTCGCGTGAACACGCGTCCATTCCACCTGTCCCGCGCGCCCCGGCAATATTTCACGCCGAATACCAATTCGGCCTGTGGCAGCGCGCGCTCGAACGCCCTCGTCCAGAGGGCTCCGCTGCAACTACGGTAGAAAAACCAAGCAAAAACCAAAAATGGAGTATTAACGAAGTTCGCTGGCCGCTGATTCGCGCGGCGCCCCGTGTATTCGTCGGAACGGAATAATAATGAAACCCGACCTCCGCTATTTATCAAGTCCGCGCGATATACCGTCTATGCGGACGGACAGCGATGAATGTAATATGCAGATTCGCCGCACGCGAGCGGCGCGTACCGAAGCAACGTCATCCCCCTGACCGACTGGCATGCATTTGTATTTAATTACTTTCTTTTTGCTTTTTTTCCCTTTTTCTACTCGATCGCCGAAGAGCCGATGTCGATAACCTACCTCGTTCGCCTCTCCTACTCCGCGCCGACGACGGCAGTCGTCTTCGGCATCGAAGGCGCCGAGAGCCGCTCCCCGCGTAGGAGGGCGGCGGACGCTCGGGGGTGGCGAGCGTGGGGCGGGCGAGGGCAGTTAAAAGACGCGGGCGTTCAACGGCGAGCACTAACAGCCCTGTTCGCGCACATCGAGGTCAGCGCGAATTATATACATATACACACTCGTATGCACTTCGTCCACTATTATATCCACTATCTTCCGCTCCACTCTCGCTCTCTCTCTCTCTCGCTCCTTGGTTCTTATCTCAGAGCACTGATACATATAGATACACGCACTCTCTCCATCTGTAACTCGTGCTCTCACTCCTTCTCGAAGCCTCCACCCACGGCTCCTCCGGTGGTTTAGTAGTAACGGCGCGAGCCAGAGCCCGGACTGCCGCTACCTGCCGGCCTCGGTCTCGTACTCGTCAGCCTCGGCATATTCTCGCAGCGATATATCTATAGAGACATATATCTATAGACATATATAGATACGTCTGCTCTTCGAGTGTCTCTTAAAATCACCAAGAGCCGAGCTCGGGTGCGTCGATCGGTCGAGCGGGCCTTAACGGTGGCTCTATTACCGCCGACCTCAGCTCACACATATCTATTTTTGTTTGTTATTACTACGCTTATTTGGGTAGTTATATAGCCAGAGCCGCAGCTGCCCTTCTCAACGCATCAGTTGCCTTGGCATTTTCCAGCTGCAAACCTCTCCAAACCTTGGAGGCAGACCGTTGGCCTGGCGAAGGGGGCAGATTCACGGGACCGGTGTCACAGTCACTAACGCATACGTAGAACTACGAAATTACACCGCGCGCCCCCTGAAATCGGGTAAGACCACGTCGACGAAAGCACTGTACCGATCGGAGCTCGCTATCCAAGCTGCGACCCACTGAACCAAAAGAGAAAAAGAATAAAAAACAAACAGACCAAACCAAAAGTAAAACACGAGGCCCCGCGCTCTCCCCCTTTCCTTCGAGACCCGAGCACCGAATTGTCGGAAGTACGCGCGACGCGCGAGACCTTACACCTCGCCTTGCACTCTCGCACTTTTACTACTTGCTGCTGATGCTGCTGCTGATCCCGTCGCTACTGCCGCTGCTCGAATCGCACACTGTCACCGCATGCCCCTTGCACTGCCTCGACGATCGGAGGCATCGGGCAGGGGGGAGGGGATGGGAGGGTGGAAGCGAGATAAAGGTAGAGCGGCGACGGATCAACGCACAGTGGCGCGTGGGGGTGGGGGCGTCACAAACACACGTGCGCGGACAAAACTACGTCGGAGGCTCCGCGCGGGGCTAGCTATCTGCACGGGCCGCGGTGCACTGGCGGACTGGCGAGGCGAGCGCGGGTCGCAGCGCCCCCCGTTGCGCCGCGGCCGCGGCGCCGAGCCGAGCCATGCGCGCGCCCTCCGCCGACGGTCTTTCCTCTCGCAGCCGCTAGCGGGGGAAGGGGGTACGGGGCGAGGTCGGAGGTTGCCTCGCTCGGGGCTGATAGCGCGAGGGAGAAAAGCGTACGAGAGAGAGAGAGAGAGAGGGGGAGAGGGAGAGGCGTGGAAGAAACGGGAGAAGGGGGTGTCTCGCTTTTTTCACCCCTCGGGCCATCTATCTTTCGTATATACCACGAGCACACGCGCGGAAAGAAATATGCGAGCGCGCGGCTCGGGCTGATGTCGGAGCGCGCGGTGCGTGTTTTCCGGGGGAGAGGGGGTGGCGCCCCCTGTTCCCCCTAGCCCGAACGAGATTCGCTTTCGCTTAATTAGCGAGAGCGCGCTGCAGGTGATGCGCGAGACGCGGTCTTTTGTTGCGGCGCAGGGCGACGGGCGCTGATGCTATAACATCCCGGTAGAGGGGTGGGATTATGAGTAACGGTAGGGAGATGAATGTTAGGAGGCCAGGAGGACGAAGACAGGTCGGATGAAGAGAATTAGATTTAAATCCACGCGATCGGTGTATACGTATTAGATGTGGAGAATGCTGAAACCAGCCTGCGTCTTTGGTATATTGGACTTCCTCTAATTGGACTTCCTTTAATTCGATACTGTAATCAATCAAATAATTATTAGATTCTAATGAAATGTAAAATATGTAACAAATGTAAAAAATGAAGGAAAAAGTTATTCGCTGATGAAGAAAGCGTAAAAGGCAAAACTAGAACTAGGGGAAATATTCGATGTTCGAACAGGGCCGATACGAGTTCGAGCCAACAGCCTTTCGAACTGATGACTTGCTCGAATACTGCATAAGAACAGTGCGTACATCGAACAACTATGTCAAACATTGTGACTCGGAACTCATTAATGGTCAAGCAACGCGAAGTAATCCATCGATAAGAGCAATGTTATACCGTTCGAGCGGTTCAAGCTCTTCGAGCTGCTCGTGTGTTTTGGACAGCTCGCCATCTCTTCCAATACGTTAAGGTGCATTAAAATTCAAACCAATATCCCAGTCTCAGAAAAACTTTATATTGTCAAATTGTCATTATGGTCGGTGACTTACTCGTACATAATCATGGAGTTTTGATCCTGTTGTATAAGTAAATAATTTTTTCGCCAACGTTCGATTGAAACCAACTATTCTATCATACTCTGAATTATATGTAAACGATATTATCGCACGAGAAAGTGCCTCCTTATTTCCATCTATAATAGTCGTACTTTTTAATAGCTATGCTTCTATCGTCGCTGGCTCCATTCATGGCTCAAGAAAAATTTTTTCCCTACTTTTAAAAATGACATTTTGGAAAGTTGCAAATTCAGAAGTTCAGCTGCGCGCTAGGTATCTGAGGAAACACAATGAGTATTTTACTAAAGAGATGTGTCGTTAATTATAAATCGAACACTCTTGTTTGTATAAAAGAGAAGAGACTCTGTTTGTAAGTCATCAGCCATAGCGACGGCCTTGTATAAAGATAAAGCGTTCGCCTATTTTCATCGGTGAATAATTTCCTCATTGATGTTTCATGCAGACTAATCGTCTAATCAGTTTTTGAATTATGTTTCAGGAATATAATCTTTTAGATTTTGAATTAATCTTATGCAATGAATAAATAGTTTCCAAATTGGAGAAATTACAACAGTCCTTTAATTACATATTTGATTGATAAAAAAAAATTTTTTTGCGTTTAAGTATGTACACTTACAAAATAGCTTTAATAATTATTTTACGATTATTAAGCTGTAGTAAAAACTTTTAATACTTCTATGAATCATTGCATTTTCTTATATTTAATAATATACATGTAGATAAAAATATTATAACAATTATAATACTATAATTCACCTAATAACTTAAATGGTACTATGAATCGATTTAACAGGCTGTTTTAAATTTAATTTATAGAATTTTCATTTTATTTGCAAATTAAGATCGTATTATTCCATACTAGTTTTCATAATTTATATTCCATTTTATTATTCATCAAAACTTAATGATAATCACTTGATAATTATATCATAAAGATAAAAAGAAAGTTCAATTTTAATCTTTTGTCCTGAAAATAGGTCATACTTTATAGACTCCTAAATAATGTTCATTACTATATCGGCTTCTGAATTTATGTCAGAAAATTCTTGTTTTCAACAATATGACTAAGTGATTATATCTCCGGACACATTGTGCAATATAAATTTTAGTTTTTAAAATTTTATTTATTTGTGATTTAAAGATATGTTCTGGTAATTAATGCAACAACGTTTTTAAAAGTGGATGAATGTCCACTATTTTGAAAAGATACTTACTTGTCAAAAATGCTGCTAATCAACAAATTTTCCGAGATTTCTGAAATAATTTTATAATGTTTAATTTATTTAAGGGTCATCAATTACAACTTGTTATACCCCGTCTTGAATGATTTTTAACACAGTAGCCGCGCACCAATCGATACCTTCGGTCTTTATTTATGCATCTGGCATTTTGATGTAAATAAATTTCGAGGTAAACGAAAGATCGAACTAGAGAACAAGGAACAATAAATAAAGGATTATATTCTGTAACTAGACGACCATAAAGAAAATTTAGAGCGCAATACGTTACATTTTGGTACTTCGAACGCAATATCACCTTTCTATGACGATGAGTGTCTCTAGCAAGTGATTAACTTTAGTGCAAATGAAGAACAATAATTTACGTTTATAGGGAAAGTTTTCGAATATTACTAACTGCAATGACAATAAAAATATAGCGTAATATTATTTATAATAAAAATTTATATTTGATTCGGTACAAAAATATGAACAATATGTATGAAAACAATTGAAAATATTAACAATTGTCAATACGAATTATATACAATACCAAGATATTAAACAAATAGAATGAAATTTCAGAAGAAAAGAAAGAAATTCAATGTAAACGAGTACAATTATAGAAAATTTTCACTAATATCTTGGACAAACAGACAGTACTAATAGTATTAATTACAACTTAAATTTTGGCAAATTTATATTCGCTCACTGAATTAGAGATTGTATTAACACCATAATGTTGAAAACGATAGAATAGGTCAAAAATAAGTGATTGACGTAGGTACCAAAATTACAGAAAATTGTTAAATAGTTGAAGGAGTGCGGTTCCTAAAGTAATATTCCAAAATTATAAATTTAAAGACCAATATAGCCCAGTGAATCCAAGAGGAGCTAAAGTACCCCCCGCCCCTAAATCAATGAAAATTTAATATGCATAATATTTGTAAAATTTAGACACAATTTAAAGAATATCATTCACAATGAACATGAAAAATGTTTGACTCATTTTGCACATTTATTTCTTACTAAATGAACGCACCGTAAAATATATAAAAATAATAAAAAACTTACAACGCTCGTTAAACGAGCATAAATTTTAATGTTCAGAATTATTTTGATACATCATTGTCCAAAATATTTTCTCAATTCATTTCCGCTAATCAAGAAAGCTAAAGCCAACTCCCAATTATCAAAATTCATTGAAAGTTTATTTTCACAAATTAAAGAATGTAAATACTTGCAATATGTTCGTTTATTTAAACCATTTTAATTTTTAACTATGCCAGTCTTATGTAGTGAAAGAAAAATATCAAAATTATTTTCAATCGTGTGCTTCTACTTTGCATCGATAATCTATCTCTTTTCTCGAAAATCCTTTCCAGTGACATGAACTTCATTTTCAGTTTATCCAGCAATTTTCCGAACATGTTCTCTAGTTATTGTTCAAGTTAAGTTAATAGTGCTTACTTACGAATTTCAACACCACTACTGCACATTTACCATAGAGAATCGCTTTGTCGTCGCGATCTTTGTCACATTAACTCGAAATTATTCGAGATTAGACATACCGCAATTTCTTTATAAAATATAACATCTTGCACAATAAAAATAAGACACACACACACACTCACACACACACACACACACACATATTTAGATATATATAAGAAACTTACAGCATGTGACATGATTTTAAAAAAATTTAGTCTTTAAACTTACTATGGTCATTTTCATGTGCTTATTTCTAGACCTTTTTTTAAGTACACCCTTGAGTATATGCCAATGTCTTGCAAAAGAACATCAAACAGTTTCTTTCAAGTCATTTCGCTTGTTACCTTACGTCATTTTTCTCTTTGACCTTTTTCAAGTGATTTTAATTGCTATGTTCTCGAAAAATGCACAAAAGTTAAGAATAATAGGCGTAAAAAGATCTTTACCTGTCGTTAAATATAAAATTAAATTAAAAATTAAATTCAAATATTACACTAAAAATAAGTAAGAAAATAACAGATAAAAATAAAATAATTGCTAGATTATATCTGTCATTAATCAAGATAGCAATTAACGTTACCTTTAAAAGGACAACTGGAGCCTTTAACTGACATTAAGTAATTGGAACATTTGTATTATTTATCGATCGAAAAGAGAAATGTATATTTGTCCATTCAAGATATCAGCTATATTAGGATTACATAAATTTACAAAACATTAATTGGAATGAATTCATGAAAGCTATGTTTTTCTCAATTCTTACTGTCCTTGTTATTTAAATAAAATTATATTTCAGCATGAATGCGGTAATTGTTGATTTACCTATGACATAAAAGCCTGCAAAATTATATTAAATTCGTAGTTTTCAGGTTAAAGAAATAAAAAAATTATATGTAAATAATTGAAAAACTAAATGTTCACGCAACGTCGGAGAACGAAATTAAAAATAATAAACATGGTTAATATAAATTAAGATAATATGAAATTAAAAGTAGTAAAACGTTTTTTAATTACAAAATGTTTAATGACTTATTAAAATTTATTACTCTTTCGATGATTCGTAAAAAATTCCATGATACTTTCTTGACAGGCACTCATTTTCTACTTTATTTTTAACCAACCAGAATATTTTAATAATGTTAAAAATACTTGTTACATTATTATTGTAGTTACTGCCTTATTGTTAATTGGGCGTTAGTCATATTTATGTTAGTTCTTCCGACCTCCAATAATAAACCATAATTTAGGGCATAATTATAATTATATTAAAATTACTAATTCTCACAATCTCCATCATATTGACTTTTTTATTACTGCACGATCTTTATATTTCATATATATAAATATATATAAGAATAAATAAATATTTATATATTTGTATTTGTATATAAGTGCAACGTCATTCTTAGATATTTATACATACATATATATAGTAATAATATTGCACTTGGTAAATACAAATATACTATAAATATTTATTAATCCTTTATAATTAGTAATGCATGAAATAATATTATACATAAAAAGTAACTGAATCGATTAAAAATGCTCCTCGACAACAAGACAAATAATATTACAACGTACAAGCCATTCTCGTTATATTGTAAAAATGTCAATTTTCTGAACAAATATTTAACAAGAGTGCTGCTTTTTCGTTTAATGCTAATTGAAAAACAGTTGTACTACGTACAATGTTGACGATAAATTATGATAGAGAATGATGTATCAATATCGCTACTATGAATATTACTTGGATATGGTTCGTAAATTAATTTAATTAATTTAAAAATATTTTGTTACGAATTAGTTCTCGATTTACGAAAAAGCTTTTAAAATTATAATTCTTAAAAGAACTATTCTAAACTTTCTACCCGACAGAATAAATTTTATTCTGTTAAAATTTTCCGATATTGGGTTTATTTTTACATTAAATATAATGTTACGAAGTAGAATAAATTAAATCGTTAATATCAAAACGGCCTACACCGTAAACTCATCAGTTTTTAATAATCTAGTTATTTTATCCCTGCACGCCTTTTTTCTACAGGCTTACAACAGCTTTCTGAAGGGTCTAATTACTTTGACTGTTGTTTTACAAAGCATCTCCATTCTTCCTGTTCTTCCTTTCCTCTTCAGAATCCAGGTTACAAAATAGAATTGTCTATCCGAATAGTAAATTAAAGTATTTGAGAAAAAACTGCAGATATTCGATGAATACAGTAATTTATGGATGTTTCATTCATGCGGAACATTAAATTTTATTAATCATAATACACACGCTTATTGTCTATTGTAGATCTAAAACTTGTTAGTAGTATTTTTGTCAAACCTTATAAATTCTGCATATTCCTAAACTTTCGGGTAAATTTATGTAGCGCATTCCTTATTTTAAACAAATTTAAATAAACAGCGGTAAACAATTTTTATCGCGCAAAATGTATTTTTCTTTCATATTAGATACGAAGTAAGATATCCAATGCAAACGTATGAATATCTGCGCAGCAGAGCACTGTGAGCACAGTATGAGAAAAGTCAAGAAACAATATCGGGAAAACAGAATTTTTCGAATATTTCTCTTTGGAAGAAATAATGCATTTCCATTATTTATACTAAATATTGGACTGGTAAAGAAAATAAATTATGTATTAAGGTTTTTCTCCCATATTAGAGAATTTATTGGAAATTTATCTTTTGTTTATCTTTTACTACATGTAAAGTAACATGAAAATGTACGTTTCCTAGATTATTGATCGTATTTTAAAGGTACCTTTACTTTATCAACTTTTAAAAATGGATGTATTTATTTCATTTTTTCCAAGTATAGATTCTCTACCGCGTAACCGTAAATTTGAAGATTGAATCTCAAATAGTTTAGGAACGGTGACCTCTTAAAAAGCATCTGTTTGCGTGTAAACAATACGTAAACTAAACTTTTACTACTTTTATCTGATAAAAATGTTTTTCCGACTTACGCTGTCGAAGTCCGTTAAATAATTTGAAAATCCTCGCAGACTGTTGAAAACGTCATATGCCCCACACAATTATAGCCTACACTAAGAAGCATTTTAGTTTTAATAAATTTTTGGAGAAAAAAAACAGTACTTAAATTTTCATCACAATTAATTTTTCCAAGCAAATCGAGTATTAAATTTTTTTTCGGCATATAAATTGCCTACAAATAAATGACCTACTTGTGAAAGAGATTCAGTTATCGAATTATTATTACTATTTTTATAAATAAAAAGAATCCTTAAAACGATTTAAAAATTATTTTATGTACTTTAACAGTATATTCATCAAATCAACGAAGTATGATATTAGTACTTGAATTAAACATATATCTCTTAAAATGAAACTATTTACATAATATTTACATAGATCATATTTGATCAATTGTCAACAATGTTGGAACGAAAGAATTTTACTACAAAATCTAAACGAGAGTATTTTCGAAAATTCTCTTTTAAAGTATATTTTGACACAGAAAATATCGTGGAATTTTATCCCCTGCAATGAGTACTACATATGATATGGAAACAATATTTTGAAATAGTTTATATTTGATATATCGAGCTAATTGTTATATTTCGTATTGTACATTGGGCCACACCTATAAACTCCTTTAATTATATTTATAGATCTGAAAAAGTAATATTTTTTTATACCAAACTCTGATCCTATGTGAATAGATAAAAAATTAATAACAGACTTTGAACATGTATATGAAAATGATATACATTACTATGGCCATTCAATTTCTAATTACTTTACACCTTCATGTAGTCGTAAATATTGAATATTTTTACTGCGATATGATCTTTAAGACGAACCATAAAAATGAAGGAACAAATTATCCGCATGTTTTTATTATTATTAACTGAATAGCTTAGTTGCCTGCTATACTTAAGATCTTTAATTCAATCGTATCTAAGAAACTAGTTCCATTTTTATTCCCTTGCCCGTCATCGCAGTAGCATAGATCCATTAAAGGTCGCACGACTGTAACAAATTTAATTTTATTTAACAAATCGAAAGTGAGGCGAAAAAAATGTCTTTTAATTGATCAAAAGTATTTGATACAATGAATTACAAGCGATTACTGAATAAGCTACTGTAATTTAGGAATTTGTAAAGTAATTATTATACGAATATGATGATATGTATTTCAGTATTGTGAATCATTTCGCACTTTAATTTACATATACGTATGTGATATTAAAAATGTGTTTATTCTCGTGAACTACAAGTATCTCATTTGCATCCGGTACCATTCATTATATATATATATATTGCGAATTATATGAACAGACTTGAATTTATGTTATACGTAAATAATTTAGAATTACTTAAACGTGTTTGTTACTTTATAGTTGCTTCTTCATTACAAAGGAATCTTGAACTAGCTGCTTTGGACAATCAATCATGCTTATTTAGTAAATATGAACAAATAAGAAATCGTTACATTTGGATAGTTTACTATCACATTATTTTCTTGGAAATGGAATATTAATTCAAATTGAATAGATTAAAAAATTTGGATGATCTCCGTGATATCAAATATAATAAACAGAAATTACAAGCAAGTAGATGGAGTACTTTGTGAGCTTGCGACATTATTTTCTTATAAATTTAGTTCTAATTAAATGATGTTCTTTCATTATGATTTTTACCAGCTGAGACATTTATTTAAATTTAACTATATATGAATAACTCAAAGCGTATGATAATTTGATTAGATTGTATAAAGTGAGGAATAATTTTGTAGAAAGTTATTAGAAACTTATACAGAAATTTGTAGCATCAACATAGTTCCCATACTTTGAACAATTCAAAACTAATCTCGCATTTAGTATCAACGATAGTAAAAATAACTTATACTCAATGTTTAATATAAAATATATTGATTGGCTAAAGAAGTCAAACAAGAACAGCTTTGTGAATTTCAGGTAACATATCAGTCATTTCACTGTAATACCTTGAAGGGAAAAAATGATTAAAATAATTTTTCTAACAATACATTTTGAAATTACGGATACAAGTTCCATAACATTTGTTGCATGAAATTGGGTACAAGTAATGTAAATCTGTTCGATAAAATTATTTGTTACAAAAAGTGAAATGTATAGTTCTACGAATTTTAACTGAAAATTTCTCATAGTCAAAATCGTACGGTTTGTAAACGCTATAATCTCAACGGGCATCATCGGAGATAGCCTGGTAGGACTTTTTAATAAAATCCCATTGTGGCGCGCAATCTAACGAATGTAACTATTTTAATAATGACATTTAGATACAAAGTATACTTACATCGTAATATTGGTACTTAAAATTGATCTTCTAGTCTCCATAACATATAATAATTTATGACCTTCGGTGCATAAAACGTTTCTACTATAAAATATTAGTTAAACGCAAAAGTAACTCTTTTCGAAAACAACTGTATCTCGCCCATTCGGAACTGCTCGTCGTCATAAACATTTCCCGCCATACCAATTGTCCGGATCGATGGAGAATATTGAGCCAGGCTCGCGATTTAATTTCGACCAGACCGCTCGAGCCACAGGATAATTAGCAATTGTTTAGGAACTCCGATACAAATCGCCATAGACTGAAGCATCGATAGCTCACCGTCCATCTTTCCTATCTCTCTATCCCCCCCTCTCTCTCTCTCTTTCTCTCTCTCTCTCTCTCTCTCTCTGTTCTCTCTCTCTCTCTCTCTCTCTCTCTCTCTCTCTCTCTCTCTCTCTCTCTCTCTCTCTCTCTCTGTTCCTCTCCATTTAATAGTACACGTCGAAAAAAAACACTTTCGATCGCACCCGATTTACACAGCTCGCCAGCCAATCTTGCGCGCGGAAAGCAAAGCGCGACTCTATAATTCATTTACAGCACGAACCCAAAAGAGGGCGGGGTAGGTGTACTCGTCTCGCTAACTCCGTAAACGCGTGTGTCGGCCCCACGCCCGGGCTCTGCATACGCGCGGGTCTTCGGGTGCGTGTGTTGTTATTGTCCGATCTCGAACGGGCCATCGATATAACTCGATAAATACGACAACCGGCACAAGTGGAGGGGGGACAGGTACGCGTCGAGCTTCTGCTACCACTGCCTCCACCAACACCACCCCCTCTCGTCTCCTCAGCCCCGGCACCGCGTCCTGTATTTAGATCCGACACGCGTCGCCAGCTGTAGGGGCCATCTGATGCAGCGAATTCGATTCCAAATCCCTCGACACCGCGAAGCGGATGCGATGTGTGTGTATATTACCCGAACACGGAATGATATATACATATATACAGAATATTTGTTTTTCACGCGCGAGTCTGTTTACGAATATTATTTGCATTATTTGCCGGTGACAATGATCTATTATTAGCTTTTCCTTTTGCAGTTGCAACCGATTCTCTACCTAATGAGCAGGGATTATTTTCATTTTTTTAAATATTATTGCATGAAATACGTTATAAACTTGTAATTAAATGTAGTACGTTCATAATTAAATTAATAGGTTTTTCCATTAATTGTTCATAATTAATGTTAGAACATTCAATTATTTATACACAGCTAAATATGCATATTTGAATTTATTATACTGATAACGTTTACTACACACTATAACGATTTATAGTAAAGGATAACATTATATTATATTGGTACCCATATAATATAATATTCATAAGGACGATATCATATAATAAAAATTATCAATTTGATGTGTTATAAATATTTTATAATATCTTGATCACAGATAGATATGCTCAAACTAACAAACGTAAAAAATTCAAGTTCAGTTTTTAAAACTGTCGAATTTTTCCTGTTATGAGTCATATTAGAAAAATTTATTCATTAAATCTTGAAATAAATAAATTAATACATATTTTTATCGGTCTCATAGTCTTTATAATATGATATATTAGCTAAAATAATGACAGTCAGACTGTGCTTGTTTATAAGCATCCCCGTAGAATCTGAAAGAAAACTTATTACTACAATAAATTATATCAGAAAATTAAAAATAAAAATAAAATAAAACTAATAATAAAATAAAAATAAAAATACAATAATAAGTAAAATAAAAAATAATAAAAGTACTATTCTATGTTAGTAAAGGACAACCTGACTGCCCCCACCTTAAATTTAGGATCATCTTCTTGTCCTAAAATATTTGAAATAAATAATCCATTCGGTAAAAGCATTTATAATAATTCTATTATCATTATTTTAATTATTATTTTTTATAAGAAATTTGGAAGTATATCAACTATCTGTTATCTAACTATTTGAATTAAAACAGTCACGTAGCAGGATTTATTTAAAACTTCTATTTTGCGCAATAAAAAGAACATTGAAATAAATATCTCAGGTTCATTGAAGCACATAATTAAAAGTAGTTGGATGCGCTAAAACTCGGTATTTAGAAAATCGGTGCACTCGAAAACTCTCCGACAATTGGCAGTGAGAATCGCAGTGCCAAAAGAAAATGGAATAAGCAAAGAAAAAGCAGATAACTTCGAGGACACGGGAGGAGCGACGGCGGCGTTATCAAGAGCACGCCCCCTCCCACCCCATGAGAGTCTCGACAGGCGCGAGATACGGCGCAAAAAGTGTACCCGAGTTCCACGGACCGTCGCGCGCGCTCGAGCGCTCGTTAATTGAGCTCGAAAACAAAAACGTCCGAGCGCCGGAGGTTGGGGGAGCGGGCACAGAGTAGAAAAGCGACAAGGGAGTGGGATGGCCGATCAGATCGAATGAAAAAAAAAATCAATCGACTCGCATGTCAAGCGCACCGTTTGCATGTAAATAATCGACCGCTCTCGAATTTTTCCTCGAGGGCTGGAGAGAAAGAGAGCGAGATATTTATATAGAGATACATATACACACACGCGCACGCACGCACACACGCACACACACACACACACACACATAGTTAGATAGAGAGAATTTGAGCAGATGGAAAATCTGTAAACGCGCATTAAATCGTTATATTTACAACCGACGATCGTTCACGCGCAAGTGAGCGCAAAAGCCGCGGCTCTCAAAAAATGACGCGGCTGGATTTTTTTTATCCTCCGCCTAACAGCCTTTTCGGCCTCGTAAATTTTCACCCCGTCAATCTCGAGTTTGAAAGTTTTTTTCTGTTTTTTTTTTGGTACCCAACCAGCCTCCCCCCGCCAGATATTCGTTCACATGGAGACTGGTCTTTTGTATAACTTAAAAGCATTCGCCTGAACAATGTGGATATTTTATGCGTTCCCGCATGTTCCAAATCAATCGTCTATGCCTGCTGCTATCAAAAAAATAATGTTTTTTTTGAGTTCATTCATAAAATGCGTTTATCCACAAGTATAAATGTATATTTATTTAATATCGACACCTTAGAGTAACACGTGTCCAATTTGAATACTGAAATAATACAGTATAAACAGCTTTCGATATGATTTCAATTATTTTTATATAAAAATAATGTTTTAATTAATATTCATGTGAATGAAAATTTTAGTCCGCGCGCCACCGCAATGTATGATTTTTAAAGCTTCTGAAATACTTATTAATTTATCTTTCATAGAACAATATTTATCTGGCTATAGCTAACACTGCTTTTGCAATATACAATTATTATTAATGAATATGACAAATTTATATCATTTAAAAAATACATATTTCGAAGTCATGTCATCTATAAAAGAAATAATATTTTCGGTAGTAAGTAACTGCTCTTTCTCTAAAAATCTACCGAAAAATAAGGCTTAATTAAAATTTTATTAAACATTATCAACAATATTAATATGTAAAAGTATATATATAAAATAATATATTTCAATAATCATCAATATACATTTTATGCACATAAATTTATATATACTTGTGCATTATTGCATTTCAATTATATTCTTGTGTTTTAAATTTAAATTTAATCTTTTTTTTAATTTTTAACCAAAAAAATTTTATTCAAGAAAAATATAGAATTTTTTGTTAATGAACGTACAAAATAAGAACGCGATTCATGAAAATACTTGTTCAAAGGATTTCAGATTTTGATTTTCTCTAAAAATTACGCGAGCTTGAACTAAGATTTTATTATATTGGAAACCTAACTGAATTGTTTTTCACTTTCTTCGAAGTCCAATCATATACAAAAGATCTCGAATTTTCTTATTTAACAAAAAACTTTCACTGCAAATGGTTTGCATTCAAAATCTGACATAGAATTTCATTCGTTGATATTGGAGGTGCGATTATGTAAACTCTTTTACCAAAATAATATTTTTTTTTTTGTCATGATAAGAGATTTAAATATGAAAATAAGATTTCAGAAACACTTAAGCAGCTTCGCAAAGACATGGTTTCACATCGGCATGTCTTCCAGGCGATTAAACCAAGTTGAAGACTTTACTTTATAAGAAGCATGCAAGGATAAATTGTTTTCAAAGCATGAAATTAAGAATGAAAATAATTTTAAATCAACTGAAAACAACTACTGTTTTACGTTTTACCCTAGACCATCCCCATCATTTTTTCCTTGTATACTTCTTATAAAGTAAAGTCTTTAGCTTTTATTTCATTCCCTAGAAGGCATGTCTATGTACAGCATCGTTTTGTTAAACTAATCAAGTATTTCTTTTTTTAAACCGTCCGAACTTACATTTACCAAATAATTTTATCACATAAATTTTTATCAAATTATACGTTATATCCTTGATTATAATTATTACATTGATACTTCTGCTTCATTTGTAATTTTATAGTATTCGTAAATAATTTGTGTTACTTTGAATAATAATATATAAATAAATCTATATCTGTTGGAGACTAATTTAGAAAAGCAGTAACTTACTTGACAATGACAAATCAGACTAAAAACAACGGTTTGTCGTTATTATTATATATGAAAGCCCGTTTCTTTCGCTGAATTAAAACTTCGTCGACAAGTTTGTCAGAGCTGTAATTAAATGGAAGTTCGTAATAAAAAAAGCAAGGCTGTCGTGCAAGAAGGCGAAGCGGTGCGTGCGAAAGTGAGAGACAGTTGTAGTATATACGTAGAGGGGAAGTCGATCAACGACGATCAGAGCCCCTTTTACTCTACAACGCCCCGCTTAATTACCGGTTATATCAGTGGTGTAACTAGAGTCGAAACAATAATCGAGCCCCTTTAAGCACGCAGCGCCGACGACGGCCTATAAATATTATAGTCGCTTATCACGAAACAACGCTCTGCCGGGTATTACGTTAGTGGAGAGAAAGGTGGAGGAAAAACTTTCCTTCGAGAAACGCCAACGTGTCGGATCGCTCGAATTGGCTGCTTATTTGCGCACCCGGCCGAGTATGTATGTGTGTGTATATATATATATATATATATATATATATATATATATATATATATATATATATAAGCAAGGAAGTAAAATTATTGCGCCGTAAGCGCCGTTTCGAAGAAAACATCGAGACGCCGAAATACGCTCCATCTGGATTTCTTTGAAGCACGAGCAACGAAGGTACTCGGCGAATATAATTAAAGACGTTGTATGAACTCATTATAGTCGTGGAGAGCAGTGGGGATAAAATGTTCTCAGATAATTAATTATATTACGAGCTCGTCCGCATAAAGGGCATTCTGGCATTGTTATTATCGGAGGCATATGGCCGATTACATCCATTCTGCCCCTCGGAATAAGGACGAGACGGAGAAAGTCTGATTTTTCATTGTGCCCGAAGAATTATTAGAGCAGTCTAGAAAATTCTATTGTATACATAATAGCGAGGTTTCGCAAAATCGATACAAGAATCGTAGCTCGATTTATTCCATCTCTAATGCTTTACATAAGTACAGTGGTAAAGCCCGAGACCAAGCATCTTCCCCTCTACAGATTCGTATTTAGAATTTGATAAATATACAGTTTGTCTGGATACTCTCTGCTTGATAAGATAAGATACCTCATAAAAATATCGAAACGAGGTTTTAATAAACAAATTGTCATTGTTTATCATACGTGTTTTAAGGCAGTTGTGTATGAAAGCAATGTTTCTGTTATCGAAAAATTGGAAATGATATTGAAATCTATTTTATTACTTTAAATTGACAGATTGATAATTTAAATGAGATACTTTAACTGTACTTTAAATCTACGTAACTTTAACTGTAGCAATGAGCATTGTACATAATGTAAACGTCCATTGTAATTATTCTTAATATTATTTACAACATTATTCGTATTTATTTTCACACAGTAAATATAAAAGATAAAATTAGAAGCATTTATATAGACAAGTAAGTATTAATAATTAAGTTTCAACACGCAGTAAACAAATATATATTGAAGACGACGTTTGTTCCTGCCGAGAAGTGTCTTGAGGCTGAATCCCTTCTTTCTTGAGCGACTTCACTGAACTTCGAGGCCTACGCCATTTTTATTGGGTGCAATAAACTGCCAGACGATCAAAGCCTTAAGAAAAGCGCGTACGGGAAAACCTTTGTGCAGCAATATCGTTGACTATTCTAACACTTAAAAAGAGTAACATTATTTGAAAGAGATAGTTAGATATGGCATTTCTGTGATTTTAAAATTACTTTTAAATCTCGATGATCCTCAATTCTTTTTTTCTTTCCAGTTACTTCAGTTCTTTTTTACCTTTTCCCTATGGTTTATTTTAAAAATCTAGTAAATATGAAAACAACGAAACGAATTATACACATAAAAACCATGCATCTTATATTTGGAACGTTAAATATAGATATTTTTTTTCCATTTTGCGGATTATAATGCTGCAGGTAACTTCGTTACAGGTAACTTCGTTATTTAGTCCTGCTGCATAGACGCATTACTACACAAGCACGACTCTTGAATAATCCAGCATACACGTGAAAGTAATCAAATATATGTGATGAATCGAATTGATATGTCCTTCATCAATCTACGTCATTAATAAAATAATATTAAAGATCAAACTGTTGTTTCAGGAATTGACTGGTTTTGAAAGTTTTATCGCACTATTAAATTGATTCAATTTTAGCGAAAAATTATATATATATACAATAACAACTGCTTAAATCGAGCTGATCGCGCATGTCTATACGTCGCACAAAAGCCCTTTGAATGGCGATATTGCATATGCTATTGTTTGCTAAGAAGTGAACAAATACAAATTTTACGTAAAGAGCGCTTTTTCGTAAACTAAATCAATAATATTTTTCTATACTATTAGTGATTTTTAAATATTTGCATAATAGAAAATTTCTAAAAATTTTTAGATAAGTAAAACTTCCAATAAAATTCATTTCTTAAACATACGTTCCAGGAAAAATATAATCGATGAATGATTGAAAAAAAATTATTTCGAAATTTAGTTTTAAATGAATGTGTTCAAATATTACATAAAATGCCGTAAAATACATTAAAATATAACAAAATCATATAAAACGCAATCAACACAAATCCATATGAGTACTCGAATGCACTACGAACGACGAATAGACCAGTCACATGGTCATGCGCCCTTTTTCACAGTGCTGTTATTATTCATAAACCTTTTCACAGATTACGAGTAGCGTACAGTAAAACTAAGCATGAGAAACAAATCAATAATAACTTATACATCGTGGAGTGCACCACGAGGGTAAGTTACCTTTATGGTTGGCTTGATGAAGTACAATACGCCAAAATATCTGGAAAAATATCCCGGAAAAATATGTATGCTCCTTTTCGGTCACAACAACGACATAAACTGTACGTCATAAAGATTTATTATGCATTGCTGAGAATAAGATAATTAGGAAGGAGCCCAATTTATTACTTGAATTTTATGTTAAATAAGATTCACACTGGGCGCGAAATCTAAATGTTCTGTGTCTAAATCTAAATTATTTTATGAGGACCCTTTCAACACGTTGGTCTTAATTGATATTTTACGGTCTAATATTCTGTGATATGAATTACAGTATTGAGTACAGTGATGTTTAATATATATTATTTTATAGTAATCTTAACAATACTATGTTGAGACATGATGTACATGTCTTCCAACATATAAGAATAATTTGCAATTTTTATTACATATATATATATATATATATATATATATATATATATATATATATAAACCTTATTAAATTCAATTTTAATATTTCTAAATGTGTAAACCTACTATTCTAGTGTTTATATTATACTACCCTTGATAAAAAGCGATGTCCATAAAAAAGAAAATATGATTTAAGTATTAGATATATCTAAAAGATACAGTGTATCGAAATGATACGGTAAAGTTCGGTGGTAAGGCAGTCAGGCTGTCCTTTGCTCACAGTGTATTAATCATTTTTATTATTAACTTCTATATTGTTATATCTTATTATTTTTTTAATTAATTTTATTTTATATTTAATGTATGTTTTATTTGTAGTAGTAAACAACTGTATAGCCGGTAAAAGCATGTATTAATTGGATTTATGTATACAAAAAAAAAGGAATTCAACGCAACAAGAAATTATGCATCGGCTCCAACATTATAATCCAACGAGAACGACAAGAAATCATCGGCAAATATGGCGTACTTTCGAAAAGCAATAATGATAAAAGGCATTTTCAATTTTTCATGATTCGCGTGCTTACAAAATCGCTGCCAGTCCGGTTAAGCCCTGTTATTATCACGGAAATAAATGAGCGACGTCCCATTATCACACGCAATGTATCCACGTTTCCGGACAAAAGTTCATAACATATATACGCATATAGCGAGGCAACGCAATTTCCTGGATTCGAATAAAAAACAACAATCGACCCGTCGTATCAGCTGGCGATGCTCGTGAATCGTGATAAAAAATGCGAAATCGCGAGGTTTCCGTTCCTTTCCCTACGGCAATAAAGTGCTTGGGGAAAAAATTCAAAAGAATATACACACCTTGCGTATTGTTTGTAGACGACACATGCATCAGCGACATGTGCTCCCCCCCCCCGGCCGCTCACTCGCTCTCGTTGTATCTCTCTCTCTGTCTCTCTCTCTCTCTCTCTCTCTCTCTCTCTCTCTCTCTCTCTCTGAAAAGAAGCTTTCAATTACGGGCTGCTCCTGAAATCCCGGTACACTGAAAGAGACAAGCCCCTTTACTTTGTCTCTACATCATGGTGCTGGCAAAGAAATGAACGACGTCTCTCTCCCTCTCTCTTTCTCCCTCTCTCTCCTCTCTCCCTGTCTCTCTTTCTCCCCCGATCGCAATAAAACGGGGCGTATCGATTTCAACTGCCCCCCCGCTCACCTCCTCCTCGGGATTTCGGAATTTTGTACGAATTCCGGAGGCCGATAACGTGGCATCTGCATCCTCCCGCGAGCCTTCTTTGTACTCGCACGTACGCAGGCGGATATACACAGGTCGCGAAGAGAGAGGACCGTCGTTATGGGAGGAAAAATAAAAACGCACGACGAGCGCTGTATCGATTCCGACAGCAAGAGAGGCGGAGAGAAAGGGCGACTGGGGCAAGGGGTATCCGTGAAAGATTTATCGTACATCGACGAGTGCCTGCCCGCTCCCTCACCCCCACGTTTCTCCGTATACACCCATCCTCCTCCGTTCAAAACAATATCGGTCGCGCGAGCAGGCGAGCGAGAAAATTTTCGGAGTCCGAGAATCCGGGTCCTGTGCCCCGGTCCCCGAGTCCCGGTGGGATTCGATACACGCCGAACGTCGGGTAGTTGCAATGTCGCGGGCAGAAGCTGCACATAGACAACGTTGCCGAGATGTTCTTGCTTTTGTTCTCGCTCTTTGTTTTTATTATTATTTTCGCCGCGATAGTTAATATATATAATGCGAGAAATTCCAGGTGCCTACGAGTACATCTTTCAAGGACAAGTTTGGCGCATACTCGAACATAGCTAAAAATAATTCTTGTGCATTTGGATGTATTATAAATATCACGACTTTTCTGGAAAATAGTAGAACAAATGAAAGACCTAGATCATGACTGCCGGTTGTATTTGAATAGTTTACTTGCAAAACACATAGCAATGTAACTTTCATAATTTAGAAGTAAATGTACTGTTTCTTAACTTTAAATTATTTACATAAATATATTGGTACGAATAAATTATAATTTATTATTGCTCGAGATAAAAACATCTTTTAAATATCAAAAAAAACTATTTTAACAGTCTCAGATTAATTATTTATCTATTCAATTTGATAAAAACTATATATTATTATAAAATTTGTAATTACTTCACTTCGATTACACAACGTATAAAAACCTCTACTTATAAACGAATTCACTACTGGTCAATACATTTAATCCTTGTCTAATGAATATTGTACCTTTTATCATATCTGAAAGGCAATTAATGTCATCATTTAACGATCCTACGAAGAGAAAAGAAAGTTCCATCAATAATAGAGTAATTTTAGTCTGGCCGTCATTGTCATCTCCGTGTGTCTTTCGTTTGTCCTCCTTATCTATCCTTTACCTACAGATAATGTGGTTAGTAGAAGCCGGAATAAAAAATGAAAACGTATAAGAATGTAATTACAATACCATTTATAATAAATATTGAGTAAAATTATGTTTCTTAAGCTAAATGAAAATATTTTTCTTTTCGTAATTTGTATATACAAATAAATGAGGCCTAAGTTCCAAAGATGTAAGATTAAGTACACAATCGCATTGAGTATCATGTCACTATATCATGCGGTGCTTCACAGGTAACGCTAAAGTTGGTGGAAATCGCGAGACACGCTCAGTTCACAGTATTTACACTATTTCAACAAAACGAGATCAAAATATTATAGAATTGTAAAAAAAATTCTTAAGAAACTAATTTTTCTTTATCCCATGAGAGAGATTGCAGCTTATTCCTTTGCTATCCATTAGCTCAGGAAATTTAAATTTTTCAATTAATAATATTACAGTGTTAAAAAAAATTACTACGTTATGAAAAATAACAAAATTTTAGACTAACCGAAATGATAAATTTGCTTGGAGTATAGTAGTTATTATTATTATTTGAAAAGAGCAGACTCCTCCATTTTATACTGATTAGAATATACAAGGCCTGATCATATCATTACTCTTCTACTGGCCAAACATACCTTATCTACTGACGAACGAAATAGCATATACTTATGTATTATTTTGATCATGTCTCAATCATAGTCTTGTTATTAACTAACTTTCTGTGCTTAATACACTGAAATTTTGAATAATGAATAATTTGACAACTACATTGAGGCATAATGTTAAATTATTATCTAAGAAATTGTTTCTTCCTACTTAGAAAAATAGTTAGCTCTAATGAATAAATGGCTTCTATTAATATACATAGAAATAAGTTATTGATATTTATTAAGTATTACAAATAATACATAAAGTATTTTACAATCAGTTTTAATAGTAAAAGCAAGCTAATTATTGATCTAAAACAAAATTTAGAACAAACTATTGTTGATATGTATAATGAAAGTCAAGTAGCATAATATTCTATAGAATAATAGCTGCAATTTTGTGAAATCCAGCTCAAACCTTATTCACCACTGATATTTATAATTTTCGATCTATTCTTTCTCTTTTCTACCTATGTCACGTAGTAGACTATGTGTATGTAGTGTGATATATGACTAATATGGTGTATGATGTATGTTATGTAGTATGTTGTATGGTTTTACTATGATTATATTTTTATATTCGCATACGTATATATGACCACATTAGGCATTGTACCGATAGATGTTTATGTCGCAGTAGTGGAGGGGAGCGGTCAATGTAAAACCTTTTTGTTTTATATTCATCAGCAGCCTGATGCTTTCGTCTGTATAAACGTCGACGTATACTATCTTGATCGATCGTCTATATTTTAGACGAAGGGTTTGGGATTCTACCACCTCAATGGGCGCGAGTGCCTGAGTGTGGTTTTTAAGCTGAAGGAGTTTTGTGCGGAGTCGCCAGAGACTCATCACCTCGATTACGGGCGCGAGGGCCCCGAGCGTGATTATTATTGGCCAACGGTGCCGACCTTCAGGATTCTACAGCCTGACGAGGCTGGTATAGAGATCTTTTCAAGAGAATTCGAATTAGCTTATTAGTGGTAAGATTTAGTTCTAAGATACCTTCAATTTAAATGATCATTTAAACTAGCATTACTATTTATTTAATTTATTGTACGGCTTTTTCCTCCACTCACCGAGTGGAGGTTTTTTATGCCATTTAGTTTAATAAGAATAAATTTAACTTGCATTTGAATATAAAATTGCCTTTATTAATGTTTTGTAGAAGATCCGAATCAAAATTTCTCCTTTCTCCTCAATAATGAGACTTATTATTATTATTAGTTTTAATACTTAATCTGTCAAAAACAACCTATGAAATCCGGAAAAGTGACTGAAATACCTTCACGGAGGCCGTGTATGACCCGAATAATTTCTTTTGTTTTTTTTTTAATTTTTTAATTTAATGAAATCTTGTATATATGATATCTTTTTTAAGTCCCGATATCATATGCACACGTAGCGCTTGGATTACAGAGTGGAGTAAAAACAGAATATGGACAGGACATACCTTCTCAAAAAAATCAATTTCAACTCTATTTTCCATTTCAGATTTTCTATTAAAACTGAATTAATGAATGAAGAAGCGCCAAAGTTATTTGTCGACAATCACACTTTTTATTGTCAAATTCTTATACGACAACAAAAAAAACATTAATACTTCTAAAATAAACTAAACTAGTATACTTCTGTAACGATCCCTTCTTTCTCGATCCTTTATTTCTTTATATGTATTTAGCATACTTATACAATGATTTTTCCTACGCGAGAGGTATATACCACTTGAAATTCTTAAGAACAAATGCTACGCGAGTTACATTACCACGAGAGTACGAAAATGAAGAGAGAAAGAGAGAGGGAAAGAGAGAGATGCAAAGGTGAAGGGAACGGCGCATACTAACCCTTTACCCCATCCTTTGACACATCATGACCTTCCGTGTCTGTATATATATATATATATATAGACCTCACCATCGTCGACAACTTGATTAAGCGTCTTTGCAGCTACATAACCCCTCCCAGGTGCTACGCGATTTCTCGCTCTACTTACAAGCCTCGGGATAGTTGCCACTTCTCTCTATCCATTCCAATTGTTCCTTTACGCTGTTCTTTTATATTCTTTTTGTAAATCCGAAGCTACATAATTAGATGTCAATTTAGCGAGAGTGACAAAATTGTACGCGCTTGCTTGTAGTTTAAAAAAGAATGAGAAAACGGGACTGTTCAAATAATAGTAAATAAGATAAACGAATATTTTCTCGGATAACGAACTACAATGTGTAATCAGTGATGCACAGGCCAAGACTAGTGAAACAAATCTTGTTATAAATTTAAAAAAGAACCAACATTGAAGAAGCTTCATCAACTAACATAAAAAACAAATCGACGATTCAGTTTTCCAACATATGGTATTATATATTGAAAATAGCTAAACTGTGTCATTATATACCATACGTAGTTTAAAAAACTTTACCGATATCGTTCAAAAATAAATAAGCCTCTATCAGTTCTGATCTAAATACGCAATTTGATCTATATTAGTGTTTTCAACCAATTTCTTTTTTATAAAAAAAACGGATAATCTGGAATCTGGGAGAAAAGCGCCTGATATTTCTATCTACTTTTATCGCGAATCACTGAACCGGTTGATTTGTATTAAAAAGAAGAAAACTTGCAAAGCAAGGAATATTCGATTTTTCAGTTCAGACAAATACGTTATTAACGAAATTTATGTCACGACTTAGAAAATGTGCTTAGACATAAATGAATTATTATTAAAATAAAAGTAATTTAAGAATTTAAAGAAATAATTATTACCATAATTACAGACTTATATTCATCCAGAACTACGTGAAATTATTACTCTGACGATTATAGAAAATGATTTTTCTTCATACAGAAGACGAAGGGTGCTAATTACTTCGTTTTTTGCAATAGCAAATTATTATTTTCTCGGTGAAATTGTATGTCCTTTAAAGAAAATCTACATATCACGGTGTATAATATATTATTTGAATTTTAAGCTATTTAAATCGCCAAGTAACTGATCAAATAAAACTGCGAAAATGAACAAACTCATCGAACCAGAAAAAAATTAAATCTATAATTTCGCTATAAAGAATAAAATCTACCATACTTTCTATATTTATAAAATATTTCAAGGGCTTCTGAAATAATTAAATTGAACAAAGCTCTAAAATTCTAACAATTTTCTCCAATACAATTTATTCGGCTGCGTGACTCCCGAGTAACTTCCTCTTTTTTCTCTATTGACTTTCCTCTATCGTCGTCACAGATCTTTTCCATCCGAATATTAACGTTTACATTGAAGCGTGTGTGTGTTTATGTCGTTGCGTGATTGTTGCATGCGTGCGTGTGCGCGTATGTGTTCCACCCTCACATCCCAGCTCTTTCACTGTCTTTTCCTCTCTTGGCCGCTTCAACCCGTGCACATGCTATATACTTTCATGCATATAAGTATGCAAAGTACCTCCTTCTATCTTTAGTTCTCTCTCTCTCTCTCTCTCTCTCTCTCTCTCTCTCTCTCTCTCTCTCTCTCTCTCTCTCTTACAAAGCGACGAGGAATTAGGCAAGCGCACCCTGTACAATAAGGGCTGCTTCTGTAGCGTTGGCCTCTGCTGCACCATCAGTCACAAAGATCGTACTCACTATACGCAAACGCGCACACTTGCTCGTAGAGAACGATCGCACACGTCGTCGGTGTTCTGCACAGCGATTCAACGGGGCTTCGTAGCAGGGGCTCGCGAGAGCAGGGCTAAATGTTCTGGCAGATACCGAGGCACGTTTCTAAGCGTGGTTTTCCTGCACACACGCCCATACACAGTTACGCACATCCGCTCAGGTCGCGACGACGCATTCATTAACTTATACAAGCTGGCGTGTCGACGTTACTATAGACATAAGAGCCGAGCGTGGAATTTGGGATGTACACAGTTGAATAAATTAGGCTCGTAGAGGTACGTCGTGCTATATATGTTGCTGTGGGGAAAGCATACGATGGAATTTTATAAAAAGACGAATAGAGAAAAATATATACTTACTGATCGAAATTTGCAGACGAATAAATTGCATTTTATTCGTCCAGTAATCGCGATAAATGTATAAAGGATGATTCTGCTCCAAAGCGCAAAAGAGCACAATTTCCCTGTGAAAAAATTCTTGTTTCCAAGCTTTCGCAAAATTTAGCAAATAATTTCATAAAGAGGTACGATTCACACTTGCCGGCAATTGAAAGTGATTGTTAATAAAGTCTGGCGAATTTTGGAAAAGTCTGACAACATTCACGACAGCGTAATATTTTGTAAATTCGGCAATGTTCATAAAAAATGCTGCAACATTCAGGTAGCGACCATTTTATCAATGTTGGTCATTTTTAATAGATGCTGAATATACACACCTGGATAATTTGCCAGAATCTGATGAAAAATTAACGTTATAAATATCTCAATTACAATAATAATAATACGTCTTCTTCCAGTAATTTTGGGCAATAAAATTTTTTTCTATTAGAATTACAAGGGCAACATGCCAAATTTGTGTGACAAATTTTAATAAAAATTCATTCCTATGTTAGAATTTCTGTAGTAGCTAAACTGAATGCTAAAAATTGTTTAAATTAGGCTGTTAGAAATTTTATATTGCACTATATATAAATGGAATTGTACTTTCTCAAAATCAAATACAACTGCCTTAATACATTTCTATCGTTATATATGTCTTTTACTTAGGTTAGGTCGAAGAATATACATTCAGAAAATACATAAATTTAGAAATAACAAGAATACTAAAGGAAAATGTCACTTTAAATCTTTGATTAATTTTAGATCATAGTACAACATTGAATTCATATAGAATATTATTACACATTATTTAGCTCGGTACTGTTGACTATCAATTAACATATATTGTGATCGTTACATTTTTATCTAATATTCTTGTTATTTATAGAATTCGTTATTTCATTGACTAATTATATCTATATCAACCTAATGCAAGTAGAAGCACCGCAGAGAGATAAAAATTAATGAATGCAGTAACGTGCTTTTACGAAAATAAATATGCAAATATAATATAAATTTATGGAACCAAGGAATTTTTGAGTTTTGTGATAAGCTACTAAGTTCGCTAACTTTCACCAATTCCAATCATAGAAGTTGCATAAGCTATCCTTAATTATCCGTTATATTATATATTTTATTTTTATCCTCTATTGTGAACTAAATTAATAACTATCATATCAGTGAGACTTTAGTTATTTATAATCACTTATATCATCAAACTCAACTCAGTTTAGTTGTTGAAAATGAACCGGAACGGTTCGAAACGATGGACATTAAAGGTAAATTGAAATTTAAGATGGTGGAAACAGCCTGGTTGTCCTTTACTCGCAAATAATATAGATTTTATTTTTTTTTATTTTTCAATTGGTAATTTAATTTAATGTTTACTTTATTGTTCAGTAGTAATTTCCATTTCAGACTCTACGAGGGTGATTAGAAACTAGGGTGGTTATAAACAAGGGCAGTTATGTTGTAAAGACTATAAGATCGCTAAAAATATTTATTCATATTCGTTATATATTAAAAGGATATATCACTCAATTAGTCTCTACAAAAATACTCTGGCAATATAACTTCCATAACTTTTTACCCCCATCGAAAACAGATAACAAATATAATTATAAAATTAAAAATCATATTTACTTCGAAAATATAATACTTAATAAATAAATTTATTGAAAGCATTTCCATTTTAAGATCTTTTAAATACATCTCCTATTAATTACAAAACAGAATAAGATAAAAATATAATAAATAAAAATGATTAGAATACAAAAAATATTAATAAAATAAACAGAAGCTTTATTGAAATAAAACATTATCTGGTAATAATCAAAAATTTAATAATTAATAAGTTGTCACTGTATTATAAGTATTAAAATAACAAAATTATTTTTAAGATATATATGATTGTTATACTCGTATATATTTATTTTTACTTCTTTAATATTCCATTTGTATATTTCTTAGAAAACATTGGAAACATCTTATAAGAATATTTCCAATAAATAAAACAAAGGGTTTTAGCAAAAGAATTTAATACATAAGTAATTAATATGTGAAATTTCTGAAATATTATTGATATAAATATAATGGTAATTTATTGAAATAACCACAGCTGTTTCGGCAGTGAAATTTTTTTCAAAGTATTATAAAGACTGAAAAGATATCAAAATTATTTTCATATACAATGTGACGTATACGTACAATGAACTCAAAATAAGGATCAAATCAAGCAAGTAGATATCTCAAAATCTATTTTTAATGAGATAACCTTTAGATTGGGAAAACAAAAAAATTTACGTTTAGATATAATATTAAACCAATAAAAGACAGAAAAACACATATTACAATATCTGAATACTGGATTAAATTCAGTTATATAAACCTAATCCCGATCATTAAAATTACTGAAAAATTTTCGAAAAAGTAAAAAATTAGATAGCTTAAAAACTATCGAAAACATCAAAGGTGTAAATAACAGGAAGACCAACAGCAATTATATGAAGAATTATTTCCTTCAATAGGATTCGGAAAATTAAAAAAAATAGGTAATTTTACATATTTTTCATCGCTGATCATGCTACATGAATATGATTATATTTTCATGGTGAAATCCATGAAGGATCCATACAAATTATGATTTGGCAATGTTATCTTCGAAAATATTAAAAATTTGACACTACAACAAAACATATTTTTTTGTTCTATACCGTTGTACTCTAAATATTATAGCTGTAAGAGAAAACTAATTCCGTCATAATAATTTCATCAAAAGTTTATTGAATGAACGTAAGGTGGTGGTATCACCACCATTAGGTACACTAATATGAAAAGTCACGGGTATCTCTAGCAGTTCTAGTATTTGAAATAGTACAGAAAACTATTGGATATTGTACTTGTAAAAAGATTATAATGAACGGACGATCTACGTATAATATTTTTTCATTAAGTTATACACTTGCAAATCATGAGACCCTCTTATTATCCAATTTTCTCTTAAACATAGCAAATATATGAACCTGGTTAATCACATTTTTTAATGTGATAGATTTTATTATAAACTGAAAGGAAAATTGTTTCATGTTTTTATCATTGTCCAAGTTGCATAGTTGGAAAGATATCACACTTCTGCTACTACATGCATGTTATTACATATTGTTTCGTAAGAAATTTTACTTTTGAACAAAGAATATGAGGATTTCGTATTGTAGATGGAGAAGTTTCACGTCAAACGCTTTCTAACCGTTCTCATCTTACCGTGTAGTATGAATGAATGCCCTTAATCAGCATTTTTTAATGGAGAGAGGGTCGTATTGCAGGTATTGGCCAAGATGTTAAGATCAAGGAATGCAATATTGACAGAATCAAATATGAAAGAAGCCGTGTCTTCAAAAGATCGTGGATTCTCGGCATGAATCATAGACGATTTTCTTTTTAATATCGTTTCGAGATCTGCCATGATAATAAAATGGATAAGAATGCATTATGGATATTAATTAAAAAGTATACTATCAAAGGAATGGAAAATCATACAAATTTTTGGAAATGGTGCAATAAACAATTATACCATGGACTCAGGCTCTGTGATACAACATCCTAATTGTATGAACAAATATATTACGCATACGCATTTAGTAGATTTAATAAGAAAATTAAGTAATTAAAAATAATAAAAAAATATGTATAAAAAACATAATGCAAATTACATTCATTACATTAGTTTCATCAATTTTCTAAGTCTCACAGTAAATCACATGGCCACATTTCTAGATCTATCGAGTGCATGTCTAACTGCGTTTCATAAGCCTAATTTGATGAAATAATCATAGTATGAAAATATTCAAGTCTTTATCAGTAATAAATGCTTTTATCTTGGTAAAAACCCTTGGTTTTTAAGTAAGAACAGTAAAGTCGCATTTGTTTCTCATTATTGCTTTACATTTCCCTCATCATGTTAAAGAATTTCCTAAGGTGATACCAAGAATACTACTTGACTCATAAGGAACAACAACATTATCAGCAAATCAATTAACGATCGTTTTAGAAAAAATTGTAACGACCAACATTGATCTTATTTGCGACCTCACAAAATTTATAGAAACACCCACTTATAGTACATTCCTCGTAAACTCGTCTGCATAGTGAAGATATCAGTAAAAATTTATTGCAACGGGAAATGAGCGCCAGCATGTCGACTTTCAGGATAGATTCAATCGAAACTATATTTTATTATTACAACTATCGCGCCGTCTATGCCCACTATCACAGTGGTATCGCCAACGCTTGCCAACTATGTGAGTAAACATTTGGTTTACTCCGGAGGAAAATCCTTGACTACCCGTGAAGGTCTGCACCAGTCTGTCAATACCCCTTGCATCATGAATTGGCTCACAAAAGACGACGAATGCCACATACTTGGACAAAAACGAACTAATGTATCAACGTCCACGATACGAATAACTATATGTATCACTTGATGAGCCTCGATAACAGGGACAGAAAGTTTAAATTGGTTTTTGAAGATTTTAAAAACAACAATACGCATCTTATTGTTATACAGTGAGTTAAAATTAGTACATAATGTAATATAATAATATGAATCAATTCTTATTTTATTAGTCTTTGTTATGAATTATGGAAAATAACTCTATTTATTCAATAAAAGAATACAAAATCAGCTGTGCAAATGAATTTACACGTTTTCGATAGTCCACAGTATGTAGTATTTTTTACGATCTTATTACGTGAACTATTATTATATTGACATTAGAGATATTTAATTACACTTAGTATGTATATTACAGTTATTCATGATCGTACATACAACTTGAGCAAAAGGCTTTCCATTTAATTCTATAGATAATTTTATTATTATATATATATATATATATATATATATATATATATATATATATATATATTCATTATTTCAATAGCATACATTGTAAGACATGTTGAACATAAAACTATATAAGGGTATAAGTCTTGTTAAATAACAACAATTTTCCAATAGAATCAACCATGAATATAGCAACAAAAATTTTTCTAACGTTTTTTACGATATCAGGTAAGACTTGAAATATAAATTTTCGTTATATGTATATTTACCAATACTATTTGTAAATTGCGATTACATTATTTGTTGTTACCCATCTTCAAAGCTTAAACTATACCGTGTAATCTGAATATTTGTACAGGTATTTTGAAATCCTTCCATGCAAACAAAAGACTAAGAAATACTTAAAAATTTTAACAAAAAAATCATTAAGAAATCATAAAAGAACCGTCGAGTATTTTTCAAATGTTGCCTGTCAGAATTTATCATGATTAGAATTTCTTTAAGACAATGTAAATTTCCTATTAAGAAATTTATCGCGATGTATATAAATATTGGGGAAATACATTGTTGGCGATATTTTCAATTTCATTTTAAGGCGATTAACCGACCAGTATTGTTATAACCAAGTGCGCATCAGTACCCAATACTATTATTTAATCTTACTAAATAAGCGCCCAGTATTTATCAAAAATAAAACATTTTTACGTAACTAGTAAGGTTGATATGTAATTTTGTCATAACTGTCATGTTCAGATTGTCATAAATAATATATTTTAAATACGAGTATAATAGAAAATAATATATCATATTTTTTATATTAGATAATAAATATTATATATATATATATATATATATATATATATATATATATATATTATTTTGATATTTCCATTCAAATTTCACTTTTTTTAAATTAAATAAAACTCGAAAGCCTTTCCAAGCCTGATCGTCAGTTTTATTCTAAAACAATGGAAATATCACTACCTCAAGAAAAGCTACATAAGAAATACAGAAACAAAATAAATGTAAAGTTTATTTTATTCTTAAATAAAATTATAGATTATATATTCAATAGCATGATCAAAAAGTTTAATAAAAGCTTAGAATGTTTAAGATATGTTGATTAATTTTACCAATAATTAAAATACAATATGCATAAAGGTTGGTTATGTAACATGTAAATCATTTATGAATATATTATGGTGATTAATAATAACACTAAAAAATACATTACATTCTTGTTTAAAATTTATTATTTTACAACAATAATTGAAGATTATTTCTTTATTGTAATTTATGTAAAAATAGTTATTACTCTTACGAAATGATACATTGGATCTATTGCACGTGTTTTCAAATTACTCAGTCAGTAAGTAATGTATGCAATATGCTTAGGATCCTGAAAACTGAAACTTCAACTGATAAACACAGAAAATAATTGAAAACTAAGATTTTTATAATAAAAAATTCATGTTTAATATCAAAAGATTTTCAAAGCTTAAATTACGAAATAACATAAGAACTTAAAATAGTATATTTTTTTTGTGTTTTAATTAACCGAACTTTTTCGAAGGAGTTCAAACAAAACTTGTTTCATGACAGGAAAATATTCAAATTTTGTTCAGACTCATACCAGTTTATTAAATAGGACACTTAACCCTAGGAGTCTAAAAATATTACTAAAGTAATCCTAAAGTATTTACTTTGATAATAAAATATTTCTGCAATAATTCTAAAAATAATTCTACAAGGAATTATTATTAATATCCTAATGAAATCTCCGAATATCGAATATGGATTTTTAATTTTTATATGGTTTTCAATCTATAATTCGAATGCCTATTCAACAAACAAAATATTCACACAGTCATAATGTTTACAGAAAATTAAAAATTTAAGAAACTAATTTTTCTCATGAATGTTTTCAGTTGCCAATGCTAATAGCCTCAGAAAAAGAGTACTGGGAGGTCAACTCGCAGGCGACCAGGAATCTGCGTATCATGCTTCTGTAATAGTCAATGGTCAATATAAGTGTGCTGCCACGCTCATCAGTCTTCGTAAATTAATCTCAGTTGCGCACTGCGTTGACTTTTTGATTACACCCGTAGTAATATTAAATGTCGATGTGGGAGTTTTACTAGGATCAAGAGATTATTTCAGAGGTGACTATCATTTTGTCCGAAGAATCTCGTATCACATAGGATTCACTAGGGATTCTGAATATCTCTTACCTAATGACATTTCCATTCTTACCGTAAGTTGTCAAAGCAAATACACTGATAAGAAGACTTCGTTGACATTTTTGAAACTTTGAAATTACATGACTAAATTATACATATTTCATTTATAAAATATATATGTATATGTGCATATATCTATATATGCTGTAACAAAGTAAAAAAAAAGTTTAAAAAATGGCAGACATTTATCTTTTTCTCACTTTTTCAGTTTTATGTATAAAATTCATAGTTGGCAACTAAACATATACATACTGGGTCAACTTCAAACTTGGCTGAATACAAACATATACGTACACCATTGCATTAATTTGTATATAGGCTTTGTTTACATATATCGTAGAACTCCGTCGCTGATTAGCACAAATATTTGGAAATATGAATAGAGTGACGTTAAATAATATAAAAACAAAAGTTTTTTGGTCCATATGAATAAATATTATTTGATAATCACATTCAAAACTGGAAAAAAATACTGATTGCAAAGAACTTTCAATAGTAAAAATCGAATGGTTTCAGCTCGAGTTACGTATAAAATCGTATAAAATAATTATGAAGGTATTGTATGAGCCCTATAAGATCATTTTATCCGATTTTTATCAATCAAAATTCCGTGCAATCAGTATTTTTGTCAGTTTGCAATGTAATTATCAAATAGAAAATTAAATCTATGAAAAGCGAAACATCTGCCTTTTCTACATTACCTTCAATGCAGTGGAGTGGGCTGTTATAAAAAGGGTAGCTTGAAAAAAAATATGAGAAGGGACCTCGTAGACGAAGAAAGATAATCTTTATTTACAAAACGCGTGAACCAGACGTGAACCTCGCTTTCTCAATGCATCCGTATATATCCGTATATCCAAGCAGTTACGCGAGCGTTGGCAATGGACAGGAAAAATAAAAACTGCTGGTCTTTGCCGTGTTCGCTCGACTTCGCCTCTTACTAAATTTAAAAATTTATTTTACGCTGATTAACTCTTAACATTAAAAAATCATGAATTTCTGCACTATGTTTTAGATGAATAATATTTAAAATCCAACTGCCAGTAATTGCTAAATTTAACTAAACTATCTTTTCCCGTGATTATATATATAATATTAAGTCATGTTAAATTATGATGGAGTCACTAATAACGGCGACGAAAACCGCCAGAGTCTTTTTCATGAGCGAGAAAGCAAATGCGCATTACACTAGTCTGGACGTGTTTCTTATATTTACGGCTTGCCGGCAAGCCGAGCTCAAGACGACAAAGAAGTGGCAAAGGTCAGCAGGTGCCAACAGCAAGGACGCCTCAAGATTTTCAAGAGCGACGGAGAGAGTGGGAGAGAGTGCATGAGTGTCGGTTAGCGCGCATGACCACGAGATTGCGCGGCAATTAGGACTGCACGGATTGGGGAAAAAAGGGCGCTGTCAGCGGCGACGGAGGACGAAATAAGGCGTCACCGACAACTAAGAGCCGTACCGCAGTGATTGGTCCGAAGTGCGATTAGGTGCGCGTGCGCGAGATTGACCCGCGGGAGACAAAGGAGGAAATGTGTTGACGGAACGTGAGCGTGAGGACGGCGAGATTTTCCGGGGAGAAAGAAGACGGCTGCCGCGGAGGGGCCAGGTTGATAGTGACGTGGAAGGACAGTTTTGCCGGACAAGGAAGTGCGCGATGCAGTTCGAGACAAGCCGGGGAAAGATCTTGGCAACTGGACAGTGGGCACGCAGAAGCCGAGGGACTTGTGCCACTTTGGAGACGGCGATAGCATCGAGGAGAAAGAATTGGTAAAGCCCAGCATCGTATCCACGATCACGTGCGCGCGTGCACGTAAGAGAATGAGTAAGAGAGAGAGAGAGAGAGAGAGAGAGAGAGAGAGAGAGAGAGAGAGAGAGAGGGAGAGAGGGAGAAAGAGAGAGAAAGAGATTGAGAGAGAGAAAGAGAGAGATAGTGCGAGCGGTCAAGACTTCGGTCTCTCGTTTGCCGCCATAATCGTGGTGCTGGTAAGTGAGAGAGATAGAGTAAGAGGGTAGGTGGAAAAGTTGTGCGGTGATCATCGCACAGGTTTCCGAGCGCGATCGCTGAGCTGAATCCCCATTTGTGAGGAGAATCCTAAGGTACAGCGAAAGTGTGTTTGTAAATATATAAAATTAATAAATATAACAAATATAATAAATTGTGCCTGTGGTTCGGGAAGAATAATTTTCAAATAAAGGTGTTTTTATTCATGGTGAAAACTACCACGTCCCAAAATATATTTATATACACAATGTTCTATATTATGAACTACTTTTTTTCACTAATCATATTTAAAATTAAATGATAATTAAAATATTTGTGTCTGATATATTAATATTAAAAAAATAGATGCGACCGGGTGGCAGGGGCTGGCGTGAACTAGGGAGAAGTGCAGGGATAAAACCCCTACCGAGAGTTAGGTGCTGAAACCCCCACTGTTATTACATAAAAAAGAAAAGTCAACTTATCAAAATAATAAATTTATTCATAATATATGCTAAAAATATTTTTAATATTAAAAAAAAATAACTATTAAAACTTAAAATTTCACACTTAAATTAAAAATTAATTAGATCCTGGGAGGAAAAGTAAGGTTGCACGTGTTGAAAAAGACTCGTTTTTGCCATTATATTATTTTGATCCCTAGGGAGGAAAAGTCACATTTTGATCCTAGAATACGAAAAAATTATTTGGAATCTATGAAATCAGATGGTATGATAGGTATTTAATTTAGACCTTAGAGCAATCATATCTAGCAAATATGATTGCTTAGAAAGAAAGAAACTGATACTTTTGCTAACTTAGATGTTTTTTTTTCAAAAACTAAATTTAGTAAAATAAGATGAGCGTATCTCCGCTAAGATAGCCGACAGTATTCCTGCAAATTTAATAAATAATAATTTTACTACAAATATTCTGCTTCGATTAAAGTTTTATTTTCTATTGCAGCTTTTACAACCAATCATACCTAATGAAAGAATGCAACCAATTCGTCTACCTCCGCCAAATTTCGAAATACCTGCCCGAATGAAGATTATTGTCTCTGGATACGGCAGCTCAAATATAAATGGGCCACCATTGAGAAGACTGGCAAGAGTAGAATTAGTTAGTCAATCTATAGGCAGATGTCAGCTAGGATTTCCATTTCACCAGCTGACCGAAAACCAAACGTGTTCTATATCGTTTATGGGCATCGGCTGCTCTACTGTACGTTATATTATAACTAACCTACTATTTAAAATAGCTTGAAAAGTGATTTAGATATTAGAACCTTAAAAGCTCCAAATGCTTTTCTAAATATTGTTTTTTACTTTTAGCATGCACTTATTTATAAGCATTGAGCAAAAATAATTACAGTTTAAAAAATCATTATAACGGAGAATTGCTAGGATAGCTGTTAATAACTTATAAATATCGATTAAAAAAGAAACAATAATTATTTAATTTTTATAAATTTTTTCTTAATACGTTTTAACTGAGTTATGTATTTGAATAATTTTAGGATGATGAAGGTGGTCCTATGACTGATCGTGAAGAAAGCTTGCTTCTAGGTATAATTTCAGTTGGTAAACCAGGCGGCGATACTCCACTACCTAATATTTATACTAAAGTCTCCAATTATATGAACTATATTAATTATGAAATGAATTACATATTCAATAATTCAATGTATCCAGAGCTCCATCCGTTCGTCAACTATGAATATCCATCCCTCCCATTCCAGCAACCGGAAGCGAAATAATAAAGATTACTTTTTAAATTTCTTCTACTATTCTTGTATATATATTTGAAAAGAAACATAATAAATTGTACTATATTTTATTTTATTAAATTTGATGAGATATAACCATCTCTTATGAGAACTCATTCGCCCCTAAGGTAGTCCCTTATAAACTTTTAGATATTCCTGTGGCATCTATTAATCTTACAGTAAGCAAAAAAAAGAAAATAATAACAAATACAAACGAAAAATTTTAGCTTTCGCTAATGGTCACAGCGGTAATATTATCAAAAGTATTATCACCAGTATAATATAATCATTATAAATTAGCATAAAAATAATCAATTCCCCTGATGTTGACAGTATTATATTTAGTTAATTGATTGCCGACTTGAAACTTCGTGAAACATCTGTTATAATTGGTATATATTTCTAAGCAAATATGAAAATAATAATACATGATTTGTTTTACTATATTCCATTCCAGCTATTTCGATAGTCACGCCATCATCAAAAATGAATATGAAATGCTGAAATCTAGTAGAGAACGACGAATATATATAAAACTAGCGATAAGATTAGAATATAAAGGATTAATATAAATATTGATTATAAATTATTCAGAGTCCTTAGAAGAGCGACAGAATTGGTCGAAGATAATGAATAGAAAACGCTGGGTTAAAAACTTGTATAAAAAAAGCACAAGCAATAACGCGGTATTAAAATTTTATCGTGTCATAAGTTATATTTTGACCATTACAAATAGTTTATAATATTCTTATAATGTTCCGAGACTCCTGTTGTAAGCCTTCAGTTTTACCTATTTTATGTGTTCAATAACGTATAGTCATTCGTATAGGCAACGAATGATTTGTTTTATATATAAGTATATCGCATCAGAATTTCCGCAAGAAAGCTAATAGTAACGTTCATTAAAGCTCATTTAGAACGGTTATTTATTGTATTACACCATGAAAATGGAGCATTTTCTTTGAAAATGGTCTGAACCTTCAAATAACCTTTCTAATAATAACCGTCAATGTCTAATCCTAGGTAACTAAGCATTTTATTGGTCATACTATAACTATAGAAATGACACAAGGTTTGTTGAACCTGTTAAAACAGTCTGGTTTATTTGTTTGGACTGTCCTGAAAATCAGGCAGTGTAATGCCCTATTTTTATGCCAGATTTCGACTCAATCATTGAAAACACGTAGGAAAAGATGTCCTCTCGGATATCCTGCTATTTGTGTTCAAATCACTGTGTTGTGGGACTGTTATTATAATATAATATGATTTATTATATTACAATGACATGAGAACATATTTACAATTTATATTGGATTTTAAATAATATTTCAGCTGATAAATCATGTAGGGAAGATTTCAATGCTACAAAAATAATAACTTCACCGTTGAACATATGCATTTCTCTAGGCTGTGAAGGTCACGTTCAGAAAACGGAACGTCGCTCTTCAATGCAACGTCACACTACATTTTACGAAAACTTTGACGTCAATATGAGAGTCGGAATGAACGGATTATTTAATTCTAATGCATTTGAATAATCTCTATATGCAGAATACACCCGCCATCCCTAATTTGATTTGAAATCAAGTGTTTAAAACTACTCTATTATCTAATTATATAACGCTATCAGACTATCTTCAGATAACTTTCAAATTTAAGGGAGTCAAAATTGTTTTATACTCTGCATACACCAATTCGAGGGACTGAGAAGACATGCCGATGGAACAATTTAACGCCTTTACTTCAAAAATAAAAGATTTAGTAATACGAGAATTCAAAACACCACTCTTCGATGAAAATATAAGGATGATATGTAAATAATTATTCATGAAAGTAGACAGTGCAAATAAAGAAAATCTTTTTAAAGAAATCAAGAAAATCCGTGGGAAGAACGTATAGACAGCATATAGGCTAACCAAGAATAAATTCAGAGACGCAATTAAAAAAGGATACATTTCTTTTGCGAAGAAGTAAATAAAAGTTACGTAACAAATATACGTGAGAAAATCATCTTGAAGAACTTCTCAAGCCAACCTTGGGACTTTGAAGCTCGGTACATTGATAATTATAAGAAAAGGCTATTTTATCTGACGGGGATCCGCTATTCGGGTTTTACGAGGGAAGGGTGACCCCATCTTCGAACTATTAAGACGTCTTGGATAATGTGCAGGCAACTGAGCTCGAATGCTTGGAGCTAGAGAAATACATTTTTACACTTAAAACATCAAAATGAGCCGTATATACCGGGACTGGAGGTCAGCTATCCATAGCTCCCTCACGCACCTGTACAGGACAGCCTCATATTAAACACATGATTTTTTGGTATCAAGGTGCACAATAATGTAGAGTTACAATGCAAAATATCCAAAATTACTAAATATATATATATATATATATATATATATATATATATATATATATACAGATGATATTAAAATATTGTTTACAAAAAGATTTTAAATGCTTTTTATATTTACATATGCAAAGCTATTACGTGTTTCGATCGCAAATAAAAAATAATTTAGTTGGATTTTCAAGTCTCGGTTTCATTACACCGTTCCTTGTTTATTCTGCATTTATATAATTTAATCTATTTCTGTGTATCAATAATTTAATAAAAATATATTATATAAGAACTATATAGCATTATTAGTCATTGCTTGAATCAAACTATATTACCAAATATAACCTCATATATTTAAAATTCTTTTTAACAAGTTTCAACGTATTGATATAATGAAAAATATTATTTAACACAAAGGGCACAAAAGTCTTCTGCTGATATCTCGCAAGAATAAAAGAGTAATATATGTCTCTGACTAAAAAGAATATCATATGAAACAAAAATAATGCATGATAGTGGTACTATATATTGTGTTCAATGGATAACATTAAATAATATTTCTCTACCGAAGATAGCCACATCAACTTGTATAATGTATAATGCACCATAAGTATGGAAAAGTATCTTCGTTATGCTTGGGCGTCAAATATGTCCTCGCCGATAAATATTTCTTTTCGTTTCGTGCAGAATAATATATTATTTATTATGAATATATTAAATATATTATATATATATATATATATATATATATATATATATATATATATATTATTGTTCTAAAGTTATTATACAAATAATTTATCATTGTTTTCCATTTACCAAATAGACTTTCCCAATATTTTTACTTTTTACCATATTAATTAACAGTCCTACAGAATTTTCCGGTATATATATAGAATTATTAAAACTAAATAAATAAAAACATCATTAGGATTTCTGCAGATATTTTTAAAATACTTCTATTATGAATATTTTCATCATCCTCGGTCAGTGGCAAATATTATATTAGTTCACGTGCGATTCTCTGTGTTGTCTGAAAGACATTATAAGTATATTTAAACTAAAGCAATATATACTTTACATATTTAAATTAAGAATTGGATATACTGAATCGATTTCTGTCAATAAATGCTTCCTGAAATCTTTTATGCTCATTTTATTTATCGGAAAAATGCAAATAAAAATTAATATATAATGATAAAAAATATTTCATTTAAATCTATTCCAAATTCCTATTGTGAAATCCTTGTAAAAATGAATGTCAAGATAAGAATCCTTCTTTGCCTAGCAGTAGTCGGTAAAGTATTTACAGTAAATATTTTTTCTACCTAATTCATCATAATTTCATCACAAATTTTCGAAATCTCAAATCTGAAGACATATACATTTTTTAATCACTATTTATTGTAGGTACTGATGCATTGCACATTAATCAAAGAATTATTGGAGGACAGACAATAGATTCATCAAATATTCCACACCAAGCACAACTAATCGTCGATGGTGAGTTTGCCTGTGGAGCTACTCTCATCACGCAGCTTCATTTGCTTTCTGCAGCGCATTGTCTAGATGAACTGGTCTCATCTCAAATACAACAGGAAGTTAAAATCCTAGTTGCTTCGGCAGTGCTCAATAAGGGCACTGCTTATGCCGTAAAAAGACTTTCGCATCACAGAGGATTCAACAGAACATCGGATACATATCTATTGCCGGATGACATAGGTGTAATTCATGTAAGTCCTTTGCCTTCTTTTAAACAGTAACTAGATTTATACCAAGCTCGATTTTGGAAAATTTTTTATATCTATTATGTGTTTTCTCTTGTGTGGTACATATAAATTGGAGCTTTAATTATCATTTTACTTTACTATATATTTACATAAAAAATACACAAGGCAACAAAAGAGAGGTTTCCCAACGAGGAATGTTTCTTAATGTGAAGAAAGTTGTCGCCCCTTTCTTCTCTTAAAGTAGTCGATCGGATTCAACGCAAAAAAGATGAATTTCGAAGGGAATTTATGCATCTTTTCTTAAAAAAATAAGATTGACATTTATAAGTCTAAGGAATGCTATTAGCAAGCCGGAAATTCACGTAAAAGATATTTTAATATAATATATAAATAATTAGGAATCACACGTCGTAATATAATCTTTTTATATGAAAACTCATATTTTCATATTATAAATTTCGATGTGGTGATTTGAATTGAGAGTGTATAGAAATCAAGAGTGTAAAACTATAGCCCCGCCGGTAAATTGATGCTGTTCATTAACCAGTAAAAAAACTAAAAAATGAACTGAAATTACTTATGTAATAATAGTAATATGATATAAAAATATATGATTGATTATAGAATGGAATCGTTTATCAAAAAATTTAAATAATATATAAAATATATAGATAACTTAAAAAATTCATAAATATTAATAATTTTATTAAAAAAGTATTAGATGAAAATTAAACTATACTTTATATCCGAATATTGATTGATTCATAAAAAGTAAAACTATACTTTTTATTGTTTACCCTGGGAAAAAAATGTATTTTGCGCCTGCCAAACTTGAGTACAAAATCATATTTTACTCCTGAGTGTCGCAAACGAATTATGTAACCACGGATTATTTAAACATTTTTTATTTAACTTTAATGTTTCAGTATATAAATAGTGAGTTTGATTACCCAAGATATCTATCAATATAACAAATAAGGTCTATTAAAATACTTAAATTAACCTCTATAGCATCTTTAATTCTTTAAATAAATATAAGAAGATAAAAAGTATTACCAAAGCCATCCAGCTGAAAGCCAGCTTGTAGTCCGGAATCAAGCGACATATTTTACATAGACTTATCCTCGGCCCAAAATAAGTTTAAATGATTCGTTTCAATGTGCTCTAAAGCGTAGAAATCATCCACTGCGTCGTTTGATCTGGATGTAGCAATACCAAGCATCCAAACTTTGCGAAAATGTTAAAAAAATTATAAAAACCAAGTTTTATGTAATAATTTTGAGTTTAGAAACAAATTATTCAAATAAAAGTTATAGATACTATTGACATAAATTGTTTATATTCTATCTATTTTGGCTCTAAAACTAATAATTAACAAACAAAACGCAGTTAATTATGAACATTTCGAACTATTATCAGCCCAAGTCATGGACGATACATCAGGGATCTACCTCGCTGCTTAGATGATATATAGTACAAGTAACATAGTACAATTCATGCAATTAAATCATTTGAAAGTACAATTCATGCAATTAAATCATTTGAAAGTGTTTGCAAAATTACAAAAATTCTGTATGCTCGCATCACATTCTGTCAGAGAATAACACAACAAATACATTTTACAAAAATTATTCAAATGACAATAAAATTCTGATGAAGGATTAGATGCCTCGATGACAGTGCACCATACGAGATATCCATCGTTGTCCAGGTTCCTCGAAAGCGCGTACTTCCACTGCAATTTTACCCATCAGTTGTTATTTATCCTCGCAAAATTATTTTTTCATCTTGTCCTATAAAACATTTGAGTTTCTTCAATGAAACATTGAGAGTTTGTTGAAAATTCTTGGAAACAAAATTTGGAGCTCTGCCTAAAATAACTTTTACATTCGATATATTTTTGCTTTAAAACTCGAAAAATTGAAAAGTAATTGTACCATGTATTATTTGAGAGGTGAGGTAGGTCCCTGACGTATTGACTATGACTTGGGCTAATAGTAGCTCAAAATATTCATAATTAATTGCGTTTTTCTCAATAATTATTAGCTTTAGGGCAAAAATAGATAAAATATAAAAAATTTATTTCATTTTTACAAATTAGAGGCTAATTGCAATGTGGCGGATATAAGAACATTTTTCATAATTGTCAAAATGTTAAATCTTTCTCTGTTCGTCAATACGCTTTGTTAAAGAACTCTATCAGTTGATTCGATGGAAATGGAATCGCAATCAAAACAAGATACAAGGTAGCCATCGCTTTTATAGAAATATCTGGCTTAGTGTTATTCTTACGTTCTAACGAATATTTAGGTTGATGAAAGTGTTAAAATAGAATAAAATTTTATGCATAAATAAAATACATCATAATAAATCAAAAATAATACATAAATAAAAAATTATACAGATAAATAAAATTTATACAAAAAATTATAAAAATTATCAAAATTATTTATGCATAAATAAAAAATTATAAAAATAAATAAAATTTTATTTATCTATCATAAATAAAATTTTATGACAGATATGTTAGTTCTAAAGGGCAGTACATGATTTTTAGTTGGTGTCCACTAAATTACTACTACATTGCTTTGCATATTAATACATGGTAACACACACAAATATATTTGAAGAGAAATTGTACAAAAAGATCTAATAAAATTTTGAAAATTTTACGGTTTTAATGAGAATTTTTTGGCTATGTCTCACCTTGTGCAGAACACTATAATCAATATATATGCTTAATTTCAATAATCTAAATTTGCAATAGATTTCAACACGTACTATAACTTAATATAGAAAAAGATTTCTTATGAAAAAAAATAATAACCACGCGAGATAAGGAGCAAATCAAGAATATATACATATATATTTATTGCAAGGGGGTAAGTTGAAATTTGACAATTTTTTTATCAAGTTTTTTTATCGTAATTTTCAGTGGAATTTCACAATTATTTTATTCAATTTATTAATCATTGGATGCAAAACATTTCGCCCATATTTCAGACAAATTAAAATATCATTCCAAAAACAAACATCTTTTCTTTCGAGACAACCAATTCGACGAACCAGTTTTCGACTTCTTCAAATGTGTGAAGCACTGCTATGCAAGTAAGTCCCCCATTGATGCGAAGAGGTGATAGTCGAACTGGGTGAGCTTTAGAGAGTACGGTGGGTGCAATAACACTTTCCTATTCACTACTTTTAATGTGTCTTTCACTGGTTGAGCCGAATGATACGGCGCATTATCATTTTGCAGGATAATTGACATGTTAACGGTCACATTCCGATCATTTTGCAATTAATGCATGTTTCCAATTAATAATTTATTGTCAGTAGGAACCCTTATCCACCGTTTCACCCGGTTTAGTAACTCATAGTACACTCCATAACATCGTTCCTATCAAACACGATATGACCTTGCAGGCGATGATCCGGCTTCACCAGGCGATAGCCATGATTTTCAGTTCGGGTTCTCCAAATAAACTCATTTTTCAAACCCCTCCCCTTGACGATGTGATGCGGAAAATATTTTCATTGGGACTGTTGAAGCAACATTTTACAAACGATTTTTCAATTTTGCATTTGTCTATCGTTCGGTTGATGTGGCACCCATTTTCCATACTTCTAGATTTTCTCCACAGCTTTTAAACGCTGGCAAATTGCTTCTCACTTTACATGAATGTTTTAGTCAATTTTTGTTGTAATTGAATGGGCTCATCATCTAACTTCTTCATTGCACCAGGATGTTCCTTGTCTGTTAAATCGAAATCTTCCCTTTTAAATGGACGAAACCATGGAGTATGTTTACCATAAATTTCTACCATCAACCGATGCATTTCAGTAACCTTTTCATTTGATGCTATAAAAATTAAAGTGAATGATTTTTATAATCAACACGCTGATGTGTGACGAGTACTAAAGATCTGAGATTATCTCTTCAGGATACTCATATGCAAACCGCATACATGAATTTTGAGTACACTCCAAGGTCGTGTACGTACATAGCACGTAATATATATTTTTTAAGGCTTATTTATAAATATAATGAATAACTCGCACATAAATGTTAAAAAATATATAGATGTGATCTCACAAATACAGTATATCGCGATGAATAAATTCTAAGCGAGTATGTCTCGAGAGCGCAACATGGGATGAAATTGACACGCATTTATATCGTATAACTTTCTACATTTTTATAATAAAATTACACTTACTGTTATAATAAGTTGATTATATTTATTTAATTAACCAGACGCCCAAAGTTCCTAAGTGGGCTCGGCCTGCATAAATGAGAATAAATAGTAATTATATGGCATAGGATCAATGTTATTGAAATACCTATATGACGACATAAGATGTTATGTGCATTGACTATAGCAGAATTAAATGAAATTCAATGCATCGCGCGCGCACTTTCTCTTTGTCACGTGGTAGATGCATACGCGTTTCTCGCTTCCTTTCCGATCTCTTCGGTCAGAGGCACCTAGAGCATTAATATTATAGATATATATATATATATATATATATATATATATATATATATATATATATATTTCTTATTAATATGAAGCGTATTTAAATAATGAAGTGTAAGTCAATGATATCAATCCGAAAAAATATAAAATTATTTGTAATATAAAATGATTTCGACTATAAATTTCATTAATAAATCGATAGCTTAATTGGAATTAATAATAAGATCTAAAGTTACTTGGAAATCTTAGTAACGTATTTTTTATGACTATTTAAATTTATCCAACAATCCTCTTCTACTGATTCTCAATTTTATGCAACTTATGCAACATTTTTGCGATGATGAAATTTTGTTTTCTTTGTTCTAGCTTTACGTTCCTGTAATCTTAACATACTTTGTAAATCCAGTCTCATTACCTGTAGAGGGAACTGTTATAAATGACGATACACCAGTTGTTGTTTCTGGATTCGGTGCTCTAGATTTGGAAGGGTCAGCATCAGAAACATTAAAAAAAATTGTTCTTAAAACGACGTCTTTGAATATCTGTCAGCATTACGTTTATCCTCATCGTCTGAAAGAAACAAATCTTTGTGCCATATCACCAGAGGGATTCGGATGTTCTCCCGTAAGCTTTTCAGTAGTTTATAAAATAAACTAAATTATTATTAAGCACTTTTAGACTATCGTAACTTTTCATAAATTTTATTTAACAGTTTAATTATAAAAATAGAATTCTTTGTAGGGTGACGACGGTAGTCCTGTAACTGATGTTCATCAAATCTCAATTCAAGGTATTGTGTCTGTCGGCAATAACGGTTGTAGTAACTTTCCAGATGTATTTACAAAAGTGGCCCCATATCTTAGTTACATTCTTGAAGAAATAAGAGACGAGTATATAAATCAAGAAGCACCGAGATTACATCCATTTATCAATTACCATAATGGAACTTCCGCGCAATTGAATCTTAATTTAAGTTTATAATTATTAAATAAAGTCAACCTGTATTATCTTCTACAAGATTATCGCATATATATATATATATATATATATATATATATATATATATATGCATATAAAGCTAAGTAAAATAATTGTAAGCAACTAATCCTAAATATAGTATAAGTACTTCATTTGTAATTATAATAGTGCAGTTACTCCAGGCAATACATAAACTTTTAGACCATTAGATTATTTCTTACATCAGCTTTTTTTTACTGGTTCACAGTTTTCCAACAATAACTTTGTCTAAACTGCTTACTGTATTATATGCTTTACTTAATGCTACAAATATACGCCTGCTTATATTTGTGAGAACCTGGACTTCTCCTTGAGGTCTTAAACAGTTCCCCTTTTACTTAAAAGATTAGGCAGTGGAATACAGAGTGTTCGATGTGTTCTCCCCACTCTCAGGTATGCCGGACTTAATATCCTATAATTTAAAATGGATGCCTAGTAATCGAAGATTAATTAGTAAATAAAATTTAATAAATAAAATTATATAAAATAATCCGGATCTCCTTCCGCGTGATCTTTAATTTTATGATCACTGCGCCCATCTTCTTCCAAAAGGGCATAAAACGTAATACCCCCTTCCAGAGCACACTTCACAGACTATATAAAGACCGTGACGGGCCCAGCAAGACCACCAGAACTGTATTGTCATGGCAAGCAACCACACCTCCCGTCTTCATTCCTTGTTAAAGCCACAGTCACGAAGTACTGTGCTCCATCTCTCTCTCTCTCTCTCTCTCTCCCTCTCTCTCTCTCTCTCTCTCTCTATCTCTCGCTCTATCTCTGCTCGTCCAGAATCCGCCACACTCAGCCGCGGCCAGGAATTTGTTCGCCGTGACTGTGCTCTCTCTATCTCCACTTTTCTAAAGTCCGCCGCGCTCACCCGCTGGAAGGAATGGAATACAAATAGAATACAAACGAAGAGGAATACGTATGCGGTTTGATAAATAAATAAAGCACATTATTGAAGAATAATTACATATTTATTTAGACGCCACAACGCAAAAAAACTGAGGAAAAAGCCGCAAGTTACACTAGTGACAAATAACACGCGCATTAAAACACACTTAATACTTTCATACCTTTATCGATTAGCTCCAAGCTCTAGTATCTTGGCACGGACGGACGTAACTCAACCGCACTTACAGTGCCGAATTATACACTTGCGAGATCACGAGTCGTATAGTGCGTTGAAAGTATCTAATTTTAACACACACACATATACAAGAAATTTGCACGTGAATAATTATATAAAATATACAAAAAAATAGAGAGATAAAACACGCGAAAACAAAGATGAAAAAAATTACAGATAATACACACAGCAAGAACTATATAATCTAAAAACGCTAACGTAAATCTCATGGAAAACTCATCCTTGCCAGTCGAGGCTCGAACAAGAAGTACGTTCTGTGAAAATACGAACTCTCGCATCGATGATGGTTCGTCGGTGGAGAGAGTGAACGGCTGTACCGGGGCCCTGACGGACAGTTGTTCAGGATAGGGGTTTTAATTTTTATGGTGTTCGACAGAAGCGCGCTTGGATATACTTCATAATATTTTCTTCCATTCTGTTCAACACGCCAATTTCGGCATACTCAGAGAAGCACACGTTTTTACCGTATGCGCATTTTCTTTTTCTCTTAGCCACTCTGAATTTTAAGAACGACAATTATGCATCGCATTTCTAATTGTTCTCTGTGTCCCTTTCTTTCCTTTACTTGCTTAATTGCTTGTCTGCGGACTGGATGGCCCGAACATTTCCACCTGCTTTCAACCATAGGCCGAATCAAACTTTGCTATATTCCCGTCATACATCTTCACTTTTATTTTATTTCACAGGCAGCGGTGTTAAGCGAGCGACGTGTCTTCTAAATGTATTGGAGGCTGTTCTTACTGTGACGACTTTCACGAAGCCATCTGGTCCAGGGTGGGTGTCAATGATTCGACCCAAAGGCCATTTCGTAGGAGGATTTCGGTCATCGCGTAAAAGAACGAGCTGATCAGTTTTGAGGTTGTCTACTACACGTCGCTATTTCCTTGGTCCCTGCATAATTTGTAAATATTCGTCCGTCTACCGCTTCCAAAATTGGTTTTGTATTCACTGCATTAATTGAAAGCGATTCAAGTGATTATCAGCAATACCTGGTAGCTCTTCATCTGAAATTAATGTTGATGTTTCACCGACAAAAAAATATGCCGGCGGTAGAATATCTAAATCCTCGACATCGTTATTAAAAACACACAAGAGTCGAGAGTCGAAGCACGCCTCTATTTCTGTAAGAAAGGTAGACAGCGCCTCAGCCGCAAGAGTGAGGTCGCCGACACCTCTCATTAGGTGATATTTCGTGGATTTTACGCCGGGCATATGTTTATATGCAAATTTTCCTTTTCTCTTAGACACCCTAAATTTGATGGACGATAATTATGCGTCGCATTTCTAATTGTTCTCCGTGTTCCTTCCATTCATTTATTTTCTTTATTGCTTGCCTACGGGCCGCATAGCCCGATCACGCCCTGTTTCCAGCACCAACATAGTAATGCTATTCAATAGCGAATGAATGCCATCAATGGTCCATTCATATGCTAGTAGTACAAAACACTACCCAAGAAACTTCTTTCCATAGCATCGCATCTTCACGCGCAAACAACTATATCATCGAAGATATTTTTCAAAGACTTAATGTTATCACTAATAGTCCTTAACAGGTATGTATATTTTTATACAAAGTATCTCCGTGGACAGATATTTACATAAATTAGATACACCTATACATATTAATATAAATAGGTAGATTTTACAAGTTTTTTAACTGCATAGGGAACACTTATAGTAATCAAGTATAAAATTTAAAATTTGAAAAAGCAACTTTAGAAATAAATTGATAATGTTATATATTATTGTATTAGCATACATTAAATCATGTATTAAAAGTCTGAGTGCATCCAGAATTTGATCGCTATATATTAAGACAAACAATGTAAAAATACTCATCAAATTCATACAGTATTTCATTAAACATAAAAATAAAGAAGCCTCATTTGAACAGAAGAAAGGTAAAGAATTCGTTTTTCATAATATTAGATGCTTCTAATCAACATGGAAATAATTAATTACCCGGCAATTGTAGAGTTTCCTTGTAAATCTAAATTAAACTGACTAAACCGATGGACGATCCGTCAAGAAATCACATATCAATACACTTCGTGGTCGTCTTCGATTTCATCGGTGCTACTTGCTTCTCGATGCCAGTCGTCTGCAAGAGTTGACGTCTTATCTACATCCACCCTTGGTGCGTCACCTTTGTACGTCCCCTGATGCGTACATCGATGCATAGATCGGTGCGAGTACCTTTTCCACATCGATGACTCATGTGTTATCCCCTTTAAGTGTGTACATGTCCACATATAAGTCGAACGTTTACTTGCATTTCTAGCAGCATCGTGTTTGATGCGTTGCATATGCACTCTCAGAAACTCCCACTCTCTCACAAACCAAAATAATGAATAATAAATTTTCTCAAACCGTGATTTATTTGCCTTGAAATATATAGAGAGCGGAGTAATTTCTATACTCCACAGATTATGAAGCAGTTATGATCATAAAGTTTGGGGTGGAACGCCTGTCCGAGAATGAGCATGACCCTAGTGGAATCGGCTGACGAGTCCCCCAATGAACCTAAATTATATGATGTAGATATATATATATATATATATATATATATATATATATATATAGATATATATATATATATATATATATATATACAGAGATATATGGAATATAATATAAACAATGTACATTAATTCGAGAAAAAAAATGAATGAGGCTGGTGCCAGAAGAGCATTTTTAGGACAGTTGAATATCGACGATAGTTAAACGCGCGCATGTCAATCGTTGACTGCCTGAGTGTAGTGACGATTCGATGTGGTGCATATTAAAATCTACAATGTACGTTTTCATTAAAAGTTTACATGTGGTCGAGAGTGTATAATATTTATACTTAGTATAGTACTTAAATTATCAGTGTGCGTATTGATAAAAATTACTTTGGTTGTTTGAAGCGACGTTCATGGCCGAGGACTCATTTCAGTGACCCATTTCAGGGCGAGAAAATAGGACGAGTCGTTGTAGATTTGCTCGGTACCGCAGTGTAGACTTTCGCAATTTGGAGTTTGGAGACGTTGGGATCTACTGCGTGCCTCTGTGCTTATCTCTCCCCATTTTCATTGTCGATGTGCAGGCTAATGGTCCGGCGATGATAAACTCAGCAAATTATGCGGCCATCTGTTTTTTATAGAAACACAGACGACCGCAACATCTTCATAGAGAGATTATTTTAATAACAAGCATATTAATCGAACAAGTTTGGATTTTATGTAGAAAATGACTAGTAAGATCAACATCCGCAATTGTGTAACGTGGCAACGTATTAAGACTCGGTCTGCTCAGTAACTAATGGGAGAGCTGCCAGTTGCCTGAGTAACTACCGATACGCAATTTGGGATTTAGATTATGCTGGTCCCGTAGATTCGTGCATTGAAAGGTTCTACGTAACGATCATACAAAGGATATATCGTTGTATTCGTATGTTTTTATATTAAGGCGACTCATGTAGAACTAGTTAGCAATCTAACGATGTCATAATTTACAAGCGCGCATCTTCGATTTGTCTCCAGAAGGTTATAATGCGACTAATTTTCACGGAGTAGATAGAGAGCTTAGGACAATGTTTAGACGAGCTGCGAAGTTTTATCAAGATACCGAATTACTTCTTGCTACTTATAGGACTGAGTAAGATTTTATCCCGCCGTGGTCCCCACACTACGATGGCTTGTTGGAAGCAGGCGTAAAATCCACTAAAAACCATCTACAATGAGTAGTAGGGGAGCATACGCTCACATTTAAAGAACTGTCAACGGTCTTGATAGAGATTGAGACTTGCCTCAATTTGTTACCATTGGGAGCTCTGAGCACAGACATCAATAAACTTCAGGCTTTGGCCCCCTATTTTTGCCGTGAAGTATCAACCTTTCCCTCAATCAAATTATAGAGTTTTAATTCGTCTTTTGAGTTTTTCTTTTCATTTGTTCAGCGATAATTCTTAAAGAATTGTACCAATTTATATAGACCTTTTTTACAAAGAAAAGAATCTTTCAATAAAAATTCAGATTAGTCAAGTAGCCAATGAATTCTTTAGTCTTTTCTGTTCCTTTATCAGTGTTACTAAAAACATTTAGTGCTCAATGAAGTCACAATCTTCACATTAAATAGACATGTAATTTTACTATTTTCTAGGTTTTACGAAAGAAACAACAGACAGTTCCTACTCATAATAAATAAACACAGTCCATTTAGTATGCTTCAAATAGAAAAAATGGAATATTTGATTTAATAGCTGGCGTTTACCTTACAATAACAATTTATTATATACATGATTCAATAAAAATATTGTGCTGCTAAAACAGCAGTATAATGTTATTTGCATAAGTTAATGACTATTTGAGGCATGACAAACTATTTAATATTAATTACCGCTATGTAAAAGTAAATTAAATTTTTAATTAATTGAATATTTACTAACTTTATGTATAACATAATGATTTAAACTTTTATCAGATCAGACTGATTTATTGTAAAATCCTAATACGTGTTTGTCAATTATTTTAATTCTTAGGTCATTTATTAAACTACTTTCAAAAAGTTTAGTAATAATAAATTAATTATTGATATGAGTATCAGGAACTGATAATATGTTCAATTCTATATAATCTATATAAATCTATTATGACTAATTTACCAGAAAAACTTTTGAAACAGAGTGTACACTATTTTAGAACTATTTATCTTTATTTATATTATATGAGTTAAGATAGACTACTTATTTTTTATGTATAAATGTAAAATAGTATTGAAGCGTAGATTATATATTAAATAAATATGTTTTGAATGTGCCTAATACATTAATAACTTAAGTAAAGTGAAACATCATTAAATATTACTAGTTTATATATATTTAAAAAATTTTATTTCGCAAGAACCGAAACAGACATTTTATTATCAAATTTGGCATTGAAAATATAAACTATATTTCTATTAATAGTAATAGTGAGTAGTAAAACTTACAGGATAATGAAGATCAATATAATTATTATTCTTAGTTTGTCAATATTATGTGAAAAATTAATAACTGGTAATTTTTATCTTGCTATTCTTTTTTTCTAGTTTAAAAATATTACTAAGTAATTTTAAATAGTTTTCATTTGTGTGGATTTATGATATAACTTTCATAAAAAGAGTACTAAAAGAAGTACTAAAAGAAAATATTTTGAAAAAGTAATCCTTAATTGAATTTTTTAATTTTTATAGTTATTAATGCTTCAAATATTAAAAAAAGAATAATTGGAGGACAGGTAGTATCTGAGGGAGTTATCCCACATCATGGATCGGTATTCATTGATAATAAATATGCTTGTGGAGCTTCTTTAATAACAGCCAGTCATTTACTCACAGCTGCTCATTGTTTTGACCAATTGATAGTTTCAAATGAATATTACAGACCTATAGTAGTTCTAGTTGGATCAGTGATACTCGGTGAGGGTATAATTCATGCTGTTAGAAGAATTTCACATCATAAAGATTTTACCAGACATGTTCCAAACCTTTTACCTCACGATATTGGGATGATTCATGTAAGTTTCAAGATACTCTCTAATATAAAAATTTCAAAAGCTTCATTTAGGAGCTGCTTATCTATTAAACATTAATAGCCTGCTGTATTACTCTTATTATAAATGTACTAGATTGATCCAAATGTTTCTGAAAATTGATCTACAATTCTTTAAAACTCTACGTTTTTTCTATATTTATGCGAAAATTGGAGTCAATTCATGTCAGCAATACTAAATATTCAGTTGGACAATTAGAACCGTCATCGGTATGTCTATTGTTTCCTATCGACTGCTGAAAATTCCATAGTAGTTGTTTGATTCGATTAAGGATAATTGAGATCATTTCTTCTTTTTACAATTTATTCACATTGAGATCTCATAACATCCAAACAATATAGCTTACTGATAGTTTTATCTTACAAAAATGTTCATGTTACGTGATGAAATAGTAAGATTCCATAGCAATTCAAAATCAACAGAAATGAATGAACTTACATGCGGTTTTCTAAACATAAGTTTTGATTTTGAGGGAGGCTTTTAATGAATTTTGATTTGAATTTAGCTTAACCACTGATGTTTTTGATGATGTCAACAAGATCTTTTTGTCTACGAAATTCAGAAGATTCGGTGACAATTTTGTTGTTACTTACAAACAATCATACAATAGCATAGAATCACTCGTATACAAAACAAACAATTCAATAAAATTAATTAAAGAATCGACACATAATAAATAAATAAGATTTATAAATTTGGCTAAATCGTTTGGAAAACATTTATGTATATCATCTCTTTGTGAATATATACAAGTTCAAGGTTTCTTTGAAAAAGAAACACGTTTTAGTTCTATTATTTAAACTTGTTTCACTAAATTTTCTAGGGTATTTTCCAACGATTTATTTAGTAGTTGAATCAACAAAAGTGCTAGATCATAAGATAGATGTATGTAGTGAGAAAATTAAAATCACCCATTCCAAAACAATATTTTGTTGTCACAAACAATTTAGATATGTTTATATCATAAAGTTCATCAGTTTTTAATAAAGCAGAGTATGCCTAAGATTAGACGATCTGTCAATATAATGAGGAACCCAACAGGTGGTCTAAGGCAAAACGTACAGTAATAGTTGTTTTCTGTGACTTTAAAATTATTTTCAATTTAAATGTCATCTTTAAAAAAATTTTCCTCGCATACTACTTACCAAGTAAAGTCTTCATAAAAAAGCACTTGTGTGTCAACAAGGTGATTCCAGTTAAGCCTTGGCTGCTTAACAGTTGATTTACATAACAAAGCAATGCTCATTGTGAGATTAAGGCTACTGCAGTACAATAAGTAATTATTTTACACTTGGTGATCTATCATCATTTGAACTTCAACGAATAACAGTTAATAGCGACATGTTGTAATACATATGTGTTTTCCCATCCGTATAATTTTAATTTTCTAATATTGACACAAGATAAGTGTGCATAACTAGTTTTGATTAACCCGAACTAGTTTTGAGTCTTCAATATAATCATTTTTTGAACTTATTCTTAATTTAAATAAGTTAAAGGAGACCTACAATGGCTCGATCGCTAGAACAAAAGACTCGTAGCTTGGTAATCCGAGTTCAAATTCTATTCTCGGCCGATTCTAACATAAGCACTGCTGAAATAATTTACATATGCTTTGTTTACAAGCACATTGTAGACCTCCGTCTCTGATTAACGCCGATATTTGGAGGCATAAATAAAGCGACATTACATAACAAATAAATTGAAGACTGACTTTTTGAGTCGTATGGACATTGCATTATAAACTTTAAAAAATAAAACAAAGTGTTCACTGAATTGAATTCAACATTTTTATTTTTGAATTGCCTAAATATAAAAACAAGTTTACATGATGCGTATAATCCTTTTGAATAATTGATATACTTAATGATTAGTACAATTATGAATATAATGATATCTTTATTTCTTTCTTCTTTTTTATAAATCAAGTATCTCTTCAATATATACTTGATTGATTCAAAAGTAATTAGTATGCATATAAGGGGAAAATCAATTATAAAACTTTTGAAGAATTTTAGATACGTACACTGCTTGATCTATTGAATGATTTATTCACTTCAATAAAATCTTCTAATCAATAGAATTATTTGATACTATTTATTCCATAGCAAAATAGTAATAAGGATCGTCTACCAGTCCTGACCTATATTCTATATCTATATCCTATACTTATATCCTATTAAACTATTACAGAATATTATGAATGTGGGCATTCTTCGTTTGATGAGAATAATAATTTGATTCAAACTGTTAATTTGCTATTAGAAAAATCAAATTTTGTCCAGATAACTTTTGTGTACTGAATAATTAAATTGTTCATTATACAGTTCAACATATCCAAAATAAATTTCAGACTGGTAACAGAAAAAAATAATAATTTTCAAGAGTTATATATTTAGATACGTTGATAAATATAAAGAACATTCTTTCTAGGTCCACAAATGCGTTAATGATTTTTAGATGCTTATATCAAGTTTGATGAATTGGTAATTAATATAATTTACTAATGCATTATAAATTTCCTACAATATTCGACGTCAAATATGGAGGTGAATTCGACCTAAAAAATCAAGTCAATATTTTACAAGTATTTACTTATATTCACAATTTTACAAAGTACTCAAAATCTTTTATTAAAACAAATTTACAATAGGGCATAGAAACTCAGTTCCTATCAATGTTCTTTCAGCAGAATCTATACAATTAAGTTTTCAAAATATAGATTTGAATATTTAGAATGAAAATATGTTACAAAAATTTGTGAATGGAGTTTATTTAAGAAGATAAAGTATGATCTAAATGTTTGACAAAAAATCCCATTTTTCAGAAAGTCCGTTATTTCAAAATAATTTCATGAATTTGCTTATTATAGAATGTTCTGAAAAAACCTTTCAACAACGAAGATTTCTTTTCTAAATCTTTCGAATCTTATAAATTGTTAATATCCTTGTAAGTAGTCTAAATTATTAATACCCTAAAGTTCGGGCAATCTTGTGTTGTACAATGAATATAATATGACTACTACTATTAATATTGAACAGATGGTTGCAAAATATTTTAAACTGATCAATTTTGTATGAGTTTTCTTATTCGGTGAGATACGAATACAATAAGTAATCACATAATTTACCCGGTTCTGATTTACAAAAAGAGCGTCTCAACTATGGATTACATATTTTCTGAGAATTTATTCAGTAATTAAGGTGGTTTTATCACATTTATTGAAACAAGGAGATGCTGTAATAATAAAATTTCTTATCATCATATCATATCATATCATACTAATTTATAAAGATAAAACGTGTTTTTCTTTGTACACAATAAACAAAAAAAATACTGAACCGATTGTTCTGAAATTCTAAACAGGTATATATTCTGTATTATCTTCGGAAAAACATAGGCTCTGTTTTTCATTCATAATCATTTTACTTTCATAAAAAAATTATGTGTGTATACATTACAAGCGGTGTGTTATAATTTGGTAGGGATAATAGACCGAGTTCGATATCTACTAAACAGATCGTGCGCGTACGCAGTTGATGGTCTTAGCAGTCGCTTTCACCAGCGACCATTAAACGGCGTCTTAAATTATGTCGAATATAAACTCAAATTAATTAGTTTAAACTAGTAATACCGGGCCAGCTCAAACGAATGTTCGTATCCAACTTTGGGATGCACATCCTCAAAAAGATGTGATTTTAATCGGTATTATCCTTTTTGTTCTCCAGGTTAATCTGACACTACCCACACCTTGGATATCTTTTGTACATTTTATTTTTTCTTATTATCTCTCTCCGTCATTTCTTATAAGATGATTGTATGCCAAACCATACTAAAATAATTTGTGCAGGTAAATTATGTTTTTATTTTAATACCTTTAATTAATTTTGTCACCTTGGAGTGGCATAGACTATGTTTGTTATCAGATTAAACAAAAAAAATGATGGAAAACTAGCAAATTACTTTACCAACTTTGAAACTATATATATATATATATATATATATATATATATATATATATATATATATATATATTGTAATGCGGCAAAATACTCAGGGTCGGGAAACTCCGAGGCACTCTCATTTCGTGCACACATACAAATAAATGTTATTAACAAAGTCTTCCACCTACTCAGCTCCGTGATTTCACTGGGGAGTTCCGTCGTCCTGCAAGGAGAAAAAAGGGAAGCAACCGACAAACAAACAAAAACAGTGGAATATGAGGGATAAGGATCGAAAAAATATTACTGAGTCTCGTAATGACAAATTTATTTCCGCAGCGTCGTCATAACAAACACATATATATATATCGATGCCCGCAATTACACATACCGCCAAGCTACCGCGTGACTTCGACTCTCGAGACACGTTAGACGTCGTCACGTCTCGCGCGAGATTTCGCACCCGACGCTTACCCGTTACCCGCGTTCACCGGCCCGTTGACTCGCCTGCAGAGTCACACCGCGCCACACTAAACTACCTCCTAGCCTGATGATGAGGGTGCTGGACCCGTTGGTGTGCCGCTACATCGGGTCTGGAATGGCGTCGTTATGCCCGGGGTGGCGGGTCGCCTCTTCTTCCTAGCGCTCCACCGTTCTTCTCCTCTACCACTATCTCGAACCTCCTTATACCTCATCTCGCCCTTCCGCACCAGTGTTCCATTGCTGCTTCTTCTTCTTCTCTTTTCTCAATCTCTGCTCCTTTCCCTCTCACCACTCTTTCTTCCGATCTTTTCTCCGTTATCCTTTCGTCTCTTTTCCGGCCTTTCACCTTCTCTCCCACTACCTTTCTCCTTCCAAACTCAATCATAGCTTCTTCTACTTCACTCGCCAAACTATCACTCCACCTTCGATCCGTTTTTCCTTATTTCGTCTTTCCCCTGACTCTTCACCTTCTTTTTTTCTACCTTTCCTTTCCTTTCATCGTCCAAGACCAGAGTGTCGCTGCTCGTCGCACGGCTGTCTCCAATTTTAAGTTAAGAAAAAAAGAAAATGAGGAAAGTATGTACGACGACGGACGACCACGATCGGGTCCCGTCGGACGCCATGTTCGCGGCGCAAATCACAACTTGTAAAAAGTTACATTTCACAAAAAAAAATTTCGAAATATTACTAGAAAGGTCTCCCTTTAACAATTTTACTTATGTAAATTATTGATTAACGGAGTTGCTTATGTAGAAATCAAAGATGAATGACATTTTTACACGAGTTTCACACTAGAGTAATTCATAAATAAATTCTAAGTAGAATCACATTAATCTTACGTACTCTATATACTACATTGATAAACTATGAATTTCACCCTCACATACACGAGGAATGTAAAGCTATCTAACAACATATCACTTTCCGTTCGAAAATAGCTTATTATTACAATGAATATGCCTCGCAAGATAATCGCAAATTCTATTATTAACTATAATTAACTTATTATTATCAACTATAATTAAGCTTATCTTATATTTTATTACTAAACCATTATTAAACTTTAATATGCCGGCTTGATTTAACAAGTGTATTTTTGTCACCTTGTTCAACATACTACTTGTGAATATAAGTTTATATTACTTTTTTGAAACGATGTAAATATAATTTAAATCATTATTTAAGTAACGGTATTTTAACACATTTGTTATCTCTTTGTGTTCGCTGAATATCTGTATTCTCTCTATGTATAACGAGCAATTATTAATTTTAAGTATTAACTTTAATTCTGTGTGTAACTTAGCGCTGTCTCAATCCTATAAATTACATAATTTGTAAGCAGATCAAAATTTTTTTTGAGGATTGAAGAACAAAATTTTTTTTATAATTCAATAATTTTAGGATTACTTAGTAATTTTAGTTAGAAACATAGTCATTAATATTGATTATCGATAGATATTTTACAAAAAATTTATTGCATTACTAATTAAGAATAATTCATGACATAGCAACTCCTGAAATCCAAGATAGCTATGAATTTAATGAATATTTCGTAAATCTCTCCATTCCATTATAATAAAAGTTATTCTCGTCATGGATTATAAGTATCAATAGTTTATTACTATTACAATCATCTACCTTCCTTGGAATTTGAAATAGCTATTTAGCTTTTAATAGTTTATCCAAATTAAAAAATGTTATTCAATGTTCTTCAACTATTCGTTGCATTAGTACCATTTCTATTTTTAACATCATGATGAAGCTCATCTGAACCAATAACTTCTTTTTAAATTTTGAAAATTCAATTACTAGAGATTTTCGTTCTCTTCATGCATTGGTAACTCAATATTTTGCCCCCCCTTTCCTATTAGATATTCTTCCTGACATACTTGAAAAAGCCATTTGGTTAGGTAGCTCACTGTAAACCGTATGAATTTTTTGTTTGATGACTGACCCTTTTAAAAAAAGTACATAATGACTTTCAGTCATAACCTGCAAATTAATGATTAGGTAAGCACTCTCCAAACATTAATGCCCTTTATTTGCAAAGTTCACTTCCCTTCCACTATCTACTAGAAAAAAAAATGTTATACAAGTTTACGTATAGATCCACACAAATCCCCCGGCTTCATATAATCGAGTAAAGCTCTTCACAACCACCGCTTGCGTGCAGTCATGACCTCCTCCGCCATTCTTCTAGCGTGTCCCCCTACTGTTCACCCTGTCTGACTGAAACTTTCGTCGCTGTCTGGTTTTTCATTCCCTCGGTTAGATGTGGCTCCGTTGTCTGGTAATGATAACTGTTTACGCATACCTAACGTCGTGCTGGCCTCGTTGCCGGTGGCAGCTCGGGTGCCTCATCGAGTGCTGAGGTAAGAGGGCGGGAGACAGTGCCGAGTACAAGGTGCGACGGCGCGTGCGCGAGCGCCTGGAGGTTTCTCTCACCATGGGATAGCGCTTCCTTTTCGTTCTCTTAGACGATCAGCACGGGCACCTTGTGACACTCGTCACAAACTTCTCCCCCCCCCCTAAACCGGACTCCGTCCGTTGACATCGTCTTCGATGTCTACGTCCCCGCCTCCTCGCATTACCTTCTTACGTGGGTTTCTTCTCTCTTCTTCTTCTCTCCTTAAAGGTGCGCGTCAGCGGCCTACCTAGGCCCGTCACGCAAGTCGTTAACCTTCCTCCCGCAATAAAGACCGCGAATGATAAGCTTCTGTCTCCCTTATGAGTCCTTTCCCGGTCTACCTCCACGGTTTTCAATGGTCCTCCACCCCAAGGCGCCCCTAATACCCTGCAATGCCCTTCAGCAACAGGAATAACGCCCTCACCGATACCCGTTGAAACTGTCGATAGACAGGACGCGGGGTGACGACGGCTATCAGCCGCTGCGGTGGTTTGCCTGAGGCTGGAGTGTTACCTCGTGCCTCATGTAACGGTGGTGATGCAGCACGCGTGCGATCCGGAGCACGGAAAGCCACGGGGTTTCCCGTCGCAGGCCGGATGGGCCACCCCATGTAGCGATAATACATCTGCCGGCAGCGGGAGCAGCGCTCGACGGCGACACCGCGTCTGATACCTCTTTGGCGGGGCCCACAATTCCACCACAGTCTCATCGTCCGAGGACGGCGATGATCGTGACGACTCGGACCCATCGCTACGGAATAGGGATAGTGACTTCCCCGATGTTAAGGTTGCCTAAAGAGTAGGGTGGAATTTGGGAAATGGCCTATGGTCTCACCAAGGTCGGAAGATCGACGACCGCGCGTCTTCTCTCCTGAGGCCCGGACGGCAATATCACTGCATCTGGCGCATTGCTGAAATAAGAGAAGAGAAATAATGAGCAGCTCCGCTACCGGCCTTGTTAGAGGTTAGAAGAAAAAAAAAGAAAATCTGATCCACGAACCTAGAGACCAAGCCTGGTACTCACAGCATCGCGAGTGGAGGGGACGTACCACTTTAACACGTACCTACCGATAAAACACGACTTTTCTTCCTTATCATGTCACGTAATTAATATGGACAGTGGATTAGCCTGTGTATGGTACGAAGTCATGAAGGTGTGAGAAGGTGTCACATAATATTCTGTTGTATTAACAAAAATATATAATTTGCTTACTGCAGCATTTTAAACTAATTTCATATAATATTTAGTTTGTTTACTGCAGCATTTTAAACTAATTTCATATAATATTTATAGAAATTGTATTACTGATTGATCTTCCTTTGGTTAAAAAATAGTGAAACCAACTGCTCATTTCTTAACTGTTCTACTTTTGGCAATCATTTAGGCTGTAAAATAACTTTTAATATAGATGTTTTTAACATACCACAAACTTTACTATATAATGAGTTATATTTTTTTATACAAAAAATAATTCAATTTACTTTTCATCTTTTTTAGCTTATGGAACCTGTTCATATAACAGATTTTGTAAAACCAATTCAACTGCCAGCCCGGGGAAGAATAAAGCCTCTTACAGCAATTGTAGTTTCCGGATTCGGTGGGGTAGATCTAGATGGGCCACCAGCACACCAATTGTCAAAAATTGTTGTAACTGTATCACGTCTACAGGATTGTCAAGCCATAATTCCGCAATATACAATGTCAAACTCTAGTTTTTGCGCTATGTCACTCGATGGATTTGGATGTTCCCCTGTAAGTATAAGCTTTAGGTCCCATTTTTTTTCTTTTTATGTTCTTTAACGTCGCTTTATTTATGCTTCCAAATACCGACGCTAAACAGCGATGGAGGTCTACGATGTATTTGTAAACAAAGCACATGTAAATTATTACCTCGGTACTTGTGTCAATCGGTCGAGACCAGAATTTGAACTCGGATCACCAAGTTTCTAGTCCTTCGAACTAGCGATCAAACCATCGTAGGCCTCAATTGAGGTCGAATTATTAATCGTATCTTTTATTTTATAACATTTGTGACGTTCACTAAATTTTATTTTGCAAAAACTTGCATTTTGAAAATTAATTGTTATCTGCTGCTCATGAAAAGAACTAAACAGTAAGAAATATTTTTGTAAATTATAATATAATATAATTAAACATGTTTTCCTTAACAGGAATTTTCTTTATTGACTTTTCAAGATCACTTTCATTAGTAGTTTATTAACTTCAATAATTTTGAATTTAATTGTCAAGCACCTTTAGGATTCAAAGAAATACATAATTAATTTAATAATATAAATAATTTCTCAGTCTGATGATGGAAGTGCTGTAACCGATATCGAAGAAAGGAAAATTTTAGGAATCGTTTCTGTTGGCAATAACGGCTGCACTGATGAGTTTCCAGATATATTCACAGAAGTATCACTTTATGCAAGTTATATTGAATATGAAATTAGATATTTTCTCTCATACAATTTCGTAAGACATTTGCACCCTTTCTTACACTATGATCGCATTTAACTTATAGTGTGGTGCATAGTTAAATCAACATTTAATTTGTTTATGTATTTTGAACGATATTTAAAAATAATTATATTATAAAGATTATCAAAGTACATAAAAAAGAAAAGAGAAATAAATTGACGGAAAAAATATATTTAAATTACGATTAAATGACTTAAAGTTATATAATTAAATGTATAAAATAGATATTTTAAAAAACAAAAAACCTTAGAATTTGATACTTGTTTTGTAAATGTAAGCAGTGAAATTTTTGTTAATGCATGTGTCAAAATGTATTGGTAACTTTCTCGTCAAGATTTCAAAAAACTTGAAATATCCAAAACATCTAAAAATATTAAATGTACATAATTATATTGAATTGAAATAATATTAATTTATTATTTCAGTTTTAGCAATTTAGATATTTAGGCGTTTAATAAAATTTTATATAAGACAGAACAAATACTTGAAAAGTTATAGAAATTCTTTTTTTTATGGAGAAGAGGAAGTTCAGTAATCATTTAATATTGGATGATTACTTTTAAACTACGCTTTCAAGCTTACTTGACCGACTAATTACGCCATGTAAATAAAAATTAAATCATCGTTCTTTCAAATCGTGACCATAATTTATTCATATATAGTATATTATATCACTTATTTTTATTATAAAATAATAAACTTTATTTAAAAATTTTTTATGTGGCGCATTTATTTATAATATAAAATATCATTCACCATATTTACTAAAATTACTTTAAGATATAATTGATAAGAAAATTCTTGTATGTATCTATTTTGAAATATTATGAACTATGAAAACTATAAAGCTTTTTATGTATGTTACAAAAAATTCATAAAAAATTTTTTCCGAAATTTCCAAATATATTAACACAAAAAACATTTTATAAAAAAAAGAAATAACAGTTCATTGAAATAGTCAGATGTCTCGAATGGAATGAAGGGAAACATAATAATATATGTAATTACCTTATAAATATTTTCATAGCGAAACAAAAAAAATGTTCAGATATCAGAACAATATTTATATAAAATAGTTTTCTATGAAAATATTATATGACACAATTAAAACTTAAGACAATGGAACATTAAAACATAAGTTCATTTTATATGTATCCCTATAAATAACAGTATGTATAGTTTACATGAAATATATCTAAAATTAAGAAAAACATGAACAAGTTAATAGTTTACATGTAAACACAGTTTTAAAAAATAATGAAATCCTTTACAAATAATCGAGTTCATTTTGATATGATTTTGTACTTCCGATGCAAATGTCAAACATAGCCGATTCTTGTGTTAGGTTAAGTGTTAATAAAGGTAGAATAAGCAGATGAATATTAAATATTAAAATAAGTACGCAATTGTCCGTTGTTGACAACCTGTAACTATGCACGCACGTATCAACTCACGCGCCTATTTCAAATTAGCATAGATAGTATATCTATATATACACGGCTCGGTAGTTCCGTGCAGTGCCTCTGTCCTCTGTCTAGGTGTGGCACGGCTGCCGATTCTTCTCCGTACGGCTTCCATCTTGCTGTCTGCTACTATAGTATACATGGCCATCTGTTCTTCGTATTTCATACGCCGCCGCTTTTATGTACTGAACTTATTCTTCTTGTGTGCTCCACAGCGTCTCGACATTCTCGTCAACACGGAGTTTACTGTCGTTAGTTGAGCCCTTGCCCATTTGATTGCCGCTACTTCCTCATTTCTCGAATGCTGCTTTTGCTGTAATTGAAGACAAGTATATGCGAGGTAGTATATGAACAAGGGACCTTGCCACGTATGCTTTGCTTTTTATTAATATTATTTTGCTTTTATCTCTTAACTACCTTCTATCTATTCTTCCATCACGTAAGACTCTTTATTGAAAGTTTATATTTGTGTCTTCTCTCTCTCTCTCTCTCTCTCTCTCTCTCTCTCTCTCAGAGCATGAAGATAAATCAGCTGAAATTCTTATCATTTATTCTAAATCCTCTTTCTTTTTTATGTCTGTTTCTCTCTAAATACTTCGTTCTATATATCTGATTCTTTCTTCTATATACCTTTCTGTATACCGAACATGAAAGCCAAGGCTCGCGAAACAACTAATACATCCATGCACTAGCCTTGAAAGGTATGTTCAGCTTAATAAACCAAAAGGTATGCAAAGGCTGTGTTTTCGAAAATTGAGTGAGAAAGAAAATTTGTACACTACTTACTTAGTTATACCTACCTAAATAGAAAACACTCATCATACACCTGCGGATCAGAATAAACAGGCGTGGGGAGTACGTGGCGATGACGGAGTAAAGTACACGAGTACCGTCGGATGAACAGTGGCGGAGATTTTCCCGGAAATTACACCAAACCCGGCAACTCACCACCTCGTCTAACTCACTCGAGAAAAATGCTTCGCCTAGAAAAGAAACACAAATAAGAAAATCGCAGAAATAAGCAGCCATCCCGCCCATGGTGAAACTGCTCCAATCTGTCGGCACCTCGACACGAATGACGCCAGGCAGAGAACGAGCGAATTGCGGACCTGTATACATAGATATATCGCGTAGGTAATTTTGAATATGACGCGTAGCAGAAGATGGCGACGCCGTCACGAAGACCAACACACGACAGTAGTAGACGAGTCCAAAGGCGCACATTGGAGGAATGAGCGATGGAAGACGCTGATTGAAGATGATAGGCTAGGAGACCGGCAAAGAGAGAGAGAGAGAGAGAGAGAGAGAGAGAGAGAGACGGGATAGAGTCGCACAAGATGGGATACTCTCGTGCCAGCCACCTGAGGAACACCGATGTCAACGGCGATGAATGGACAGCGGCCTTTATATATTAGGTTGTCAAATATCTCCCTTCCGCCTATTTGTCTTATGAATTTCGCGGCTATGTACAAAGCGCTACAGAGCTCGTATCTGGTAATACTATACATCATTTCGAAGGTCTTGACATAATGTATAAAACGACGCTATACATGATTAGTTTGGATATGCGTTCAAAAGTTATAAAGGTGTAAACGTGGAGTTCACTAACGGAGAAATTCGCGCTATTTTAAAGTTTTCCTTCGTCAATTCATGGTGTTTTGGGGAATGGCACGCTATCACTTCGAACCACAGAGGAATGGCTTTGACGATTCAGAGCCGGTGAAAACGACACCATGGATAAGCCAGCCGGCGGAAGACCTGTGACGACGAATACTGATCAAATTATGGAATTTATCGAGTTAGACCGGCATGTGGCATCTCGTGACATCGCCCAAGAGATGAGAGTTAGTCACCAAACAATTTTAAACTATCTACAAAAGGCTGGACACAAAAAAAAGCTTGATGTTTGGGTGCCACATGATTTGACGCAAAAAACCATCTGGATCGAATCAACGCCTGCGATGTGCTGCTGAAATGGAACGAACTCGACCTATTTTTGAAGCGGATGGTGAATGGTGACAAAGAATGGATCACATGCGACAATATCAAGCGAAAACGGTCGTGGTCCAAGGCCGGTGAACTATCCAAAACAGTGGCCAAACCGGGATTGACGGCCAGGAAGGTTTTGCTGTGTGTTTGATGGGATTGGAAGGGAATCACCCACTATGAGCTGCTCCCATATAGCCAGGCGCTTAATTCTACCATCTACTGTGAACAACTGGACCGCTTGAAGCAGGCTATCGAATATAAGCGTCCAAAATTGGCCAAAAGGAAAGGTGTAGTGTTCTACCATGATAATGCCAGACCACACACTATGTTGATGACTCGTCAGAAGCTACGGGAGTTCGGGTGGGTGATTTTATCACATCCACCATATAGCCCGGACATAGCGCCAAGTAATTACCATATGTTCCTATTCATTTAGAACGCCCTTGGTGGTGTAAAGTTGGACTGAAAAGAGGCTTGTGAAAAGTAGCTATCCGAGTTCTTCGCAAATAAGAAGAGGAGTTTCTACGAGAGAGGTATTATGAAGTTGCCATCTAGATGGAAACAAATTATCGAACAAAACGGCGCATATTTGAAGTAAATCCGACCACAGTAACACTTTTTATAAAGCATTGAATGAAGAGCAAAAAAGCGGAAGGGAGATATTTGACAACCTAATAAATGTTGCAATTTTATTATATGGGCACCGCCGTTCAGTCGCATTTAGTCATCCCACCTCCGACATTGTTGTACGAAAACCGATTCACCCAGAGAAAGACAGCGGACAGTACGGGCCAGCCACGGATTATAGATTGAACTCGTGAGAAACTTTATATAAAATCTAATATAAGGCATGTGTGATTATCAATACGGATGTTGCAAAAATAAAGATTGGAAATTTAAATTCCTATTGAGTTCTGAATATTATTTGCATGCATCCGTCAAATATTCTCTACCGTGAGGTTCCTTCCCCGGATCCTTTTCTTGGAGACCCCGTCCGAGGCGGGCAGTAGAGATTTTTCTTCTTCTTCCTTTACATGCAATCTGACAATATGACAACTGACAATAATCAATAAAGAGGTGTAAGGTGTGAATCTCTGGTTTGAGAAGCAGCCCCAATGGTGCATATTCCGTATTTTACAGTCAGCTGAACAAGCCTATTGATAGAAGTTGACTAGGTTCGCGTGAGGACACAACGTACCTCTATAGAACATTCATCAGTAAAAATGAGATTCTCAAAATCTCTATCAATACTCTCATGCTCCCAAGCGAATCGCTTAGCCACATGTTTTTCAGTCCACAACAGCTTCTTCGTTGTGTTGCGCCATTTCAGGCCATGAATGCGAAGATCGGTTCGAATAGTTTCGAAGGATTTATCTAAGCCTTTTGTCATTACTTTTGCTTGCCCTTGCCGCAATGTTAAAGCAGAATTTCGTGAAAACTGATTCACTATTCTTTTTCATCTTTTTTGTGCAGTTTTTCTATCGAGCCACGTTCTGGTAAATCATCGACATTTTTAGCCACTTTATATCGCTGTTCCCAGTTCTGTACAAATGCTTTCGACTTTCTGATATATTTAACAGTCGCTGATTGCGACATTTGGGACCTGTTGGGTGGATGAGAAGGAACACAGCCTCGTACCGCGACGCGCACTTAGTACTTATGGCGTTTAACGTGATTATCTTTCATAAGATCGACGATATGACGCTGTTTTTCCAAAATATTGAGTGTTTTTGGCATCAATGGAGATTTCACTCTTTTCAGGCACGAAATGTCTTTCAAAATGTGGTTGACTGCCCATTTGAAATTCCAACAATATCACCAAGCGCTCTAGTAGTAGATCGACGATTTTGCAGAACCAATTCTTTGATTTTGTCGACATATAGCCCATCAGTAGATGTTCTTGGTCGTCTGTTGTTCTTTGAACAACTTGTGCCAATCAAAATCACTTGCTCTTGAGATTGATTTCTCACCAAAGGCCTTCTGCAACATTCTGAATGCTACTTCTCTGTTGAATAATTTTAGACATTAGAAAAACCGAAGAGATAAATTTTCTTTGTTCACAAAACACAAGCGAAATTATATGACAAATAAAGGTAATTGCGTGAAATTTGGTACAGATAACTCTGACAGTATTACCAATATAAAAATAAAAACATTTTTCCGAACCGGTAAACCCGGAAAGTTTGAAGTCTTACGCATATTTGTACACAGTAATATACTTTTAGGTATGTCACTAGCTTCCACCCGCAGAGTCAGTTTTATAGAGTGCGGTAAGTCTCTGGGAACGCTTCATAATGCAAATTGAAAATTTTTGCTTACTCTCTATATTATATCAACCTATAGAGCGCATCCATAGATGAATTCCTACGATGTATGGACGATTATAATATAATATAATTCCTACATATACTTCCTGCGTATATATAGGCATAAAAAATTTTTAATGTTTGGCACCAACGTAATATAACATTACATATATTCCGTTATGTATAATGTTAAATGATTAAAGAATTTATTTAGTTAACTAAAAAAATTGTTATCAAATGTAGGTCTGGACAGAACAAATAATAAAATTATCGAAAAGTAGCCAATAAATTAATTGCAAGAGAAGAAAATGACTCTTTATTCATTTTTTTTCTTCGAGATTATAGATTACAAATTGTAACATTATAATAACATGTTATTTATAGCTAAACTCTTAGCTCGGCTTCACCCAAAATAAAAGTAACCAAATTATTAAATATTTGAATAATATCTATAAACAATATTCTATCTGCGAATCTATATTCGAATAGATAATATTATCCTATGATAATTTTTCTCAAGAAAAATTCAACAATTCTATCTCGGGGTTTCTCTAAAAAATCATCAGTGGTGTGGCTGTACTTAATTAGTTCTCTCGTCCTAGTATTCTGAAAATTTGTATACGTATGTTTTTGGGGCGCTGATAAAAATTGTAAGGATCTTAGGCAGGAATTGAATAGTTATTCCAAAATGCATAATAAAATTCCATTAAAATCATGATTGTAAGAATTTACCTCGAAAAATAGAGCTTATCAAAATAAATAGTTTTATTTCTATAGATACTTTTTTGATAAAAAGAATTTTGGCGAAAAGCTCCACAATTCTGTCTCGAGATTCCCTGAACGGTTTCCCATATATTATACTTAATACAGGTACCTTCGAATATATTTTTCTCGAAAAATGCTGCTTATAAAGAATAAATTAATAGAATGAAAAATATGTATGTGATGACATTTACGACTTTTATATGAAATATTGTTTCTTAATTTTACTATTTTCGAAGATATTTCCTAAGGACGATATTTTCATAGCTTTTGCAATGAAAATTTAATTCCCACCAGAAGCAACTAAGATATCTGTAAGCAGTTCCTACATAACTTCCTACATACATAATTCAACATATATCGTCTTAGTTTTACCTGAATTATTGATGGTCGAGTAATAGACTGGTGGAAAAATATTTCATACACTGAAAAAAAATTGGTAATTTTAAATAAATAAATTTGTTCAAATTGAAATGAAGAAATATTTGTTTAATATAAAAAACTGTTTTTTAACATAAAATATATACATTTAAATGTATTAAATACTTCTTTTGAAACGATTGGTATTTAAATAAAAAAAAAACATTATCAATTATCCAAAATTAATTCATTTCAATTCACTAAATCAGAAAATAACATTTTTAAAATGTATTTTCTTAAAAGCTTCAAATGTAATTTAATATGTTTAAATTAGCTATCATTCATTTTAATACCTCATGACTTAAAAATAAAAACTTTTTATTTATTTATAATAATAATCAATATTTCAAAAATTTCTCGCCAGTTGAACTATAACACATGATTCTGTCGGTACCAAACGTATAAGGCGATGCGGCATTTATAATTATATGTAAATTTTGAGCAGCAGTATGTTTACATTTAAAATTAAGTTGGGTTGCGCTACGTACAACGCAATAATATACTACGATAACAATGAAAAATCTATAAATATAATTATTCTTTATTGCGCTGTAAAAAAATTTGGTAATTTTAAATACATTAGTTCAAATTGAAAAGACTAAATATTTGTTTAATATAAAATTAATTTTTATTTAAAATAAATAAATATATATATATATATATATATATATATATATATTTAAATATATTAATAATTGCAGTGAAAATGATATTTTTTAAATTAAAAATTATTTATTTTAATTGACTAAATAAGATAATAAAATTTAAAAAATCTATTTTCTTCAAAGTATTAAATGTAATTTAATCAGCATATAAGTAATTTTAATATCTCATGTGTTCAAAATAAAAAAATATTTCCAAAATTTCTCTCCATTATATATATATATATATATATATATATATGTATTTTTTATATATATACTTTTTTCTCTTCTGATTGTTTTTGTCATTAGTTTTGTTTTATTGTATTTGTTTATTAATTTTGTCATTATTGTTTTTTGTGAAATTTTCAAAAAAAATAACCTACCATTTCATCCTGACCGTACAGAATACATGCTTAAAATTTGATCGGTACAGTAGTTTCGTTACCTATAAAGAACATACATGCAAGTATACATTCGCTTTTATATGTATATGTATATACATACTAGCATCCCCCAACTCGGCTTCATCCGAGATAATATTTTAACAGATTCATTAAACAATTAATAATACCAATGTAAAAAATAGTCTATGTATAACTATATATTCATATAAATAATGTTACCTATCTTTGTTTGCATATAAAAAAACTGGTATCTGAACTTCCGCTCAATAAAGATAGTATATCATAGACCATATTTTTGTTTCAATTTCAGTTCGTGCCAGTAATTAAAATTTCACGGTATTTAATCTAAAATACAAAAATCTGCAACATATATATGCGAGTAGATAGGCTATGGGCATTCTAGCACATGGGCATTCTGGCAAACTCTCCCCCCCTGAAATCTGTGCTTTGGCCCTGTGGGCATTCAAGCACACCTCCCCCCCCTTGAAAACTGTGCTGAGCCCCCCTGCATATTGTAATGTATAGAGAATGAGGTCACCTCCCAAAAACGATGCCGCTCTCGCTATATTAGATAATGAGAGAGAGAGATGGGGAACGACTCGTTTCATCATTTCCATTCATTACATTTGAGCCGAGTGATATTTCTTCACGATGAAAATTTAATATGCGTGTGAGAAAAGCGAACACCGTTGATGGCTATCTATTATTACAGAAAATGCTTGCCCATATACTGTATACTGAAAGCGAGTTATTTTTCTTTGCCGCTCCCACACCTTGCATCCTCTTAGTTTCGATCGAGGATAATATCTATGCGTTTGTAAAAGGGAGTGAGTATGGAAAACCAGAGTACAAGTATCTATTTTGAAAGAGGCCCACTTCTCGGAAAAGCATGGGAAAGGGTCGGAATAGAGGCAGACACTGGTGCAAGTGAGGTAGACCGTTGTCAATCAGTATAATCTGCTTAAAGTCATAATGCACTTTGCGTTGGTGGTTATGAATGTCTATCGTTATAGAAAACAGGTACACCAATACTGAAAGCGACTTATTTTTCTTTGCCGGGCTCACGCCCCCCCTCTCCCCTGCACCCTCATTAGTATAATCCGCTTACCTGTTCTAATGCGCTTGCCGCAGATGCACGTGCAAGACCGAGGTGAACTCATCAATTAGGATAATTATAACCAAGATGATTTTCTTTTTCTTTGTAACTCTCTAGATTTGTATCTTGTTGATTTCGACCGAGTATAATATCCTTGCGATTGAAAAGAAGGGAGTGACTGCGGGAAACCAACGTATAGTTCTATTTTCGAAAAGGTACACTGTTTGGAAGGAGCATGTGAAAGCGGGTCTGACGAGAGGCGAGCACGTGCACCTCTTGACCAACTGACTGAGGTTAACTCATCAATTAGGGTAATGCGCTTTCCGTTGATGGTTATAAATGTCTATTGTTATAGCTAACACGGGAGACAATACGATATACTGTAAGCAAGATCATGTTTCTATTTTTCTTTGTCACTCCCTCGCTTTAAATCTTTACGATTTCGGTAGAATACAACATCAATGCGATTGGAAATCCAAAGGAGTGACTGTGGGAAACCAGCATATAGGCGTTCTATTTTCAAATGGTTTATTTCTTGGCAGGAACATGGAAAAGTAGGTCGGAGGAGAGGCGAACACGTGCGCCTCTCGATATACTGACCGAGGGTGACTGATCATATAGTTTAATCCGCTTATCGTTAATGGTTATAGATGAGTATTGTTATAAGGAACAGGTGAGATCATATTAAATGCTGGAAGCGAGGTATTTTTTCTTTATTAGTGCTACGCTTTCTCGCTCGAATAAAGAAGAACGTGAAACCGCCTAAAATCATAGATCATACGAGATAGACAGGTCATTAGAAAGATTATAGCGAGCGATTGTGGGGAAAAATTTTGTCTTTGCTAGGCGCACGCTTAGCTCATTATTGCGTTTGGAGTGATACAATTTCCACCAATGACGAGTAACGTACGCTTCACCGAGTCTCAGAGGGAGGAGAAAATTTGTCTTCCTCCACCAATGAGGAATAATATACGCTTTGCCGTGGCTGAGAGGCAGGAGGTTACAATTTTCATTTGGTCCATCAGAAAAATCTAACCGATCACCATACAAGTAAGTGGTGGGAGGGGGATGGATTATCAAGGAGGGAGGAGAAAACTTGTGCTCCAGCACCAATGAGAAAAATTTTCTTGCATCAAAGTAGAAGGGGTGAACCATCCTTCCCATAAGATAGTAAACGAAGGCGGTTCTTCTTTTTTTTTTTTAACCAATAGAAACGTTTTCTCATAAAAGGTCAGCACTGGAAAACTGTATAAAAGCGGAATCGCAGTCAGTTTTTCCATCACAATCTGCCTTCAAATTTCAAAGATTAATAATATTAAAAATTAGAAAAATGAAGGTAGCTGTGAGCACGGCAGGCAGCAGCAGAAGCAACGGCAACATCAACAGCAACAGCATCAGCACCGGGAAGCGGCTGCCTGCTGTGGAAAAGGCTCCCCGAAGCAGGGGGAAGTACTTAAAATCAATCGACCTGTTTGGGGAGGAAGAACATGAGGAGGAGGATGCGCGGCCGACGACGCCCATTTCAATTGTTGCAGCGTCACTGACAAGGGCTGTAACGCCCTGCCTTGAAGAAGAGGCAAGGAGCAGATTTCCAGGCACCGCAACCGACTGGAAAGCGCTCTATCGAAGAGCGCAGGAGATGACGGAAGCCATCCGTCAAGCGGTCAAATTCGCGGAATTATTCGAAAAGCTAGATGGAGGTAAGGAAAATAATAATTTGTTATAATATTCTTTTATTTTAAATATAAATATTAAATAATATATTTATTTATATATATATAATTTTAAAATATATTTAATTTTATATTTAATTAATATTAATATGTATGATTTTTTGTTTATCTGTTATAGGGACGAAGAATGGAAGCGATGAGCATCGCAAACGGTCAAGGAGCCGTTCGGTGAGGAAGGGAAGAACACGAAGCCGTCCTAGAACGCCGAGGATGACGCAGCATCACAGCCGCAGCCCATCCATCGCAAGTATGCGATATTCAAGCTGCTCGAGCGTTGAGGAAATCAACGCCGAACTTCCCCCAGCGCAGCCAAGGATAGTGCAAGACGTAAGATTAGAAAAAAAAATGCAATTAAATTGAATAATATTGAATAATAAGTATATTTATATGTAATATGTATATGTAATATGTATAGATAAAAATAAAAAAATGTATGAAAATATTAAAGAAAGTGTATTGTAAAAGAAAATAAATAAAAATAACTAAAGAAATGGAAAAAACAAAATTATGACGTTTTACCTTTTATCCTACCTTTCCTCATTGAATAAAGAACGTACATTAATAATAATTAAATTAATTAACAGTAATAATTATATAATAGTAGATTTATAATATATAATAATAGTAATGTATGAAAAGATATGAATATATATTATTCAATATATATATTCAATATATGAATAAAAATGTATGAAAATATTAAAGAAAGTGTATTGTAAAAAAAAATAAATAAAGAAATGTGAAAAAACAAAATTATGATGTTTTACCTTTTATCCTACCTTTCCTCATAGAATAAAGAACGTACATTAATAATAATTTAATTAATTAACAATAATAATTATATAATAGTACATTTATAATATATAATAATAGTAATGTATAAAAATATATGAATATAAATTATTCAATATATATATATATATATATATATTCAATATATATTCAATATATGAATAAATTGAATGAAAAATTACAGAAAGTGTATTGTAAAAAAAATAAATAAAAATAAATAAAGAAATGGAAAAAAACAAAATTATGATGTTTTACCTTTTATCCTACCTTTCCTCATAGAATAAAGAACGTATATTAATAATTTAATTAATTAACAATAATAATTATATAATAGTACATTTACATTATCTCTTGTCAACAAAAAAAAATAATTTCATCATAATTAATAAAATAATAAAATCATTAATTAAAATAAATTGAAACAGTTTTTGTATTCAAGAATAGTATCTAAAACATTTTTTTTTATTTTTAAAAAATTGATAGTATCAAATTTTTTTCATTCATTTAAAAAATTATTTTTTCATTTATTTACTATTCAGTTATTTTTATTTTATTAAATTACTTCATTATTCTTTGACTTATTTTTTTTTTTTTATTTTTAAAAAATTGATAGTATCAAATTTTTTCATTCATTTAAAAAATTATTTTTTCATTTATTTACTATTTAGTTATTTTATTTTATTAAATTACTTCATTATTTTTTGACTTATTTCTTTTTATTTTTAAAAAATTGATAGTATCAAATTTTTTTTCATTCATTTTTAAAATTGTTTTCATTGATTTACTATTTATTTTTTATTTTATTAAATTACTTCAATATATATTTTTTTAAATTATTTAAAAACTAAAAAAAAAAAAAAAAAAAATTATAGGAATAATATAATATAAAAATTTATATTATACAATAATATTAATAATTGAAATAAAAATTACAAATCTGATTTTTTTCAAGATATATAGTATTTATTAATATAATTTTTTTACAAATTTCATTTTACAATAATGCTATTTTTAGTCAATTTCATCTCGTCCATACTTTCCACTCAAATAATTTTGCAACCAAGTACGCATTATTGTGACATTCCGTATCACACACATTGGTATACTTCGGCTGCATAATGGATGGTTGTGGCAAATCACATTTTGACCTTCACTCTGCAATGTTTGCAATGATGGACAATGTAGCTCCTCCTCCATATCAGATATAATTCTGGAATTAGAAAAAAAGTATAAGAAAGTATAAAAAAGTATGAAAAAGTATGAAAAAAGTATGAAAAAGTATGAAAAAGTATGAAAAAAGTATGAAAAAGTATGAACAATGTATGAACATTGTATGAAAATATACTTTTCCATAAAGTTTATTTTTTATTACTTTCTGAAATATATACATGAAATAAATATAAAGATGATTATAAGTATGCAAATTACTTACATATTTGGGAGAATGGTTGTCAACCATTCCTTCTTCTCTCGTCCCTTGACATATAATTTTTTTACTCCAGTACAGCATATCTCCAATGTTCTTTGAAGCCTATGGTATGGAATGTCACCAGTATCCCATTCAAGCCCATGGTAATCACGCTGCAACCAGTGAACTGTTTTTTTTTCATTCCATGTAAAGTCACTCCATGGAAATGGTGGCTTAAAGATATACACTGTAGGTAGTGCACCTCTTTCCATACCTAATAAACTAAATTCCTTTAAAATGAAAGTTTGCGGGCCTCTTGTCTGAAAACCCTGCATGTCGCAGAAGAATACTTTATCTTCTGGACACTTCAGAATATTTTTTCTAAACATCACTTCGTATTCCCTCACTCTAGCCATTCTCAGTTTATTTCTATTTACCGATAGTTAGAAGTATTGATTATGAATGCAAGTTATATGCTTATGCATTCATTTTTATAATAGTTCTCCCTCTCCTCGTGAAATGAGAACTGTCCTACAATTGGCTGAGAAAAATAAAATAGATTCGATTGGATGATGAAGATTGAATTTTTTTTGGTTGGTGACAAGTCAATTCATCCCCTCTATTCTTAGAGAAAGTCACTTACGATTGGGCGTGGGAGAAGAAAAGCATTTGTACGTTGAGAAAGCAAGTAACGGTAGATATTTAGATGTTCCTAAACTCTACACGCCCCCCTCGTAGGAAATCACGTTTATGATTGGACGTTCAAGGAGAAAGGATGATATTTTGATTGGTTTTAGTCTACATATATTCTTCTCATTCTAACACGCTATTGAATGTTTTCTATCGTAGGCTTGACATTGTGCTTCCACTTCTGTTTCCCCTTCTCCTTATTTTTCATTTTCCTTTAAAAGCGAGACAGTTTCTTGGAGGAACACAGTTTTTACACCACAGTTAAATAAGTTCAGTTTCATCTTTCTTATTTTTTCTATTGCCAGTTATACAAGTGTGTTGTATTGTAACAGTGAATAAAGACGCAATATTAAGTGAAGTCTGATATATTTTAAATATTTTTTAAAATATATGTTATTAATTCACGTTAAAATAAAAGTAAAATGGCTTATCTTTCGTCTGTCGAATTTCAAGTGAAACAACTTCGTGATATTTACGAACGTGTCAGTGAATTGAACGTAATCGAACTCGAGAATTATTCAACAATAACTGAACAGGCTTTGTTAGAGCTGAGAGAATTTGGAAAAAAACAAGGTCTCTCTCGAGCAGAAAATTAAAAATGTTTAACATCTCTTATTCATTTGTCATGTTTACAAGCAGGATTTCGGTTCTATCTTGATAGTGCAGCACCAATCGGAGGTAATCTAATCCCTATCGAGTCAGCTAAAGTTGAATGGCGAGATGTTCAATCAGCTTTTAAAAATCGAATAAGGACAGGTGTTGTGGTTAATTTAAAACATGTGGACATTTTAAGTTTTTTGCTCGATGCACAGAAGCTCTTTGAGGATAAAGTACAAGCATGCTTACAAGAATATGGTGCAATAAAAGTAAATTCTGATTTTATGTCAGAATTTTCCATGCAGAAAAATGGAGAGGAAACAACAGATATTAAATATTTCACAAGTATGAGTGCTACGGTATACATGTCTACTGATTTAGGCAAATGGTATGAGGAACATATTAAGGACCCTCTTCTTACTCATCTAGAAGAATTTCAGGAAAAAGATTCTGGATGGACATTAAAAAGTATTATAAGTTTGTGCATAAATATGAAAAAATTTTCACCTCACAAGGGAAGATCATTTATTCCTCTGCCAAAGTTCATAGCATCAAAAAGAGCATGTATCAATGTCCATAACACTGATAATCAATGCTTTAAATACGCTATTCTTTCAGCATTACATCCAAATGAAAAAAATCCTCAAAGAGTTCATACTTATGATAAATATGCAAACGAGTTGAACTTTGGTGATATAGAATTTCCTGTAAAACTAAAAGATGTTTCCAAATTTGAAAAATGGAATAATATTTCAGTAAATGTTTATATGCTTAGAAAGTATGGATCGAAATATGAAGTATCACCTTGTCATATTTCATTAAACAAGAAGGAGAAACATGCAAATCTTCTTCTCATTCAAGATTTCTACATCGATGAGTATGAAGAAAATAATATTTCTGATGATAATGGAAGTGTGCTTAAATTCCATTACGTTGCGATTAAAAGTATATCCAGACTTGTAGGTTCACAAGTCAGCAAGACTCACCAAAAATTATACCATTGTGAAAGATGTTTACAACATTTTTATAGTGAAGAAAGGCTAGAAAATCATGAAAATGTTTGTAAAAATATTAACGATTGTCGAATAAATTTACCAAACTCATCGAATAATATTTTAAAATTTGAAGATTATAATAAAGGGGAAAAAGTGCCTTTTGTAGTTTATGCTGATTTTGAATGCTTATTAAAACCTACAGAAAATGAAAATGCTTTTCAACTCCACCAGGCATACAGTATAGGATTTTATGTAAAATGTAGCTTTGATGACAAATTATCCGTTTACAAAGCATATAGACAGAAAAGTGCAGACGATGAGACACCCGCAAGTTGGTTTGTGCGTGAATTAAAATCAATTGGTGAGCAGATTGATCATCTCTATAAAAATCCAAAACCAATGAAACTCACAGATGATGAAGAGTTGACTTTTAAATGGTCGACCGTTTGCCATATATGTCGAAAACCATTTTTGGATGAGCAACTGGTAGTGCGAGATCACTGTCATTTAACAGGAAGGTAAATTTAATATAATAATTTAAAAGATAATTTAATATAATAAAGAAAAAGAAATTATTTTGCTAAATTAATTTTTTTCTCATTAGATTCAGAGGTGCTGCCCATAATTCCTGCAATTTGAACTATAAAGACTCGAAATTTATTCCAGTAATTTTTCACAATCTCAATTATGATACACACTTTATTTTAAAAGAAATTGGAACTTCTACACTGATGAAAGGTCGAGTTAACTTAATACCTCGTAACAAGGGAAAATATATTTCCTTCACAAAGTATATGGATGACTGTGATGTGAGTTTTAGATTCTTAGATTCTTGGCGATTTTTGCCATCATCTTTAGAGAAACTTGCGTCTTATCTAGATAATGTACCAATAGCAATACAGGAATTTCAATTAGATGGATACTCAAACGAAAATATTGATCTTCTTAGACGTAAAGGAATATTTCCTTACGATTTTGTAGATGGACTTGATAAATTGATAACTACAAAACTGCCGTTGAAAAATGAATTTTATAATAAATTGACAGATTCAGGTATTAGTGAGGAAGACTATAAGCATGCTGTTCAAGTGTGGGAAAGTTTTAATATAAGAACATTAGGAGAGTATTCGGACTTATATTTAAAAACAGATGTTCTACTCTTAGCAGATGTCTTTGAAAGTTTTCGAGACACATCTATTAAAGCATACGGCTTATGTCCTGCACATTTTTACACTACTCCAGGATTAACATTTGCAGCAGCTCTAAAAATGACGAAGGTAGAATTAGAGCTTCTAACAGATATTGACATGTTATTATTTATTGAATCAGGCATTCGAGGTGGAATAAGTCAGTGCTGCAATCGATATGCAAAGGCAAATAATCCATACATGGGGCCGACATATGATGAAAAAAAGAAGACAAAGACACTTTTATATTATGATATAAATAATTTGTATGGATGGGCGATGGTGCAGCATTTACCAGTTGGAAAATTTAAATGGGTTGATTATGAGTCAAATCGTGACTTTTTCAATACGCCATCAGATTCGGACGTAGGTTATATTGCTGAAGTAGATTTGGAGTATCCTGAGGAAATACATGATATTCATCGTGATTTACCTTTCTGTGCCGAGCATCGTACACCACCTGGCTCAAAACAAAAGAAACTTCTAACTACTTTGAACGATAAAACAAGGTATATAATTCATTATCGCGCCCTTAAGCAAGCGCTCGACAATGGTCTTCGATTGAAAAAAGTACATAGAATTTTGAGCTTTGAACAGAAACCTTGGTTAAAATCATATGTTGTACTAAATACTGAAAAGCGAAAGCATGCAAAGAATGAGTTTGAAAAACTCTTTTATAAACTGTTAATTAATGCTGTTTATGGAAAATGTATTGAGCGAGAGCGATCTCGCGTTGATGTACGGTTAGTAAATAAATTTACTGGCCGATATGGAGCAGAAGCACGCATAGCTCTACCTAATTATCATAGCTGTGCAATTTTTGATGAAAATTTAGTTGCCATTCAGCTGAAAAAAACAAGTGTAACAATCAAAAAGCCTATATACGTTGGGCTTTGTATCCTCGATTTATCAAAAACATTAGTCAACGATTTTCACTACTCTTACATGAAACAGCGAGTGGGCGAAAAGTGTAAGCTCTTGTATACTGACACTGATAGCTTGATATATGAAGTAGAGGACATTGATATGTATCAAATAATGAAAGAAGATATTCATAGATTTGATACTTCTGATTATGATGAAAATAATCAGTATGGAATTCCACGCGAAAATAAAAAAATTCCTGGACTAATGAAAGATGAATGTAATGGAAAGATCATGATGGAATTTATTGGTTTACGAAGTAAAATGTACAGTATTTTAGTTGATGGAGGAGGAACAGTAAAAAAAGCTAAAGGTATTAAATCGGGTGTAGTGAAGAAATCAATTACATTCGATGATTATAGAAGATGCCTGGAAGACCTCGTAATTATACAACGAGAGCAGTGCACCATTCGCTCAAAATTACACATAGTGCATACAGAAAAACAGAAAAAAATTGCCCTAAGTCCATTTGATGATAAAAGATACTTATTGCCTAATACTACAGACACATTACCTTGGGGTCACTATAAAATCCTAGAAGAGCAAATGTTGAAAGCTGCAAGTAAGGTAGAGAGGGAAATAATGGGAAGTACAGGTCAGCAAATCGAAGAGGAGGGTAAGGATAATGTGAGGGGATATGATGAGTCCAATGGAAAAAGAGCTCAAGTAGGTGTAGCTACTGGAGAAGAAGAGAGGGAGAATACAATCTGCAATGAGATTCGAGTCACGGCAGATGTACATGCAGAACAAGAGAGTAGGGATAAAGTAACTAATGAAAATCAAGTTATGCGAGAAACAGTGACGCTCTATAGTAATCAAGGTGAACCAATAAGCATTGAGTATAATATATCTGACGAACTAATGCACGAATGGAATCCTGAAGAAATTTTGAAAGTCTTGGAAAGGGTAAGCTCAGTTGAAGCTGAGGGAAGGGATGCACTCCGTGAGGCAATGGAAGAGGCAGAAATTATGGTGGGGAATCAGCTATATGAAGAGATGGAGGATGACGAGGAACTCATTCGAGCAGTTGAAGAGTATGAGAATTATCTGCCATCTCCAAAGAAAACAAGACTAATCTAATAAGGTAAGATTCGTAGTTAATTTTTTCTTTTAAAAAAAAAAAATTAATTTTTTTTTACTATGTTAGAATTAAAAAGAAAAATTTTTTTCTTTTCTTTAGAATGGACTTAGCTACTCTTAACAAGATATCTGAGAGCGAGTTCATGCCGCGGAAGAAATGTACAGAATTGGAGAAAAATCAGCAGTACATGGTGACTGCTCTTTAAGCAAGTCTCTACAAGATATGGCACCAAAGTCGTTGCGGAGCTGGACGATAACTTTCAAATATTTTTGCCGCAAAAGATATCTTCGGCATTATTAAAAGAAGAAGAATTTTTCATAAATATGGCTAACAAAGCAAATAAGCTTTGTTTATTTATAGTGTATCAAGGCGGTAGTTGTTTTAAGTTTAACACTTCGACTTCTTAAATATTAATAAAACACAGATAGATTAATTTTTTATCATTATTTATTTGTAAAAAAAAGAATTAAAACATGTATAACTTAATTACATAAATAAATATTATAATCATAATACACTGTCTTTCATATTTAATAACTAGTGACCTTCCACATATCCATATATTTTACTTTTATATTGCTTTCATTTAATTTCTTTTTTATTTATCCAACTATTATGCTCACTATTGAATCCTAACCATTTAACATATACGCGGTTACCACTCCGTTTTAGCACTTTTTCTACTAGATAAATTTCAGGGAACTTAGTCTTTTGAATTTCAGTTTCATAAAAACCTCCAGATACAGGCTTATCGTAATAATCTTTAACGTGATAAGTTACTGGATCAGTTTTTACAATTCTTGATATTGTAAAAATTTCAGTAGACCAATTAGGTGTATAGCCTTTTTCAAAAATATGTTTTATTTTACTTATTCGTACATTATCTCCGACATTGTATTTCGGTTTTTTCCTTGCTATCATCTCAATTGAAAAACGCTTCTTCACCTCCCTTTCGTTTTCTTGGCTTACATTTTCAGGCTCAATTCCTATTGTTCGATGTTTTCTTGAATTGTAAGCTTTCAGTAAATCTGGTAGGATACCTATCCATTTGTAGTTTCCTTGTTTGCTGAATTGTATCCACATTGCATTTTTTAAGGTTCTATTAAATCGTTCACAAATACTTGCATGAAGATTACTGTGTGAAGAGTATGGATTTATCTTATACTTTTTCATGAGGTTTTGGAAGTGTGAATTGTAAAATTCTTTTCCTTGATCAGTTTGTAGATTTGATGGTACTCTTCCATGTTTCAATATCGTATTCATAGCGAGAGTAACATCGTTACCATTCTTTGACTTTACTGGTTTAGCCCAAGCATACTTCGAAAATAAATCTATAACAGTGAGTAAGTAACGAAACCCTTTATTCTCCTTAGAATAGGGTATCATTTCTACAAGATCTGCTTGCCAAGTTTCATCTATACCACGTATATCATATTTTCTTCGCTTATATCTGCGACGGGCAGGTTTGTGTAGCTCTTCAACCACTTTTTGTTTTATTTCCTGCTGACTTTGCCTTTGCTGATCTTGTCGGTGCATTTGTTTTCCTGTTAATATCTATTATAATAGCATTCAAATTCGAAACCGATTTTGTCATAGTATCATTTAAACGAGTATGTGAGTCACTAAGAGTTTTCAGTTTCGATTCCAGTTCTGATTTATCCTGATTGGTTTTCATAAGATTTTTATCGAAATTATTCATTCTTTCTTCCAATTTAAATCGATTTTCATTATGTGTATAATATTTTTGATAAAGATCTTTGAATTTCTCTTCTGTTATCAAGCCATTTTGTTCATGATATTTCTCATTTTCTTTTAGAATTTCATTAATTTTGGAAAATACAGTATTTAGTTCCTTCTGCAAGATTACATATAACGTTTTTACACAAACTGCATCAGTACTTTCAATAGCTTCACCAACATTACAAAGTCGTTTATTTTCTATATCAAAATTGCCATCTGTTGTGAAATTGTATCCAACGCCTGGAGGACCTCGACTCCCTTTCGAGTCTCTCAAATTTCTTCCAAACAAGTCGAGACTCATGATGATACTGATTGAATAATAGACGAATGTGTATTAATATATAATTCCTATTTCACGCAGTTCTTCAATAATTGAATGGATTTCATTGATATGATTGTTATTTCCAGCTGATTGTTCGGCAATTAATAATCTTAGTCTCTCAACAAGCTCATTCGGATCATCCCAGTACACTAACTCTATTGAAGAATCTTTCTTTGCTATTTTATATTTAGGTAGGTGACCTCCCCCTTTTTTTTTTTTTTTGTATGACTGGTGCGAAACATTGGTGCAATGATGTTGAAATATTTTCTACTCTTCGATGAGCGTATAGATTCATCTTTACTATGTTTTTTCCGGTGAGCACTTGTTGCTTCTAAAATACTGCGATAATTTTCACGATCTGCTGCACTTATTAATGTGTCATCTGGTTCTTTTTTAATAAGTAGCTCCATTAGTCCATTACTTTTAGGATAAGTTAAATCTTTCACTTTTATTTTATTATCATCAAATATAATTTCAGAATCGCCAAGCATGTATATACCTCCAATATTTCTTACTCCATATATGTTATCAAATTTACTGCGGCTTTGATCTAAAATATTCGATTTAACATCGTCTTCATGCATAGATTTGAATGTCGAATTCATCATTGAGTTATCTAATGAGGCAAAATCATCATCGGAATCATAATCTTTCATGGAAGCTGAGCGAATATTATTATCTATCATAAAACTCAACTTTTTTCGGGATCTATTTGGTTTTCTAATGCTCTGATCATTCGAAATGAGATTAGAAGACTGTACACTATTGGATTCGACAAGCTTTTCAAGTGGTGTAATGACAGGTTTCAATGTATCTCCTACAACTTTTTCGAGATTCTCTCTCTCCTGTTTCAATAGTGCAGATTTTCTTTTAATAGCTTTACGAGCTTGCATCAACTCGCTAAGAATACTCTTTTCTTTCTCAATGTCCGACATGGTGTCGTGTTGCTGTGTAAAATTGAACTGAGTGATTAAGATTTTTTTAATTTCTTTTTATTGCAAAACAGTCAAAACCTTTTCTGTATCTACCAGCATCCATCGTTCTATCTTTATCAATAACAGCAAATCCATATTTATCATTTTTCCAGCATTCAGAACAAAAATTACGAAACTCGTTGAAAGACAGATCAGTATTGACATGGTCATCATAAATATGTTTTAAATTCACATCATCTTGTCGATAAATTACTAGCATATTAATATTATCTCTAATAAGATGTTTTGGTATATGAGCATATGACTGGCATAGGTAGAAGCAGTCTACACTTTTATGTCTCCCCATACAGAAAAATGCTCTGACGTTATCTTGCTTCTCACAAGCTACATCATCAAAAATCATAATTGAATTGGGCAATGCTTCATCCGGTGATATTACAGATTCATGTTCACTAAACGGGAAATATGAGATGCCTTCGACTGGTTCTATGACTTTTTTGAGAAATTGATACTTTGGTTGATTTAAGGATTTTGAATAAACATACACATTCTCGAATCTAAGACCATTGGAATGAGTGATTAAAGCTAATAAGCTATTTGTTTTTCCGCAGTTTGATGGACCGCAGAATACTGCTCGTATACTATCTGGTAGCAATTCTCCGTGTCGCTTCCTTCTTTTTTCCTTTCCAAAATCAAAGTTAGCGACAGGGAGTTTCACGTTCTGCTCAGTGAAATCCATGTTGATATGACAAAGTCTAGTTTATCATTAACTGAAGTAAATATATAAATGTTGATTTTATATTTTCGATCATCAGTTATAATTTGACTGCCAAAGATGATTGAGCATAAAACTCGGAAGCATTCAAAAAAGGAAGGACGTGGATTGCTCGATAGAGTAATCAACAATTTACCTATCGAAATGCATCTTCCTGGTTATCAATACTGTGGCCCTGGAACTAAATTAACAAAGCGATTAAAAAGGGGTGATCCGGGAATAAATGAACTAGATAAGGCATGTAAAGAACATGACATTGAGTACTCTAATAAAAACAGTAATCGTAAAGTGGCTGACATAAAGCTTGCTAATAAAGCTTGGCAACTGATTAAAGCTAAAGATGCTAGTCTTGCGGAGAAAGCCTCAGCTCTAGCGGTTGCCAGTGCTATGAAATTAAAGGCAAAAACTGGAATGGGGCTGAAATTCAACAAATTGGTGACAGCAGCGAAAAAATCATTGAAATCAGGTAAACATTCACGCAAAGTCATACAGTCCGCCTTAAAAGGTGCTCGTCAAGCTCTTAAGAATAGTGGTTGTAAGAAGAAAGTTCTCATTCCACGTGTGATACCCCTTCCGTCTAAAATTGGCGGAGTTCTTCCTTTCCTTATTCCACTGTTCGCAGGACTAAGTGCAACTGGTGCTTTAGCCGGAGGTGCTGCTGGAATAGCTAAAGCAGTAAATGATGCTAAAGCTGCTCAGAAAGATTATCAAGAAAGTAAGCGACATAATAAGACGATGGAAGCTATTGCTTTAGGTAAAGATCTCTATCTGAAGCCATATAAACATGGAATGGGATTATTTCTCAAACCGCATGTCGGACACGGTCTAATGAAAAGAAAAAAAAAAACTTCAATTTAATTTTGCCAAATCGTCCACTAACAAACTTTGATCTTATAAAATATGCACATATATTACAAATTCCACATTTTCGAGGTGTTTACATGAGAAATAGCCTTCCTCATAATGGACCATGGAATAACGAATCTGCCATTGTTAATCTCGATGATTCGCAAAATAAAGGTACTCATTGGGTCAGTTATCGAAAGAGAGGATCTGACGGCACCTACTTTGATAGCTTTGGTGACCTCAAACCTCCCATAGATCTTATGAAATATTTCAATGTGAAAGAAGTGAAATACAACTATACAAGATATCAGAATTTCGACTCATTCATTTGCGGTCATCTTTGTCTTCGTTTTTTAACTGAAAGTCTATAAAAAGAATTTGTCAGATAAAATTTGATCATTTTCGCTCAATCAGTCATGGAAGATAGTTTCACTTTGACTCTTTCAGGAAAATCTTCTGTCTTAGAAGCCCAATACTTTCCATCCATTGAATTACCAAAGCATAAAAATTATGTTTTAGGTTTAGTCGAACCTTTAACCTTTAATTCAATTCCAAATATTGACAATACAAATAATCAACTTCATTTAAAAGGAGAAATTATTACTATCCCCATTGGTAGTTACGAGATTGATGATATAAATCAATTTTTATCTAATACATTGAAATCAAAAGGAATTGAATTTTCCTTGAAAGCTAACAATAATACATTTAAAAGTGAAATTAAGTGCAGTGTTTCGTTAGACCTTAGACCTGAAAAATCAATCGGTCGAGTCTTGGGTTTTACTCCTCGTACTCTCAAAGAAAATATAGAACACCGTTCTGATTTACCAGTGAAAATATTGAAAATCAACGCACTCAGAGTCGAGTGTAACATTACTGCAGGAGCTTTCATTAACAACCAAAAAGTTCATACTATTCATGAATTCTTTCCCAGTGTTCCTCCAGGATATAAAATCATTGAAATTCCATCACATGTTATATATCTACCACTTAGTGTTAAGTGCATAGATAATATACAAGTTCGAATTGCCGATCAGGACGGCAATCTAGTTAATTTTCGAGAAGAGGAAATCACTGTTAGACTTCATATCAAATCTATATAATGGGGATTGTTTATAATTCTAGCACACATATAATTACTCCATCATGGCAATCGACAATCAGTCGATTGAAGAGTTTGAAACCGTTAACACTGAAGAACATTCAGTTCCTACAAAGTCTAGGTCTAAAAGTTCGTGGAAAAAAATTAGCTGTATAATTTTCTGCTGCTTTCTGAAAAAAATGGACGAAATACTAAAAATTCAATCAGGTGTAGCATTCGATGAGTCAATTGCTCATTATGAAATTCACGCACATCAACCATACACATCACTAAACTTTGATCATAATGATGAAATTCGCATTTCCATCCAACACCAAGATCTGTGTCTTCTGCCATCACGTAGTTCTATCCATATCTATGGAAAATTGCAAAACACTGCTGGAAATGCACCAACTAAATCTAGATTCGTCAACAATGGTATTTGTCATCTTTTTGATGAAATTCGCTACGAAATTAATGGCGTTGAGATAGACAAAAGTAAAAATGTTGGATTGAGTAGTGTCATGAAAGGATGGGCTTCATTCAATACCAACGAGACGCTCATGCTTGAAAATGCAGGCTGGATTGGCAACGAAGAAACAACGAGAACATTGATAGATAGGCATGGAAACTTCGACGTTTCTATTCCTCTAAGTATGATTTTGGGCTTCGCAGAAGATTACAGAAAAATTGTAATTAACATGAAACATGAACTCATTCTGGTAAAATCAAGATCTGACCTGAATGCCATAATCCAGGAAGGTATTATAGTTGGTAATAATACTACATATGAAGAATATAACATAAAAATAACAAAAATAGAATGGTTAATGCCTTATGTCATTGCTTCTGATAAACAAAAAATCCAACTTTTAAATTTCATTGGCAAAGATAATCCCATCCCAATGTATTATCGTTCATGGGAACTATTTGAATATCCTGTTCTGCCAAGCGCCAATAAGCATGTGTGGACAGTCAAAACTTCCAATCAATTGGAGAAACCACGTTATGTGATTCTCGGCTTACAGACAAAGAAAAAATTTCAAGCATCCGCAAACGCCAGTCGTTTTGCAATATAACTAACGTGAGACTTTTTTTAAATTCTCAATATTATCCATACAATAATTTAAGCCTTGACATATCTAATAATCAATATGCAATACTGTATGATATGTATGCAAATTTCCAAAAAACATACTATACAAGGGATCCTCAACCACTGCTTTCAAAGAAACAGTTTCTCGATAATGAACCTCTCATAGTGATTGATTGCTCACGACAAAATGAATCTCTAAAGAGCGCTCCTGTAGATGTACGTTTAGAATTTGAGGCTAAAGAGAACTTTCCAGCCAATACTACAGCTTATTGCTTGATCTTGCACGATCGCATAGTTCAGTATAATCCCATCAGTGGAGATGTAAGAAAGGTTATTTAAATATTGCTAAATTCAAAGAAGAAGAAAAATGAAAAAAAATAAATAAATACAAAAATAAAAAAAGTAGTTGACTTTGCTATAGGCATCACGGCACATAAAGGTATTCTACTACACCTAAAGTCTACTCACCTGTCAAGTGAGACATGCCCCCCCCCAGCCCTCTAGTAGAGAACCCAAAGTATACTCGCATGTAAAGTATGTCATGTTCTGCTCTCCTCTACCATCAATGGTGTTCGCCTTTTCTCACACGTATATTAAATTTTAATGTATGAAAAAAAAGATGAAACGAGTCGTTCCCCATCTCTCTCTCTCATTATCTAATATAGCGAGAGCGGCATCGTTTTTGGGAGGTGACCTCATTCTCTATACATTACAATATGCAGGGGGGCTCAGCACAGTTTTCAAGGGGGGAGGTGTGCTTGAATGCCCACAGGGCCAAAGCACAGATTTCAGGGGGGGAGAGTGTGCCAGAATGCCCATGTGCTAGAATGCCCATAGCCTATCTACTTATGCGTATCTTACATATAGCTCTATCGAGAAATATTGTACTTTCGTTTACGTAAGGCAGAACTCGATGTCATGTTCTTTCAGGATGATTTCTATGAAAAGTTTGGTGTTCAGATGGCAGAATACAACACATCCCGTTGAAGTCGACCCTCCATACCTGGACACCGTATCCTAAGAACCGAACAGGAAACACCGAGTAGAATTTATTCCGAGGTATCTGGACATCGTATTCTACCATCGAAACACAAAAATCCCTCTAGGATTCATCCCGAAACATCTAGATATCGTATTCTACTTCCTAAGCATAATACTACTCCGTAGAAGTAGTTTTGCTATCTTGCCTTCATTTTTGTTATTTTTCCATCAGTTTTTTTTTTCAATTTGATAATAAATATAACCTAGGTCACTCCGAAAAGAATAAAAATATATGTCAATTTTCAGAGCTTTAAGAACAAAAAGACTAATACCGACTAACATAACACCTTCTTCAGAGTACTAATCCCAATGTTGGATATAACCATCCAAGTAGCTGTCTGTCCTGGTATTTATAGTTTAATCTGATTACTATGAGCTGATATTCAACATAATTCAAGACGCAGCCTATTTGGCGCTGGTAGAACTGACTGCAAGACTGTTAACTACTCACGCGCACTGTATTACTTTACTACTCGGACGACATGTTTAGTCGAAGGCGCACTCGGCTGATTATTCCCACCAAATTATAGCACGACGCTTATAATGTGTGACGTTAATGACTACCTACCTTCATGCGTATAGGTTTTCCTCACTACCGTCTCGTTTGGAATATCCGCTAATCTTCTCGGGCGGAGTATCTGGGAAAAAGGAACCGGGGACAGGACCTTCGAGTATAGAGTTTTCGAGATGCCAATAGCTAGTACGGAAATAAAGAAATAAACAATGAAATAAACAATATAACATTTATTTTCCGAAATGCTATTATTGTCGATCACAGCAACATTCAATTTACATATAACTTTTTCGCGGCTGGTTAATCCCACTCGCGCATTATCTCGCACCGCCAAAATGACCGCCTCGCTATCCCACTATTGCCGCTCTCCTTCGGGCCAATCTCTCGTAGCGCTCCACTCCCCTCCCCCCGCGTAGCACAAAATCTCGCCCGGCTACGACGGCCCGTAGTGGCATGGCTGTAAAAATCTCTTCCGTCTTTAACTTACAAGCAGCTATTCACAAGCAAGCAAGCGCCGTTCAACATCTCTCCGCTTCAACTCGTATCGCACGCAATTTCCTTATTTCTGAATCATTCCCATGACTTTCAGACTTTTTGAAATGCCTTGTTGTGTCACTCCAAATGGTCCTGCAAATTCTTGTTGAGTTTGAAACGAGATTTGATCAATTAATGCTTGCAGTTTTGCATCTTCGAAAATCTTCTCTCTTCCACCGTCAGGCTGGTTTTCGACGTAAAAATCAGCGTTCTTTACGCATTGAAACCCCTCTCCGTACATTCATTCAGTAATTTAAGAGTATCCAATGAGCCTCAGCAACAGATTTCTTCATATGAAAGTCGAAAATTAAAATCTCCCGCACATTACATGTTTAATCAAGAATAACTTTATGGTGCAGACACAAAGCGACTAATATTTCGATGACATTGTGTTTACGAATACTTAAGCTCATTGTATGATATCTACGATCTATTTATTTCGTTATTTCGACTACCACTTACCGGTACAGTCGTCTATTGCAAAACAGCGGAAGCAAAGTTGTACATCTACTAATTACATCGCTGTTGCGTCCAGCAACCATACATGTATTTTTGAGGCAGGTCAAATCGTTCGTCGCGTCATTACGTATACTTCCCGACGATTTTTCAAACGGGGGGAAGTAAGCAACGAATCGGGAAAGAGGAGAAGGCGATACGATATTAATAAGGAGAGGAAGCGAAGAAAGTGCAAGAGGTATGGCAACGCTGTTTGTACGCCGAAAAAAAATATATATACGTTGAATATACAGTCTCCAAAAAATTCCAGTATAATCCCTGGAAAATTTTGAAGACGTATAAATGGTATACAAGGGTATTCGCCAATGTATATGGGCGACAACTGCGTAGCTTAGACTGCATAGACCAGATGCGGCCCGAACCGTATAGCTAGACCGCAGGTCCGTCCGTATCGCGCACTGGCTGCGCCGAAATTACGACTCGGACTGAAATGCCCCTCTCTACCTACCCCACCGATGCTATCTTCCCGTAGGAAAGTCGGAAGAAAGCGAAATGCGCGCTTGTGCGTCATTTATGGCCCCCTTTGTATACAAAGTATGAAATCCGACAGGCATTCGAATATCACCAACGGTTTTAACGAATGCAACTTAACAGAGAGTTCTAAAATATATGATGAAAACGCAGAGCCGAAGAAAATATTATTTTGAAGAATATTCCAGAATAAAATATGAAAACGTCGATCTACGAGTAGTTTATTACTTCTATTATTACTACATTTATTATTATTATAATTGTTATTATCATTACTATCTATTATTATTACTTTTACCATTATAATGTAAAATATATATATTAATAATCTCTAATTACTACCGATTATTTAATATTTTGTTGTTCTACTATATACTCAAGAGTATATGTTTATAGTCAATTATTATTATAGTTATTATTATTATTATTATCATTATTATTACTTACGTATTTATAATTTTTTCAGAGTATTTAAGATTCCAATTGTTTTGCTATATTAAATAGTATATGTTTATAGTCAATTATTATAATTACAATTATTATTATTATTATCATTTTTATTATTATTACTTACGATCTATAATTACTACCGATTATTTAAGATTATAATTGTTTTTCTATTATGATATTGCAAGACATGTGTTTTTAATCTAAAACTAGTACTATTAACTAAATTATACTACTACGTTGAAGAATATCTACATCAAAATATTTTATATGTTATACTGTACCAATCTTTATAATTACTAAATAGCAAATATTATCTATAATGTTTAATATTGATGATAGAAATCTTTTATATTTATTATTATTATTATTATTATTATTATTATTTCTCTACACGTATAATTATTTAATAACGTTATATATAACATAAATAATCTTTTTAATTATCCTTTATATATATATATATATATATATATATATATATATATATATATATATATAGAACTAAGATAGAGTTAAGAAATTTGTAAGAGATGAACGGAGGCTGCTTTGTCTTTATGAAAAGCCCCCCTCCATCACCCCACCAAAACCGAAATTTCCGTGGAGAAAATTTCGGCGGCGTCACCGCCTGGGTATCAATACGGGCCCTCGAACACGCAAAAGCCAGACTGCCAGCCGTGTTCGATCCGCACGTACCTTAACAAAATTTTTGTAAATCGATTGTAATAAAAAGTAAATGAGAAAAATCTTGTTTTCCGTCATTCTTTCTTTAAATGCGCGAAGCACGCGCTCAACTTTAGGTCAGGGAACGCTAGTCTCTGCAGGCAAGAAAATTGCCGCTGGACATTGCAGTCTCCGCTAAAGTTTAACGCGGATAGCTAGTGAGGTAGACTAGAGGCCGAAGAAGCTCGTACCCCTACTACCTTCTGTAGAATATCAGATTCGTGGCCGCCCTGATATTCAAGTGGCCGTGTTGGAGCTGCCGCGAGTGTGGCTCTCATGAACGGCGAATTACGCCACACACGCCGCGAATAACCAATCTCGCGATCCGCCCCGCGTATCCATGGTTTCATCGCTAAAGCGTGGCCAAAAAACTAGGGGGCAAACAGCGAAAGGCAACGGAATTAAATCGCTATCGTTACGTCCGTGTGACACCAATGTTGTTGGACGTCACATCGCCATCTAATCGTGAACGTCGGAAACTAAGTTCGCCTCCTTATAATATAGACATTTTTTATGTATTAAATATTGGCCAGTGGTTAATATTATTGATAGTATTTTCTTCGGTATAATTTTATTTGTTACATAAGGTTACAATCGCAAAATTCTCAATATTTATATTAAAATATTAAATTATATTATTTGTAATGAAGAGGAAATAAATTCGAATCAAGATGCTCAAGCAGTAACAATAGACCAAGCCGTCAAATATGTAACTTTAATTTACAATGAAAATACATGTTCTATTTATAAATGAAATAAAAGAAAATGCCAAATAAAATTATTAAACAATTAAATTATAATTATTTAAATTTTAAATATTTGTTTAAGAATTCATTGAAAATAAACAAGCCACTTTGTACCCGACGCTTGCAAATTGATATATTTATATTATTCCTTTTGTATCCCTTTAGTGTCCTAAGATAGTATCTATTTATCATATAAATTTCTAATCCTATTACTCTTGGATTATATCATCTGTTACTACTAGGAAACTAAATAGAAAGCTAACTGTAGAAAGTTCATTATCTTAGAAAAGTTCTATTTTCTAAAGAGTTGTACAGTAGATATACGTTTAAAAGTTTGATTTTCATTAATTTTTTTAACTAGTGAAAACGAAAGGTATTTAAAAAGTTTTTAATACTTAATAAATATTTATTATCCTGCTCTATACTTAATCAAATACGAAATCAAATATTACATGTTAAAGGTAAAAGTTGTTATAATAAGTACACATTTTTTGTTTGATAAATAGGCCATTTAACAAAATTCATTCTTATGCAATTTAACAAAATTTGAAGACTCTTACTCTGTGAGAAAGATTACAGAAAGAAATGGAAAGAGTTTTAAACAAATTCAAAATGACTATTTTGTATATTTCGCCCTGGAACTCAGACTGGTCTTGGCAGTAAGCTGACAGGTGGTTTAGTTTTGGATATATGATATTGAATCTGAAAAAGAAGAAATTATATCATGAGGATGTTAAAATTAAGTACAGTATGTAAATATTATATGGAAATAAATCATTTATGTTGAGGATAAGGCGTGCAAACGGAGAGGGAGAGAGAAATAATGAATGAAGGAAATTTTCAATGTATTCATTGTCAATTTACTCGATTAAAATAACACATGTATACGGACGAGATAAATACTTTAATAATATAATGAGTAAACGAATACACACATTAATACAATAAAATGCGCGATCTGTCTCTTCGAGCGTTCGGCACAAGAGTGTCCTCGCCCCTCCGTCCATGCACTCATTACCTCTTCCCCGCTCGGGAAGGAGAAAAGGAGGGGGAAGCACCCCCCGTCGCGAGTAGCAATAAGCTGAGCAGCCGTCTTCAATCGTCATACACTACAACGGTTGCCCGTTCCCTCGCCTACCTCTCAGCTCGACGTGCCTGGCTGAGGGTGCCACTCCCCTCAGCCATGGGGTGACCTCAAACATAGGCAGGTCAGAACGCCTCGAGAAAGATCCTAGTCATCCTTTCGGAAACTCTATAGTCTCGACACTAGTAGACCTTTCCGAGCACCGTCTGAATGGACGCGCGCGTCACGTTGGCGCAGAGTGGGAGGAGTAGGGGTGCATAGATGTTCTGTTTGAAGACGCCTGTAATAAGATTCTCGGAGCCAAGCGGTACAAATGTTATGGCCTTCAGTTTTACAATTATTTGCTTTCTTTCGGACACGTAGTATTAACATTCAGCTTATATACTAAGTTTATTACATTAAGCTTGTGTACGTTTTTTCAGTCGCTTTATGGACGCAGCGCGGCGCTAATTACAATGAAATCCCTACATTTACCAGACGCAGCTGGGTTGTGTTTTATTACAGCTAGTTTGTACAGTTTTGCCACGCTTTGAATAGAATAAAAAAAATACGCATATAACGATCATACTAACGCACGGACTCATCACAGAACACCCGAAATTACAACTCGCGCTAGCGCTGCTATTGCTCGGTCGTCACCGATCGACGAAGCACTGTAGGAAGGAAACATTCTTTTCAAATCTGGCTATCGTATGTCCGAAGAACCCTCCGCATTGTCGAACACGCATTTTTTTTCTTTTTGGGCCTAGAATTTCCTCACTGAGCAAAGCACAATAATTTACAACCCGAACAATTGAAGATTATTAATACATACATCTTCTTTTGATATCTAAAAGAATGTAGCGATTTTCGTCTACTGGGCTATGATAAATAATTGATTAAACAAATACGCTATAAATTCTTGCTGAACTAAATTTAAATAAATGAAATAGATTTTAAACAATCTTTACTATACTGTTGATTATCATGTTGAAAATCAGCAGACTTAAATAGGAAAAGAGGATAATTAGGTGAATGAAGAGTACACTCACATACTGACTAAAAGGCCTCAAGCCATACTGACTTACTTATAACAGTAATGGGTTCCTTAACCGCCATAGTCAAAAATATTTTACATTTCCTTAAACCTTAGAACAAGAAGGTAATAAAACTGACTGTAGTGTATAACTGCGTCAGAAGTCTTTAATCCATTAATTACACTCTAATATTTCCTCAATATCTTAATAAAAGTACAACCAATTCTTCACTTATTGCGGTACCTTATAAATTACATATGCAGAGGAAAGTTTTATTCATCGTACCAATAAACAATTTCAAACGACCATCATGAACCTCACAAAATATAAATTCAGGCAACAAAGGCGCAACCCTTATGGTATTTCAAATTTTTATTTCTAGACATATCACTTATGAGACAGATGGCACAATATTTATATTTATCCTGGAATAATATAACATATATTGTCACAATAATACATGTTCTGTAATTGTGAAATTGTTCAGTTAATTAATAAATTGTGCTTCATTGGTTTAAAATTCTTTTTTTTTACTCTGCTTGAGTAAGAACTCTCTCTCTCTCTCTCTCTCTCTCTCTCTCTATTGTAATATACTACTACTGGGAAGTTTAAAAATAATAAAGGTTTAAAAAACAGTTTTAATTAAATTGATTTTAATATATATAATAAACGTAAAATACAAATAGCAATCACCTTAGTGTACAGACGAGATACTAATAACGCCTTCTGCGCTCAAACAGCGCCCTTTATAGACTTTCTTCTTATCGCGGGTCAAATTTCGGGCGATAAGCCCCATTCGTCCATCGCAGCCTAAACACTTCGCGCAGCCGGACGGTCGGAGAACCCGAGGTGGTAATCTGACACCGTCCAAACCTCTTTCGTAAAATCTCAAGATTTTCCTCCGACTAATATTTGATCACCTTATTTGTAAATCATATAAAAATCAGTTTTCAGGAAAATCTTCGATTTTACCCGTCATGGTACGGATCAATTGCTTTTATGGAAGCATAACCAGTCAAACCTCTTTCGTAAAATCTCAAGATTTTCCTCCGACTAATATTTGATCACCTTATTTGTAAATCATATAGAAGTCAGTTTTTAGGAAAATCTTCGGTTTTACCCGTCATGGTACGGATCAATTGTATACCTTAGTTGTATACAGTTTGTGGCCTTTAACGAAGGTTTGCTCGCGATCTTGACTTCAATAATTAATTAATTTCAATTCAAACACAATTAAATTAATTCATTGAGTCCAATTCCAAAATTCAAATTATATCTTATAAAATAAGATTTCAAATCGCCAACCGATGATTTCGTTAAGCATTATTCAATATCTCGTGTGTACTTACATATCATTTATAAACAGTTTTTATAATTCGTGCGGCGCCGTTTTGTCCGAGGAGATCGCATAACATTTCTTACTCGTATATTCTCCCGCAAATACAATATTCATGAATCTTTTATTTACATTACTTCCCATCTTAAAAGTAAACATTTCTCGCAATATAATTTATAACTATATTTAGTTACAAAAGAAATACTAAACCTATGTATATATATATATATAATGGCAACGCGATATTATAAAAATTTCTTAAAAACTATTACGCATTATTTTGATATGTATCAGATTAAATGATTCCAAAAATCAAAATCATAAATTAATTTTATCTTTGCACTTCTACTTTCTTAAACTATAAACATATAACATAAACTATAACATGACTATCGGCTATAAAGAAAATATCTTATTTTAAATTTGAATTCAAACAATATTAAAACATTTCACGTAGAACTAATTATAATAATAGCTAAATTGGAATCGATTAATAAACTTTATTTTAGAAATTATAAACGCTGAAGGCTTAATATTAATTTTTACATCTAGTTTCGATTCTGTTCGTAACACTCTCTCTCTCTCGTTCTCTCCATCCCTCGACTAAAGGTATTCGACCGGGACAATTTATTCATCGTACATGCAATTTAATATTTAAATGAATAGTTTAAAAAGTAACATGACGTTAACATTTTCAACAATCTTTTAATAAGCATCTTTTAACAAAATATTTTGTATTCTACAATCATTATTTTTGCTATTTATACTTCAAATTATTGTACAACTCAGCACTGGAAGATTGATAGATAAATATAAACAAAACAAATATACATTTTTACAGATGTAATTATGTCAACTGAACAAGAGTGCAATTTTAGCTTAGACCATTGATTTGATCGTTCTTTATTGTAGAAATCAAATCATCGAAGGCCTCAAATAATATAAATTATTTATAATGATTTGTTTACAAATTTTGTTTCACTATTTAGTTCACTAGTCAGTTTATTCTTATGTGAAATTCTTATATCAAATATCAAATCGAATTTACTTCAAATTCAAAATTATTTAAAGAGTAACACGATTATATAATTTTAAAAATAATTTTTTTACTTAATAAGTGATGCAATGTCTTAAAAATGTGAATAGCACATTATAAAAAATTTAATATCAATTCATATAAAAGATTCCATTTAAATCACTTAAACAATCTAGAATAATATAAATGGTCCAAACAACGAAAATCTGAGTACTAAAGGTACAAGAGAGGTTCGAATAGACTGAAAAGATTTAAGGAAAAAAACTGGAAGAGCATCTCAATTTAGAAGTGAAAGTGTACGACCCGGGTTTCTCAAATCAGAGATACAAAACAGATTTATTTTGTATATTGCCTAATTTTTTATTATGATAAATTGACTGACAATTTTATTTATAAAATGATACATTTCTCTATCACAAGTACATAATTGAGTGAGAACAATATTAATATTGAGATAACGCAGTGCTTAATTATTTGTTCTAAGTGAAAGTACATAAGTTAAATATCCTGTTATTTATTTGATTGATCCAGAGATTTTGAAAACTTTCTGTCCGTCCCCAATGCGACCATCAACAAGTAGAATGAGAGCGACATAAACTCGTATATATACCGTTCTTTCCGAAAACATTAGTATGTATCAAAATGAGCCAAACGGGTGACTTAGAATCAAGAAAATATTGTTGTCTAAGCACAACAGTGGTAACAATAAATACTAGTACGATCTCATAATCTGTTTACTCAAACGTTGCGTACGAATAATATTTTGCCCTCCAAACAATACAAAATATAATTTAGCCTATAAGTGATATACTGCTACCTTCCAAGAAAAAAAAATTATTTTCGGTAATATGTTTAGATTATTCTTTTTTGGCATACCTAGACTCTAAAAACATATATATATATATATATATATATATATATATATATATATATATATATATATACTGAAAATATATTATGAAAATTGCATTTTTCCCTCACTAATAGAGGAATATTTAATGAATTATTCGACTAGAATAGTGCTAATCTGGATCCTATTCAGTATACACAATCTGTCGGACACAAACATTCTCCCTCATCAAACTTTCATAAAATACATCCATAATGTATTTGATATCTGCAGCTTAAACTCTAGGACGTTCACCAGAAAAATGAATTGCTATTATGTTCTCGGACATCTTAGCAACGTAAGTATTTTGGGATTTTTTACATCTGATAAAAATTTTAGCATATTTACGTAGGAGTTGTGAAGATAGAAAAGTCTAAGGTTTGCCAAATTTACATTAGTTCCCTCCACCTAGTGCTTCAGAAAGATATATTCATCGTAACATTAAAACACTTCTATAACTTATTATCACAAACTAAAGACTTCAATAGCTGCTATTAAATTTATAAATGAAGTCAATGGAAAAAGGTTAATTTACAGGTTAATTTATTTCAGATCATTTAATCATAATATATGTATTCAATACTTAAGTTTTTCATGTTATAAAGTATTTACATATGAAAAGAGCATACTTTTAAAATGTACATTTAATCAGGGCAAGATAGCAGCATGATTGACTAATTAATCATTAATGTATTATATATTTTATCGTCGATAAGTTCCTTGCATGTATTTCAATTTTGTCAAAAATAGTAAATTCTGTTTTTTTTTCTATTAGATACATTTTATAGCAATGAATATTTAATAGCAAAATATATAAAAGTAAAAATTACTCCATATATTAATATTTAATTTCAGTTGACTAATAATCATGAGTGTCGCTCGTAGTTTTGTCTTTATTTGCAGCGCAGTATTAGGTAAAATATCAATATCAATATTGTAGTTAGTATAGCAAATTAATCCATAATAATATAACATATAAATTTCTGCAGCAGCTAATTCTCTAAGAATAAAAGAAAGGATTGTAGGAGGAAAAATAATAGAAGAAGAGCAATTAATTGGACATTCTCCATATGTTGCATCGTTATATATCGATGGAAAGTTTGCTTGTACGGCTACTCTCATCACACACACTCATTTACTCACTGCAGCTCACTGTGTTGACGAATTAGTTTTACTCGGAGAATTTGGTAGACCGGCGATAATTTTAGTTGGGTCGGTCAAATTATATCAAGGAATTCCTCACAGTATAAAAAGAATTTCACATCATCGTGATTTCCTTAGGAGTTCTTACGAATCCTTCCATGAATTCTACACCGATGATATCGCTGTTATTCACGTAAGTCAATCTCATTTTCAATAAATCCTCTATATTTAATCATTTTTCACTTGTAATTTGCACATGAATAAAATTAGCAAATAACTGATTCATTTCTTATAATGAACAATGCCATAGTTCTTTCAATCAAGCTTTATGAAAATTTCTACAATTTTAGACTTTTAAAAAATATTAGGTACCTAATTTTATAAAGGCTTAAACTTCTTCATTGGGATCGTAATCACACTTAAATGTATAATTCTTATTGTCCTACCCTCTTCGGTTTCGTCTGTTATTTAAGTTTTTACAAAGCTGAAATTCATTTTGAATATTTTTAGGAGTGCTGTTCAGGTTCACTGTTTTATTTATAATTTATGATTTTAATTTGATTGAATTTTAAATATAGAATAACTTTAACTAACTAATACTTTAACTATAGAAAAAATCCAGTTGATAAATTTCTATGAGGAATACGTCTTCTTTTCATTGCGAAGTATTTCAGAATATACTTAAAATTGCTACATTAAAGTTAAATCGTAATTTTACCAAATGATCCATAACTGCAGTGAAAGCCTTTTCTCTACAATAAAGATATATTATATATAACGAATAATTTCTAATCTTATGTATTTTATTATATACGTAGATTACTATGTATATTTTGATCCTAATAATGAAAAGACCTTATTATTGAAAATGGCTTTATTGTATTGTCCATGATGATCAATATACTTTTCCATGCATTCGAACCAATTTTCGTAACACTTTTTTCCACTCCGCTTGAAGTATCATCAAAACATTATTGAAAAACGTTTTCGAATGTATCAACTAATTTCTTGAAAAATCGGATTATACGCGTTACTGGAAATTATATATATGATACTGAAAATGCATTTCACAAACTAAGAAATAAAAAAATTTCAATTTCAATACAGTTAACAAAGCGATAGTATTTCTGCTTGTGTGGAAATAACACTCTAGAATACATAAGAAATAGTAGAGAATGTTTGATTATATTTTTGGGCTAAACGATAAAAACAAGTTTATACGACAGTATATAATACTTTTAAAAACGGGTAAAGAAATATTTTAATTTATTCGCATATCTTGACGATTCATCAAAAAATGATTCATCTGCGTGGTAGTCACTTATATAAAAATAACAATAGTATAATACATATACAACACAATAATATAGTGCATTTAGAATAACTATGTAAGTTACTCTTTATGCCTAATCAAATAGTACGTCCTTGCTTTTCTGAGGAATAGAATGTCTCGATGCTGTAAGCTCAAAAATTAACATTGACACGTATTCTAAACTTACTATTCTAAATTAGAGCCGTAAAATCATATCAAAAACATGATTTTTAGGTTATATGAGTGTAATAATTAAACAATAATAATTTTTGGGCAACATTTATTTTTAGAATATGTGGTGTCCTAAAGAGAAAAAAATTTCATTCTTACTAAAGAATTATACAATATATGTAAAAAAAATATAAAAGCTAGAGTATAACCGTGTGAATTCGATAATTTTTCTTGAGAAATATACGGAAGAAAAATATTGTAATCGATCTATAGGTATAAAAAAGCTTAAATCCATGCTGAGGATATTATCAAAGTATTTAGAATTATCTAATAGTAATTTATACACTGGGGACATCTTTGAGAGGACCTCGGCTATACTGTTGAAATGATGCCGGGGTTATATTAACATTTTGTCGAAACATGCTGATTGGAAAGGATATATCACAAATTCTCTAATCAAATAAGCAAACAAATCAATTCTCGAATTATATTGGAATAACTAGACTCGAGTAGAATACGTGGAAATACAAAGATACTGTCAAATTTCAACTTTGATACTTAGTCTACATTCTAAAATTTCAGGAATTATAATATTTAAGCTGAAGCCATATTGATCAAGATGCTATTTAAATTACTTTAAAAAATTACTATGACCAGAAATGACATTTCATATTTTAAAACATTCAGAAATAACTCATGATTAATTTATAATTTATGATACGGATATTGGATTATATATAATTAATTCAAATGAAACGAACTGCTGTCATGTATTTTATAATAGTACTGTAAGTCTAGAATTTATTCAAACCAATCGATTATATTCAGCAGTTAGAAATTCAATCATAGATATAAGAAGAATGGATCGAGTAAAATTTTCAAAAGAGAAAGATTGCTTTGAGAGAAGTCTTATCTCTCTCTAAATAAATAAATAAATAAATAAAAATGTATACAGAACATGAATTTATTAGAAAAATGTTAAATTAGTAAAATAAGAAACGATCAATCTACTACGTAACGAGATTCCAATAGAGAAAATCATTCTAAAATGTATGAGTAAGAATACATATAAAAAATCGATATTTCTTACTCATTCGAAATTCTACATCCTTATCATACATTTGTTTGATCTTCCCAATATGTATTTTCTCATTAATATAAAGGAAACTCAAGTTGCAATATCATTTGTGATCAGCTACCAATAGTATCCATCCGGCGTTATAATTATTAAATATATTCGTTTCATATTTGAACAATTATTAAATATACCTTTGCTCGAAATTTTAATAGTAATACTTAAGTTAAGGCATTTTACTGAAAAATTAGAAGGTATTTCAATTTTATGATTAAAGCACATAAATAATTATTTATTTAATGTCAAATTATATCCTCTTGGTTCGATATTAAATTTGATACTCTCTGCCTGTCTGACTTTCTCTCTCCCTCTCTCCTTCTCTCTCTATCTATCTATCTATCTATCTATCTATCTATTTCTCTATCTCTCTATCTTTCTCTCTATCTCTCTATCTTCCTCTCTCTCTCTCTCTCTCTCTCTCTCTCTCTCTCTCTCTCTCTCTCTCTCTCTCTCTCTTGCTCTCTGGAAGTCTAGCATATTAAACAAGTTAAGTCTTCGGACTATATTTCATGTTCAGATGGTGGAAAAATACTCACAAACACGTTCTACCCAAGACCCTTATATTTGTTAAAGCGTGAAGTGCTAAAATCTGCAAAGAAGTTACAGTAGAGTAATATGGATGTTTTTCTATGTGAAACAAGATCTCCTCCCCTGATATTAATATATACCACCGACCAACTTTCCACCCTGCAGCCTCATACTTCACTTAACTCAAAAGCTCTGATGTTTCTCTCCATTGGTCATGTTAATGCAAATCGATGATCTACTCACTTGTCATTAATAGAAAATGAATGTAAAATACTTAATTTAAATATCTTGGTAATAACTCAAATATTATTTAGAATAGATGATAAAGATTATCATCTTATGATTAATAAATTTCATTTCCATAAGGTCGATCATAAGGGACAAATGGGCGGTGATGTTGCCTAATCTTTCTGAATTTCATACATGTGTTGACTTAGTAGTTATCAACGATCCTGATATAGTCATTAGTTTTCATAAATCCGTTGTTCCTTTTATTAAAGGACATGATTTTATGAACATTAGGTTTAAAATTCACGCTTCTTCCTCTTAGGTAAATGGGTCAAATCGTGTTGCTTAAATCATTTCAAATTGGAGGTTGGCCATAATATTCTAGTAAATATTGAATTTGAATCTTCATGTTGAGACATTTACCTTGGATTTACACGCTTCGACTCTCACCTTGGTTGGGCATCCACCATATAGATGTTGATGATCAGAATGCGAAATGGCCATTTTTATGATCTTGTCAAGTTATTTCCTCTAGTTTACCCTCATACTTTTTACAATTTAACCTAATAGTTTAAATTTAGTTTTTGACTTTGTCGTAAACAGCTCTCCGTCCCATCACCAACTAAATTATCAAATATTTGTATATACTGAAATCAACTCTACATTACCATAGTTTTATATACATGCAGTAACTGAGATTGCAGTATGTAATCGATCAGAATATTATTATCTGAACTACCGCACAATATACGATCTTCATCCAAAATGATGGGCCATGATAGATGGAACTTATTTATGTTCAAATCTGGTCTTTCAAGAATATTCGCCCTACTTACTAAGCTTTGCAATTATTCATTTTACAATTTATTTTTTCTCAGCTCCTAGAAAAAGCATTGATTACACATTTGAAAAAAGAAAAATTTAACCTTACATGCCGATTGTCGATCTATTATTTATCTATCTGAGCTATCCAAACATATTGAACGATTCATGCCAACTATCTAATTATTGCGAAAAGTATAGTTTATTTTTAAATCCAAGACAATCAGGTTTCCGCTGAGAAGATAGCACTCATACTCATGCTACTTTATTTCTCTAAGGCATTCCATTTTATTCCCGATCATCGATTACTCAAGAAAATACAGTGCCTCAATATGACTGATATTTACTATACAAGCCTCAATAGTCCTCTACTCTCTTGAAATTTCAGAGCCACTTTTATTGAGGTTTAGTAACTTACAAAATCTATTACGGAATATAGTATTTGCTCACGATGTCAAAGAATGGCATATTCGAGTTAGTAATGAGAGAATATCTTTGTTTTTTTATTTTATTCTATAATTCTTTCTTATTTCACTAAAGGCATGCATAATCTTATAAACTACTTCATTAAGTTTAAAATTGTTATTTTGAAGATGTAAGCTTTAATTCTAAGCTTTTTTTGTAATTATGCATATGACAATTTTCTATTTTTTATTACACTATAATAGCAAACTATTAAATTATTGTCTTATCTAAGAATGTGAATACTTTTATCACAGCTATGGGGAAATTATTTCAAGGTAAAATAAATATTAATCTAATCTAATCTCTCTCTCTCTCTCTCTCTCTCTCTCTCTCTCTCTCTCTCTCTCTCTCTCTCTCTCTCTCTCTCTCTCTCTCTCTCTCTCTCTCTCTGTCTCTCTCTCTTTCTCGCTCTCCCCTTCATCTCTCTGTATGTCTCTTGCTTATAAACTCTTATTTATACAAATATAAAAATATGCAACTAATTCTCTATTTTTTATGAATGCTAATCTTATATTCTTAAATTTGTTTTATTTATTTTATTATAGATTATATCTGGATGAAAAATGGAAGTTACTGCAACTTTAAATATAATTTCATATCCAGATTTGACTTCTAGATAATAAGCCTCGTTAGTGGTCTTAAATACTGTCTTTTCTGATTCACTTTCAAAGAATTTGAGCAATATATCGTTCAGTTAGCAACAATAATTTGGTATGTTAAAATGGCAGTTATGTTCATGTTGCGTCATTCGGACGTCCACTTTGTAACATTATTCATATCTTAACTAAATCAAAGGATAGTCGCTTGCCCCTATTAGAAGAACGACATCGTTGTTGCAGACTATAATACGATAATCCGTAGACATATCTGGTCTAACTAAATTGGTATATTGTTGTACTGTATGCTCTAAATATCGAAACCTTAGATTGAACCTGACCCTACCTCTGCTGTGGTCGGTAGAGGTCAATATTTCGTAGAGCATTTTTTAGTCTTGACGTACTCTTCCATAATGCATAGACAATCGAGATTGACGCCGAACATCACATCCAATACTTTGAGTAGTTTCCTTCATTTTACGAAATTAAACAGGCTGCAAAAGTCTAGGGTCACCAAAAGGCCCTCTATCAGTTATACCAAAAACGCTCATCATCTCATAAAAATATTCAATTAATTTTATGTAGCCAAATTAATCGATCGTTCTTGTCTAAATCCGCATCGTTGGTATAAATTTGGGATAAATCTCCAGTGGCTTTATATTGCCCTCATAAGTAATAATCTAAATACTTTCCGTAATATATTAAGAAGGCAAGGAGGCCTGCTTGGTCTTTACTGTACTTTCACTAACAAGAATCAATCAAGCATTCTCATCAACTTTTTAAACATCCCTTTCATCAAACTCTCATGTGGTAACTTTAGTAAAAATTGGGACACTACAGAGACATGATTCGAATTTGTTTCTGACTCACTATGTCGGCCTTATTAGCTTTTAAAGTATTGGATTCTTTGAGAAACTTTTTCCGTATAAAAGGGTAAAAGTGTGAAAGTGATATCTGTCATAGTCTGAAAGTAAATACGTATGTTTTGTCAGACTGGTTTAGAAAAAGTTTTTGGACAATACTTGCTATAGTGTCTGCATCTTTTTGTTTGATGGGTCATCATAATTTGTAAGACTCGTTTATAATGTTTTAACCACTGTCAGAGAGGCCCTAGATTCGAAACATGGAAAGTCATTATATGAAACTAAATTGTAAAAAACTCTGTAGGTAAAACCATTAATTCAAAAGATTTATTTTTAATAATTTTTGTTTCTTATACGTGTCATAATTATAACTTTGTGACAATTTTATATAGTTTCGCTTGAAATACACAAAATTCAGTTCTTTAAATACATTATTACTCATATCCTATTGTAACGTAATATGCATTCTTATTTATTTCATAATTCTGATATCAGGAAAATTTGGTTTTGACATTTAGAATTTTCCTATACGGTTGTCTTACTCATATATATTTATTGATACTTTGAATATTTAGAATTATCAATCATAGAATTTCAAGTATTAATTGTTAATTGTCATACTCTCGTTACTTAGTTTAATAATTTATGATATCAAATGTAAAAAAGCATAACATTTTATCGAATTTCACTGAAGCTTACAATTGATTATTGTATTAATCACGAAATGGTTAACCTCAAATAAAATTTTTTTTAATTTTAGCTGACATTTCCTGTTGCCATTAATATGAAGACATCGCCAATTGGTCTACCTAAAGAGAATTTAGAAATTCCAGATCGTACTCCTGTACTTATTTCCGGATTTGGTGGTCATTTTCAAAGTTTAGAACCTTCACACGAGTTATCCAAAATCATGCTCGCAATAACTCCTTTACAGCAATGTCAAGAGAGAATTAAATCACAATTAACCGATAATAACCTTTGCACCATGTCGATGACTGGTTTTGGATGCTCGATTGTAAGTTTCTTAGTTTTATTTTACGTTATCGAATGTCTTATTTGAAAGTATCGCCTGCTTTATTTTACTAAGTTACTTATTATAAAAATTTAATTGTTGCTCTATAGTTATTTTTAATAATACGTGAATAATATTATTATATTTTATTTCATATCACACAAACAGTTTAACAATTTCAGATTCTAAATTGAATCAGTACGTAAAAATAATTATTTTACAAATAAAAATAATAATTTTATTTTTATTAACAAATAAAAATACAAAAATATTTTTCCTGCGAAACTAAAAAATCTAATTATTATGATTTAGGGTGACGATGGGAGTCCCATGGTTGATTTTACTGAAACCTATATTCTCGGCATCGTCTCTTCTGGTACATACGGTTGCAATGCTGAACATCCCGATGTTTACACGCAAGTTTCACGTTACTTCGATTATATTTTAAGTGAAATAAATTACTCGATCGATGACCGAAAGTCGCAAAACCATCCTGCTATCGATTATATTTTCAAAAATCAACTGAAAATTTATGATGCGTATAATAGATTCGTTTAAAATTATTGATTTTAAACGAATTTAAACTTTTAAACTTCGTTTAAAATGAGCTGTGCTATAAGTTATAATGTAACCCCTAGGTTTAGAATATGTTTTGCCGCATTATTCATCTGTACATTCCTCCGTTATCTATATTTAATTATACGTTTAATTTCTTTAGATACCCATTAGGTCTTTATTAAATTACAATGACTAATATAGTACAGAAAGTCTTAGTCTGCAAATAACTACTACTACGGTTCAATTCTTTTCAGCAATCGTTCCTATTCATGTTCTACATGTTTCCGTGTACATAATTATAAGAAACGCATATATTTAACATTCATTGTATCCAAAATTGAATACGATACACTTATTTCTATATCTAATTGGAACAGTGTTCGTGGATGAAAATAAAAATAATTAAGATAGCATCGTCTAATTTATTTATTATTATTATGCTTTAAAATTAATTTAATAATGTCATTAACTAAAAAGCACGTACGTGTCATTCGAGTATTGTTATTTGTGTAATTGGATTTTCAAATAGGAAGATAAAACACTCTGTCTTAATACAAACTCGAATAAACCAGTTACTGAAATTAAATTGTATCAAACATGAGATTTTATTTTATTTGCTAAAACAACTATAAGTTATACCCGTAGCATAAAAATTTTCTATTGTTTTTAATTAGACAGTTTCATTCTTTTAGCATTTATTAAATAATATTGTACATTACATTTATATCCTTATTAATTTCTTTCAGCTCGATTGTTACAATAATTGATTGTACCATTAAGTATGTGTATATTTAATTTTAAGGAGGTTGTAGGTATTTTCAAGCAGGGACACGAATAAAGATTAACCTAAATTTTGTTATTGAATAAAATATATAATTTGTATAGTGTCTCTTATAATCATTTATATAAAAATTTCTTTTGATATATTTATAGATTTATATATATATATATATATATATATATATATATATATATATATATATATTCAAAATAACTTTTCAGTATAATTAATTAGAATCGACTAGTTCATATATTCAGCAGTCAATCATAGCGCGCAGAATTTAATATTGAGAAGATGGACGAGGATTTGCAGATAATTTGCGTATGTCAGTTATCATAAAAAATTCGGATATATGAAAAATTGATTAAAAAAAGATGGTATGTACAAAAACATCACTGTGTTTCTTTCAGTCTTATCCCACAAGCGCGATGACTTATGCTTTCGGATTGTTTATCGAATTGGGCTCAAAATCTCTGTTTTCTTAATTTATTCGAATTTTCAATAAATAAATAAATTATGCTTCTCGTGATTGGGAGATGAACATATGCACTGATGGATTCCAATTACTCGGGTTGAAAAATGATTTCAAAAACACGATGTATAAGGACACGCACAGACTACGCATGCACGCATTCATGTACGCACATACGACACACTCCTATAAATCATGAAATTTCAATATCAATTGTTCAGTAACTATGGCGTTCTATATCTTTTATTTGTTTTATTATTCTCATCAAATTTTGTAATACAGTAACTCTTCAAATCTGTTTATTGTTAAAATAATGTTTATTTAAATAACCGTTTTATTGTCAAATTAGTAGAGAATAAGGCATATCTTTATATTTCAGAACCACTGAGAACTTTAGGATTTTAATCATATACAGAAATATTAATGTTATTAAATTAATGTTAATATTAATAAATTATCTTTATTTTCTGATTTTCGCAACAAATACCTTGAAGTAACTACGTATATTGCGTCGCTTCTTGAAATTTCTCAAGACTATAGATTGTTCGGAAATCGGATACTCAAAGAAAAATGAGAACCCGCAGGCTACATAGAGTACACTATGAAGTATTCCCATTCGATCATATACGCGCACAGACCGAAATAATAAGCTTTGATCAGACGCGCAAGAAAGGGAGGCAGTTGGGGAGGAGGGATCCTATCTCATTCCTTAGCCTCGGTATTAGAGCCGTAACTTCCGAGATGAATCAAGTTGAACGAGGTCGAGGATATAATCAGTGTAGCTCGTTAGTTCAAAATCGACGAGGCAGCGCACTCCTCCCAGGACGTTGGGATTTCGCTGTAAAGACCATTGTATGTGTCTTCGTTGAGGTAACGGAGATGGAGGGCGAGGGGTGAGGACCGAGGAGGAATGAGAAATGATTCAGCGCTTACTCTTCGAAATCCGCGCCCTTCTGTAAAGCCATTCGAGGATCGCCCTGTATACGTGCGCGCGCTTGCGACGTGTTGGTGTTAAGTGCATTGTTTCTTTCAGGTTTCATTGAAAATTTATACCGCTGTACTCGCTTGCTCTCTCTCTCTCTCTCTCTCTCTCTCTCTCTCTCTCTCTCTCTCTCTCTCTCTCTCTCTCTCTTTCTTAATACCGCTCCTTCGCTCGGCGAGAGGAAGCTTCCTGCGCAAACTTTTCAGAACGACCAGGCAACGTCTTCGCTTATTTTTTTTACTTTTATTACGTGCATGAAAAATGCAGTCTCCACACTTCGTAATTCTTTCCCTTTCTTATTCGTAGTGGCTGCCACCTCGCAATTTACGTTAGTTTGTTTGTTTACGCGAGATTTTATAAAGTCGCGGTTTAACATTTGTCGCGTCGAATTTGATTCTTTCTTTCTTCGCGCGAATTGGATTTCATCAACGAACTGACAATAACTACTAGAAATTCTTCGATAGTTTATTGGTTCTACTTTACGTTTATCGTAAGTTTCGTTTAGTTTGACGTTCGCAATCCAAATTAAAACGAAATAATAATTAAGAGAGAGCCATAATTTAGTTGTTGAAGAAGATAAAAAAAAATTTAAGTAGATATTTTTGCATGCAAAACGCCTTTTGGCGTAATTTAAATTTACTCTTCGAAAGCCAGGACGAGAAGGTTACAGACTCTATTTAAGCCCGGATTCCCCTCTCCGCGCCTGATTTCTCCCAATGATCCAGGCGTACTGCTAATTACAGAGGAAGGGGATGGGGTCGGAGGGTTGGATGGGTAGCGGCAATGCGCGAGGCATTAAAAGGCTCCGCGATGGGAGAAAGAAGTAGGTAGAAGACGGGCAGACGGGAACGGCCACGAAAATTTAAACGATTGACCGCGGCTCGCCCGGTGTAGAAGAATTATTAGGGCCGCGAGCCGAGTCAATCAGAGCCAGTGCGCATGGACGAGCACGGGATCTTTTATGCATGGATAACGGTTGTAAGAGTAGGAGAAGTGGGCGGCGAGGGAGAGGAGGGCGGATTAGCACGAACAGCAACAGCGGGACTTCTACTCCGCTCGCGAGTTCGGGACAACTTCTCTTTCATTAAGGACTCGAATAGCTTCTTTCGTGAATTAAGAACTATGTACGCCGGATTTCTTCTTTTTTGCGGCAACCCATCTTTTTAGGCCTCGAAGTTACATTGCTTCGCGTAGAGGAAAATTCGATTTATGCATGCTTTAGCTTTGTTTTATAAAGTTTTTTTTATACAAAACAAGATATGTCGTTTCGTTCTAATTATGCCTGTAAACTTTAAGCAAAGCTCATTGAATTGTTCAATTTCGCGATTAATGAAACTTTGGCGTATGATCCAATAAAACTTATTTCCTTTTCTTGAAAAGTTCATTTTAAATCATTAAAATTAAATTATAGTGTCCATGAAGATTTGGCGAGCAAATATTTGTTCTTGTATAACGTGTATATTAATAGTAAGTAAAGCTGTAAGTCAATTTGAAGAAGCGAAGGAATTCGAAAAACACGAAAGTCGAAAGTTGCGCCGGGTAACTTTGGTAGCCTACAGCTAAGATTCAAAGGGCAAACGTTTCACGTAAAATATTAAGAAAGTTGTGCGAGGCTAAAGTTAATTTTATTTTTAACCGAATATTTAAGGTGCAAGTCACGTAAGCCCGTTGTTATACGTATAGGTTTTTCAACTGTAAGCTAACTATTATTCTCGACAAAAAGAGCGCAAAGGCTTCTTACTTTATAATTAAGGATTGTTCTTATTTCATTGAAATCTTTAAGACACTATCGATCTAATTAAGAATATTCAACGAATACCGTTTGGGGTCATTTAAAATAGAACTCTGTAAATTGAGTATTACGTTCGAAACGATTTGAAATATTTTCAAAATATTCAAAAAATTAAAGTTCTTGTTTATAGATTCTTTCTAGTACAATTCCCATCGTTTCATTCAGAAAAGCAACTACTATATTAATGATTTTCATCATACAGATCAATGCATAATAAAACACACAAAATACTATTCACCTCATTAATCCTGATCTTAATGGGTCTACTTTGAATACTAAATTGAAAATATCTGAAATTGTTTTTTTAAGATTACAATCTGGAACAAAATCAAGTTCATTAAATTTAAAATCGAAGAGTATAATGACCAATTATTTAAATTAATAAAATGTTTTTATTAATAATAAAATATTAACTTTGTAATATAAAATAAATTGTTAAGTATATTTTCATAACACAAGGCGCGTCTTAATCTTACCTTCAATTCTATAGAAAAATGCGTGAATTGAATTCAATGTTTGAATGACGAGACGTTTCCAAATTTTCCATTAATTAACGAATGAAAAAACTCCTTTAGTAAATACAATCTAATGATTAATGTATTTCATAAATCAATTTTTAAGAGAACAATGCTGGCAAGTGATTATTCAGACAGAATAAAGTAAGTACGATACATTTGAATTACCTCACTTCAATCAAATATCTAAGTTAAGGAAGAAGTTATAATAACGTTTAATTATAATATGATAATACTTTCATAATTGGTACCATTAGAAAATAATATAAGAATTTTTGACTCGTAGAGCTTAAGATATAAGTATATAATACAATTAAAACTTGTTTTACCTACTCAGAGAACTTCGTTCAGTGATCTACAAAAAGCTATTAATAATTACAGAATGTGGTCAAAAATGCTTTTTTTCCTAAAAATATATTCGCAACATTGCAAGGCCAAAAGAATCCTTCAGATATCTACATAGTAAACAAAACTATGAACGTAATGGTAAACTTAAAAAATTAAATTTTAACGTTTTTTTAAAACTTAAAAAAGTAATACGATCAAATTACTCATATTGGAATTCATTGTATTGACAAAATGTCAATTATTTTTCAGAAATGACAATTGAACGTTATTTTTATCTGCAAAAGCTTTATCGAATTATTCTATTCATATCCCAAAATTTTATTTTATCGTTCAGAAAGAACGATAATCCAATGAGAGCATAGGTCATCCGGTCCCGTCTACCAGCTTTAAAAATTTTTTCAAAGCATTAGAATTGAATCACTTGAGTGCGAATCTATACTACATTAAACGTCAGTTAAGTCGAAGCAGTATAGAGAAAGTTGCTCTGCCATTTCAACTATATATATATATAGGCAATCCGAACTGTTGTCATCGATGTCGCCTTCTGATATATGCGCATTACAAACTTGCCAATTCATCGCACGCATACACATATATACGTAAGCCCCTATATATATATATAGGCGCTTACACATACGCATACAGATCGCCAAAGCTAGTTCTCCCCGCGACATGAATATTTGAATAGTCGAACGTGCGACGTGCGCATGCGGAAGAGTATTATATATATATATATATATATATATATATATATATACACACTTTAGGAGAACGAGACTCCAGAGATCTGACGTCGCGGGGCTCCCCCCCCCCGTGCATCCTGGGTGCGCGCGCGCGCGCCGTCGCCCCGATGCAGACGCGCCCGATAAAGTGCACGTAGCGGGGCCAGCGTGTGGACAGGCGGGGGTGAAGGAGTGGGAGGGATATAAGAAGAGAGCGCACACCCCGGCTCGGCGGCACGCGCGGATTTCATCCTTCGAGATTAAATTTTTCATACGCGCGGCTGCCGCCCGATTCCCGCGACTTATTACGGTCGTATATTTCTGCGGGACCCCGGAGGAGAGTCGTGGGAGGAGAGGGGACGGTTATGATGCCCGGACTATTTATGAGTTTTGTTGTTTTTTTTTTCTTTTCGCTACGAACTCGGCTGGGGTGCCTAATATCTCCTCGCTTTGCCTACAGTGTCATCCATCTTACACCCTTCCACCGAAGCCCACCTCTTCTCGTTGACTCGCTCTTTTCCTATAGGTGCTTGGATCGACGCACAAGTCAGAGGCAGTTTGTCGATTGAAAAACACGAGAATGTTTCTGTTCCTTTCACGTTGTGAGATGTACTCTCTAATATATAATTAAGCTTATGCATTGACTGTAGTTTCTCCTTTCTTATGCAAAAGTGAAAAAGTATACGTTTCGGGAAATTTTTAACAATTGTTATTTTTACTCGTAACTGCTGGAACACTCGCGTTTAATGAAAGAATGGTGGAGTTCTATATAGGCTCAAATGAGCCTATATAGGTTCAACTTCAACATAGTTGAAAATGAAAATAAAATTTTTTTTAAAACAAAATTTAACAAAAAAAAAGATTGTACATCGCGCTGCTGCTAGCGGCAAATCATTTATTAATCGTTGTCTCCATGCACCGGTCTTAATATACTTTATTAAAAAAATTTCATAACATACATTGTATGCCCAACAGGCAGTAAAATTAGATGAGCGAAGAGGTCATAAAACGTGAAGTTTTCTATGTATAAAAATCCTATATAGACTTAAAAATTATACAGATTAACTGCATACTAGGCCGTTTCGGTTATCCATCGAAAAGTTTGCGTTCACACACACAAACAAGCCATATTCTGCACCAGGCACATGAGCCCGTTAACTTATTATCTCCGGTCCGTATGATAAAAATAACAATAGCAGCCACGTCGATGGCTTGCTTCAGTTTTTTAGTCTTCAGATTAGTTGTAAGCTTTAGAATGTTCCCAAGATGCAGACACGAGAGAGAAATCATATATACGCGCACGAACTACGCGGTATACAATGCAGAAATTGACCTAAACGTATCGTTCCCAGTAATCGATACGGGGGCCATTGTTCAAAGAACGCGCGGGAGAAACGAGAGGCTGTCCAGATACTTGCCGCGATTATCTATCGATTTCCTGTATAGATATACCCATCCGTTTGTAGAGCCAAAATAACAGAATCACTATACCAATCCCACGCGCTTATCTATCATTTTAATCATGCGCAATTTGCTGCAATTTGCTTACGAAAGTGCAAAATGAGAGTGAGAGAGAGAGAGAGAATGAGGATAAGGATGAGGGAACAAATATATTTCTCTAATTGTATTCTTCGGTATAAAATATATTACATATAAAATAATGGTAAATTCTTCACAAAGATATAAAGTAAAAAGATCAAAAAAATGTCAATATAATTAAGATAAATAGACCCTATGCGTTTGTTTTTTGTATCAAATAAGGTAAAAGTACATAAAATATGATATACCGTCAATTTAAAATCAGAAATAGTATTTCAAATTAATCGTAGTAAGACACTCGTAAATACTCCATCATTATCATTTAATAGTAACAGTAGATAATACAATAAAAAAGAATATATTACAAAATAAAATTTCTAGTATCATACATGCATCAATTTATGAGATAAATTACACATGCAATTTCGCACTGAATCCAATCACGCTGTCTATTCACCTCTTAAATACATTCGCTCATATAAAATGAATATCAAATGTACACGCGGCAATGTAAAATACATTAACATTGATAATGACGAGAACGAATGGTTGAGTTGAAGAATCGAGCTGAGAGATGGAAGATTACGAATCGCATTTGAAAGGTAATTTCATGAATCCGTATTTTCGACCCGTTAATAACGGTTTTCAACCTATTCTTTGATCTCCGTTCTAAGAAAATCCCAGAAAACATTGCGATAGGATACAATCGAAAAACTATCGACGATATAGATACATAGAATCTTGTCTAATATCACAGTCTTAAAATAATGCCTTGTAACATTCCACCTTTGTATCAATACACAGCTATGCCACAAACATTCTAAAAGAACTCACGTAATCATCCAATCTAATGTCATATATAGGACGCACAAATTCTTTAGAGTCTACAGTATTCATCTGCTAGATAATGAGAAAAATAGAGAGAGAGAGAGAGAGAGAGAGAGAGAGAGAGAGAGAGAGAGTTTGGAAGAAGAAGTGGAAGGCCTCCTCGACGGATATAGGTCGACAACGACGCCAAAAATGAATAATTTTCTCATTCTATCTTTATCATCCACTGGACTGTTAGATTAGAGCCGATCATCCGGCAATTTTGAGCATTCACATGAAAAGCATGGTATTGATATCGTTGTATATTGTTTTGTTTATTATTTATTTTTTTATCCCCTACTGTCCACTCGCGTTTTGAACTTCCACTCACTGACGTCAAAGAGGAACTTATACAAACAGATTAATTGACCGATGTACATTTTAAAAATCAGGAATAGATACGAGGTGCTGGATTATAAATTGTTTTATGAAATTATACGATATTTGAATGTTTGATACTTTCTTCGTCACTTCAGTATATACTACCCGAAGCAAAGAATTCGTTGAGCATCTTTACCAGTTCGTTATATAAAGTCAGGATCCGAAGAGTGTAATATTTTGTTTTTAATATAGATTGAAGAAAATGACAATATGCGGGAATTATCATTTATTCATTAGCTATTAATCTTTCTAAGTGATAATGTTTTAGTGAATCATTGAACACAATATACTAGATAGTAACTGACGGTTCGTATAATGAGCTTTGAAGGAGCATCAAATAATTTACAAACTAAGCATACATACCGAGAAATTTACAAACTGAGCATACATTCGAATATATATATATATATATATATATATATATATATATATATATATAGGCGACTGTCGATGAATTTTAATTTCAGCAGAAGAAAAAATTCTTCAGAGTAATGAATTTCAACAATTGATCCATCTTGAGTTTCATCAATCATTCTGAAATACCGCTATACAATATGCCAAACTAATGGATATCGTGAAATAATTGAGGACACGATTGCGAAAGCGATAAAATGTGGTACAGCATTGAATGGGTCCCGGCAATCCGTGGTCGACATATGAAAAAGTTGCAATCGATTTCACAGGTAATAGGTGTTCTTTTGGTTACATATTTTGTTTCATTTAGAGTATTTTCAAAACTTAACATTTACAATATTATAGGAAATAGATGGAAACATGATTAATATGTTTTAGAATTTTTGATCGTTTATACACTTTCCCAATACTTACATTTTTTATTAAAACAACGAAAGGGGACCTTGTTTTACCTCTGAAATTGCTTCTTATAGGTGGAATGGTTTCATTCCTACGTGGAAAAATAATTTTTAAAGAAGTTAACAGATTTCTTGTTTAGAAGGATCATGAGTTCATTCCATTGGAGAATTTGTCATATATTATAAGAGAAAAACTAGAGAATGATTGTTCTTAAGTATACAACAAAAATTAATTTATCTTTACATAGATAAATATTTGATTTTCGTTTATATCATTTATTATAACCCTGGGCACTTCTATCTGGTTCTGAAATATAACGCTTTTAGAATGAAAAAAATGAACAGTATCCCTTGAATATTTGCATGTTTCCCCGATCTGCATATGTTTCTTATTATCCTACGAGAATATTTCCCCTGAGCCATAGAGAATAACTGAAGATGACATTTCCAATTAGGTCAGAGATCACGTAGAAGCGAGATTTTTAAAACTTTCTAGATTGTTAATATTTTCAGTCGCTTCATTAGTAGATGTAATTTATAATTTCATTTCTCAATCTTTTTATATATCTTATATCAAATTGTTAAAAAATCACAATGAGTTATTTAATTTGTCATTAAATAAAACTTTGTGAATTATAAAATACCTTCTATGTCAAGCAGTTTATATTGTTAAAATTTGAAGTTCTGGGCCGAATAAAAGAATGTTTTGGAAGAGCTGAAGCCCCTGGCCGTACTGTAGAGAATCTTCTCATTTTAACATAGTTCTACAAACATGCTTTATTACTTCTGATTAATTTTTACAAAAGTTTCAATTTTGCTTATGTATGTACTATTATTATTATATTCCCTATATTCCCTTATTTTTCCTATATTCATCACATCTGCGCTCTATATTCGATAGATATCCTAAGTAGTATAAACAAATACAACTGTGTTGTCTCTAAAAATAAATAAACGAATAAAAAAATATTCTAGGAAGGCTATATAAAATTAACACACGAAACGGAACATTTTTCCAGTATAAGGAGAAGTATTATATAATTGGTTGTCTGAATGAAAGACTAGAAGTAATCGAATTAGAATCATTTTAAATTATAATCCAGCAGTTTTATTGATTTTTTATTTAAATCATATGGATAGTGAATAAGCCAATATTTATCTTAATATTCATTACATTTCTGTACCAATATGTTGTATTATGCATGACACTGAGCTAAAAGTAAATATACCCATCGCTCGTAGCTTATGCAGTATTTATTGTTATTAGTTATCACAGTTAATATTTTATTTCAATATCAACAATCGTATGTTCTTTAAATATCATTGTTACTTTCAAGTGAAATCCGATTTTCAATTATCACAATTTGACATTTTTTTGACGCATTATATGTTTAAGCATCATGGTTTTTGATCGACTAACTTCTTCTTTTTATCTCTTGTCTGGAATAAATGAGGAATAAATGTCTATATTTATTACTAATAGTATCCTAATTACAACAATCTGATATCTAGGTAAAATATTTATGGTAATTAATATTTCCTTATAAAGTAAAATAAGATAAATTCCGACGAAATATGCAACATAATGCGAAATATTCTTGAACAAATTCTTATCTGTTAGTTTTATCAGAGCATATGGTACAGGCTATATCATAGACATAAATGATTAAGAATACAAACACGAGAAAACATTATACGATTATTGAATTTTTGCGTAAATAAAAAATCTTATCTATAGATAACAAATAATCTTAAATATAGAGATTTATTATCTATCACAAAACTTTTGTTATTTATACACGAGTATCAGTTCTAAACATCAAGCTCATAAAGTTTTTGACGAGACATACACAATACTGTAATAGAAGGCGATACGTGGTGGCTGTAACGATAGAAGCTATAAAAATGTACCAATAGTTAAGGGTATTTTAACGTCTTCATAACGTTTTTATCGGGAGCCTATCTGTTATAACTACCTGTGATACCTACTTATCTTAGGCACCATATTAGATTGATACAACCAGAATTTTAATACTAAAAATTTCAATAAGTAAAAAAACTTCTAAGCACAATGTTTATATTTTAAGTAAGATATCATCTAACAATAAAGCTAACAATAGTGATAATTCCCCATTTTCAACTAGCATAAAGACGGCACTAAAGCATCCTCAGACTGTCTCGTACGTACGCTTGTCATCGATGAGGTCACGTTCGAACCAGTGATAACGGGGCATGGTATTTGCGATGCCTTCAAGCATCGGGTGCCAGAATTAACGGAAGGTCCTCGACGTCTCTTTGGCTCGTGTGCTTGCTCGGATAGCTCCGTGAATCTCCTGCATTCGATTGAAGAATTGAATGACGCTCGAGCCTATTTAATGAAAATTGTACCATCAGGAAAAAAGATGAAAATTTAACGCTCTCAATTTGATATTTCTTGCTAAGCCACATTGGCAAGTGAGAAATTTATAGATCTATAATTTATTTCAACTGAAATGTTTTTCGTAGGCATTTCATTCATTCAGGAATTAAATGTGAATTGATCAAATTATATTTATTTAAGCTGTAGCCGGAGCTGAATAAAGAAAAATTTATAATTATTTATCGCAAAACTGTTTGTCTGACATTATGAAAATTTAAATACCTAATCATCTTTATGTAAGAAGATATTCGGTAATAATAAAATGACTAGATGTGTCAGATAATGTTGTGTTATTAGCATCTTTATTTTCATTCAAATACGGATTGATTGATATACATTTTAAAATATAGATTTTATATTCCTTAATATTATTCAAAATTCAATGAAATGAAAAACTATTGTATTTTTGTATGAAACAATATAATTATATAGGGTTTACTGTACAGTTGATGAAATATTATTAATTATAATATTATTATAATTAATATTATATTATTAATATATACCAGTATAATTTATGACACTTGAACATATTATTTTCATAATTGATTAATTTCAACTATCCGAATACTTTTTGTTCTCTTTACTGTATTCACATATATTAAAGATATGGAACGCAATGTATTGCAGAATAATGGAGATATTTCTACAGTTCACGTCTACACAAATAAGAGGTGTTAGATGAAGACAAAAAATATCAGTCACCAAGACTTTGTTATGGAATTGTAATGCTTAGAAATAAATGAATAGCACCAGAAAATAGTGTTCCATGTGCTGCAGCATTAGTGTATATTCCTAATAAAGGTTTGTTCCCTGTAATTTTTTTATTTTATTTGAAATTACTATTGCCTTTAGTAATAGAGATTAATAAAATAAATATAGTGGCAGAACTATACAGAGATACATTCATTACAAAATTACTTCTATAGTAACATCTGGTAACATTACTTTTTAAAAGAAATATGCAGACAAATACAATTAACAATATAAAAGAAAAATAACAAAATCAGAGATAAAAAATGTATAAAATTCTAATTAACTAATACCGAAATTATAAATGTTATTTGTATAAAATTATAAATGAAAATATTATTTTAATAAAAAATAAATGAAATTAAATTTTTTCGGTCCAATTCTATAATGTGTAAAAAATATCTAGAAAAACTGATCGCTAAAGAAAAATATTTAACAATATGAATGATAAAAGGATTTTGAAGAAGCTCTTAGAATATTCGATTCAAAATTGAAGCTCTGATAGGATCTAATTAACGATTTTGAAGTGGAATCTTTCGGTCTAACAATAGAATGGATAGTGATGTTAAAACCGTTACGAAAAATTGATCTAATGAGAACATTTTTCTTCAGAAAATGCATTAGAGACTCTTCATGAAAGCATTCTCTATTATAATTCAATTATAGCGCTAAGAGAAATCGATCCCCTAACAATGTAAAGATAGAAAGAAATTCTTCATACTAGTGTAGGACTCTTATATACGCCAAAAAGCCTGAAATGTTAAAATTTTCTCAATTCCAAAAACTATTTTATGATTCTCATCGATCTATTTCTTATGCATCAATAAGAAATAGATTGAAAATAATGGATATTAATGACCGACTATCTATGAGTTGTAGTTATAACTAAACTATATCTACAGTTAGAACTATAATAAATATTGAATATATATATTATTAAAACGAAATTAGAAGATAATAATTATTTTCCTTAAAAATATACAATAAGTTCAGAATTGCAAAAAAACTAACAAATAATAGGATTAAATACTATATTTTCTATATGGGACAGAGACGATAAAGCAAAGAAGTCCGGATAAGAATTACATTATGACGAGCGATTAAAAGAGAATTACCAAAGTATTTTTTAATATTTCATCAATTACATTTAGGTGAACCACAATGAGGTAACTTTCAAATGCGTACCGTGTATAAGGAGGTTTGTGTCAGATTCGTGACATCAAAAGCTTCAAAATAAAGCTTACTATAAATCCTAAATAAATATATAAATACTTCAGAGACACAAGGAAATTAACTTATAATAAGAGCTAGGTTTATAAGACTAGCTATCAGATGAGCCTAGAATTTTAAGCGATATCAAGTTATTGAGATTATTTATTTTCATAAAAAATAATAATTGACTGACTCGTAATTAGCAATACTTGATAGTATAGCCTTATGAGACTCCAAGAAAATCTTGAGAAAAAGAAAATGTAATGCTAAAAAATCTTTAATTAGTAATTAATTGTAGGGTTTGAAAGAAAAAATACTTTCCTTGTGAGTTAAAAGAAGGTGTAAATATATTCATGATTAACATCTCCTAACTGATGATAAATTCCTCATCTTCGATCTACCTTAGCAGTATACTGATGCATGAAAAAAATTCCAAAAATCATCTTCTACAATGAACAAATTATAAAAGAATTCCAGAGACCGATCAATGTTTCCTCGAAAGTAAATATAGCGTTACTCGTGTGACTCGTTTTATTAAAGGAGCTATAACCTATAATATATAGCATTAACCTATGGGGTACATCTCGATCTGGCTTTTCTGAAAGCGATTTAAAATACTAAGATTGGCAAAATACTAAGACTCGATTTAGACTATTCCCACGCCGAAAGGTATGCAGACCTACAGTCACTGATCAATGATAATGGATCTCTCAAATAATTGTTGATATTAATTCTTTTGGTTGAATTCGTTCATTTTCTTCATACCGAGACTCTTCTGTCAATAATTAAACAAAAGATTTTAAAATTGAACAGTAATTATTTGAAACAGTAAAGACATCCAGTCGAGGATGCAAGGTCGTATTCCTATTCCCATCATATTAAATTTTTCGTAAGATGCTATTTCGGAAAAATACTTATCATATTTTTCAGTCGTAGAAGTTCACATTAATCTATATCTGTGTCTTATTGAGATGGCCTTTTAACGGAAAATTTTTTTAAAAAATCTATTCTTTGCTTGGAAGATTTTCATTTTTTTATTGTAATCCGGTTCAATAAAGAGCCTGAAATTAATAATCAGGGCAAACTTCAAAATCTCTTTACCAAAAATTGAAGCATTCCGTTAATAACTGCGATTGTAGCTAATCCTACATTTGTACACTAAGATATAATGAACATTCTACCCCTGTCATCAATAATATCAAATCCACTTGTCGGAATAATTTCGACCATCCCAATTCCGCTTATAGCCTCGACAAAAGCATACTGAGCGCTCAAATTCCGATGCCACATGTTGGCGAATTTGTATGATTTACATCATTAATCAGTCGATTTTAGCACCAATTTCTTATCGTCTTATTTCGTCTGAAGCGATAATACTAACTGTTAATAACTTCGTTAAAAAAAACATAGATATATATATATATATATATATATATATATATATATATATATATATTCAGCAAAAACATTATGGAAAAATTATTGATAAATAACTTTGTTCGTCTGCCTTTTTATATCGTATCACAATTAAATACTACTTTCACCACGTATATTCCTGAATTTGAAAAAATTTCCTCCTCCCAACGAAAAAAATATTCACCTATAATCGTTTCATTATCTTAATCATTCATTGTCTCTTAATTCTTAAAAAAAAATGTCATTAGAAATATAAAAAAATACTTTCTTCTGCTTCCGTATCGATATATTCTAGCTAAAAGAATAAAAACATTATTTTCTTACCCATAAGTTTATTACCATATCAATTAACTATATATTTGGTTTATTTTTGAAAAACAAGGATAATAAGTTAATAAGTTGAGAAATTATTTCAGATTACGTATGGAATAAATATTAGATCAGTCATGCCTATATATAATAAATTATTATTGTATTTTGAAACTTATTAGGTAAATTATGAATAAATGATGTCTATAGAAACCATTCGATCGTGTCATAAAGGTACAGAATCAATAAATTCTTGCCATAAACGACAAATATAAAAATTGTTTTCGCGCATTTTCGCGATGTGAAAAAATATATCCTCGCACATCTGGGCCGAGTATTTTTCAAACGCAAAAAAATAACGCCGTTTTGTCACTTTTTATATCCTATTCATCTCGGTGTGTCCACTATAATGCTGCCAACAGTGGATCGAGAAAAAAAAAACAGATTTAACAAAGCAACTATATCAATGTTTCGATTTATAATATTTTTGTAAAAGATAAGGGGAAAAAATATCTCTACGCTCGGTGATAGAATTAAAAAATTGCTTAGATGAAAGATTATTTATTTTACCACTCAAGAATGAGTCGAAATGTGAATAATGAATTTCATGAAAACCGTAGCAAATATTAACGATGCGAATAACCGCATAATCACCCACACCAAAGAGCTAAGCAGCGAGCTTTCCGCATTCTAAATCGGAAAACGCTAATAACATAACTCTCGTCAATTAACCGCGAGCTTAATGCTCGACGGGCCGGCCACGTCCCTTCGATCCACCCGCGATCGCCAACATTATGAAGCGCGAACTGCAACCCTACCCCCTCCCTCCCATCCAGCCGGATCAAACGCACTTCGCGCCCACGCACGCGGCGCTTCCGTAAGGCCGCGCGTTCTCCTCCGAACAACAATTACAAACTCGCACGCGCGCCCTCGACACCGCAATGTCCACTCCACTGTAAAATGTCAATCAGAGTTTGGCTTGCACTGCATCACGAGTGAAGCGTGGAGGATGGTAGGCGAAAGGGGGTGGAGCTCGCAGCGGCACGTCCCGCACGCGCGCCAAAAGGGAGATGCATGCATTTGGCATCTATGATCCTCGGTACGCGCACGACACAGTCGTCCGATTGTCCTATATGTGTGTACGCGTGTGTGGGGGGTGTACGTATAAATGTATACATATACGGACCGCCACACGGCCAATATCCGCTATATCTCGTCGAGCCTTTACCCCCTCCTCCCTATCAACCTCTTGCCGCGCGACAATCGGCGTAACTGCAGGGGCGCACGCGGGAACGCGGCCTCGTCGTCGTCACGGGCGATAATTGCGCGGCACGCTCGCATTATGCGCGTTCTCGCATATATAACAACGTATAGGTATATACGAGCGCATGGCCGACCACTGGCGTCGGTCGCCGGTCCTCGGGATTTTCTCACCGCGCGAGCCGACGGCGCGACGGCGGCGTCGCGCCCCGTCCGGCTTGGTAACTATATACATACATATATATATATATATATATATATATATATATATATATATATAATCCGTTCTCCCCGCGCATGCGGGGAATTTACGAGCTTCCAGGCGGCTGGATGCTAAGAGAGATCCGATGTTATGGATTATATACTACGCGCGCGCGTCGGCCACGGAATCGTGAAAATGCGATTTATCGCGCGAGATGGATGTCGTGTATATACTCACACATGTGTGTGTAGATATATATATATATATATATATATATATATATATGCTACGTTAATAATTAAAGCAGAGTCAATTTTTAGAATAATTTCCGCGACATTTCTAAGAATACGATTTCAATTTTAAACAAGAACAATAATTTGTTGGTATTATAGAGAATTTAATTTTAGTTAATAATACGGGTTTATAATTATAATAGATATTGTGATTAGTTTATCATAGAGGTCCTTCATAAATCATGTGTTCTCATTTGGCATTAGTAGCCCCACTTACCGGTTATTTAAACAACCGCGGTTTTTTCTATCCACCTCTCTTACAAATGGACCGTAATTTTTTGACAATGTAAAATAAAAAATGCCTATTAGACAAGATAAGTACATTGAAAATAAATAATATATACTCCTTTAAAATTTAAATTACTATATGTATTATTCGAATAATATAATGTACATCTAAATAAACGAGAAAATAAGTAATTTGTGGAAATGATTTATGATAGAAATATATTTTTATCTTGTAGCAGGTTCCTCGGCCTATTATACGGTTGCTGATGTGTTATTCTAAGTGCTAAGTAATACCGAGTATAATTGCTCGTACAATTTAGCAGATGCGTTAATACTAATCAGTGCAACACTAACATTACGTTCGACACGGGCATTATAGGTGTCTAGCTATTACTGAATTTGGATTGGGCACGATTTGCTATCGAATAAAAAGTTACGTAAATTTTCAAGCTAATGCCATCTTTTTTTGTATATTTGTATCTTCTAAGTAACCGTTGGCGTATTTTTAAAGTGTATTTTTAGTAGAATGAAAATCCTAGTAACTGCGATTTATAATACTTACCCTTTACTCACCTCGTGTAATACATCGTTTTTTTTCATCGCAACCTCCTCCAAATTTTAAACATTAACAAAAAATGCATAAAAAGTGTAACAATTTAATTGTTTCAAAAATGAACTTTTCATGATAAATTAAAAAAAATATATAAATATATATATATATATATATATATATATATATATATATATACATAATGTAAGATGAACAACTTTGCGAGTAATTATAACTATATTTATATATTTTCCCATAAGTGGCATATCGAAGTGATCAGTAAAATGACAACTCTTATTCACTATTTTTCGGGTAGGTCGAATTTTTCAAAAGACACCTCCTGTTCGATCCACCAGTAAAAAATGTAACTCCCGACTAAAATAATCTCCCTTTCAGGATACCAGTGAGAAAGTTACAATAAACAAAGAAATCTTTAGATGAATTTTTTGGCTGGTCGCGTATTTAAAAAAAACATGAACTTATTCGAATCATTGGAAAAATCTCAGAATAAAATTCTTCTCTGTGTGTGTGTGTGTGTGTGTGTGCGCGCGCAAAGGTGTATGTCAAGAATACAAGATTTCTTGGCGGGTGCTTAACGTAATGATTCATTGATGGTGAAATATTCGCTGAAAAGTTTTTCGATGTACCTAATTAAGAGATAATGCGTGAAAATGCAAAAAAGTGAATTTGCACGGAGAGGCGGAGCGCTCCGAAGTTCGTAAGTTAAGGACGAGGCCGATGACGAAACGTAGTAAGAAGGGGGCTACTTCATACACATTCATTTTATTCACAAACAGGCTACTTCATACAAATTTACTCGATAGAACATCGTTCCGAAGAAAAGTTATTCACTATAAGTGAAAGTAGATGTTATATACTGTATTTGTAAAATGAAAAGAATGTCAACGATAAAATAAATTAACACTTGTTAAACATACTCAATACCTTCCTCAGCAATTAGTGTTGCATTATATTCAGTTTTTCACTAGAAATCATAATACAAATTACACAAATTGCATTCTTTTAAAAAGGAATTTTTTACATTAAACGTTCTCTTTTATTTTGAATATGACTGGAAAATTTGGTCATCTTTTTCTCATAGTATACGTATATTCATCATTTTAAAATAGACATAAGATATTCTTAATATTAAATGTTTTGGAATGGTTTCCAATAGTCACCGCTGTTTAAAAATTTGTTTCGGATGAATAAAAACAAATTTTATTTTTATTTTTATACCGATGTATCGAGTGACTAAAAAATTATAGCACAATATCGATACCAACCGCTAAAATCACTTGAAGGTGAATATAATTTTAAACAAAATATAATTTCAAATATTATTTTAAAGAAAAAAAAATTTATCTTAATTGATAAATGTTAATAAGTATTGCAAACCCAAGATTAATGTTCTAAGTAGCAGTGGGTGCATTGCAACAGACAGTATATATTTTCATCTCGAATGTTCATAAAATATAAAAAAAAATAATAAAAGTAAAACAAAATTAAATTAAAAAAATTAACAATGGAATTTATAAGGTATTGCGAACAATCTGAATTATGTAAATAGATCGACTTCTTCGATACACAAAGTGACACAAACCAAAGAGCTCACAAGTCTGTGACTTATGAGCGTTCTTTAGTTCGTTTCCAATTTTATTCTGAATATTATATTTTACCATGCTGCAAGAAATTTTATTGCAAGTATTTTTTCCATTCTCTACGCCCATCGAATGCGGAAAAAATAATTCTGATTCATAATATATACCGAAAGATATACAATACAAGTTTGTTCAGAATGACCAGGAATTTTACCGTAATGCCTAAGGGCATTTTACAAAATGTATGCAGATTTCTCAGATTACCATATTACCCGAAACATATGCAATATATATATATATATATATATATATATATATATATATATATATATAATAAAACTAATTACCGCCCCTTATAAGAGCCGCCCGGCCATGGAGATAAGCACCACAAAGGCTCTTTACAGCTGTTTGGGCTGGTTGGGCTTTCCATTTTAAACGCTTTCCATACTTAAAACAAACAAGATCTCAAAGGAAAGGCACATCGTAAGTAATTAATTAGAAAAAAAAATAATCCTAAAAACAATAATGAAAATCAATAATTTGTACACATTTTAGCCATCTGCACATCTAGGAACGAAACCTATAACTGCTACGAAGAAGCAAAATATTCGTTAACACTATTCTTTCCATCTCTCTTTATACAGTTCAATGAATTTATAAAGCTAACAAAATCGTTTTTCTCAATTTAGTGATAAACTTCGTATAAACACTTCTTCACTCTAGAAAATAGTTTGCGTGTTAATAATAATAAATATTATGAGAAATGATAGGATAAAAAAAATTGTTGAAAAGTATTGTATAAACTTATTTAATTAATATTCCGTATTTATGATAAGGATAACGTTTAATTTCGAACGGGAATGTGTATTTGAAAGGGATTAAATAAATATACACTTAATTTTTATTTACTAAAATATTAAGTTACAATTATCGAGAACGCCTTTAAAATTAAACTAAATTATACGAAAGGTCACAGTTACTTATAGAGATGTCTTACCGTCGTACTTTAAAAACTCGTTTAAAACAATGAGAGGAGGGCTAAGAAAAGAGGCTCCGCAATCCCTCCCATGCTGCGTCTCGGTCCCAATGTCTTTGGAACGGGAACAGGCCCTACCGCAGACGGCCGTCGCGGGGCAGAATCGCCCGGGAGCTCTTCTGGTATCGGCGCAGGGCCCAATATTCACAAGCCCGTGTCACCTTACCACCGCTAGTACATTGCCGTAATACACCCGTGTTACACAACGTAGTCGACGATCTGAACAATGTCCTATTCACGAAATTGTAAGGAAATCGCACATCACCGCTCAAAGAAAATCGATCTATCGCGACCGATTTTTTGGTAGACAGCTTGACAGACGGAAGCACACGCGCGTTCGATCAGACCTGATCAACATTGGATCGAAATTGAAAATCTCTCCCGCCCGTGCACGTTCGAAGAGCTCGGTGTCTAAACCCGAGACCCGGTCTGATCGGTAAAAGGGGAGAGGGGTCCATCTCCATCGAATCGCCGAAACATGGTGACCGTCCCAAGTATACGTATTGCATAGGTCTCTTTGGAGAAACGTATATTGCAGGTTTTTAATAGATGGATTATCCCTAGGTCATCGGTATTAAGAGAATGCGAAATTCACAGATGCGCATCAACTGTCTATGTATACAAGCTGTTAGTGCGGGAGATGATTGTGAATCTTGAACGTTCCGTTTCAATTGTTTTGAATAATCGAATGAATTTTATTCCATTAAATTTAATTAGCGAAATTAATAAAAATGATTACATTTCAAAAATAGTTATATGCATAAATAATGTAAAAAGTAATAGTTGAATGCTTTATTAGGCAATATAATTGTAAGATTGACTATAGATCCACCAACAAAACTAATTTAAACTTTTTTGAATTTATTAATTTTTACTCGTTATGCATTCATTAAATGAACAGATTTTATCAACATATCCATATTTTATTTTCTTAATTAATTCATGAGCATTAAGATTTCAATCACGAAGACTTTTTTCATACATTATGCGTTGAAATAAATATCTGATATCGCAGAACAAGCTTGCAGAGATCGGTTTCGCTTACTTATTACTTCTTGGTTACACCCTAGCTAAGGTATAATTTATAAAAAAATGACTCTACATGCTTTTCATTTGTCGTATCGGCGAATTTTTTTTTATAAATTTTATATGATTTTGCATAATATCGCTTTTTTATTTTCTCTTTCTTTTTCTGATGAATGCTGTCCCGTCAAAAGTTGGAAAAAAATGTTATCGACAAGTCAAAAAATTTGAATAGATATGAAATTAGCTCGACTACTTTTTCGATAGTACGGCAGTACTGCTTATTGTGTAAACAAATAGCATTAGTTATAATACGTTTTTTAGTTGCTATAACCATTTTAATAATTTTATTCTCTGCCTATTTATTAAGAACTGCTGCATGGTATTTTTTAAATACATAAAAACTTTTTGGTAATATGATACCGATAAGCTTTCCTTACAAAATTTCATTCATTTTCTTCTTCGTTGTTTATTTGATCTGTGACGTATCAAAGAACGAATATTTTCAATTCTTAACATTCGATTTTTCATATAGAAATTAACAGATTAGTAAGAACTTGACAGAGAGAATGAAGAATAGTGAATAACATAAGAAGGTGTTAACTTATTGCTTCGTTAACCCATTATATTGAACACTTATTTTTTATTTTAAATTAAAAAAATTAATTGAAACTAAATCGGGGACAAGGAAAATTGTTTGCCCTTTGAAAAAAGTGATCACTTCATTTAATGTCGAGACGTTCATGCTTATTCTTCTGAATAGAAAATTCAATTATCTCTGTAATATTTGATGGAAATTGATCCATCCTTTTAATGTATTAAAATAAAAATTATTTCAAAAAATTTTCTGTCAACTAACGAATTTACATAAGAAGCTTGTCGGACTAACAGGAAGCAAAAATAAATTTGCAAGATAAAACGTGAACAACTGGATGTGCATGGCAAATATATATTTCGAATTTCCTAACTATTCAGAGACTCTTTGAATAACAATACTATCTATTCAAATATTGATCCAAGATTCATTAAATTATTAAATTATTTCATATTAAAAAAAAAAATAATTTCACTATTTTGGATAATATCAAATGAATAATAATTTTCCTTTTTTGCATTGTATCATATATAGTATATTTTAATCTAAAAAATAAATAATACAAAATGGTAATTATCAACACTGTAATATAAAAGAATTTTGTACTAGGAATTACGAAAATATATAACTATAATGAAATTTTTTTAAGAAATATTTATTCATCCCGAAAATTATTTTCTATTATATTTTAATGAATATTTAAATACGGCCATAATAAGAGAATAACTTTTTTTTAATAAAAACTTTTTCAATTTAAATTCTTATGATAAAATGTTGTATATGCATGATGGCGAACAAAATTGTTTTTAGATCAGTTAGTCATTACTGTTTTGTCCCTTAGTTATTAGTAATACATATATATATATATATATATATATATATATATATATATATATATATAAGTTGTTTGCATATTAATATAGTGAGCTGTTTTATTTAAACAAAATTTAATAGTGCTTCAAAAATTATAGTTCCAGAATTAGAAAGACTGAAATTTATAACTAAAGCAATAAAACTTTAACACCCTATATTATTAAATCATATATTAGGATTGAAATAATATTACATATAATTTCATAAACTTAGAATCTATTGACTAATTTTTAGTATTTAGGAAACAATTACATTACACAATTTATTAATATGTATTCACCAGGTATTGACAATGGCCACTATAGTTTTTACAGAAATATTAAAAGTCTCAAAATAAAAGCTTGTTCTACAAATATATTAAAAATTAAGAAAATCTATTCTATATAATAAATTATTGTATTTATAAAAAAAAATTGCATCAAAATCAAAGGGTACTTTCAAAACATCCTACCTACGAAATAATTAACGAAACTATTCATAGAATTACAAACAGGTTTCACATACAGAAACCAAAAAGCAGCCCAATAGCATTCTCCAATATCTCTTCTACCCTTGGCATTGATACCGACAGTCCTTTTGCACGGATACTCAACAGATCGACACTTCGCCAACCCCGCACTTCGCATGCACAACCGAGCTGACGAAATTGAGTGGCGCACCCACACCATTGCTCGGCCCGGCTCAGCCCGCAAGCCGAACTTTCGCACGTACACGCGCTCGTAAGGGAGAGAAAGGAATAAAGGGTTAAGAGGGAGGGGGACGGAGAGAGAGAGAGAGAGAGAGAGAGAGGCGCGCGCCGTAACGAGGATAACCTCTCGTGCAAAGAACGTCGCGGAACGATGACCCTCGAGATATTCTATCTACGCCCTCGCCCCGCGTCGCGCGCTGATCTGGGCGCATAGGAGAAAGGCGAAAGATAACGGAGACTGCCATGATTAATTAAAAAACTCCTTCATCGGGCCGCGTGGATACTCGAAGCCGTAACGTAAGCAAGGAAGACACAGAGTGGGTGAGAGATAGAGAGAGGGAGAGAGAGAGAGAGAGAGAGAGAGAGGGAGAGAAAGAGAAAGAGCTAGAGAAAAAGATGTAGGAAGGACGTTGATTCCCGAGAAAAAGTGTCGAAGAAGATGTCCGTTCAAACTTGAGCAAGTTTCGTTATGGATAAGTCGTTTCCTTTACAATTTACATTTCAGAGTTCCTTTTTACTTTAATTGCCTGCTCGTTGAGTTCCCATAAAATCAACTGTGATTGGAAAATTTTCTTCTCGGCATCAATAACGAATGGGACGAATGAAACGGAAAAATTACAAGTCTAATTTGGTTAGATAGAAAGTGATAAGTCGACATTTATATAGAAATCGGTAATATTAAATTCTAGGACTGAATATTCTACTTAATTATGATATTTTAGAAAGTGTTTATTAAAATATAAAACTATCTGATGGTTATTAAAGCCAAATTTGAAAATTTTCAGAACAAGATAACATAATTGCAATTGAAGAAGTTTTAGTAAATATTATTATTTTAATATACTTTTCTTACTACAGATCGAAAGCATGAACGTTAGCATGTCTTCTTTTCGGCTTACACGTACTATCCGGATTTGTCCAAGTTTGAAAATAGCGAATGAAAAGAATAATATTCTAATATTCTGAAGAGGCCATGTCTGCACAATAAGGAGATATTACGAAGCGAGCTGAAACTCTGCCTCTATTAATTTTAACGAAAGATCTTTTTGTAGTCGAATCGTGTATAGTTCTTTTTACAGCTCGGTTATAAAATCGCCCAATAATGAAGAATAATATTCACCTATAACGAATTACAGTTTTCGAAATAGTCTGTCAGCATTAATGGTTACGAATCTCGCAAAAAAGTAAGCGCTATAATTTGGCCGATGAGGTGCCTTAGCTTGTTTTAGTGCAGATTCATCCTTGTTAGCTTATCATGGTAAACACCCAATCTTAATTTAGGTGAAAATTTATTTACTTATATTTTTCGAATGACAATTATTAATATCGCTGTGGCTTTTGGCGGAAATCTAGTATTTATAAATTTTCAAATTTATCTCAGAGAATACGAAAATGTTTTTAAATATTTCGAAGAAAACTTACAGATAACATCAAAGTACATATTATCTGCTAAGGCAGTCGTGTATCCGAATCTTCTGAATACTTACTTATGCCATTTATTCTTGAGAAAGTACTTGTGGGTATAAAAAAGCATAAATCAAAAGAGATTTCTTTCAATTATATCTGCATTATCTATTTAAAATATTTTTTTTAGATTTGTCCTGTTTTGAAAAGCCATAATTCTCACGAAAATTCAAAAATTCTCCAAAGCCACCCCGATATTCATAATCCTATAATTTTTAGCAAAAACCAGAATAGATGCTTGGGTTCTACCCCCAGTGTATTAACAATCTTATACACCTTGGCTGTTATATCACCTATCATCGTATCGTGGATTCCTGGAGTAGGAAACATAACAGAAAGTGCAGAATGTTAAGCTTCGCTTATGCCCATATGTCACACTCAATATGTGTGAAAATACATACTTATAAATCGATATAATCGAACGTGCACGGACAACTTAATTTTTATGAAGCTTTCCTATAGTTTCGTAAGGCGTCTCATTTTATCTTTCATTGCATCATGTTCAATCATCACATAAAAATTCTGTTTCATGAAAATGTCTCGAATTCTTCTATTGTATAATAAACTAGACATAAAAAAACAATCACAAACTTGATTTCCATTCTTTTCAGTAATAGAACTAACTGAAAATATCGTCATATACACAACTAGCGTCACCTAGCTGAGTTTTCAGTAGTAGTAATTTCAATGGAAATTTCAATCTCTAAATAACTTTTCAAAATCCATTTGCAGCATGTTTCACTTATGTTATCAAAATTGATAAAATAAGATCAAAAAATTCTTTCCGTGAGCATTTTGAGCTATCGGATAAAATCCATATTCGAACTGAATTATTTTATATTAAAAAAGTGACATGAATAAATATATACAAAAGAAATTCAAAATTCTATTATCTGTAAGTCGATTTAATAATATTTATCTATTCTAAAAATAGATTATATATAGTCCTTTAATATAGTACTTGAACATAGTACTTGAATAAACAGCTATTTATAATTTATTTGATAGGCATTTAGAAATGCTTTTATTGTCAAAGCCAGTAGATTGGAGCTTAAATCGATGCCTAAGAATTCAAATCACATGCTCTGTCGACTACAATAAGTATTACTTTAAAAATTGTAAAAATTTCAATGCTCTTTGGTACCGCAACTGACTACCGCTGTGTAATGGAAAAATAAATAGAATATCATTCAAACATAAAAATAATTTTAATATTATGTCTTAAAATTTAGTCGCAACTAGAATAAGTATTTTCCTTTGAGTCTTAGTTTACCTTGCAATATTGAAAGATTGAAAAATTAACAAATTTTCTTCTGATAAACTTACAAATGTGAATCAAATCTTTTCTGAACAATTTATTCGCAAAAAATGAATTATTAATTATTCGTGAATTCAATTCTTCAATTTGCACCACACTTCCAACAGTAAATTTTTCATGCTTTTTTATTTAATTTAAAAAGTTCTGTAGTACTTTCTATCAGAAGTTTAACGGTTTACTGCCAATGAAAAGTTTGTTTGGATCACTGGACACGTTTTATCCGAATAATATGACTGGTTAATTGCCTCTTAAAATCTATAAAAAAAATATTCAATTGAAATATTAAATTATAGTATACGTGGAATTTAAAAAACAAGTACGTAAAATCGAACATGAAATAAAAAATATTTTCGATTTTTAATGAATCAGCTTCAATGCTGTAAAATAATTTAATTTCAGAATTCTATGACCGTAAACCCTTTATTAGTTTCCAGTTTCCCAATACTTTTACAAAATATTGATTGCAGTAATATTTTCAGATATTTTTTTCGATTTTTAAATAAATATCATATTAAATATAGAAAACAATCGTATTAATTTGTGTATTATTCTACTGCATATGAAATTCATACCATTTTAATTTGATTTATCTAGACACATTTAATTTAAAAAAAAATTTAACTAAAATCTAATACAATCACAGCATAAAATTCATATGAACAAATAAAGTATATATTAAACTAAATAAATTAATTTCAGTAAATGGAGTTTTGAATTGAATTTTTATATCAAAATATAATTCTCAATAATTTATTTACACTTTTTTCATTGCCGCAAAACTTCCGAAAATTTCACAGAAGATGATCTTTGTGTAAAGTAAGAGAAATTGAACGAATTATAATTAATTTCAATGGAAGTTTATAGGTCACCTTCAGCAGACGCAGTAGTTATGAAATTAATCGCAAAAATTCAGATTATGCAGTATGCCAGCTAAGTTTCTTACTCGCTTAAAGCTTACCAGTTTTACACATGCGTCTGCATCCTATATACGGGTATAACTATCTATGCATCGGGATTGCGCTCGATTCCACAACCCCACTTCCACACAAATGAAAAACCACGAATTAAAAAACCGCGAATCCAGCGTTGCCTTTCCCTTGGTAACGCCCCTCCTCGGCACATTATTTTGTCTCCGTGTATATATTCTAAGGTTAATTTCAATAAAAGTCCGCATGAATATATATATATATATATATATATATATATATATATGTGTGTGTGTGTGTGTGTGTGTGTGTGTGTGTGTGTGTGTGTGTGTGTATGTATGACTTGCTTAAAATAATTGCCATAGGGTAGAATGCTTCTCATATCCTCGTATAATGTATGAAAGTATATACACCACGTTGAAATTCGAATGCTTATAGCAGCCACGTAATTCGAGGAATTCGCAACTCTGTCGAGGCGGATCGCGCGGAAGGGACGATGTGTGAGAAGGGGCGGGTTTTAAGCTGTTGCGCCACATAGCTGCTCGCCCTAGCAAGCGCATATATATATATATATATATATATATATATATATATATATATGTATGTATGTATGTATGTATGTATGTATGTATGTATGTATGTATGTATGTATGTATGTATGTATGTATGTATGTATGTATGTATGTATGTATGTATGCATATGTATATGTGGTTGTGTATGCGTTATGTATATATACGAAGAAAAGCCGCGACCGGGTGGACGTATTTCAATTTAGAAATGGGGTCACCCCCCGCAGACGCGCGTCGAGCGCCAGAGAAACGCGAATTAAAACAAGAAAAAAACAGCCAGGAGATGGGGGTGGGCGAAAAAAAGGAAGAAAGGCCGATGTTTTTCCCGGTCGCGGGCGAATGAAATTTGTGCTCGCGCGCGCGCTTTATTTTCCTCGAGGCGGCGCGGCGCACAGGCGCACGGGGCTCGCTCAAAAGAGAAGCCGCGCGGAAAAGCTCCTCCATCCCGCGACGTCCCCTCCCACCCCACCCGCTCTGTTACCTGAAACGTTCCCAGAGAAAAGTCTTTCGCGGAAAATGTGTATAATTTTTCAATTAGCTTGTCTTTGTAAACGCAGAAGTCAAAAGTTGAAGGAATTTTAAAGACAATTTATAAAAGTTAAATTCTACAAATTTAATGTCAATGCATCATTGAAAATGGGTAAATAACATTCTTACTCTCGGCAAAAATTGCTACAAATTAATTTCCATGAGAAAAAATTTGTATACAAATATTAATCAAATAGAGCTTTATCAAAGCAAAGTTGGTTATTTACGAAATTCTGCTATTTAATCTTCTGTAAAAATAATATTTGGCAGAACTCATTAATTTTCAGAAATGCGCTAAAGACTCGTAAGTAAGTACACGCAGTTTCAAATATTAAAAATGAATGTCCCGCTCCCTAATTTATGCACGTCTCGTATTTCCGTCCTCCGACTGCTGCTTTCGTCGGCTGGAACGCAAAAAAAAATTCATTCACATTTGCAATTTTCTTCTTGTCCTTCGTTTACGGCTTAACAGAGAATTTGAAAAATAATTTTTAACTGCATTCGCCACAATTTGTTAGCCGCCGACTTCGACCAACGTTTTTAATCTTATTTTCTGTGCCCCTATTATATTTCCCTCTAACGCGATACCAAAAATGGAAATTAAAAAATGACTAACAAAAACAAAATATAATCATAGATGTCAAGAGGAATCTAGTGAAAATATAAAACAAATGGAATATCTGATAATAAAATGGGGTTGATAAAAAACACGAATTTTAGAGTGGCGAATGAAATTTGAAATAAAAAGATTATTTTAGCTGTTCAAATGGGGAACAAAAATAATAGAACAAGCGAATGCACCGTAAGCTTTGTACAAATAAATCACGTCGTTCGGATATCACAAAGGATGTCAAAATAAATAGACCGGAGCTAAAATCAAATGCTTTAATTTCAAGTGAAGTATAAAAAATAAATAAACCTACAGCATAACATTGTTATAAAAAAATAAAATAAAATAAAATTCGTACTCCTGTTAATTTGTCCTTTTTGTAAACGGAACTCAATACTCACTCTTTATTTTTCTCTCTCCCTTTCTCTGAAAAGTAACCAAACTAAGTTACTCGAACTCTCGGATCTGAATAATTTCCTCATACAGTCAACAAAGATGAACACTGAAGGAAAGAATGAAGTTCAACCGCCACGGGGTCGGCATGAGACCCCCCCCTCCAACCCTTACTCAACGACGTCCGCGATTTCGAAAGACTCCCGGCGTCCTCCGCCCGATTGCGACTCGCGTGCATTCAAAAAGCCCTCCCCCACCCCCGCCCCACTAGCCATTTGAAACAATCTCGACTTTCCTCGCAACGCGGTATAAAACACGGGATTTTCTAACTATCGCGAGCGATTGTGCTCTTTAATTGCTTTTTCGCGTTTAAATGAATCCGAACGCGGGCGGCACGCGCGGAGCGTGCGCGCGCGCGCAGGCAGGCAGGCGAGCGACTATTTTTCTACCCTTCTTTTTGGCTCCTTTCCTCTTCTTTCGCAGCGATTACTCCGAGGCTTTTGATTCCTTTAATGCGATTAACAAAATTTATTTCCAGCCTGACGCTCTCGCTTCTTTGTCCTCCAAGCACGTCCGTAAAAAAACTCAGGTGAACTATCTAAATATTTTCTCTCCTTCGTACGCAATAATTGTTACTGAACGGAAGATTTTAAAAATAATTCGATTACACCTAAAAGTTTCAATAATAAAAATGGTAAATGATAAAATGAATCGTCTATTTCGTGCACCGAAAATGAAACTTAATATCATCTGCATGCATGTTAAATATAATTTAATTAATGAATGGATGAAAATTATTTGACAGTAATCATAAAATTTTAATGAATATAACGAATATAGCGATAATACAAAAAATCAACACAAATACAATTCATTAGAGTTATATTAATACTGAATATTAGAGCTATAACAGACTAATGCGATTTAATATATTAAACTATGACAAATTTTTTTTCTGTGCAGTGTACGCAAATATTTACGCTTTTTCAACAAATAATTATTTAGATTAAACTGTGTTTTTATAATTTGAACTGATCCAGTATATTTAAGAACTTAATTTTACTTTAAACAATCTCTAAGATGTTTTGTATCCAAAAGAATCATAAGCATTGATTATTTTACTTACGTACCAAATAATATTCAACACAATTTACAGTGTTTTTTTGTTAAAAGAATTTCAACTTTATCTATTTCATTTTATAACGCATTTTACATAATTATATATATATATATATATATATATATATATATATATCAAATTAAACCCTAAATGAGTATAAAAAGTCTTATGGAAAACATTTTTAATCTAAATTTGCTTGATTATAAAATTTGAGTTAAAATATTAAAAATTCTGTTAAATGATATAGAGTTACCAGACTATACACAAGTTTTTGTGTATTCAAAGCGTCCTAAAAATTTCATAGTTTGATCAAATTTAAAAATTAATTTATTTATAAAAATACATAAGAAGTGCTATATTTCACAAAAAAATCATACTATTTTAGATCTAATATTAACTTATAAAATAATATATTTTATAAATCCTTATGATACTCTCATATTTGCTTATTATTAAAAATGACAACTAACTAATAGTACGTTTAATAACATATATAAACGTAGTTAGAATTTGGTGATAAATCACCAAACCAATAAACGTAGAATATTCAAGTAGTAGAACACTATATTTGACTCGACGGGAATTTATACATCGCTTAGATAAACAGAAAGTCGTGTTTGTTTGTTTACTGCTCAAAAGCAACATACTCTTGATGGTTTGACATGCTATCAATAACAATCCATTGACAGAGATCCAAAATCGATTAAAATAATTAAAACGTAGGAATCCTTCGGCCACGTCCATAGAATAGAGACATATGAGGTTAGGTATCCAACCGGAAAATAAGATCATTTGCATCGTCACGGTAAAATGCACAGTTAGGCAGTTATATTCAGAGTAGGTGAGTTATAAGAGAGATAATCATAGGACTTGTCACTGTGTCTATACGTTCGAGATTATGGCAAAAACACAAGTATAAACCAAAGCTATTTTTACTAAAAAAGTTATTATATTGTTTAAAAGCGCGTAAATATATAGATTCACATAGATTATTGTAATTATTCTCTTATTTAATGCGAATAGTTTCATTTTCAATTTCATTAATTATTGAAATAATTATATATTTTTAGAAATATTTTTCAAATTATTTTTTGATAACTTTATTTCACTCTTATTTTAGAGAACTTTCATTTTATGGACATTTATTTTCTATTTTATTTCCGACCTTCTGTGATATCGAATTAAAATATACTTTGTACATAAATCTATGTTACTCAAATTTTCAACGAAAGCTTCACATATTAAATTATTTATCAACTTATCTATTTGAAATGCGCACTATTCAAATTTAGTATCAGATGAAAGGATTCAAGTAGATTAAACCAATGATCGTATTATTTTACAAAGAATTCTTAATGAATTTCAGAGAATTAAAACCAGATTTTCATGACGATTTAACGATAAATTAATTATGCTAATAACATTGTCATTAGAAGAACATACTGTTCGTTGTATTTCTTCAACAATAACTTTATACGAAAAGGTTATTAAGCTTTGGCTCCTAGCGATTATTCTACTTATGGAAAAATGAACTCGTGAAAAAAACGAGACGAAAAATCTCGTTATAAGCTCGTCGTTTATATCTATTCATCAGTTTTTTCTTTCTTTTTTTCTAGAATAAAGAGCATTGAATACAAAAGTGAACGAAAGTTTGGAGTGAGCATCGGTCGCGGTGAATACGCGGTGCCACCGTACCCAATAGCCGAAACAAGCCTATATATATGTATATATGTATATATACATATATATAGGCATATATACATATATATATACATATATATACATATATATATATATATATATATATATATATATTTCGCGCGTGCAGTGTCGGGCGCAGCTTTAGTCAGGCCATAGACAGATTTTGGTAGGGGCCTATATAAATAACCTATTTGTGTTTCAAGTTTGAAATGAAACACAATTTTTTAGAATATATTATTAATAATTTTTTATTTGATTATAAATTATTAATCAGAGATGATGTTATAACAATACATCTGGATTGGCTTACTTTATTTTTATCTAAAAATATTTGACATAGTTTAGTTTCGTCAAATTCGATATTATTTTAACTATTTGAAATTTTTGAAAATTTGGATTTCAAAATTCATTTTTAATACTGGCTATAGAGAAGTTTCTGTAACCTAGAAGCTCTTCTGTAACTCTAGAAGCTCTACAAACTACTTTTTATCTTGCAGATACATAAAGATTTTCTTATCTAGATTATTATATATATCATATGACTATTCAATATTCAAGAAGTATTTGTAGTATAGAAAAATAAAAAAAAGATCGAGAAAGATTCTCCTACATTTTCTTCTTCTATTTGAATCGTTCGCGGCGCCCCTAAGTGCTCTGTCTAAACTGAAATTAAAAATTTTTTAACTTACTTGTTAACTCAAGCATGCTATTCTGATGAAAGTTCCTAAGCTAAAATTTAATTACTTTCTTGTAGAAATTTATTCTATTTTTATATTGTACAAATCAATGAAGAAAAAAACTTTTTTTTTATTAGTGGTTGATGGAAGCTTTTTATTGATGACGGCTTATAAGCAGTGTCTGGTCGCCCTGTTTCTTCGTCCGGCACTGTATATTTGTATATTATACAGCGGAAACGAAAGAAAAAGCAGGGAGGAAGAGAGAAGCAGAGAATTATAGAGAAAGTGACTGACATACGGCGACAGCACGTGAATGTAAAACGCATGTCGCGTCGCACAACAGTTGCACGCTAATAGTCCGCGAGTTGTGGTTGAGAAGGGGAAGGGGAGGTGAAAGGTATACACGAATGGAATTTACGCACGCGTATCCCTCGAACGTACAAGCATAGGGCGATCATAATGAGAGGATTGTGTATGTATGTGTATATATATATATATATATATATATATATATATACACACTACCCATAGTCCGTACTCGTTCCATGATTCTATACATGATGCATTTCGAACGGGGCAACCATGCTGCGGCTGCTGCGCGGCCTCTCGCGAATACGGCTCGTTATCCCAACCATTATTATCGGTGCTCGCGAGAACTGTCGCATGGGTATATATATATATATATATATATATATATATATATATATATATATATATATAAGCACATTGGGCGCGGCTCGCGGAATAGACTCGCGTTCGTGATTTGCGCGCGCGGAACGGCGCTGATTTATATAACTAAAGCATTGATTTTTGAGCCACCCCGCTCACGCGGCAAAGAGAAGGAGCTCGAGCGACCTGGCGGAGGGGGGAGGGATGGTTTAAGCGCCCCCGCTCGACGTATGCCTCCTGCACCGCACGTACATGCGTGCGATTTAATTGGGCTCGTGCGCGGCGAGCGTTTTGACGCCAAATTGCGCCTATTGAACGTAAACGAATCGCGGACTCGGCGGTTCGTTTTTCTGCAGCGGTGAATGACATTTTTCAATTTGAGGAATTGATAATCGTGCCTGGAGTAAATGTTTGATGTTCGATTTTTGGTATTTTATTATTACTTTTTTTTTACTTTATATATTAGATTTTCCTTTTAGCTTCATGACGAATGCATTGGTTGCGAGAAGGTGAAAGAAAATAGAAGGAAAATACTGGATTTAACGTCACAAAAATAAAGCTAACAATCGCTCGAAATTGTAGCTGAAAAAATATGAATTAAATTGTGATTGTAAATTGTTAATTTCCAAATGATCATGAAACCAGTGAAGTAAGCTAACATCGAATATTTTTAACAATTTATTAGAATAAAAGAATCCTTTTAATTGAACTTTAATTACTACTATACTAATTGAAAAAAATATACGTGCGTAATAAAAGTTATGATATTTATTATAGAAAGCAGTGTAAAATCCTGTAACGCGATAGGGAAATTTTAGATACGAAAAATGAAAAATATACGATCTTATCATACGATAAATTCTATCAACTTTAATTGTAATATAAATTTGATTTGTTATGGTTGTTGTATTTTTTTTTTAAATAAAAACTTGAAATGAACTTAAATTTAAATAAAAGTAAAAAAAAAATTTAATTCATTGTCATACAACAATACAGTCACTAGTCACCGTTGGTATTTGACGATTTACTTGATGCTAAAACGATAGCTAGAATTAACTTAATGAAAATTCAGGGCTTTGTTTATGTATGTTCCTTCTCTTTTCCACTAACATCCAGCAAATTTCATCCAAAGTAAGGATTTATGACGGAAAATAGCAACGCTCCCCCGAACTCGAACGTACGACTCGGCTATACATAATATATACGCACACCGTTGATGCGCGCACGTCGTGCAGCCCAAAGTTTCGTCGCGCGTGTACGCACCGCGTATCCCCGCTTTGCCTCGTGCACCCGACGACGACGACGACGACGAAAGCGCGGCGTTAATTACAATTCAATTTGTGCCTTCTTGACGATAAATGATTTGTCGCCAATTTTGCCCTCTACGCGTTTCCCCAGACAATACCCGCCAGTTTCCGCGGTTCTGCAGTATATGTACTTGTGTATATGGCTCCACCCTTTTTCGTGTGAGGTAGAAGGCTCGTGCGCGATAGAGTAGATAAATGTATTCGACTATTTATCTTTATTTTTATTATATTAATTAAGAGAGAAATAATAAAACGAAATAAATATAATTTTTCTAAAAAAGAAGTATGATTTAGAAAAAATAATCTATCTAATAATCGTTAAATTAAAGAATTACTTTAGCAATAAATTTAAAAGCTCTTAGGTTGGTTGTATCGAGTAGGACCATACTAAGTAGGGCTCTTTGCAAAATATTTTTTCTCATCATATTTATCATTTTTAACTTGTATATTTGAGAAAATGAAATTTAAATAAACATTATTCAATTTATTTTTACGGCGATGCTAACATAATTGAATGTCGATTAAACCACCTTAAGAGGATTATTGCTTTTGCGAGATTTCAAAAATTGATTTCTTTGTTTGTTTTAACCTTCAAAAAAACGTCGGTTACAGGGGATGCCGTTTCTCAACATTCATTACTGAATGAAGTATAGGCCTACGTTAAAATTATTTTAAATTAATAAATATGTTTATATTAACTAATATAATGACGGTCATATGTAACATTAGCATCTGACAAAAAAAATATACTGATACAATTACAATAATGTAAAGGATAACACAACTTAAAAGAAAATTGAGAATCCTCATATTAATAGGCTACAAAATAAATTGAAGGAAGTAGTAAAATAATGGAAAAATAAATCTTATATTAATGACATTACGTTTAAAAATTTTAAATGCAAAAATGGCACAATTGCCAAATTGACACAATTGACCTATAAAATCATATCATCAATTAATTTTACAACAGACAATATTGCAAGATTTTTATCAAATATATTAGTTAAGATAGTTGAGAAAATTAACTCTTATGGTAAAGATAGTTGGAGTTTTTATGAAACAGTTAAAAATATTAATATTCCGAATAATTATAAGATGATTTCATTAGATATAGTATCGTTATTCACAAATATACCATTAGATTTATTTAAAGAAATTATAGAATATAGAAATGATAGAAATTATAGAAAAATGGTCAGAAAGTAGTACACACTCAAAATTCACAAAAAATGAATTTATTCAAGTAATACATTTAGTCTTTAATGACACAATTTTTTCTTTTCCAAATAATTTTTATGAACAAATATATGGTTATACAATGGGATCACCTATATTACCGGTCATTGCTAATTTAGTAATGGAAAAATTAGAAAATATTACATTAAATAAGTTAAATTTTGTAGCAGGTTATCCTTCACTAACATGGAATATAGTTTATTATTTGTATTATGTTTATTTTATTATTATTTTATTTTATTATTTTTAATGTTTAATTCAATTTATTTTTAGTAATAAGTTTTATATGAGATTCTTGGGGGATGATAATAAACAAGTACAGTCTGACTGTCATTATTTAGTTAATGTATCATATTATAAAGACTGTCACACCGCTAAAAATATTTATTAATTTAAATATTTGTTAGGTAACAATCCTTAGCATTATTTCCCAATAGAATAAACTCAAATGTTATCAAACAATACGAAAATAATATTGAACATAAAAATTGAACTATTACATATACGTCATTTTAGTAGATATTACGATACATGCTTGCAAAATATCATCAGACTTTAGATTGTATTATGACAGCTTTTTTAAAGTAAAAGAACGTAATAAATACAAATCTGTACGTATCAGAGATGTAGAATATATCTATATATGGATACACGTGCTTCCGGTTTAATCCTCGGCAAATTATCGAAGTATTGACTTGTAGTACACGTTCTGTTACGCAATGGCATTCCATTATCATAATAGTCATAATTCTTCTAATGAAATAGATTAACTTCTCTCTGGTGCAGTAATATCATATGGGTATCTCGAAACGGTGATTTAAATTTAGGGTTACATTCTACGTTTCACTTAATAAAAAGTTAAGTAAATGTTCTGTTTTCATCAGAAAATTCCGTTTAAGAATAACTTTAAAAAAACAGCTCAGCCCCCCATTGATATTTATAAAAAATGTGATTATACGAAACTTATGAAATATACACGATAGACCAACTATTACAATGAATTTATATATTTTATTTCAGATTATTTTGCTATTAATTTTTTAATTTCTTTTTGGTATTTATTTTATAAGTCATTTTTTTAGTCTAACATATCATTCTCAATAAATTGTACAATAAAGTATTAATCATATAGAAATCTATTACTTCGTATTCAACGAAAATTCGATGTACCTTGCAGTATATCAAATATATAGTCGATTGGATTCTCTATTATGTTTTTAAACATGTTTTTTTTTAAATAATAAATAAAATAATTCCTTAAAATGCCAGTGTAAAGGAAATTTTTTGTAAAATTTCAACTTGATTAATTGCTTTATAACGAAAAATCACGAGAGTCGTCCTTCAGTCAATTCGAATTCGTGAATAACCACTCATTGCCATGCACTATTTTAGCATTCATCCGTGCAGCGTATAATCAATGTCCACTGCATTATTCTACCGGCGTAATTTTCCTTCGGGGGAAAATTTTTGATTTTACAAAGTTCCCGCGCAGATTTGCGAGGACTAACGACTAATTTGATAGGCAATGTGAAATACCGCGAGTTCTGCCTCCCCCCCCCATCCCAGTCCCTCACTCGTCCCTATTTTCGGTCTCATTTCACCATAGCGCAGCCGTGAAAATCCCTCAATGGTCGCTAATTTCACGGAAAAGGCGAAAGTTAGTTTCGCCGTCACGGGCGCTGGAGCGGAGGGGGGGGAGAGTTTTGAGATTGTATAGTTCGCAGCGAGAGCGGCTCTCGAGGCGTTACCTGGCGCCGAGCGCTATCAAAATTCGATTAAAGCGGGTCGAGCGCGGCTCTCTCGCTGCTGCCACGTGCGAATATTAACGAACGCTCGGGGTTTTTTGCCCCCTCCCGCTCACCGCCGCGATTAAACTTTGCAAATGCGGCCCCGGCTTGTTTGACATTATAGAAATACAATTGTTACGGCGGGATCCGTCGGAGTTCATAATTGAGACGCCGAGAATTATACGGTAATTTTTGTAAATATATTTCTGCAGCGGAGAGACTTGTTATTTATTGTAAAGATGTTAGAATATCTACTAGTTCTTCATAATAAATAAAAGACATAATAAAATAACAAAAACATATTTTATAATCATTTATTTGAAAAAGGAAAGACACTTAAACTAAAATTAAAAAAGAGAAAACGATAACATCTTAAATAATACGAAACGTAAAAAAAAAATTTAACTAAGAGTAAACGTCAAATTTTTATATAACAAATTCTTGATGATTTTTTGACGACATGAATATTTACTAAGCCACCGTTAACTTTCCCACACACAAATTCCATATTTTCACTTTATTCATTCATTACAGTTTAGTTCGATTTATTTTTCGTTTATTGCATTTTATTTGTATTTGGTTTTTTATCATTTATTTTGATTTGTAAACACCATTCAAAAAAAAATTTATTCCATTTTATTCTGGTAACACTTTTGTATTTGTTAAGCATATTCATAATTAAATTTTTTAATTCATTCTTCATTGAAGTCCAATGAACCTCATATTTGATTGCGTTAGTAGCGATCTTAACAGTTAAGATAAAACTTAACAGTTTAGTTCCTGAGGATGAACCGTATCGGTTCGAAACGTCGGACATTAAAGTTGAATCTAAATTTAAGGTGGTGGGGGCAGTCAGGTTGTCCTGTACTAACATTGAATAGTACTTTTATTATTTTTCTATTTTACTTATTATTGTATTTTTATTTTCTCTGATTATTAATTTTAATATAATTTATTTTAGTAATAAGTTTTCATTTCAGATTCTTCGGGAGTAAATATAAACAAGGACAGTCTGAGTGTCATTATTTTAGTTCATATATATTATTATAAAGACTGTACGATCGATAAAAATATTTATTAATTTAATTCAGAACAGTCGACATAAGTACAATTTTTAATTCTAATTTTAAATTATGTTAAAAAGAACCGCGGATGTGTGTTAAAATTATTCTTCAAAATTTGAAAAATATTTCCTACATATGTAGATAAGCAATAATGAGTTAAAGAAGAAAATGTAAAGATTGGACTTTGCGGATAGCTGCGTGTCCGGTATAAAAATAAGTCAAATACCTAACCATTTTTTCTAATTTGCCTCAGAAAATCTTACTCACAAATTCAACAGAAGAAAATACCGTTACAAATAATTCATTATCAGAGAACATAAGCATATGTATTAAATAGGAATGATTTTCTTCATAAAAGCATCGATAGAAAAAGTTCGTTTCATCGCTTACCGCTAAACTGTACCTAATAGATAATTTAAGTTCACGTTTACCCCCCCTCCCCACCACGGAGGAAGCTACAGCTTTACCTACGAGCTAAATTGGTCCAATGCATCAGTCGCCCTGTAAATAAACGGATCTTGTAACGCACTAGTAATATTAAGTCGCCTTGGATTCGAACCATCTAAGGAGATTTTCCATTCTAACTAGTACATTGTGCAGAATATTGTATGTTTAAAGGTTATAATTAATAGAAAGATAAAATTAATTGGGGGAGGGCAGGTAGAACGTGTTTAATTATAAGAAATAACATTTCTCGTTGTGATACTAAATTATATTATGATACTAAACTTGAATAAAATACTATCTTTTACAATATAAACAAGTAAAACTTTATCTGCTTGAATTTAACTAGAATCCATATTTCAATTTCTTATAGAAAAAATTCTTTCAATTGAAAACTGCATAGCTGTCGGTTAACTGTAATGATAAATTAACATGAAAAAGAAAGAAAAATAAATAAAAGTAAAAAAAAGCAAGAACTGCATTCAATACATGAATAAAATGATTCAAACTTGAACATCTCTGAAATAGAACATATTAATTCAACAAAATTTTAATAATTTGAACGTAAAGTGTGTTTTCCAATTAACATGAAACATGCTGGACATAATTGAAATACATAATATTCTCAATTCTAATCTTAACAGTTTCAAAAAATTACATATAACAAGTAATTTAACTTTTCGTATCTGAAATTATTTTAATGTTATAATTTTATTTTAAAAAGTTTAAAAAACCATTTTCATTTATGGAAAAATTTGAACGCATAAATATTATTGCAAAACACTGCTGGCCGTCATGAACTGTACAATATCAGTTTCCATAAAAATATACTCTTATAGAGTTTTTTGTTTTTTTTTCTTTTTTTTTGTTTTTTTTTTGTTTTTCTTCTTTTTTTTTGTTCTGTACAATATCAGTTTAAAAAATATACTCTTATAGATATTTTAAAAAGATCAAGTTACATAAAACAACTTTGTAAACAAAAATATCCATTACTCTATTTACTATATAGTTCCTATGTAGCAGGAAGACATTGAATTTTTTTAAGTAATCAGATCAAACAGACAAAAAAATTTTCTAATAATTGTCAGATTAAATCTAAAATATATATTGTTCACATTGATAAATTCCAAAATTTAATGGTGTAAAATGTGAAATCGCAATAACAGTTGTTGGATAAGCCCTAAAAGCGCACCTACATATGCGTAATTTTGAATTCTCGTATTCGTTACGCAGTATTGCAATTCTAAATTTATTGCGGCATAAAGGCTTTTCAGCCGAATAAAGTTTATGAATATAGATTCTGAATACATCAAGGAACAAATGGCTGTTTCCCCAATGATAAGATCCAAATGAGATACGAATTCCGGTGCCTTTAATTGTATTTTAAAAAAATACACGAATGACGACTACACCGGTACAAGAAGAACGGCGCTTCGATCCGAAATCAAATCGCAATAGAAATTTAACTATGTACTGCTTGAAATTAATGCAAACTCGACAAGCCGTTAAAGAAGATATCGGGTACATAAATATATATATATAATATATATAT